>OX016540.1:86998252-87623252 GCA_943590905.1 Sphaerophoria taeniata | reverse complement strand
AAAAGTGAATAAGTTTTAATTGTCGGACCAAGCCGAATATTACAATATAATGATTTTCTTTCTAAAATGTTATCGAAGTAATCAGGTTTTTCCTTAGAAATATCTAAGATTTCAGGGTTTTCCTGACCTAATCAAGATGCATAAAGCGCATCGATTGATAAAAAAACAAGTTTGTCTAAATTGTGATAAGAGAAACATTGTAGACGACGACCGACCGGTATCAACAATCAATTTTACAATCTATTACAACTGTTAGTAAAAACAAGATGTCGAGGTCATTCCTTTTTTATTTGTTGCTGTTCCTGCTCGAGAAGAGAGATGATCAACGGTATTAGAAAGAAAATAAGGGAGAATGAGAAGCGCAAATTGAGAATAGAGGTATGACAGCCACAACATGTATTATCCGTTTATTCTGTTAGGCTTACTGAGCAGACCAACACCAACTCAACCCTGAGTTTCAAAATACTGATTTATTACTCCATGAATATATGCCTGACATTACCAAAATAAACCATATTTTTGAGAGACCTTAATTATATCACGATATCTCTGTATCAGTATCGCAGATGGAGGAAACTTAAATGTCTCCGTATCACAGTCCTTATAATCCGTTGGAATGTTTTCGTCGTCAGCAAGCAGGACCCTTGACATGTAGATAGCATGAACGATTTGAATTGGAGCGATTCGGTGTACTTCTTCCTTAAACCAGATGCGAAAAAAAATGATACATTTAATTTGAAAAAAAGTGTTACAAGAGTCGTGTTTCTGAATTCAATTGCTTTTGCTTTACGTTGCATTTATAAAATCGCAACCTATCGTAGCTGTACTCTTTGCATAGCTGGGCACCGTTAATCAAAAAGTTAACTTCGTTAATCGCTAATCCGTTAATGAAAAATTTAACTTCGTTAACAGTTAAAACGTTAAATTTTAGAAAAATTAACGCAAGTTAACGTTAATCGTTAATCCGTTAACACGCCATGAAAATTTTATTTTCTTATAAAAATTGGAAGTTGGAAACAAGAAAAGACAAGTACTTTTTTTTTAAATATAGGAAATTATATTTTATAAGAGTTTAAGTGTTAAAACAACAATTTATTCAGTCATTTACATATATGAATGTGATTGTTCTCGTCGGAAAGCGAGGCTCTTTTCGGCTGAAGTATATCCTTGCCCGTGGAGAAGAGACGTTCAACAGCAGCGCTTGAGGGTATGGCAGTATTGTATTGGATAAACAGATTTGCCAATACATTTTCGCCGAGGAATGCCGCTTCATGTAACGAGTCTTTTGACTTCAAGTCTAGCCACGTTTTTACGAGACTGAGCTTTACTTCTTACTGATTTGTTGTTCTTAGGTTTTTCTGAAGATTGAGTAACAGAGTTGAAAATGTCATCCTCATCGTCGTCGTTGTAACTCGCGTTGCTGTCTCCGCCACTTATACACTCTCTACGTCCTTTGACATTTCTATAGCTTCTTCTTGTAGTTCTTCTTCTACCTTTTTTTTTCATGCATTTTTTCAATGCATCTACACGACTGTTATCATATTTCTGCAAAAAAAAAAACACAAAAAAACACTCGTCACTCTCTGAGCACGCGCTAAAGAATAAAACAAACATTGTCGTATCGTCGTATTATATACGATTAGTATGGCAGTTTTCCTACTCACAGCCGCTGGAAAAAAGTGGTATTTCAATAACGGCAATAATAACGGCACGCGGAATAATAGTGGCATTTCAAATTTTACTAGGAGCCGAACCTCGCCAGCACGGCGGCGGCGGCGCCGCAAATTTCGACTAGGTCATGATTCGTTTAAGAATTGTTGTTTTTCCGCGAAGCCGCGGAGCGGCGGCGGCGCGGCGCACAGTGTGGGAATTCGCACATCTAGCGGTATTAAATTAATAACGCTTGTGATTTGAAGTTTTTGATAATTTTTTTTTCAAAGTTAAATGCAAAATACCCATGAAATGAAATGTAATAGTTATTTTTTTCTTATTTGGTCGAAGTTCTTGAAAAATGAGTCACAAATCCGCCGTTTTTTCACATTTTTGAAATTTATTTTTAAATTTTTTATTAATGCCCGAAATTTATAACTGACATTAAAACAAGCAAAAAATTGTTCTAGGAGGGGGGTCTATCTCCCCCCGTTTAAGCGGGAGGGGAATTTTTCGAAAAACTTGGTTAAATAAAAAAACGGTTTGTAAAAAGCGATGATAAGTGCCCACGATAATTTGGTATAGTTTTTTTGGAAGCCAATATACTACTGTTTCTTATTCTTTATAAATCATAGGTCTGAACAGCACAGTCTTCTATAAATTCAATTTTAAAGTCGAAACTTTCATAAAAAAAAAATATTTTCCTTGTTAAATGCAATTTTACTCTTCTTTTTCTCATTTACACTCAACTTTTTTTTCTATGTTTAATGCTCTTATAAATTTGGAGTCAAAAACTGAAAATTGCATGTCAAAACCTTTTAAAGTGATGGAAAAGTTAAAAAATGTATCTGTCAAAAACACCAAAAAACTGTTTTTTTTTTCATATTTAAAAATTAAGATACATTAGCTTATTTCTGATTTCTTACACGGAAATTGTTTCTATTTTAAGTAAATTGCATAAACACAAAAACAAAATACATATATATCTTAAAAATGAAACTCTAAGAGTTCCACAAACTCAGGTTCTATACTGTTCCTTTTTTTTAAATGCTTCTTAAGCCAGCAATATATGGGTCTGAGGTAATAAGCAGCCTGTGAATAAGGTCTGTCATTGTATCGAGTCTAAATGTCTTGTAACTATGATCTACCTCCCATCCAAATTTCAAGTCTGTAGCATAAAAAATTAACATTTTCCATACAAGCTCACGAAAGGCCTAAGACCCCTTTAATCCGGCCCTGTGTTAAAATATTTTGTTGGATATCGTCTTGTAACTATGATCTACCATCCGAATTTCAAAACTGCAGCATTACAAATAAAGAACTTTCATAAAATTTAACCTCAGGCCTTAGAGCTAAGACGCCCTGACTCCGGCCCTGTCAAACAAAAATTATTACGTTTTAACAACTATGTTGGCCTATACTAGTTTGTATATATCTCTTTATTCACGTATAGATCATATTGCAACAAAATTTTTTTTTCTCTTGTTTAGCTTGTTCCGGAACGTTTTTTGGCTCGTTAGCTATGGCGAAAAATGGCTTAATTTCAAAGGCGCGCAGAAACGCGCAAGTTTTTTTTGCAGTTTCAATTAGTGAAGACGTCAGGCTTTACAATGAACCTAATTTTAGGGCGGAACTCTGCGACTCTTTGCTTTTTTTTCTCCAATGAACTTAAAAGTAACTTTAAAAAATACAAATTTTTAACTTTATCCACCCACACAAAAATATAAGAACAAAAAATACATATATATTTACTTAATTTAATATTCCTTGATGTAAATACAATAAACAAAAAATAAAACTTTTAATAAAACTTGCACTACAGATAAAAAAATAAAAATCAAATTGTAGGTTGCCTCCACGAACAATTCTGTCCAAGATTTTCGCCAAACTGCAGCATCATGGCTCATTTTTTTTGCGTTAACCTATTTTTTTTTTTATAATTTTCTGAAATAATTCAAGTGGATATATAAGCTTTAAGAAAAACCGGTTTTGGCATCAATCGCACCATATCATTTTTTGAATAAAATGACGCTAGATGTGCGAATTCCCACACTGTGCGGCGGTGCGCACCGTGAACCTTTTCACCAACAACCCAAAAACCCAGGTATGGCAAACAACAGTTTTTTTGCTGGCAATAAAGAAGCCAGTAAAAAACGCTCGGCAATGAATTGAATTTGCGATATTATAAATTATGTATACCTATAGCACAAAAAAAAAAACACAGACAGGCAGCGAAATAGACAAGTCGCGTGCCATTGTGTTTCCTGAAGGGTATTGGCTAATTTTTTATAAGTTATAAAAATAATTACCAATTATCTAATTTGAATGTGTATCTGTCAAGTATTTGTGTTCGATTAACGATTAACGGACTTTGGAAAATTTAACGATCGTTAACATTTTTTTGAAGTTAACTGAAAAGTTAATCCGTTAATGGGAATGTTAACTTCGTTAATTAACGATTAACGGATTAACGAAAAAATGCCCGTTAATGCCCAGCTATGACTCTTTGTTATTTACGGAAAGCTTTTCAAGACATTCCAAAAATTCTGCGTAGTAATACTGAAGTAAGCTTTCGAAATGTTCATCCAGCACTTTATACTCAACGCTCGATAGAAGTAAAAATATCAAATCATGCATTAAGGATTCGTATTGCGAAATTTGAAAGTCGACCACTTTCACTTTGCTTGGAGCACCAGTTTCATCTTTTTTACGACAAAAAACTAGAGGATGTTAATTTTGAATTCTTATTCAGACCTACCGTACAAAATCATGACGTTGTTAATCCACAAGTCGTTGGGAGCTATTGTAGTGAACAAACTATCCTTGCACTCCTCCGTCTGACCCATGAACACTTTATACAACATTTCTAATTCGTCAATTCGTTGAATAGCCTTAATATCGTCACCCAAGGCAATTCTTACATCATCCATCATTTGCTGCGAAACAGAAAAACATACAAAATTCAAATTGTGTCTCGTCAAGGCATTCAGAAAAGGATAAAACCGTTTTAAATAAGTCCTTGAGTTTCTTATCCATGTTTTTATGAATATCGTAGCGTGTCAACCTGACTCTAATGACTTCACCGAAGTTCACAGGCTGCAAGCTCCTCAAAGCAATCGGCAAAGCGTGAAACTTGGCAACATATTTTAAAATCACCATAATCCGGTCGTAATCGAACATAATTTGCCGCTCACCAGCACGGTAGCCGCTGTTTTGGAGATTCTCCAAAACCAGAACAGCATCACGGTCAAGGGTACTGGCATTCTCATTCAATGATATTCGACAGCCATACGACTTGGCAAAAACATCAATTAATTCGGATTTTGGAATTCCTTGGTCCAACTGAAGTTTTTGCAAACTTTGAGAAACGTTCTCGTAAATGGCATTCTCCTTGAGTGATGTAACTTCCGGATTGAACATATTCCAAAATATATCATTTGTCACTGGAGGCAGCTTGGCCACCAGAGGAAGTTCTTCTATCGTCCCGTCAACCTGTCGTACGATGGCAGATATTGCAAGCATTACACTTCCATAATTGTCACCTGGTTTGGTTAAGTATTTACTCGTGTAGGAAATCAATTGGGCGCCATTTAGACGTCGGTCGACTATACTGGCGAGTTTTTTTTATTTTAGGTGGTTCGCCCATGATCTGAAATTATTGTTTTAGAAAGCATTATTAATTATTTTGTGAAGGGTTGTATAGGTATTTGGAATTACACCAAATAACGTCCAAGAAAAAATACAGGTCGAAGTGACTAGTAAATGAGCAAACATGATTGTAACTGGAACGCGATAGAAACGTGTTTCTGTGGGCCCCGTTAATTTCAAAACATAGTTTTTAACGCATGACTGATTTTGGCTTTATTTTCGCAAGTAATTAGCCTTCGCATCAATCGTGTTATGGGAGTAAAGTAGGAAAAAAAATACAAACACACATTACACTTCGTTTCAAATGAATAAGCACACAATTTATCTAAGGTATGTTGTCCATTTTTTCCTAACTTTGAGCATAAATGCATCATTTGATGAAACTAACTGTTAGCTTATGATGTTGAGAAAAAAAATCAGAAAGAACAATTTTTTCCCGCTCTCTTCCAAAGCTTACTATATTGAAAAACTCAGTTTTTATTTGGGTCAACTGAATGAGCCCACGATCATTCACTGTCATTATCATAATTGGTCATGACTCATGAGTCTTTTAAGTTGATTGAAATACCAAATCAAAATTTGAAGTGTTCCTAGTGACATTTAGCCGTTTAATTAAAAAGGTAAGATCAGAAGCTTTAATTTGTTAACGTCGAAAGAGCTAAGATTGATTCATTAAAAGAACAAAGACAAACCGTGCGTGCTATAGCTAACAACATTGACCGGAGACTTAGTGTTGTCTATTCGTACCTCAGAAATAAAAGTTCGTACGAGAAAAACGTGAAAGGAGGCAACATTCGTAGTTGACCGACGAGCAATTTTGAGATGTGCTTCCAATTCATGTGCCTTTGCTGTAAATATTAAACAAAAAGTTAGTGTAACTGCGGATGACAAGAATTTCAATTTTGATGGCCCTGGTATCTTTAATTATTACTTTCATGATGTTAGGGAAAAAGAACAAGTTTTAGCGTGGCATCATAGTCGAGAAGATAGAGTTATGAAACGGCAAGCAGTTAGCTACTATGGACCTATTGAGGTTGAGTTTCAAACGTAAAAAAGGACTGCATTTACCTTCAAAGGAATATTGGAAAGAAATAGTCCTTAATTTTCTGATATTTCTTTCCAATAGGACAACAACCGACCCCATCCACACGTCGCGCACTGTCAAAAGTGGGATACAGGATCAGAATGTTGAATTGCTTCAATGGTCGCCCTACTTACTCGAAAATAGCAAATGCGGATAAAGAATTTCTTATTGCAGCCATTAAATAAGCGTGGAGAGAAATTTCGCTGGTTTACTTACAGAGCCTCTACGATTCAATGCTAGACCGAATTAAAAATTACGATGGCAGTACCCAACCAACTACTAGAAATAACCAATAAAAAAAATATTTAGAGAAAAACTTGTTCATTTCATTCCGTTTCATTTTATCTCCAATTTTAACAATTGTATCTATTCAGTTGGTAGTGTCCGTGGCTTAGTGGTTAGGTGCGTTGGCTGCTAAGCAGAACGTCGTGGGTTCGAGTCCTACTCGTGCCCATAGTTTTATTTCATCTTTCACGGGCACTGCCTCTTGCGAAGAACTGACAAAACTTCCAAGAGTATCAATCTGTCATGAAAAAGTGCTTCTCAACGGTGCAGTTCGGAATCGGCGTTAAATTGTAGATCCCCTCAATTCTTCACACGCACTCAGAGAATTGTTGATGAGAGTAAGGCACTTAGGCCTTGGCTCTTCAAGAGCCGTCGCGCCACTCTATTCAGGTGACTCAAAAAAATGAGTTATGCCTAGCTACGTAAGAGAGCGAGGATGAAAATAGCGGTAGGTACTTTTAAATTTTTTTCTTTTTTATTTGTTTTCTCAACATCATAAGGAAACAGTTAACATCATCAAATGATAAATTAAAGCTCAAAGTTAGGAAAAAATGGACATGCCTCAGAAAAATTGTGTGCGTATTCAGTTGAATCGAAGTGTTTGTCCGCTAAAATTAATTTTTAATTGTTTATAAAAAATCAAATTGTTATCAAATATACTAACGAGTTTTTACCTATTTAATGGCATAAACATAAATATTCTATTCCTACTCATGGAGACTGTTTGCCTTGAAACTACGAAAATGTATACGCTAAAACTCATTTTCAATTGTTTATAGCAAAATATTGATAAATGACAAATAAAAATAATGTATTTTCTTCTGTTGATAAATAAAATTTTTCGAACTATTGTGGCAATGAATGCTGAAATGACGAGTTTTATCCACTTTCAGATTTTGTAATTTAAGTTTATAGTTTTTTTAAAATTTTTATTGAAAAACCGCTCAACCGATTTCGCTGACAACTTATTAAGGCGATTTCAAAATAGGACCATTTATTGTCAATGTACATATGTATGTACATGCGCTAATCCGAAAATAAGAACAAACACTCACACATCATTATAAGATGGGTTGATTCGAACTCTTGTGATAAATATGCAAAAACTAGACATTGAAAAAACTGGACATTGAAAAAATCGGCTCAATAACAATAAAAAAAAAACAAGAACAATTTTACATTCTCTATACTTAAAAATCAATCAAAGAAAGTCAATAAGTAAAAAAAAAGAATAAATGTGCTCGACTGGGTCGCACAAACTTGCTCCTGTATTCCAAAACTGAACTCACGAATAAGATTAACAAATAAAAACGTACCTTATTCAAACTCATAAATAAAAATTTAAATTGAAATACATATATGTACCTCAAAACACAATTTATCTGAAAAAAAAATTGATCCTATAACATTTCTTAAGAAACTATTTGTTCTTTTATTTTTTTTTAATTCTGTTGCGTTTTTTTTTTAATTAATTTTTTATAAATATAGGTATGAAGCTACAATTTTTTTAAAATGTCCTAAAATTAATCTATGTGCGCAGTATTCAATAAACATGTTTAATATACGTTTTGCATTTGAATTTAAGTTTTTTGAGAATAGAAAACAGAATTTTGAAAAAAAGATTCTTGTGTTGGCAATATACAGAGTGATTTACGAGCGTTGTGCCAAAAAAGTTAGAGCGTGTAGGTTGAGTAGAGACAAGAAAAAAATCGTGTTTGAGTGGGGGGTCTATTAAAATATTAAAAATCAATGGCTTCGTTTACAACACCGTGCTATTCCTTTCTGGAAAGCCAAAAACTTTTTCTTTCATTTTGTTTTTAAATTAAATTGTTTTAATGAATAGTTTAAAATATATAAATTTTCAAACTCAATATTAAAAAAAAAACAACAAAAACAAAAAACAACATTTTTGAACTAATTTTTTTTCAAAATTTTATGTAATTAAGTACTAATTTTGCTTTAAAAATTCAATGCCGTTGTTAATTTTTAGTCGAAAACAGAAAACCGGATGCATAAATGTCTTTTCGTTTTTGAGAAATAAAAATAAAACAAAACCACTTTTTTCTAAAAAAAAACTTTGTTAATTTATTTTTACCTATCTGGACTTTTTGTTAAATTTATTTATGAAACATTAACCTTTCTTTTACTATTTGTTTTGTAATTGGAGTCTTATGAGAACTGGATGAAGTAGAATAGTATTAGATTTTCAGTGTATTAACCATTTTGTTCATTGATAACGTCTGAAAACTGACCTGCAATTTTTTCTTATTATACCTGGGGCGCAGCCACTCGCCATAGAAGGGTTCTACCTGCTAGGGGCTTAAGATAATTAAACCGCAATTATTTTTGAATGAAAAAAACAATAAGCAACCTAAAGGTAAATAAAAAGCATCGCATATTTACTAAACAACCATTTCCAATTAAAATATTAACTCATCAACTTATCAACACATAACAACAACAAACTCATACTCTCGAGAAGAGTTAGCGGACATGCACTTCTGCTACAGTTTAGCTAGTTGTCGAGATCGGGAAGCCGAAAAACTCTTCGCTGAAAGATATCCCAATAGAAGGCGGCCGAGTCGTAGCATGTGTTCAAGAATCCGCTGACGTCTAAGAGAGCACGGAGAGCTAGAAGTGAGAGGTCAATGGCATACGTTATCAATGAACAAAATGATAAGTCCAGGGAAAATCCAATATTTTTCTACTTTATTCAGTCCTGATAAGACTCCAATTAAAATACAAAGAGCAAAAGAAAGGTTAATGTTCCATAAATAAATTTAACAAAAATTCCAGATAAGTAATAATAAATAAACAAAGATTTCTTTTGAAAAAAGCGGTTTTGTTTTTTATTTTAATTTCTCAAAAACGAAAAGACATTTTTGCATCCGGTTTTCTGTTTTTGACTAAAAATTAACAACGGCATTGAATTTTTACAACAAAATTAGTACCTACTTAATCACAAAGAATTTAGAAAAAAATTAAATCAAAAATGTTACACGCTCTAGCTTTTTTGCACAACGCACATACATACGTATATAAATATGTATTCCTAAAAAAAAACAAGATGCTGATATGACTAGTATTTTTGGAGAAATTACTATAAAAAAGTCGTTCTATGATAGGTATCTATGGTTTAGGAGCAAAATGATTAAAAACACCAGAGGTGCGTTTTTGCGCTGACTATAATCAACTATAATCAACAATGGTTGACTATTTCTCGTTTTTGCACGCCAACAGTTACGATTCGTAATCACAATTGTCGTTTTTGCGGTCTGTGTTGATGTGTCAAATCGTAACTATCTCTAACTATTTCCAATCCATCTCAGGAGGTGAGTTGAAAGTGGTTGGTGTGTCAAAGTGTTTTTTTTTTTTTTTGTACAGTGCAACACGCTTATAAGAAAGTCTGAAAATCCCGGACATTTCTTTCTTATATCCGAGTTTTTCTTATATGCAAACAACGGATATAAGAAAGAAAATTTCTTACATAAGCAACACGGATATAAGAAAAGAAATGTATAAAGTTTTTGAAAATTATGACCTCAAAAAAAAAAAAAAACTAAAAGTTTTTATTTTCAAACGTGAGAATATTTAGCGTCTGTTTCACAATATACAGGTAAAGTCCGAGTTAATCAGCTTGGAAGATAACTAGCAGTTTAAATTCAAAATAGCGTTTCATAAAATCTGAGTAGAGTTAACTAGTAGTTAAAGTGTCAAGTAACTTATAGGGAGGATGAAGTGCCCTATAAAGTAGTTAACTGGCAGTTAATAGAATAAAAATTCTGAAAAAGCAAGGATTAGCGTTTTTTTAATAAATATAGAATTAAAAGTCTGCAAAGGCAAGGATTTGTCATTTGTTTTTAATAAAAATAAAATTATTAAATTTAAAGAAAAAGACAAAAATCTTTTTCAAGCAAAATATATTAATTTATCATAACGATATCGAGGTAAAGTCCCTCGTCCCAAGTAAGTCTGAAAGGCAAAATTTTTTCATTTCTTCCAATAAAATGGATATTCTTTTCGACACTTCAAAAAATGTACCTGAGGGTTGAATCTCTGATGAAAAAATATAGCAAATACTTCTTTTTTGATTTCATGTTTGTCAAAACATTTTTAACTGGACAAATTTTTTGATGTGAAACACAAAACTCACTAACAGATGGATTTAACTGGCAGTTTATTTAAGTGGCAGGTAACTAATAAGAACATTATTTATACACTGTGAAACAGACACTTAATATAACAAAAATAAATAAAAATAAGTCTTTTCTTCAATAAGCAAAATATTGCATACCTGCACAATTAAATTCGGAGAGTAATATTATTATACAAGCTTCATATTTATAGGAACTGTTTATATGTCAGCAATATATAAAAAAAAGTCTTCGATTTTTTTCTGAATGTTATCCTTAGAAATGTCTTTGAAAAGGTGTTCTTGAATAGAATCCAAACTCTGTTCTTCGTCACTATCAAAAAAACCGCTTTAGGAGAAAGAACGCTTCAATTGCTTCGGTCCTAGTTGGCGGTGGTAGTAACTGTAAACCTACGTCTTCTCGTTCAACTAAATCTGGTTCCTCGTACCCATCTGATCCATCTGTCATCATTTGCATTTCATTTCTGAGATCTCTTTCGTTTATTTCTCCGAAACATTCTGCATTTTCAAAGCTTTCAAGGTAACGGAATTCAACATCAAATTCATTTAAAGTAGAGCTGAAGTTATTTTCTTATATGCGTCCTTTTTTGTTCTTGAAAATTTGTAGTGTGCATTAAAATGTATTTCTTATAAACGTGTTTTTCTTATATGCGAGTTTCTTATATACGTTCAATTTCAGAGAGAAATTTAAGAAAAAGACATGGTGTTTTAGGTTGCGTTTCTTATAAGCGAGTTTTTCTTATATGAGTGTTTCTTATATCCGTAAAATATGTATAATGGCGTTTGTCAATCTGGAATCTGAAAAAAAACATTCTGCTTGTGCATTTTTTACAACCGCGTAGTCGTCCGTATCCGTATTGCCGCAAATTTAATTACAATCAAAGTATTTCTGTTCGTCTTCAATTATTTCATTACAAAATAAAGAAAGTAAGGTTCCACTTACAAATTTTAAATTATCGGAAAAAAAGAACTTTATTTCGCCGGAGATTTTGCAAAAGGAACTTCATTAGAAATAAATCATGAGGAAATTTCTCTCGTGCACTTTTTTTTTGGCTTCAAAATGTGTTGTGTAGTGTGTACTCGTAAAAACATTCTGGTTTTAAAATCCGAAGGGAATCCTCTTGTTTTCAAAATCAGAATAAATTCATAATTTCATAATTTTCATAAATTCATGCTCTCCATTGCATGGGCTATGTCCATCGCGTCATCAATCCGGAAAACATTCTAATCGACCGCCATCAAACTGAAAAGATTTTTGAAATCCCGCTGCCTTGAATCGTGACGGGCATGTGCACAGTTCCTCGCCGGTTGGAACTCCTGATTACATTGCTCCAGAACTGCTCGAGACAATTTCCTATTGCAGATTGACCAAATCCCAGCAGAGCGTAAGTTCTTTCAAACCTCGCGTTTTAAACAAAACATTGATGCTAAAAACTACTTACAGGTCAGCTGTGACTTCTGGTCCATGGGTATTATAGGCTATGAACTCATCTGCGAAGTCACACCATTTCACGAGGACAATGCCACAATGTCCACGATACATACTTGAAAATCCTCAGTCACTGCGAGGAGAGTCACGCCAAGGAAATGATCGCCTTTCCAAGTGACTTAAAAGTCAGCACCAATTTCAATAATCTCAATCTCTCCCTGGTCACAATCCCTTCCAATCGAATTGACTACACTGCGATCCACAAACATCCCTATTTCGGGAGGACATGGCTGAGAAGTTCAGTGAACGACCGAAGAGCGTCGGCGATATACCTACTCGAGAAACAGTACCAAAAATTGGAGGACAAGTTGGCCGCTGCCCATGAGCAGATGATTGTCGAAAACGTCAGTCGGCACGAAAGGCAAACTTAAACCTGTGGAAGGTGGAGAAGCAACTGGAGCACAAAATGTGCGAAAACACCGAGCAGGAGAGGCTGAAGGAGAAATCTGAGGTACCTAAGGTTTTTCATCTCCACTCCAAACAGATCTCATTTAACGTTCATTGTATTCTTTAGGTCGTCGAACAAATTTCACATGCTCATCGTTTGGAGCACAAGAAACTCCTTCGTGAACTCAACGAAGAGCGGGAAAAGTCCTCAAACGTCATCGATGCAGCTTCAGCTATCGAAATCAAGCTCAAAAACCTCGAAGACAATAAAGAACGACTCAAGTATGCATGCACCATCACCGACAACCAGCTGACCGAAGTCGAGGCAATACTGGAAGCCGAAGAAGGGCGAAGGAGAAGGACGAAGCCATCAGCTGAGGAAGACAATCAGCAAGAAACATGCGAACAAATTCGGCCTTATTTTTATTATTGCTTTTATGCATGTATGTATATAATTCTGTCGGCAGTAAATTTTTCATTAGTATCAGAAAATAAAGACTTTCTCCGTTTATTTATATAAAAGCACGAAATAGATATTGAATTGATTATTGATAGTTTTTCAGCGAATCTGGAAGCAGCAATTAGGAGAATATCAGGAGCTGGCTTAGGTACTTGGAACAGCTTGAGGATTTAATCATAGAGGGTGGACTTCAGTTCGAATATTGCATTTGCCTTTCTTGCTGTGGGTTGTTCATAGAATAAAGATAAATAAATATTTTCTTATTTTAATTTTCTTCAAAAACTTACCATATCAAGATCGTTCTTGAATTTTCGCAATAAATTTAGAGCAACGAAAATTGTTGTCTCTTTATCTATTTCAATAATATTATGATCAAAAGAAAAGAAAAATGTAGGTAACCTCAAAAGATTTGTTTTTATTTTTCTTGTTTGACAGCTCAACCAAACCTAACTAAAAAGCGTTTTTGGATTATTTCAACTATTTCTAACTATTTCAACTATGGCACTTTAAACATCAACCATTTTTTTTTTTGACACAAAAACTATAGTCAATTATCGTCAGCGCAAAAACGCACCCTAGTGGCCTAGTGTACCGAAAAAAAAAATGAGAAAATTGAAACTTTTGGTCTTTGGCCTAAAAAATTGTATCATTGTATGGTTGCTACTGAAAATTTTAATCTGAAAAATAAATATAAAAAAAACGACCCACTAAAATTCAATCAAACTACTAATTTCAAAAGTTGAAGTCAATTGAAAAAGTGGTTAAGGTTGTAGGTGCGCTTACAGACATACAGACGGAATCGTCAGACCCACTTTTTCCAACTTCTCCATCATCGTAATGTCATATTTCATCAAAATTTCAAGTTTTTTTTTTCGAATACAATAGCTCCTTCCCATGTATTCTATATGTGATACGTCGCAAGTAAAAATATGTTAGTTTTTATTGGCAGAAGCGACAGTTTATGATAATTTATGGAGCTAGGTATCTGGTTATTAAACGTGGCAAATACACTTTGGTATCTATCTATGGTTTCAATTAAGAAAATCAATAAAAAAGCAATCCACTTATGCCCAAATGTGAAGTTAATCGACCCAGACGGCCAGACCCAGATCTGCGTATGATACATGGATTTCCTTCACAGGCCATTCCCATCCCATGGCTGGCAAAATGAATTTTTGTGGAAAAATATATTTTTCGGCACCGACTGCAGCGCCTTCTATGTTATTGGTCAACGTACATTCCCATTCCGACAAACACACATCTTACTTTGATATTTGGTTCTTACAAATTTGTCAGAAATGACAAAATGCAGTGCCGGCCTTAGGGTATGGCGACCCAGGTGGTCGCCTGGTGAAGTTGTCAAGCTCTTGCTCAAAAAATTCTTATCGAAAAGTTTCATGGCTTTCATCTTGTTTTGTTATAGCAGACTATTTTCAAATGTCATTTTGTTTTAAATTTCACCATACACTACACAAAGAAAACACAAGAGTGAATTGAGGTAGTGTTTAGTACAAAAAAAGTTGAGTTTTGTTATGACATTGTATTTTTAATCGCTATAGCTTCTCACCAGTTGGCGATGTTAATTTCTTATTGCGTTTGTATTATCAGTCAAAATCAGCATGGACTTTTATGGAGATTAGAAATACAATGGATATGCATATCACATTATACAATTATTACAATATTCTATTCCTACTCATAGAGACTGTTTGTCTTGAAACTACGAAAATGTATATACGCTAAAACTCATTTTCAATTGTTTATAGCAAAATATTGATAAATGACAAATAAAAATAATGTATTTTCTTCTGTTGATAAATAAAATTTTTCGAACTATTGTGGCAATGAATGCTGAAATGACGAGTTTTATCCACTTTCAGATTTTGTAATTTAAGTTTATAGTTTTTTTAAAATTTTTATTGAAAAACCGCTCAACCGATTTCGCTGACAACTTATTAAGGCGATTTCAAAATAGGACCATTTAATGTCAATGTACATATGTATGTACATGCGCTAATCCGAAAATAAGAACAAACACTCACACATCATTATAAGACGGGTTGATTCGAACTCTTGTGATAAATATGCAAAAACTAGACATTGAAAAAACTGGACATTGAAAAAATCGGCTCAATAACAATAAAAAAAAACCAAGAACAATTTTACATTCTCTATACTTAAAAATCAATCAGAGAAAGTCAACAAGTAAAAAAAAAAAAGAATAAATGTGCTCGACTGGGTCGCACAAACTTGCTCCTGTATTCCAAAACTGAACTCACAAATAAGATTAAAAAATAAAAACGTACCTAATTCAAATTCATAAATAAAAATTTAAATTGAAATACATATATGTAGGTACCTCAAAAACACAATTTATCTGAAAAAAAATTGATCCTATAACATTTCTTAAGAAACTATTTGTTCTTTTATTTTTTTTTTTAATTCTGTTGTGTTTTTTTTTTAAATTAATTTTTTATATATATGAAGCTACAATTTTTTAAAAATGTCCTAAAATTAATCTATGTACGCAGTATTCAATAAACATGTTTAATATACGTTTTGCATTTGAATTTAAGTTTTTTGAGAATAGAAAACAGAATTTTGAAAAAAAAGTTTCTTATTTTGGCAATATACAGAGTGATTCGAGCGTTGTGCCAAAAAAGTTAGAGCGTGTAGGTTGAGTAGAGACAAGAAAAAAATCGTGTTTGAGTGGGGGGTCTATTAAAATATTAAAAATCAATGGCTTCGTTTACAACACCGTGCTATACCTTTCTGGAAAGCCAAAAACTTTTTCTTTCATTTTGTTTTTAAATTAAATTGTTTTAATGAATAGTTTAAAATATATAAATTTTCAAACTCAATATTAAAAAAAAAACAACAAAAACAAAAAAACATCTTTTTGAACTAATTTTTTTTCAAAATTTTATGTAATTAAGTACTAATTTTGTTTTAAAAATTCAATGCCGTTGTTAATTTTTAGTCGAAAACAGAAAACCGGATGCATAAATGTCTTTTCGTTTTTGAGAAATAAAAATAAAACAAAACCACTTTTTTCTAAAAAAATCTTTGTTAATTTATTTTTACCTATCTGGACTTTTTGTTAAATTTATTTATGAAACATTAACCTTTCTTTTACTATTTGTTTTGTAATTGGAGTCTTATGAGGACTGGATGAAGTAGAATAGTATTAGATTTTCAGTGTATTAACCATTTTGTTCATTGATAACGTCTGAAAACTGACCTGCAATTTTTTCTTATTATACCTGGGGCGCAGCCACTCGCCATAGAAGGGTTCTACCTGCTAGGGGCTTAAGATAATTAAACCGCAATTATTTTTGAATGAAAAAACAATAAGCAACCTAAAGGTAAATAAAAAGCATCGCATATTTACTAAACAACCATTTCCAATTAAAATATTAACTCATCAACTCATCAACACATAACAACAACAAACTCATACTCTCGAGAAGAGTTAGCGGACATGCACTTCTGCTACAGTTTAGCTAGTTGTCGAGATCGGGAAGCCGAAAAACTCTTCGCTGAAAGATATCCCAATAGAAGGCGGCCGAGTCGTAGCATGTGTTCAAGAATCCGCTGACGTCTAAGAGAGCACGGAGAGCTAGAAGTGAAAGGTCAATGGCAGACGTTATCAATGAACAAAATGATAAGTCCAGGGAAAATCCAATATTTTTCTACTTTATTTAGTCCTGATAAGACTCCAATTAAAATACAAAGAGCAAAAGAAAGGTTAATGTTCCATAAATAAATTTAACAAAAAGTCCAGATAAGTAATAATAAATAAACAAAGATTTCTTTTGAAAAAAGCGGTTTTGTTTTTTATTTTAATTTCTCAAAAACGAAAAGACATTTTTGCATCCGGTTTTCTGTTTTTGACTAAAAATTAACAACGGCATTGAATTTTCAAAACAAAATTAGTACTTAATCACATAAAATTAAAAAAAAATTAAATCAAAAATGTTACACGCTCTAGCTTTTTTGCACAACGCACATACATACGTATACATATGTATAAATATGTATTCCTAAAAAAAACAAGATGCTGATATGACTAGTATTTGTGGAAAAATTACTATAACAAAAAAGTCGTTCTATGATAGGTATCTACATATGTAGCAAATAAAAGTCAAACAATAAACTTTATTTATAAAAACGACTTCTTTATTTAGTGAAAGTACAGAAGAGAATGAATTTTTAAACATTGAAAAAATTAATATTTCTGATACAAATACATTACATATAAGCAAGTTGATTGAAAATAAGCAAAGTAATAATTATTAAAGTACATATCTTATGAATTATGCGTTGTATACAAATCTACAACACAACCCCTCAACGCATATGACTTTAAAACAAAAAAATATATTTTTAATAATTATGTAATTGGAATACCACATAAGGCCGAAAATTTTTGGTGTTTAACTCTTGCTAAATTTTTTGTAAATATGTCTGCTGCCATCTCGTTAGTACTCAAGTATTCCAGTTTGATTATGCCATCTTCATGAAGTTCTCGAATTTGATGGTAACGAATGTCTATATGTTTACTTCTTGGATGGTGAACCGGATTCTTAACTAATTGTTGTGCACTTAAATTGTCGTTGTACAAAACAATTGATTTATTAGCTGTTGATTGATTCTTGATTTCTTGAATTAAATTTCGTAAATATACAGCTTCTATGCCTGCTTGAGAGAGCGCCATATATTCAGCTTCTGTGCTGCTGAGTGCTACAGATGTTTGCTTCTTTGATTCCCAAGAAATTGCTCCTTCAGCTAAGGTAAACACAAAACCAGTATAGGATTTGCGATCATCTGCACTGCCAGCCCAATCTGCATCTACAAAACCTTTGATATTGTGTTTTGATTTGGTGTATATCAAACTTGAGCCACTCGTCGTGTTAATGTATCGCATAAGATATTTTAAAGCACCGTAATGTTCTTGATGAGGATCAACATTAAATTGTGATAACTTGCTGATGCTGTGCATGATATCGGGTCTAGTTGATATGGCCAAATACATTAACGCTCCAACTAAAGATTGATACCGTGTTGGGTCTTGTTTCTTACATGATGGATTTGTGCATTTTACTCACTTTGTGCCAGGATCAAGTGGGGTATAAGCTGGTTTACAAGTCTCCATTCGATGTCTTCGGAGGGAATCAGATATGTTCTGCTGTTGATGAATGGCAATCTGATTTTTGGAATGATTTCGCTCAATTTCGATACCAAGGAAATATTTTGCTTCTCCTTTGTCGTCACAATCGAATTTGGCCATGATCTTGTTCTTAATTTGAGTTAAAGATGTTTCTGTTGAACTTGCTATCATCATGTCATCGACGGACACTGCAATGATGTTGAAACATTCAACGTTATTCATAACATACACGCAGCTATCACCGTTGCACCTCCTAAAACCGATTTCGAGGAGACAAGAATTCAGTTTCTTGTTCCACTCCCTTCCAGCTTGTTTAAGTCCGTATAGTGCTTTCTTCAACTTGCATACTTTGTCAGGATTTTCAGGATCAACGAAGTCTTCTGGTTGTTTCATAAAAACAGTTTCCGTCAAGTTTCCATTAAGGAAAGCGGTTTTAACGTCAAGGTGATGTAAGAAGAGATCATGATTCACTACTAACGCCAGGATCAAACGTATGGTGGAATAACGCACTACTGGTGAAAACGTTTCGTAATAATTCACCATTTACCTTTGGGCAAATCCTTTTGCGACGAGTCTAGATTTGTAGCGCGAAATTGTTCCATCTGGGTTTTTCTTGATGGTAAAAACTCATTTGCATCCAATGACGGGTTCGTTTTTCGGTACATCTACAAGATCCCATGTTTGATTTTTCATAAGAGCATCATACTCATTTTGCATTGCGTTTTTCCAGTCTTTAGCATTCTTGTCGGACAAAGCTTCGGAAACAGTCAATGGAATATTGTCAACTTCTTTCATGGAATTTACAGAATTAGCCATTTTGTATTCTTTTCTTGGTCGACCTCTCGAACCAGTTCTTATAATTTTGGGACGTCCAGCACCACGCTGATGTTGTTCTTTCGTCGGTGTAAGATTCGGATCAATCTGTTCATGTGCCTCTGTCATTTCTTCATGAATGTCTTCGTTTTGATCTCTAGATGTAATTGCCGTTTGTTCTTCGTCTTGGCTTTCAGGGATTCTTTCTGGATTGTCTGTATCATTATTTTGATCTTTGTCAGGCTTCGGAAAATTGAATTCGGTGAGAAAATAATCATTCCTACTTTCGTTCAAAAACTTATTTTCAAAAAAATGAACATCACGAGCCTTTTCAATTTTTCTTGTGACAGGATCAAACAATCTGTAACCTTTTGAAGTGTCAGAATACCCAACAATAATAAATTCTTTACCTTTGGCGGCAAATTTGGAACGTCCTGGTTTTTTGTCTAAAACAATGGCTTTTGAACCAAATATCTTGAAATTGGAAATGTTTGGTTTCTCTCCCGACCAACTTTCTATTGGCGTAGTGTTTCCTAGAATTCTCGTGGGCGATCTGTTTCGAATAAAAGCTGCAGTATTAATAGCTTCTGCCCACAAAAATTCTGGAAGACTAGATTCTAAGAGCATACACCTAGCCATCTCAACCAAGGTGCGGTTTGCTCTTTCCGCGACACCATTTTGCTGCGGTGTGTACTCAATTGTAAGTTGTCGCTTGATTCCATGGGAAGCCAAGAACTCATCAAATGGTTTATTCAGATACTCTCGTCCGTTATCGCTTCGCAACATTTTAATCTTGCATCCTGTTTCTAACTCAACTTCTGAATTGAAGATTTTAAAAACATCAAAGACTTCATTCTTCGTCCTAAGAAAATAAACCTTCGTATATCGAGTCATCAATAAAAGTTGCAAAATATCTTGCACCTCCTGCATATTGTATACGCATAGGCCCACACACATATGTATGAACTAGAACAAGCAAATCTTCATTTCTAGAAATAGACTTCTGTGCAAACGGTTGAACGGTTATCTTTCCCTTAGCACATATTTCGCAATCCTGCATTTCACTTGATGATTTCAAATTGAGTCCTACAACCTACAACTTTTTATATTCAAATGTCCATAACGTCGATGCCAAATGTCCAAAGGAACAAAATTTGAGTTTGAAGTAAAAGAAAGTGTTTGAGGTTTAGAGTCAACAATGTACAAATCATTTCGTAAAAATGCTTTAAGAACGAATTTACTCTGGGGATTTCTTAAGATGGCCATATTTTTTACGAAGTCAACTGTGAACTTGTGTTGAGTTATCTTGCTAACAGATAAGAAATTACCTCTAAGCTCGGGAACAAATAAAACGTTTTTGAGTAAAATTTCTTCAGAACCCACTTTCAACCTGGTAGAACCTTTTCCACTGGAGACAACAAAATTATCGTTGGCTAATTGAACCATTTCTCCTTTCTCTTTACGCAGATCTTCGAAATATTCCTCTTGACAGCACATATGCGACGTGGCACTACTATCTAGGCACCATTCATGACAATTGAGAACCTTATTTTCAGCACAAAAAATTCCGAAAGAATGAGCCTGATTGTTCTTTGAACTACGACATTCTGATGCAAAATGTTCTCTCTTGCCACACGAAAAACATTTGTACCTGTTTTTGGAATTTGTGTTTTTATTCTGGAAATTCTTGTTATGAGATCTAGTGGAGAAAATGTTCTGGTTCCCTGAATTGGAAATTTGGTCCTTATCAACTCTTCGTTGCTCTTCCTCAAGAAGTTTAACTTTGAGACTTGCAAGCGAAGGTAGAGTATCACGACTCTCTATGGCAACAACAAAGCTTTCATAGCAATCTGGTAGACTACATAATAAGAGAACGGTCAAAAACTCATCTTCTATTATTAAGTCGATTTCATTTAATTTCTCTGCTATACTGCTGAATTCATTAACATGGCTTGCAATGGACTGACCATTGTGCATTTTCGTTTGTAGTAATTTCTTAAAAAGACTCACCATACGAGCTGGTCCTTGTGGTTGATGAACATCACGCAATTTCTCCCATGCTTCTCTTGATGTTGCACAATTCTTGACATGTAAAAGCTCCGTGGATTTCACGCTGAGCAATATTGTAGCAAGCGCCTTTCCATCGGCCGTTTTCCAAGCAGTTCTCTCTTCTTCTTTCGCATCTTCCTTCAACATTCTTGAACCATCAACATAACACCGTAAATCAGAATGCACCAAAACGCTTCTCATTTGTATGGTCCAAGAGCTATAATTCTCTCCATCCAGTTTATCGATTTGATACAGCGAACTCATCGTAAAATAATTCGACAGACGATTAATGCAAACAAACTATGTAAATGCAAAATTATTTCTTGTTACGGTCTGGGCCCATAACCTGTAGCAAATAAAAGTTAACCAATAAACTTTATTTATAAAAAGGACTTCTTTATTTAGTGAAGGTACAGAAGAGAATGAATTTTTAAACATTGGAAAAATTAATATTTCTGATACATTACATAGGGGCCGTTCAAATATTACGTAAGCAGATTTATTACAATTGTTAACCCCCCCACCTCCCTTGTCATCAAAAGTAAGCAAAGCTCTTACCCCCTCCCCCCGTGCTTGCGTAAACATTTTTCAATTTTTAATGTATTTTTTTACATTAAAATTATGATGTTATAATTTTAATTTTAAAAATAAGAAAATAGATTTAGGATAGATTTAACAGATACAAAGTATTCAAAATAGAATAAAAGACAAAAAGAATATGATCTTACTATCATAATTATTTAGATTTAGAATTCGAACTTTGAATCTATGAAACGTAACTAGTCGTAGTAGTCGTCAAATATTTTTCACTGATTTATATTGTCTCAATATTATCGCACAGGTGGCCTCAGATAAACTGGTGATTTTCGTAGAAAAAAAATGCTTGCCGAAGCTTGCTGAAGCTGGGGTTTGAACCCGCAGCGTTTGGCTTAGCAATCCACTACTCTATCCTCTGAGCCATGGCCACGTAGGTTTCTGTTATGTGATGCTTTCTTTCTATGTGTCTATCTGTCTCTATCTGTTGTATTAACGTCTTGTTGTGTCCCAGACGAAGGCCTCAGTCGCCAGTGCTGCTATGTGTCTGTAGTTCGTTACATTCATGTGCGAAGTACTGTAAAGTCAATGTCGATATTTTTCACTGTTATTATTTACTGCTCTGCGAAGAGTGGGTGAGGGTTTGGAAAGGATTGCTTGCAATGCCGAGTACAGATTTCTTGCCGCTCATGTGCGGAAGGTTCAACCTCCAAGTGGTGCAGAGCGTCAACCTGACTTCGGTCAGGGCGAATGAACCTACGTTTTTATTGTACATGTATCATAATCACTTTTTACCCGAACGCCGTGATTAATGAGACTGTACTTGATATCATTGTGATAGAATAAGGCACTAATGAGTGTTCTATAAAAAGTTGGTGTTGCATGGCAATATGTCATGCAGTCTTCCAGTTTGGACCACCGAGCTCCTTTCTGGTAAAATGGACTGCATAACAATGGACACCAGTGTTCCTGTTGAGCCATTAACTCACGAAGCTGGAAAATTATCCTTTTGGTTTGTACGAATGTGTGATAATTTCACACATTCGAAAGAATGTATGATGATAATTTCATACATTCACAGAGTACAAAATAACAAAAGAGACTACCATGTCTTCTGAAAAAACTGGTGATCTGGGGTAGTTGATGCCCGATTCATTGTGTTTTAGGACCTTTGAATCTCAACTACAGCTGCGGTAGGCCCCCTTGTGGGAGTTTCAGAGTGGCTGTGGTTAACAAGAAATTCGTTCTCGGTAACTGAGTGAGGTGTCCTAAGCTCAGTTACATAGATAAAAACACATTTACCAGTATGGCTTTTATTAATGGTAAAAGCAAACTGGTACTTGTGATAAATGGAAATGACGGAAGGTAAAGTCTACGGCAATGGGGCAGATGCTTCAAGATTAATCTTGTGCCTTTTCTTTTTACACAAGGCTACATACACTATAAATATGCATGTAATTCATGCATATAAAAATAGAGTGGATTGGAATTCAATCCACCACGAAATTAGGGCCTTGAGCCAGGTGTTCGTGTGTATTTGTTTTCTAATCTGTTATTATTTACTTTAATCTATTTCAAAATTTAACGTTTTTTATGTGGGATATAAACGGAACAAATGAAGGTAGTTAATGAAACAAATGAGACGTGCAGTTTATTCGATTACTTACGCTTAGTTAACGTAGAAAATGATCCGACGTAAGCTATTCTCTGGCCTAAACGTATGCATTATTTGCGAGAATCCTCGAAAATGCGTTTCATTTTTAAGCATAGACAATGTAAGGGTTGTCATTCGTATAAGAAAGTAAAAAACGACCGGTGACGTAATCATCATCAAGACTCCCCTACCCCCCATGTCATCCAAAATAATCAAATTAAAGACCCCCCCACCCCCTCATAGTGCTTACGTAATACTTTAACGGTCCCATATAAGCAAGTTGATTGAAAATAAGCAAAGTAATAATTATTAAAGTACATATCTTATGAATTATGCGTTGTATACAAATCTACAACAATCTATGGTTTAGGAGCAAAATGATTAAAAACACCAGTGTACCGAAAAAAAATTAGAAAATTGAAACTTTTGGTCTTTGGCCTAAAAAATTGTATCACAGATAATATAGTTACATAGATATCGCACGCAGAGGAAAAAAAATTACCATTTTTCAATTCCATGGGACGTACCAGCGGTTGCCGTTTTGGTAGGATTCTACCAAATTTGGTAGATTTTAATTGCTCTGGTAGGTTAGTAGATTCATGTTTAATTTGGTAGATTTTAATCCTTTCGAATGCAAATGCTTATGAAAATATTAACAAACCTGCCCTACATTTACTTTTCAAATTAGATTATTTTAAACAATCAAATGTAAACGTGGTCTTACATTTTCAGTTGAATCTACTGTTGTGTGCAGATCCATTACGCTAATGTGGCTTTTCTTACAACCCAAGAATTGATCCGTGACGTAAAAAAGGCAATTTTTTTCCCCTTAAACGCATTTCTTTCACAAAGAACTTGAATTTTTTTCTCGAAGGATTGATTTCTCTTGAATCTCTTTTTGGAGACGGATTTACACATACTTGTACATGGATTTTACACATATACTACGTGTTCAGTTCAGTTCATATTTATTTGTAGTATAGAGAATGTAATTTTTACAAAGAGTACAATTTTAGAGATTTAGAAAAACTAGTTTCTTTACTTCTATAATTACAAAGCTTATAGCAATTTTCAAATAATAATATAATAAACAATAAACAATGTTTAAGGGAAAAACTACAAGAAAAAAACCCTCATATGAAACTTAAAAACTACTATTGCACATAAACCCAATTACTTGAATTATATAATTATTGCAAGCTTAGAATTAAATCATTATCTGAGTAAGAGGATCGTTCAAAAAAATTATTTTGCAACTTATATAGCACAATTTTGATAGGGCTGACATTCGCTCTTTTGTGGAGCCGTGCCGTAGAATAATAGCGAGGTAAATTTAACATCAATTTTAAAACTTTATTTTGACTTATCTGCAGTTTCTTAAGATGAGTTTCAGCACAGTCAAACCACACTGGTGCACCATAAGTAAGAACCGGTTGAAAAATTGATTTGAAAATTAACATTTTATTATGCATGCTTAGACGAGACTTTCGGTTAATAAAGGGATACAAGATTTTAATTAATAAATTTATTTTGTTAATTGTGATCGATACATGTTTTTCGAAAGTTAGTCTTTTATCTAGAATAATGCCAAGATATTTACAACTGTCTGTCCATGGGATGTTTATTGAATTTATTTTAAGAGATGTTTGCGGGAGAAAAGTTTGCTTTCTCCGTCGAGTGAGCCACATGGCTTGGCATTTCTCAGCATTAACTTTTATCTTCCATTTTGCAAAATAATTAAGGAGAGTATCTAAAGAACTCTGCAAGCAAGTAAGTGCATCTTGAGGAAGAACACTAGCTGTAAATAGTGCAGTGTCATCTGCAAACATGGCAACTTCAGTGTTGTTTTCAAAAGAAGGAAGATCTGACAAGAAAATATTGAAGAGAATGGGGCCAAGTACGGAACCTTGGGGGACCCCAAAACTAATGTCAAATATAGCGGACTTAGCAATGCCAGTAGATACAAAAAAAGTTCTGTTTTTCAAAAAGTTCCATATAATTTTGACCAGATAATCTGGAAAATTAAACAACAACAACTTGTAGATAAGTCCTTCGTGCCAAACGTTGTCGAAGGCTTTTTCAGTGGAACGCTTTAAGTTAAGATTGCTTTTAATATAATTTTTTAATCTTAGAACTTGATGGCTGGTAGAGTGGCCAGTTCTAAATCCAAATTGTTCCAGGGGATATATTATAATCTTCAATATGTTGTAAAAGTCGACTCTTTATCACCTTTTCGAATAACTTACTTACACTGCTTAGAAGGCTTATAGGCCTATAGCTAGCTGGATTTTCTTTTGGTTTTCCCGCTTTGGCAATGGGTACCACTTTTGCTACTTTCCATTTTTCAGGAAAATAAGAAAGCTTAATACAAGCATTAAAAATAAACGTTAAAAAGGTTATGCCTTTTTTAGGCAAGGCTTTTAATAATCGGTTATTAATACCATCGCAACCAGATGCCTTTTTAACTTTTAAATCCTTTAATAAGTGTTTCACAAAACGATTATTGCGAATAAACGCACCAGGTTGGTAAACAACAGAATCTCTAAATTCACTAAGTTTATTATTTACAAGATTAACAGTAAGAACATCACTCAAGTGTGCTGACACTAAATGATTTTGGCTAAATGTTTCCGCCAGTGCGTTTGCCTTCTCTTCTTGAGTGATCAAAATATTGTTTTGAACTCTAAACGGTGGAATAGTAGAACTCTTTTTTTAAATTATTTTTGTTACATTCCAAAAGGGTTTTGACCCTTTTTCAAAACTGGATAATAAGTTATTCCACTTTCTATTACGAAAGAGTAGGATTTCATTTTGGATTTTGCAATTAAGAATTTTTACATTAGTTTTAAATATGTCAAGCTTGTATCGAATCCACTTTCTCCTCTCAGAATTTCGCAAGCGAATTAGCTGTAAGATATATTCTGGAAGCGGTTGAGAATTTGCGGAGGAAGATGTACTCCGGATCTTAGGAATAGATACATCAGCAGCGTTATTTACGGTTTGTTCAAATTTCTCAGTGGCAGTGTCGACCTGATTAAAGGAATGGATATCGTCTAGGGATAAGATTCCATCGTACAAATTTTCAGATATGAAACTTCGATATCTTTCCCAATTTGCAGCTGAGTAGTTAAAGCGGACTCCAGTATTGCTAAAGGCACATTTGGACAATAATTCTACACAAACAGGAAGGTGGTTTGAACTCAAAGCATTTATGGTTAAGGGTTGCGAGAGTTGTAGAGGATTATTCGTAAGGAATAGATCAATTGTTGAAGGATTTCTAGATGTAGCAGTTGGGATATATGTTGGTGTGAGGGGATGCAATAATGAGAGAGATCTGTTTACGGAAACGATATCGTGAAGTATATTGCCCCAACAATTAGCTCTCAGACAACCCCACTGTTGATGCCTGCAATTGAAATCACCTCCAATGATGAAGTTTGGACTCGACCTTATTATTTTAAGAACATCTCTTTTAAATTTTGTTTTTTTTTTTCATCACTACAATTTCCACCTGGGAAATAAAGAGAGAAAACACTTAATTTAGATGAGTCTTGGAGTACAATTTCTAAACCTATAGCTTCAGCTACCTCAAGACGAACAGCTGGTAAAATCGTATGCCTAATATTTTTATGTATTACAATAGAAACCCCACCACCCCTTAAATGTTGTCTATCTAGCCTATAGCATGCATAATTATCATGAGAGAAACTACTTTCGTTATTTAGCCAGGTCTCCGTAAGCAGAGCAATGTCAGTTTTGCTTTGAATCATAAAGTTAAAGAATTCTGTTTTCTTATTTCGAATGCTTGACGCATTCCAAGTAATAATTCTAGGGTTTATGTTCATCATATTGAGTAAACATATTTCACTGCAAGAGTGGTAATGACAGTAAATTGCTCTTCTTTAGAGTGACATGAGCGTAATTGAGACATAACATATTTAAGAATATTAGAAATTTCATTTAAAGAGAAAAGAGAGTTTTTATTTTGTTCATTATGTAAGTTTGAAATATTATGATGCTCAGAGCGAGCGTGAGAACTCGTGCTCAGAGAAGTAGTTTGTGTCGCATGTTGTTGTTCGTGATGATGATCAGTTCGGCTGTTCTTAGAAACTTGAGGCAATTGAGGAAAGTCTTCCATGGAGAATTTTACATGGTTTACTCTTGCTGTGGGTTGATCTGTTGAAACCGGTTTTGAGACGAAGTTGCGATTTCCACGTATACGTGAGGAGATTCTCTGACGTATCTCAATATATTGTTTTCGACTGATACATGATGGGTCGGTTGATTTATGCGGCTCGTTGCAGTTTGCACATTTAGCTGATGATGGTGATTCGTTGCACTCGGAGGTTTTGTGATTACCAGAACAAGAAGCACAGAAGCTTTTGACTTGACAATGCATGGCGCCATGGCCAAACATTTGACAATTATAGCACTGCGTTATTTTGTTGGGTTGATGTTTTTTGTAATCCCACCTGACGAGAGTTTTAAATATAATTTTGTAGTTGGCACGAAGCTCACTCATTTTTATTGAACCGCGTTCAATTAGAACAATGTATTTGTAGTGCACATATTGTAGGTTCGATTTAATAGTGATCGGTTTAACTTCAAGACATTTATTTCCGAGTGAAGATAACTCGTTCTTCAGTTTAGTGTTTTCATAACGGTCTAAGCCAGATAGCACAACTTTAAATGGCCTATTTGCTTTTTTTTCATGAGAAAAGAACTCACATGACTCTGTTTTTAATGCACTTGTTACAAGGTCATAAGATTCCATGCTTGAGCACATGACTTTTTGGCCCAAGGAAATGTTTTTGATCATATAATCATTGACTTTTAGTTTTTCAATTATTTTTCTGAGAACATCGCTTTTTGTTTTCAACACAATTATTGGGGGAATGGATACTTTTGATTTCACAATTTCACCAGATTCACTGTTTCCACTATCCATGCGGTTGTCATCGCACAATGTTTGTAGTGGTTGATAATAATTAACATTATTTATTGTTTTATCCATATTGGAAGATTTAAGGGACTTGGATGGAATTTGATATGAATGGAGGATGAGATCATCATCCTCCGTAACACTTCGTAATCGTTTAAGGTTAATTTTTGCCTGACACTTAGAAACGCGTGCAACTCTTTTGACGATCGCCAATGCACTGATATACTACGTGTTGTTGTGATTATCATGACGATTTAACAGCTGACCAGACAACAAAGACATTAAAAAAAGGGATTGATTCGTTTTTGCATATTTCTTACACGCCAAAAAACATTGAATTTTAGTAGCAATTCTTCTTGGTTGTAAGAAAAGCCACATAAGTTTGTTACTGAATGCACTTATTTGCATCTTCTGTTAAAAATTAAATTCTGGTTGTCAAGTAAAATAATAAAATTTTCGAAAAGTTGAATATAATTTATAACGAATAAATCATGGATAAGTAAGTATTTAAGGGAAATATTGTGCGTCATAAATTAAAAAGAGAATTTTCTTCAAAGATATTTAGTAAGGTGGGGTTGGGTTATATGGTATTTTTCTTGTCGTAATAACGCCAGAGTTTCCTAGTGTTACCGCAGGTTTCTAGTAGGTTCCATCTATCATTTGCTTTTTGAATGATATTCTGTTATAAAATTTTGGAGCGAATTCGAAAAAAGAAGTGAAGCAAATACAAAATTTTCCGAGTAGATTTGAAACATGAAGAAAATATTTACATTTCCAGGAAATTCCTTCAATAAAATATTTATTTAGCTATATTCCTGACCCTGGTCACATCGTAGTTCGCAGTGCTGTCACAAGTGCTTCGTATTTTTGAAATTTTTCCCCAAGCTTCAGACTTCTTTCTTATTAGAAAAATAACTGCAAAGTAGGTGTATTCATCTTTTAAAGACACAAAGTACCTACTTATAACCGTCGTAAGTAGCTGATATTTTTGACGTAGTCCAAGTAGTCGTAAGATAAGCAACTTACCATGAACTTTGTTTTATTATTATTTTTTTTTCATTGTATTTTTGTATAATAGAAGCGTCTTCACTTTCTGGAGCTGAAATTTTCACAGTTTCCAACACATCGACCGAGTCCAAAACATTTCGACTCTAAAACTCCAGTTTCGTAGATCTACCCTAGTTCTATCAGGAATCTCATGTCGTTGGTTGGTTGGGACTTAGGGTACACATTAGTAGATCAAAACGTTGAATATTAGTACGTTTAGTATAATACTACGTTTTCATTTACCCAAAATCGGAGAAATTTATTTTTTATGAATCTACTTTGCTAAATCTCATGATTAGTGCAGTGGAAACAAGCACATAAGATTAGTTAAGGATATACAATTTTATTTAATTAAATTTTCTTCAAAGAAACGCAACGGAAAGCTATACAGCTATACATATTTATAACAGGTAGAATAGGTAAACAAAATTGTCCTTGTGGAAAAAGTGGGGTAAATCTCGACAAATCGGAGAGTCAGAGTCAGAGCTCAGCCGGTACGACCTACACATACTTCAAAAGTACAAAAAAAGCATTAAAAATTATATTTTATCTAAAATTGAACTTTGGTAGATTTTTCTTTGAATTGGTAGGTTTTGGAAAATTTTGTGGTAGAAATTTTTTTCGGAGAACGGCAACCGTCACTACGTCCCAGTTCGATCAAACTAGCGTGAATCATACTCAGACTTTATGTTGCTTCTTATTTGTATTGAATTGTCAAGTTGCTTGTTGTGTTTTCTTTTTTTTTACTTCTTGTTGTTGTTGCGTGTGCACACGAAATGGTATGGAGAAAAGAAAATGTTTGTATCTTTCGAATGCAACTCGCAAGTTAGCGTTTGTGGCTGGATCTTGTACTTGTTACTTCCCAGTGGCAAATTTCCCAATTTTCACCAAGGAATCACCATGCGATTCACCAAGGAATGGAAGCTTCACTCATGAATTTGAAGGTGAATTATCTGGTGAAATTTACATAGGGCTGTCATTGGAGTTCACCAAGTGAATTTCTTGGTGAAAACGCATCAGTGAAATCATTGAATAAAAGTATTCTGTGTTTTCATTTGTTCTTTTACTCCGATGAAATGTTAAATGAAAGTTCATTTGTGAACTCATCTCTTCTTTGAAAGTTGAATTTTCCACTACTTTTTTTCACGTATGAAAAATATTATGAAAATGCAGTTGTGATCTCACCAAATGTAAATATCAAAACAAATTTATTAAATTTTTTTTATTGAAATATTTCTGAAAAGAACACAATATTGGTTTGAATAATAATATATAAAAACAATTCAAGTCTGTGGCTGGATCTTCTTCTATTTTTTTTCAATTTTTGCAGCTAAACGACTCCTTTTAGGTTGCTCCACATTCCAGATTCCAGAATACCTTTAAAAAATGTTAAGATACTTAGTTTAATTTCTTTTCTAAGTCGAAAATAAATATTTATATTTGAGTACCTGGTTGATATTTTCGATTTCCCTCGTGTTTTCTCCTGTGCTGTTTATTACTATTAATTCACTTTTAAAAATAGCTTACGCATTCTTCACATCAACCGTCTTTAACTAAGATTTTGATTGCACTGATTTTACATAGGACAAAACATTTTTTTAACGATCGCAGACAAAAATAGACAGTGGAAAAAACCAAAACCGTTGCGTCGCACTATGTCGCAAATTCCCGATTTCGTGCGATTAATTAACAACGGTTATTAATCATTGATTTTTTTCAAAATTAAAGTAAACTGATGTTAGAAATAGATAAATTTTGTGTTTATTATAATTAATACAAAGTATAAACTTATAAAAATCAATTTTTTTTTTTAATAAAAACCAAATATTTTGGTGTTATCAATCACCGAGGCTGGTATCTAAAAATTCTTCAAGTTCAAACATTTGAATTACGTCAAGATTATACTGTTTTCTGTTGGAACTTGTCAGTTTACGATTAAGAAAAACTATTTGGGTCGGATAGTAAAAGCATCCTTTAAAATATTTATATATTTAATAATTTATATATTATTATTATATATTATTATTCTTACATAAATGTTTATTTTTTACATCACTTGACAGTAAAAAAATCTTTAGCTCTTGCTTACAAATGCAATTGCTAGTAAGTATACAAGAAATAATGCTCTTTACTCTACCTGTATAAGAACTACAGTCACTCAAAGATGTTTTTGTACGAATTTTCGAAAGATTAAAAAAATAAATTCAATTTTCTCGAAAAGTAAGCTACTGATTTTCATAATTTTTTGTCTGGAATATCTTTGATAACATGCTAGTAATATTTTGTAGTCATTTTTATTTTATGCTTAAGGAACAAAAATTAAAAATAAATAAAATGATATCATAATTTTTTTTTTTTAATTCAATTTTCTCGAAAAATAATAGATCAATTTGAATGATTTTTTTTCCAAAAAATCTTTAATAACACGATAATAACACTTTGTATTTTATTCTTTTATTTAAATCTTAGAAAAAAAGAAATTAAAAAAAAAATATTTTTTTAAAATTTTTCGATTCGTCGATTTTCATAGTTTTTTTTTTAAATTTTAGTACCTTCGGGGCAGAATGATTCAACAAAACCTTTTGGTTTCTGCTTGAGAAATATTTCATTAATATGTATGCAAAAGATCAATTTGATCATTCTGCCCCTGATATGATTCCCAGCCACTTGAACATATTCATAAACAAATTTTGACCTTAAATCGAAAATTACCCCTAATATAAAACTGGTAACTTTTTTAAGTCTTTAAAAAAGTGCCACAGCTTTAAGAATACATACGAAAAATAGAAAAAAAAATAATAAGAATTATCATTACAATATAACAAAAAAAAATCAAACCAAAGTCAATTTTTTTTTCTTGAGGAAAAAATTAATATCAGTTTTCACACAAATTACCAATCTTTGACGCCTTCTATCTTCGTAAGGGAGCAACATAATCTTATGAAATTTTAAAGCTAGGTTGGAAATAATGTCTAATTTAAAACTGCATACAAATTTTTATGAAAATCAAAAATTTTCAAAATTGACTTAATCGCACAAAATCGGGAATTTGCGACATAGTGCGTCGTCACCGGTCTTCCTCGGTCCTCGATCAACAAAAGTAGAAAATAGGTACATAATGTTTATATACACAGATTCTTGCAGGTCATTTCCACCCCTAAAAGGAAATTAAAAAAAAAAAATTTCAACTGCGCTAGTTGCTAGAAAATATTCGAGTTTCTTTTTTGTTCGTTTATTCTTCTTTTGTGAAAACAGCACACAGCGCTCAATGCCAATTACGAACTCGTGAAGCTGTGCAGGACTTTTCCTTACTGAAATCACAACGTTTTGGTATGCGAAGAAACGAAAGCGTTATTAAAATAGAGAAAATGTACAGAGGAAAAAGGGCATTACTTTGTTCCTATGAAATCATTTCCTTATTTTTCCTCTTAAAAGTGTGGAATGAATTCCTTGCTAATTTCACCAAAATTTTTCATTGAGGATGAAATTTGCCACTGGGTTGTTCTAGTTGTTTGATTTTGTTCTGTTGATTTTGGTTGCAAGGTTTGACTATAACAAATCTCTTGAAAATAAGGGATAAAAAAAGTGGTCATTTTTATTTGCACTGGATGCGATATCTATGTAACTATATTATCTGTGATTGTATGGTTGCTACTGTAAATTTTAATCTGAAAAATAAATAAAAAAAACGACCCACTAAAATTCAATCAAACTACTAATTTCAAAAGTTGAAGTCAATTGAAAAAGTGGTTAAGGTTGTAGGTGCGCTTACAGACATACAGACGGAATCGTCAGACCCACTTTTTTCGACTTCTCCATCATCGTAATGTCATATTTCATCAAAATTTCAAGTTTTTTTTACGAATACAATAGCTCCTTCCCATGTATTCTATAAGTGATACGTCGCAAGTAAAAATTTGTTAATTTTTATTGGAGCGACAGAAGCGACAGTTTATGATAATTTATGGACTAGGTATCTGGTTATTAAACGTGGCAAATACACTTTGGTATCTATCTATGGTTTCAATTAAAAAAATCAATAAAAAAGCAATCCACTTATGCCCAAATGTGAAGTTAATCGACCCAGACGGCCAGACCCAGATCTGCGTATGATACATGGATTTCCTTCACAGGCCATTCCCATCCCATGGCTGGCAAAATGAATTTTTGTGGAAAAATATATTTTTCGGCACCGACTGCAGCGCCTTCTATGTTATTGGTCAACGTACATTCCCATTCCGACAAACACACATCTTACTTTGATATTTGGTTCTTATAAATTTGTCAGAAATGACAAAATGCAGTGCCGGCTTTAGGGTATGGCGACCCAGGTGGTCGCCTGGTGAAGTTGTCAAGCTCTTGCTCAAAAAATTCTTATCGAAAAGTTTCATGGCTTTCATCTTGTTTTGTTATAGCAGACTATTTCCAAATGTCATTTTGTTTTAAATTTCACCATTTGAGTTTTGTTATGGCTTTGTATTTTTAATCGCTATAGCTTCTCACCAGTTGGCGATGTTAATTTCTTATTGCGTTTGTATTATCTATTTTAGTAAGGCATATTTCCGTTTAAAGCGCAACCAGTCAAAATCAACATGGACTTTTATGGAGATTAGAAATACAATGGATATGCATATCAAATAAAATATTTTACAATTAATGTCAGCTATTTTGTTATTATTGTTTTTGCTGTCATATAGCAAATTTTGTTGTAACTTTCCTCTGTTCTTGGTATTTTGATATTTTTGAAATGATGAAGAATCAAATATCATAACATCTTTAGAAATACAGTCAACATACTAATACTAAAACTAGTAGGAGAGGCGCAGTGACCACGGATTCACTATATATGTAGCGACTTAAGGGAACACTCTAGGGCTAAGAACACCTATTAGCCGAGATGAAAAAGCTAATGTTGCCGTTAAAAATAAATAAATAGAGTGGCGCGACAGCTCTTGAAGAGCCAAGTGGCTTACTCTCATCAACAATTCTCTGAGTGCGTGTGGATGTTGCCGTTAGCATGAGGTAAATTAGAAGTTATGGAACGATATTTAGAAGATTATTTTGTGGTATGGCGATTTTCGGCTTAAGGAACGTTATATCCTGGGTAGTCAAAGGGGAGCCGCAAAATCCCAACCCTCCGACGAGCAAGCCCAATTGGCCATACTAGCTTGCCTGTCGGCAACTCGTCCCAAGTACAACCTACTCAAAATAGATCAAAAATTTTGAGATATTGTGGATCACGGTATAATGGTGTATTAGCAAACGATTGCAATAGTTAAATAGGAACAGCTTAAATACCGTTAGAAGTGCTAGCCCTTAAAACTAGTTTTAGTGAAATTTAACAGCTCGTTAAAGTTCCTACTCAATTCTTCTCCAAGTTCTTACACGTTAAAACTTCAATTTAGAACTTTGTCATAATTAGAGCTTTGATAAAATTTGACCCTCGCATTCGGGGGTTTAGTGCCTTGAAAGTCGTTTTATTTATAATTTCGTTTTTTCAACGTTTAAAATAACAGACAGTAAAAGGTGGAGGGGGATATAGAAAATGGATCAAATTTTCGATGATTTCCTATTTGTGGACGTTGATTTTGAGTACGATGCGAACGTTATCCTGGAAGAACAGCGTATTTATCGAATGCCAATACGTGCCACTATTAATACATGGGACGACACTGATTTTTTTCGGCGCTTCCGTTTAACACAGCAAAAGTTTTTAGAGTCCTTTCACTGGTGGCAGAAGACCTTCAACATCCAGAACCACGGTAAAATTTGGAATGAATTTACTATGCACTTTTTTTCTTGACAGATTTTCGAATCACACATTCTACGTAACACCCAACGCACACAAGCATCACACCACGGGCATCAGCATCACAAAAATAAAAATAGGTACACAAATATACAAGAAAAAAAGAAAAATGAGCGCAACGTTAAAAACTATTTGTATTTTGTTTCGAATTGAAGGAAATGTCCGTCAAAAAATACTGCCGGGTGACTAAAAAGTTTCAAAAACATGCTTGAACTAGGTTTCAAAAATAACAAGTTTTAAGCGAGTTCTTGAGAAGTGAAGAAATGTCGAGTTCCAAATATTCTAAAAACTAAGTTCTAACGTATTTTTATCAATGTTCTAGCTATAAAAAAAGTTCTAAATCGAAGTTCTAACGCATTAGAACTTGGTGAATTGACTTAGAATTCGAATGAGTTCTAAATTGTCACTTAAACGAGTTTTAAGGGCTAGAACTTTGTCAAGAAACTAGGCGTAGGTGTATTTGTGTTTGACATTTTCAAATTTAAAAGAAATCAATATTAACAGGATAAAATTTATTATTATTACTAAATTATTAAGAAAAATTAATTAAAAATGCATGTAAATATGAAGTTAGTGTGTAACATAGTGACTTGAAATGTTAATAATATTTGCGTAAAGGAGAATTATACAGAGTTATTCTTTAAAGCATAAATTCTACTTTTTCATCAACTTGCAATTTTTTAAGTGAGATACAAGTTTCATCTTTTTTTTAATTCTGGAGGAAAAGGCAATATAATTTGTAATTAAAAAAAGGGCGCCAATATTTGACTCGCCTGGAGCCCAAAGATAGCTAAGGCCGACCCTGACAAAATGAATGCAATCTTTGTTGACCTGCATACAGTGGATCTTCACTATTCAAGTAAATTATAAGTAGGTATTTTGATTGTTATAAGTCTCTAAGCTCACCTCCCTTCTTTAAGTTTAAAGTCTATAACTAAATTGTAGAACCCACCGGATATAGAAAGCAGCTAGAGTCAACCAAACAGAAATATCGAATGTTTTAATTAACAAAGCAATTAGTGTCAATTTTTGAAGAATGGACAAAATAATAATAGGGAATAGAATATCTCATTCTAGCAATGAGCATTGAGTGTTTAATTAAATGTTAAACTAATATTACATTCTTTCGTGAATTTTTCACACACATTGCAATAATAGGGGCTTAGTCGTTTAGTTCGCAAATGATTATTGGCTTACATATAAATAACGGTTTCTATTGTGCATTGCATTTGTACAATTAATTAATCCGAAAAAAAAAATACAAACTGACTAAAAGATTGAATTTGAGAAGAGTTCCCAAATTATCGGTTTGAATATACAGGGTGTCCCAAAATTCAACGATAAGCCGGAACCAGGGTGTGGCCCTATTAATGACTGCATGGAAAAAAATCAAACGCTATTTTGTTTCAAATTACAACAAAAAATGTAAATTCTCAAAATAAAAAAATCTCTCTTGACATTTTTTGCTACTGTGACCACAATTTTCATTAATTTTTGATTTTATATTTTTATCAGAATCTTAAAACATATAGCATCCTTTCCTAGTTTCCAAAAATTCCAAATTTTTATCGGTTTTTCCACGACAATTAATCAAAAAGTTTTTTTCCATAAAATTTATTTTGTTTTTAGTTTCAGTCCACTTTCAGTCATCGTGGTTATAAAAAAATGTATGGACACTACCATGGCGTCTTTTTAAAAAAATTGGCACAGGTTATCAAGATTCTAAAATGGTATAACACTTTGGCTAAACTTGCCAGAAAAACAAGTAATGCATACTTTTTCATAACAACAACCGATTTTCGAACAATAAATTTGTTCGGAGAAATCACTTCACTTTATGGAAAAAATTGGTTTTCTGATGCGCTTTCTTCAGTAGTACAATTTAGTACGATCTGTCTCCACTGTTTTTTTATTCCATTAATGTGTTAATTTCAAGTGTGATTTTGAAATTGTGTACTAGTTTTTGAAAAATCCTTCAACTTTCATATTTTTTTTTTTTTGTAAAATTCATTTTTATTTCAATCACTTATAACTACTTATATACTAGACAAAGGAATTCAAAACTAGCTTATCATCTAAAATCTTATATTTAACTTACTGGCCCCAAACGGGCGCTCTAAGAAATTCATGATTTACTTAAGATTAATGCCTTTCGGCCTATGAACTATTTTATTAAATTTAATTGATCGTTTTTTTTCTTAGAAAAAATTATGAAAAACTAACACCAACTTTCATCATTTTTATCATGCCATTGCCGTATGCGGTATGCCCCCTTGGAATCATGGATACCTAAACATGCACATAGTGTACGGAGAATGCCGGTGCAATGCTTATTCTGCTACTCGAATATACCGAGAAAGGTTCAAAAATGCTGGAAGATATCCAGATTATCGGGTTTTTATAAATGTACATCAAGAGTTTTTGGAAGGGCGTTTAGAAAGAAGAAGTGCTAGAAGACCAAGAGCAGATGGTATTAACAATTCACGGAAACTGAAAACAATTCAACAACATCGTATATTGATGCAGGTGGCAAACAATTCGAACATTTACTGTAAAAATAAATAAAATATTTTTGTACTCCTAAATGGCACTTATGCATTTTTTCTTATTTAGAATTTTTGTATTTTAATTAAATGAACATTGTGACGATTTAAAATAAACAAACAGAAAATATTTGGGCCAAAATAAAACGTGCTTCATTCTGAAGACTCATAGGGAAGTGATTTATTTGAATAGAAAAAGTTTTTGAAAATCGGTTGTTGTTATGAAAAGTATGCTTTACTTCTTTTTCTGTCAAGTTTAGCCAAAGTGTTATACGTTATACCATTTTAGAATCTTGATAACCTGTGCCAATTTTTTAAAAAAGATGCCATGGTAGTGTTCATACATTTTTTTATAACCACGATGACTGAAAGTAGAAAAGGATGCTATATGTTTTAAGATTCTGATAAAAATATAAAATCAAAAATTAATGAAAAATTGTGGTCACAGTAGCAAAAAATGTCAAGAGAGATTTTTTTATTTTGAGAATTTATTTTTTTATTTTTTGTTGTAATTTGAAATGGCGTTTGATTTTTTTTTTCCATTTTTTCCATGCAGTCATTAATAGGGCCACACCCTGGTTCCGGCTTATCGTTGAATTTTGGGACACCCTGTATATTCAAACCGATAATTTGGGAACTCTTCTCCAATTCAATCGTTTATTCAGTTTGTATTTTTTTTTCGGATTAATTAATTGTACAAATGCAATGCACAATAGAAACCGTTATTTATAAGCCAATAATCATTTGCGAACTAAACGACTAAGCCCCTATTATTGCAATGTGTGTGAAAAATTCACGAAAGAATGTAATATTAGTTTGACATTTAATTAAACACTCAATGCTCATTGCTAGAATGAGATATTCTATTCCCTATTATTATTTTGTCCATTCTTCAAAAATTGTTTTGTTAATTAAAACATTCGATATTTCTGTTTGGTTGACTCTAGCTGCTTTCTATATCCGGTGGGTTCTACAATTTAGTTATAGACTTTAAACTTAAAGAAGGGAGGTGAGCTTAGAGACTTATAACAATCAAAATACCTACTTATAATTTACTTGAATAGTGAAGATCCACTGTATGCAGGTCAACAAAGATTGCATTCATTTTGTCAGGGTCGGCCTTAGCTATCTTTGGGCTCCAGGCGAGTCAAATATTGGCGCCCTTTTTTTAATTACAAATTATATTGCCTTTTCCTCCAGAATTAAAAAAAAGATGAAACTTGTATCTCACTTAAAAAATTGCAAGTTGATGAAAAAGTAGAATTTATGCTTTAAAGAATAACTCTGTATAATTCTCCTTTACGCAAATATTATTAACATTTCAAGTCACTATGTTACACACTAACTTCATATTTACATGCATTTTTAATTAATTTTTCTTAATAATTTAGTAATAATAATTAATTTTATCCTGTTTATATTGATTTCTTTTGAATTTCAAAATGTCAAACACAAATACACCTACGCCAAGTTTCTTGACAAAGTTCTAGCCCTTAAAACTCGTTTAAGTGACAATTCAGAACTCATTCGAATTCTAAGCCAATTCACCAAGTTCTAATGCGTTAGAACTTCGATTTAGAAATTTTTTTATGGCTAGAAAATCGATAAAAATACGTTAGAACTTAGTTTTTAGAATATTTGGAACTCGACATTTCTTCACTTCTCAAGAACTCGCTTAAAACTTGTTGTTTTTGAAACCTAGTTCAAGCATGTTTTTGAAACTTTTTAGTCACCCGGCAGTATTTTTTGACAGACATTTCCTTCAATTCGAAACAAAATACAAAAAGTTTTTAACGTTGCGCTCATTTTTCTTTTTTTCTTGTATATTTGTGTACCTATTTTAATTTTTGTGATGCTGATGCCCGTGGTGTGGTGCTTGTGTGCGTTGGCTGTTACGTAGAATGTGTGATTCGAAAATCTGTCAAGAAAAAAAGTGCATAGTAAATTCATTCCAAATTTTACCGTGGTTCTGGATGTTGAAGGTCTTCTGCCACCAGTGAAAGGACTCTAAAAACGTTTGCTGTGTTAAACGGAAGCGCCGAAAAAAATCAGTGTCGTCCCATGTATTAATAGTGGCACGTATTGGCATTCGATAAATACGCTGTTCTTCCAGGATAACGTTCGCATCGTACTCAAAATCAACGTCCACAAATAGGAAATCATCGAAAATTTGATCCATTTTCTATATCCCCCTCCACCTTTTACTGTCTGTTATTTTAAACGTTGAAAAAACGAAATTATAAATAAAACGACTTTCAAGGCACTAAACCCCCGAATGCGAGGGTCAAATTTTATCAAAGCTCTAATTATGACAAAGTTCTAAATCAGTGTTCCCAGATTGGTGGTTTTTCCAACCAAAATGGTTGGAAATCATCTGTTTGGTGGGATAAATAGTGGGAAAAAAATCATGGTGGGATTTATGGTGGGAAAAAGTTTTAAATGCTGTTGTTTTAGTACAAAAAATATTTATATCTTTTAACATTTTATTCTCAAAACATTCCAGTTAATTCGACCTACCCATCAGCTTTCATTGCTTTATACTCCTTTGCACTTCATTCATAACAATAAAATAACAAAATATTTCGGTCGGCTAATGCCGACCCATTAAAAATGTTTATGGGTTTAAATGGATTATTATATTTGGTATTAAATATGATTATTCCACCAGCTAGATTGCAAACCGGACATTACTTTTTGCAAGCCAGCGATCTGGTTAACAGGGGAGAGCTGTTAGTATGCAAGGAAACGTGCAGAGAGTTACTTATTGTCCTTTGCGAACAGCTACAATCAAGAATTCCAGATAATATTGACATCCTTGAAAATATGAGTATTTTTTCACCGGAAATAGCAACCTCAAAAGTAAAACCAGACATACCTGCTTTCGCATTAAGGTTCCCAAACATTTGCGAAAACGTGGATGCTGTTGTGAGTGAGTGGAGTATAATTCACAGATCCGATTGGCCTGACCTTGACACTGCAGAACAGTTTTGGGCTGCAGTTTCAAGCAAGAAAACTGCAAGCGGAGAAAAAAAATATGGCAACATTTCCACTCTCGCGCTGGTACTTTTGTGCCTTCCAATCTCAAACGCTTCAGTGGAAAGGGCGTTTTCCATAGTTAACATAGTCGAAAACAAACTAAGGAATCGACTGAAAATAGGAACAGCCGACGCATATTTGAGGGTTCGGTATAGCTAGGGACCGAAGGCTGTGTCAATTTCAAGCCTTCAAAAGCTATGTTGGCGAAATTCAATTCCGAAAATGTTTATGAAATAAAGCGTTCAGAAACATGAATTTAATTTAATGTCAAATACAAATTTAACCTTAACATTCTACTTTTTTTTCAAAATACATACATTTCTATTTACCCACAAATGCTTTGATTTATTTGTAAATAAAGGGTATCTAAAGTAAGAGAACGACATGGTGGTTTTTTGCTTTGTCTAGTACAAATATAGTGGTTTCTTTTTGTTGAATTGGTGGGATTTTCGAAATCTCATCTGGCATCACTGTTCTAAATTGAAGTTTTAACGTGTAAGAACTTGGAGAAGAATTGAGTAGGAACTTTAACGAGCTGTTAAATTTCACTAAAACTAGTTTTAAGGGCTAGCACTTCTAACGGTATTTAAGCTGTTCCTATTTAACTATTGCAATCGTTTGCTAATACACCATTATACCGTGATCCACAATATCTCAAAATTTTTGATCTATTTTGAGTAGGTTGTACTTGGGACGAGTTGCCGACAGGCAAGCTAGTATGGCCAATTGGGCTTGCTCGTCGGAGGGGTGGGATTTTGCGGCTCCCCTTTGACTACCCAGGATATAACGTTCCTTAAGCCGAAAATCGCCATACCACAAAATAATCTTCTAAATATCGTTCCATAACTTCTAATTTACCTCATGCTAACGGCAACATCCACACGCACTCAGAGAATTGTTGATGAGAGTAAGCCACTTGGCTCTTCAAGAGCTGTCGCGCCACTCTATTTATTTATTTTTAACGGCAACATTAGCTTTTTCATCTCGGCTAATAGGTGTTCTTAGCCCTAGAGTGTTCCCTTAAGTCGCTACATATATAGTGAATCCGTGGTCACTGCGCCTCTCCTACTAGTTTTAGTATTAGTATGTTGACTGTATTTCTAAAGATGTTATGATATTTGATTCTTCATCATTTCAAAAATATCAAAATACCAAGAACAGAGGAAAGTTACAACAAAATTTGCTATATGACAGCAAAAACAATAATAACAAAATAGCTGACATTAATTGTAAAATATTTTATTTGATATGCATATCCATTGTATTTCTAATCTCCATAAAAGTCCATGTTGATTTTGACTGGTTGCGCTTTAAACGGAAATATGCCTTACTAAAATAGATAATACAAACGCAATAAGAAATTAACATCGCCAACTGGTGAGAAGCTATAGCGATTAAAAATACAAAGCCATAACAAAACTCAAATGGTGAAATTTAAAACAAAATGACATTTGGAAATAGTCTGCTATAACAAAACAAGATGAAAGCCATGAAACTTTTCGATAAGAATTTTTTGAGCAAGAGCTTGACAACTTCACCAGGCGACCACCTGGGTCGCCATACCCTAAAGCCGGCACTGCATTTTGTCATTTCTGACAAATTTATAAGAACCAAATATCAAAGTAAGATGTGTGTTTGTCGGAATGGGAATGTACGTTGACCAATAACATAGAAGGCGCTGCAGTCGGTGCCGAAAAATATATTTTTCCACAAAAATTCATTTTGCCAGCCATGGGATGGGAATGGCCTGTGAAGGAAATCCATGTATCATACGCAGATCTGGGTCTGGCCGTCTGGGTCGATTAACTTCACATTTGGGCATAAGTGGATTGCTTTTTTATTGATTTTTTTAATTGAAACCATAGATAGATACCAAAGTGTATTTGCCACGTTTAATAACCAGATACCTAGTCCATAAATTATCATAAACTGTCGCTTCTGTCGCTCCAATAAAAATTAACAAATTTTTACTTGCGACGTATCACTTATAGAATACATGGGAAGGAGCTATTGTATTCGTAAAAAAAACTTGAAATTTTGATGAAATATGACATTACGATGATGGAGAAGTCGAAAAAAGTGGGTCTGACGATTCCGTCTGTATGTCTGTAAGCGCACCTACAACCTTAACCACTTTTTCAATTGACTTCAACTTTTGAAATTAGTAGTTTGATTGAATTTTAGTGGGTCGTTTTTTTTATTTATTTTTCAGATTAAAATTTACAGTAGCAACCATACAATCACAGATAATATAGTTACATAGATATCGCATCCAGTGCAAATAAAAATGACCACTTTTTTTATCCCTTATTTTCAAGAGATTTGTTATAGTCAAACCTTGCAACCAAAATCAACAGAACAAAATCAAACAACTAGAACAACCCAGTGGCAAATTTCATCCTCAATGAAAATTTTTGGTGAAATTAGCAAGGAATTCATTCCACACTTTTAAGAGGAAAAATAAGGAAATGATTTCATAGGAACAAAGTAATGCCCTTTTTCCTCTGTACATTTTCTCTATTTTAATAACGCTTTCGTTTCTTCGCATACCAAAACGTTGTGATTTCAGTAAGGAAAAGTCCTGCACAGCTTCACGAGTTCGTAATTGGCATTGAGCGCTGTGTGCTGTTTTCACAAAAGAAGAATAAACGAACAAAAAAGAAACTCGAATATTTTCTAGCAACTAGCGCAGTTGAAATTTTTTTTTTTTAATTTCCTTTTAGGGGTGGAAATGACCTGCAAGAATCTGTGTATATAAACATTATGTACCTATTTTCTACTTTTGTTGATCGAGGACCGAGGAAGACCGGTGACGACGCACTATGTCGCAAATTCCCGATTTTGTGCGATTAAGTCAATTTTGAAAATTTTTGATTTTCATAAAAATTTGTATGCAGTTTTAAATTAGACATTATTTCCAACCTAGCTTTAAAATTTCATAAGATTATGTTGCTCCCTTACGAAGATAGAAGGCGTCAAAGATTGGTAATTTGTGTGAAAACTGATATTAATTTTTTCCTCAAGAAAAAAAAATTGACTTTGGTTTGATTTTTTTTTGTTATATTGTAATGATAATTCTTATTATTTTTTTTTCTATTTTTCGTATGTATTCTTAAAGCTGTGGCACTTTTTTAAAGACTTAAAAAAGTTACCAGTTTTATATTAGGGGTAATTTTCGATTTAAGGTCAAAATTTGTTTATGAATATGTTCAAGTGGCTGGGAATCATATCAGGGGCAGAATGATCAAATTGATCTTTTGCATACATATTAATGAAATATTTCTCAAGCAGAAACCAAAAGGTTTTGTTGAATCATTCTGCCCCGAAGGTACTAAAATTTAAAAAAAAAACTATGAAAATCGACGAATCGAAAAATTTTAAAAAAATATTTTTTTTTTAATTTCTTTTTTTCTAAGATTTAAATAAAAGAATTAAATACAAAGTGTTATTATCGTGTTATTAAAGATTTTTTGGAAAAAAAATCATTCAAATTGATCTATTATTTTTCGAGAAAATTGAATTAAAAAAAAAATTTATGATATCATTTTATTTATTTTTAATTTTTGTTCCTTAAGCATAAAATAAAAATGACTACAAAATATTACTAGCATGTTATAAAAGATATTCCAGACAAAAAATTATGAAAATCAGTAGCTTACTTTTCGAGAAAATTGAATTTATTTTTTTAATCTTTCGAAAATTCGTACAAAAACATCTTTGAGTGACTGTAGTTCTTATACAGGTAGAGTAAAGAGCATTATTTCTTGTATACTTACTAGCAATTGCATTTGTAAGCAAGAGCTAAAGATTTTTTTACTGTCAAGTGATGTAAAAAATAAACATTTATGTAAGAATAATAATATATAATAATAATATATAAATTATTAAATATATAAATATTTTAAAGGATGCTTTTACTATCCGACCCAAATAGTTTTTCTTAATCGTAAACTGACAAGTTCCAACAGAAAACAGTATAATCTTGACGTAATTCAAATGTTTGAACTTGAAGAATTTTTAGATACCAGCCTCGGTGATTGATAACACCAAAATATTTGGTTTTTATTAAAAAAAAAAATTGATTTTTATAAGTTTATACTTTGTATTAATTATAATAAACACAAAATTTATCTATTTCTAACATCAGTTTACTTTAATTTTGAAAAAAATCAATGATTAATAACCGTTGTTAATTAATCGCACGAAATCGGGAATTTGCGACATAGTGCGACGCAACGGTTTTGGTTTTTTCCACTGTCTATTTTTGTCTGCGATCGTTAAAAAAATGTTTTGTCCTATGTAAAATCAGTGCAATCAAAATCTTAGTTAAAGACGGTTGATGTGAAGAATGCGTAAGCTATTTTTAAAAGTGAATTAATAGTAATAAACAGCACAGGAGAAAACACGAGGGAAATCGAAAATATCAACCAGGTACTCAAATATAAATATTTATTTTCGACTTAGAAAAGAAATTAAACTAAGTATCTTAACATTTTTTAAAGGTATTCTGGAATCTGGAATGTGGAGCAACCTAAAAGGAGTCGTTTAGCTGCAAAAATTGAAAAAAAAAATAGAAGAAGATCCAGCCACAGACTTGAATTGTTTTTATATATTATTATTCAAACCAATATTGTGTTCTTTTCAGAAATATTTCAATAAAAAAAATTTAATAAATTTTTTTTGATATTTAGATTTGGTGAGATCACAACTGCATTTTCATAATATTTTTCATACGTGAAAAAAGTAGTGGAATATTCAACTTTCAAAGAAGAGATGAGTTCACAAATGAACTTTCATTTAACATTTCATCGGAGTAAAAGAACAAATGAAAACACAGAATACTTTTATTCAATGATTTCACTGATGCGTTTTCACCAAGAAATTCACTTGGTGAACTCCAATGACAGCCCTATGTAAATTTCACCAGATAATTCACCTTCAAATTCATGAGTGAAGCTTCCATTCCTTGGTGAATCGCATGGTGATTCCTTGGTGAAAATTGGGAAATTTGCCACTGGGAAGTAACAAGTACAAGATCCAGCCACAAACGCTAACTTGCGAGTTGCATTCGAAAGATACAAACATTTTCTTTTCTCCATACCATTTCGTGTGCACACGCAACAACAACAAGAAGTAAAAAAAAAAGAAAACACAACAAGCAACTTGACAATTCAATACAAATAAGAAGCAACATAAAGTCTGAGTATGATTCACGCTAGTTTGATCGAACTGGGACGTAGTGACGGTTGCCGTTCTCCGAAAAAAATTTCTACCACAAAATTTTCCAAAACCTTCCAATTCAAAGAAAAATCTACCAAAGTTCAATTTTAGATAAAATATAATTTTTAATGCTTTTTTTGTACTTTTGAAGTATGTGTAGGTCGTACCGGCTGGAGGAAAGTGGTTCTCTCGATGTTGTTGCCTTGGTTGTTGATGCTTCTGCCGACTTCTCAACAACGTCCAAATCAGTTTCGTCATCGGCTTTTCTTTTCTGCCTCTTTTGCTGTCGCGATGAGCTCTGACTCTGACTCTCCGATTTGTCGAGATTTACCCCACTTTTTCCACAAGGACAATTTTGTTTATTATTCTACCTGTTATAAATATGTATAGCTGTATAGCTTTCCGTTGCGTTTCTTTGAAGAAAATTTAATTAAATAAAATTGTATATCCTTAACTAATCTTATGTGCTTGTTTCCACTGCACTAATCATGAGATTTAGCAAAGTAGATTCATAAAAAATAAATTTCTCCGATTTTGGGTAAATGAAAACGTAGTATTATACTAAACGTACTAATATTCAACGTTTTGATCTACTAATGTGTACCCTAAGTCCCAACCAACCAACGACATGAGATTCCTGATAGAACTAGGGTAGATCTACGAAACTGGAGTTTTAGAGTCGAAATGTTTTGGACTCGGTCGATGTGTTGGAAACTGTGAAAATTTCAGCTCCAGAAAGTGAAGACGCTTCTATTATACAAAAATACAATGAAAAAAATAATAATAATAAAACAAAGTTCATGGTAAGTTGCTTATCTTACGACTACTTGGACTACGTCAAAAATATCAGCTACTTACGACGGTTATAAGTAGGTACTTTGTGTCTTTAAAAGATGAATACACCTACTTTGCAGTTATTTTTCTAATAAGAAAGAAGTCTGAAGCTTGGGGAAAAATTTCAAAAATACGAAGCACTTGTGACAGCACTGCGAACTACGATGTGACCAGGGTCAGGAATATAGCTAAATAAATATTTTATTGAAGGAATTTCCTGGAAATGTAAATATTTTCTTCATGTTTCAAATCTACTCGGAAAATTTTGTATTTGCTTCACTTCTTTTTTCGAATTCGCTCCAAAATTTTATAACAGAATATCATTCAAAAAGCAAATGATAGATGGAACCTACTAGAAACCTGCGGTAACACTAGGAAACTCTGGCGTTATTACGACAAGAAAAATACCATATAACCCAACCCCACCTTACTAAATATCTTTGAAGAAAATTCTCTTTTTAATTTATGACGCACAATATTTCCCTTAAATACTTACTTATCCATGATTTATTCGTTATAAATTATATTCAACTTTTCGAAAATTTTATTATTTTACTTGACAACCAGAATTTAATTTTTAACAGAAGATGCAAATAAGTGCATTCAGTAACAAACTTATGTGGCTTTTCTTACAACCAAGAAGAATTGCTACTAAAATTCAATGTTTTTTGGGCGTGTAAGAAATATGCAAAAACGAATCAATCCCTTTTTTTAATGTCTTTGTTGTCTGGTCAGCTGTTAAATCGTCATGATAATCACAACAACACGTAGTATATGTGTAAAATCCATGTTCAAGTATGTGTAAATCCGTCTCCAAAAAGAGATTCAAGAGAAATCAATCCTTCGAGAAAAAAATTCAAGTTCTTTGTGAAAGAAATGCGTTTAAGGGGAAAAAAATGCCACTTTTACGTCACGGATCAATTCTTGGGTTGTAAGAAAAGCCACATTAGCGTAATGGATCTGCACACAACAGTAGATTCAACTGAAAATGTAAGACCACGTTTACATTTGATTGTTTAAAATAATCTAATTTGAAAAGTAAATGTAGGGCAGGTTTGTTAATATTTTCATAAGCATTTGCATTCGAAAGGATTAAAATCTACCAAATTAAACATGAATCTACTAACCTACCAGAGCAATTAAAATCTACCAAATTTGGTAGAATCCTACCAAAACGGCAACCGCTGGTACGTCCCATGGAATTGAAAAATGGTAATTTTTTTTCCTCTGCGTGCGATATCTATGTAACTATATTATCTGTGATACAATTTTTTAGGCCAAAGACCAAAAGTTTCAATTTTCTAATTTTTTTTCGGTACACTGGTGTTTTTAATCATTTTGCTCCTAAACCATAGATTGTTGTAGATTTGTATACAACGCATAATTCATAAGATATGTACTTTAATAATTATTACTTTGCTTATTTTCAATCAACTTGCTTATATGGGACCGTTAAAGTATTACGTAAGCACTATGAGGGGGTGGGGGGGTCTTTAATTTGATTATTTTGGATGACATGGGGGGTAGGGGAGTCTTGATGATGATTACGTCACCGGTCGTTTTTTACTTTCTTATACGAATGACAACCCTTACATTGTCTATGCTTAAAAATGAAACGCATTTTCGAGGATTCTCGCAAATAATGCATACGTTTAGGCCAGAGAATAGCTTACGTCGGATCATTTTCTACGTTAACTAAGCGTAAGTAATCGAATAAACTGCACGTCTCATTTGTTTCATTAACTACCTTCATTTGTTCCGTTTATATCCCACATAAAAAACGTTAAATTTTGAAATAGATTAAAGTAAATAATAACAGATTAGAAAACAAATACACACGAACACCTGGCTCAAGGCCCTAATTTCGTGGTGGATTGAATTCCAATCCACTCTATTTTTATATGCATGAATTACATGCATATTTATAGTGTATGTAGCCTTGTGTAAAAAGAAAAGGCACAAGATTAATCTTGAAGCATCTGCCCCATTGCCGTAGACTTTACCTTCCGTCATTTCCATTTATCACAAGTACCAGTTTGCTTTTACCATTAATAAAAGCCATACTGGTAAATGTGTTTTTATCTATGTAACTGAGCTTAGGACACCTCACTCAGTTACCGAGAACGAATTTCTTGTTAACCACAGCCACTCTGAAACTCCCACAAGGGGGCCTACCGCAGCTGTAGTTGAGATTCAAAGGTCCTATAACACAATGAATCGGGCATCAACTACCCCAGATCACCAGTTTTTTCAGAAGACATGGTAGTCTCTTTTGTTATTTTGTACTCTGTGAATGTATGAAATTATCATCATACATTCTTTCGAATGTGTGAAATTATCACACATTCGTACAAACCAAAAGGATAATTTTCCAGCTTCGTGAGTTAATGGCTCAACAGGAACACTGGTGTCCATTGTCATGCAGTCCATTTTACCAGAAAGGAGCTCGGTGGTCCAAACTGGAAGACTGCATGACATATTGCCATGCAACACCAACTTTTTATAGAACACTCATTAGTGCCTTATTCTATCACAATGATATCAAGTACAGTCTCATTAATCACGGCGTTCGGGTAAAAAGTGATTATGATACATGTACAATAAAAACGTAGGTTCATTCGCCCTGACCGAAGTCAGGTTGACGCTCTGCACCACTTGGAGGTTGAACCTTCCGCACATGAGCGGCAAGAAATCTGTACTCGGCATTGCAAGCAATCCTTTCCAAACCCTCACCCACTCTTCGCAGAGCAGTAAATAATAACAGTGAAAAATATCGACATTGACTTTACAGTACTTCGCACATGAATGTAACGAACTACAGACACATAGCAGCACTGGCGACTGAGGCCTTCGTCTGGGACACAACAAGACGTTAATACAACAGATAGAGACAGATAGACACATAGAAAGAAAGCATCACATAACAGAAACCTACGTGGCCATGGCTCAGAGGATAGAGTAGTGGATTGCTAAGCCAAACGCTGCGGGTTCAAATCCCAGCTTCAGCAAGCTTCGGCAAGCATTTTTTTTCTACGAAAATCACCAGTTTATCTGAGGCCACCTGTGCGATAATATTGAGACAATATAAATCAGTGAAAAATATTTGACGACTACTACGACTAGTTACGTTTCATAGATTCAAAGTTCGAATTCTAAATCTAAATAATTATGATAGTAAGATCATATTCTTTTTGTCTTTTATTCTATTTTGAATACTTTGTATCTGTTAAATCTATCCTAAATCTATTTTCTTATTTTTAAAATTAAAATTATAACATCATAATTTTAATGTAAAAAAATACATTAAAAATTGAAAAATGTTTACGCAAGCACGGGGGGAGGGGGTAAGAGCTTTGCTTACTTTTGATGACAAGGGAGGTGGGGGGGTTAACAATTGTAATAAATCTGCTTACGTAATATTTGAACGGCCCCTATGTAATGTATTAGAAATATTAATTTTTCCAATGTTTAAAAATTCATTCTCTTCTATACCTTCACTAAATAAAGTTTATTGGTTAACTTTTATTTGCTACAGGTTATGGGCCCAGACCATAACAAGAAATAATTTTGCATTTACATAGTTTGTTTGCATTAATCGTCTGTCGAATTATTTTACGATGAGTTCGCTGTATCAAATCGATAAACTGGATGGATAGAATTATAGCTCTTGGACCATACAAATGAGAAGCGTTTTGGTGCATTCTGATTTATGGTGCTATGTTGATGGTTCAAGAATGTTGAAGGAAGATGCGAAAGAAGAAGAGAGAACTGCTTGGAAAACGGCCGATGGAAAGGCGCTTGCTACAATATTGCTCAGCGTGAAATCCACGGAGCTTTTACATGTCAAGAATTGTGCAACATCAAGAGAAGCATGGGAGAAATTGCGTGATGTTCATCAACCACAAGGACCAGCTCGTATGGTGAGTCTTTTTAAGAAATTACTACAAACGAAAATGCACAATGGTCAGTCCATTGCAAGCCATGTTAATGAATTCAGCAGTATAGCAGAGAAATTAAATGAAATCGACTTAATAATAGAAGATGAGTTTTTGACCATTCTCTTATTATGTAGTCTACCAGATTGCTATGAAAGCTTTGTTGTTGCCATAGAGAGTCGTGATACTCTACCTTCGCTTGCAAGTCTCAAAGTTAAACTTCTTGAGGAAGAGCAACGAAGAGTTGATAAGGACCAAATTTCCAATTCAGGGAACCAGAACATTTTCTCCACTAGATCTCATAACAAGAATTTCCAGAATAAAAACACAAATTCCAAAAACAGGTACAAATGTTTTTCGTGTGGCAAGAGAGAACATTTTGCATCAGAATGTCGTAGTTCAAAGAACAATCAGGCTCATTCTTTCGGAATTTTTTGTGCTGAAAATAAGGTTCTCAATTATCATGAATGGTGCCTAGATAGTAGTGCCACGTCGCATATGTGCTGTCAAGAGGAATATTTCGAAGATCTGCGTAAAGAGAAAGGAGAAATGGTTCAATTAGCCAACGATAATTTTGTTGTCTCCAGTGGAAAAGGTTCTACCAGATTGAAAGTGGGTTCTGAAGAAATTTTACTCAAAAACGTTTTATTTGTTCCCGAGCTTAGAGGTAATTTCTTATCTGTTAGCAAGATAACTCAACACAAGTTCACAGTTGACTTCGTAAAAAATATGGCCATCGTAAGAAATCCCCAGAGTAAATTCGTTCTTAAAGCATTTTTACGAAATGATTTGTACATTGTTGACTCTAAACCTCAAACACTTTCTTTTACTTCAAACTCAAATTTTGTTCCTTTGGACATTTGGCATCGACGTTATGGACATTTGAATATAAAAAGTTTGCAAAAGCTAAATCAAGACGGTATGGTTGTAGGACTCAATTTGAAATCATCAAGTGAAATGCAGGATTGCGAAATATGTGCTAAGGGAAAGATAACCGTTCAACCGTTTGCACAGAAGTCTATTTCTAGAAATGAAGATTTGTGTGGGCCTATGCGTATACAATCTGCAGGAGGTGCAAGATATTTTGCAACTTTTATTGATGACTCGATATACGAAGGTTTATTTTCTTAGGGCGAAGAATGAAGTCTTTGATGTTTTTAAAATCTTCAAATCAGAAGTTGAGTTAGAAACAGGATGCAAGATTAAAATGTTGCGAAGCGATAACGGACGAGAGTATCTGAATAAACCATTTGATGAGTTCTTGGCTTCCCATGGAATCAAGCGACAACTTACAATTGAGTACACACCGCAGCAAAATGGTGTCGCGGAAAGAGCAAACCGCACCTTGGTTGAGATGGCTAGGTGTATGCTCTTAGAATCTAGTCTTCCAGAATTTTTGTGGGCAGAAGCTATTAATACTGCAGCTTTTATTCGAAACAGATCGGCCACGAGAATTCTAGGAAACACTACGCCAATAGAAAGTTGGTCGGGAGAGAAACCAAACATTTCCAATTTCAAGATATTTGGTTCAAAAGCCATTGTTTTAGACAAAAAACCAGGACGTTCCAAATTTGCCGCCAAAGGTAAAGAATTTATTATTGTTGGGTATTCTGACACTTCAAAAGGTTACAGATTGTTTGATCCTGTCACAAGAAAAATTGAAAAGGCTCGTGATGTTCATTTTTTTGAAAATAAGTTTTTGAACGAAAGTAGGAATGATTATTTTCTCACCGAATTCAATTTTCCGAAGCCTGACAAAGATCAAAATAATGATACAGACAATCCAGAAAGAATCCCTGAAAGCCAAGACGAAGAACAAACGGCAATTACATCTAGAGATCAAAACGAAGACATTCATGAAGAAATGACAGAGGCGTCCCAAAATTATAAGAACTGGTTCGAGAGGTCGACCAAGAAAAGAATACAAAATGGCTAATTCTGTAAATTCCATGAAAGAAGTTGACAATATTCCATTGACTGTTTCCGAAGCTTTGTCCGACAAGAATGCTAAAGACTGGAAAAACGCAATGCAAAATGAGTATGATGCTCTTATGAAAAATCAAACATGGGATCTTGTAGATGTACCGAAAAACGAACCCGTCATTGGATGCAAATGAGTTTTTACCATCAAGAAAAACCCAGATGGAACAATTTCGCGCTAAAAATCTAGACTCGTCGCAAAAGGATTTGCCCAAAGGTACATGGTGAATTATTACGAAACGTTTTCACCAGTAGTGCGTTATTCCACCATACGTTTGATCCTGGCGTTAGTAGTGAATCATGATCTCTTCTTACATCACCTTGACGTTAAAACCGCTTTCCTTAATGGAAACTTGACGGAAACTGTTTTTATGAAACAACCAGAAGACTTCGTTGATCCTGAAAATCCTGACAAAGTATGCAAGTTGAAGAAAGCACTATACGGACTTAAACAAGCTGGAAGGGAGTGGAACAAGAAACTGAATTCTTGTCTCCTCGAAATCGGTTTTAGGAGGTGCAACGGTGATAGCTGCGTGTATGTTATGAATAACGTTGAATGTTTCAACATCATTGCAGTGTCCGTCGATGACATGATGATAGCAAGTTCAACAGAAACATCTTTAACTCAAATTAAGAACAAGATCATGGCCAAATTCGATTGTGACGACAAAGGAGAAGCAAAATATTTCCTTGGTATCGAAATTGAGCGAAATCATTCCAAAAATCAGATTGCCATTCATCAACAGCAGAACATATCTGATTCCCTCCGAAGACATCGAATGGAGACTTGTAAACCAGCTTATACCCCACTTGATCCTGGCACAAAGTGAGTAAAATGCACAAATCCATCATGTAAGAAACAAGACCCAACACGGTATCAATCTTTAGTTGGAGCGTTAATGTATTTGGCCATATCAACTAGACCCGATATCATGCACAGCATCAGCAAGTTATCACAATTTAATGTTGATCCTCATCAAGAACATAACGGTGCTTTAAAATATCTTATGCGATACATTAACACGACGAGTGGCTCAAGTTTGATATACACCAAATCAAAACACAATATCAAAGGTTTTGTAGATGCAGATTGGGCTGGCAGTGCAGATGATCGCAAATCCTATACTGGTTTTGTGTTTACCTTAGCTGAAGGAGCAATTTCTTGGGAATCAAAGAAGCAAACATCTGTAGCACTCAGCAGCACAGAAGCTGAATATATGGCGCTCTCTCAAGCAGGCATAGAAGCTGTATATTTACGAAATTTAATTCAAGAAATCAAGAATCAATCAACAGCTAATAAATCAATTGTTTTGTACAACGACAATTTAAGTGCACAACAATTAGTTAAGAATCCGGTTCACCATCCAAGAAGTAAACATATAGACATTCGTTACCATCAAATTCGAGAACTTCATGAAGATGGCATAATCAAACTGGAATACTTGAGTACTAACGAGATGGCAGCAGACATATTTACAAAAAATTTAGCAAGAGTTAAACACCAAAAATTTTCGGCCTTATGTGGTATTCCAATTACATAATTATTAAAAATAAATTTTTTTGTTTTAAAGTCATATGCGTTGAGGGGTTGTGTTGTAGATTTGTATACAACGCATAATTCATAAGATATGTACTTTAATAATTATTACTTTGCTTATTTTCAATCAACTTGCTTATATGTAATGTATTTGTATCAGAAATATTAATTTTTTCAATGTTTAAAAATTCATTCTCTTCTGTACTTTCACTAAATAAAGAAGTCGTTTTTATAAATAAAGTTTATTGTTTGACTTTTATTTGCTACATATGTAGATACCTATCATAGAACGACTTTTTTGTTATAGTAATTTTTCCACAAATACTAGTCATATCAGCATCTTGTTTTTTTTAGGAATACATATTTATACATATGTATACGTATGTATGTGCGTTGTGCAAAAAAGCTAGAGCGTGTAACATTTTTGATTTAATTTTTTTTTTAATTTTATGTGATTAAGTACTAATTTTGTTTTGAAAATTCAATGCCGTTGTTAATTTTTAGTCAAAAACAGAAAACCGGATGCAAAAATGTCTTTTCGTTTTTGAGAAATTAAAATAAAAAACAAAACCGCTTTTTTCAAAAGAAATCTTTGTTTATTTATTATTACTTATCTGGACTTTTTGTTAAATTTATTTATGGAACATTAACCTTTCTTTTGCTCTTTGTATTTTAATTGGAGTCTTATCAGGACTAAATAAAGTAGAAAAATATTGGATTTTCCCTGGACTTATCATTTTGTTCATTGATAACGTCTGCCATTGACCTTTCACTTCTAGCTCTCCGTGCTCTCTTAGACGTCAGCGGATTCTTGAACACATGCTACGACTCGGCCGCCTTCTATTGGGATATCTTTCAGCGAAGAGTTTTTCGGCTTCCCGATCTCGACAACTAGCTAAACTGTAGCAGAAGTGCATGTCCGCTAACTCTTCTCGAGAGTATGAGTTTGTTGTTGTTATGTGTTGATGAGTTGATGAGTTAATATTTTAATTGGAAATGGTTGTTTAGTAAATATGCGATGCTTTTTATTTACCTTTAGGTTGCTTATTGTTTTTTCATTCAAAAATAATTGCGGTTTAATTATCTTAAGCCCCTAGCAGGTAGAACCCTTCTATGGCGAGTGGCTGCGCCCCAGGTATACCTAATAAGAAAAAATTGCAGGTCAGTTTTCAGACGTTATCAATGAACAAAATGGTTAATACACTGAAAATCTAATACTATTCTACTTCATCCAGTCCTCATAAGACTTCAATTACAAAACAAATAGTAAAAGAAAGGTTAATGTTTCATAAATAAATTTAACAAAAAGTCCAGATAGGTAAAAATAAATTAACAAAGATTTTTTTTAGAAAAATGTGGTTTTGTTTTATTTTTATTTCTCAAAAACGAAAAGACATTTATGCATCCGGTTTTCTGTTTTCGACTAAAAATTAACAACGGCATTGAATTTTTAAAACAAAATTAGTACTTAATTACATAAAATTTTGAAAAAAAAATTAGTTCAAAAATGTTGTTTTTTGTTTTTGTTTTTTTTTTAATATTGAGTTTGAAAATTTATATATTTTAAACTATTCATTAAAACAATTTAATTTAAAAACAAAATGAAAGAAAAAGTTTTTGGCTTTCCAGAAAGGTATAGCACGGTTTTGTAAACGAAGCCATTGATTTTTAATATTTTAATAGACCCCCCACTCAAACACGATTTTTTTCTTGTCTCTACTCAACCTACACGCTCTAACTTTTTTGGCACAACGCTCGAATGTTTACGCAAGCACGGGGGGAGGGGGTAAGAGCTTTGCTTACTTTTGATGACAAGGGAGGTGGGGGGGTTAACAATTGTAATAAATCTGCTTACGTAATATTTGAACGGCCCCTATGTAATGTATTAGAAATATTAATTTTTCCAATGTTTAAAAATTCATTCTCTTCTATACCTTCACTAAATAAAGAAGTCCTTTTTATAAATAAAGTTTATTGGTTAACTTTTATTTGCTACAGGTTATGGGCCCAGACCATAACAAGAAATAATTTTGCATTTACATAGTTTGTTTGCATTAATCGTCTGTCGAATTATTTTACGATGAGTTCGCTGTATCAAATCGATAAACTGGATGGATAGAATTATAGCTCTTGGACCATACAAATGAGAAGCGTTTTGGTGCATTCTGATTTATGGTGCTATGTTGATGGTTCAAGAATGTTGAAGGAAGATGCGAAAGAAGAAGAGAGAACTGCTTGGAAAACGGCCGATGGAAAGGCGCTTGCTACAATATTGCTCAGCGTGAAATCCACGGAGCTTTTACATGTCAAGAATTGTGCAACATCAAGAGAAGCATGGGAGAAATTGCGTGATGTTCATCAACCACAAGGACCAGCTCGTATGGTGAGTCTTTTTAAGAAATTACTACAAACGAAAATGCACAATGGTCAGTCCATTGCAAGCCATGTTAATGAATTCAGCAGTATAGCAGAGAAATTAAATGAAATCGACTTAATAATAGAAGATGAGTTTTTGACCATTCTCTTATTATGTAGTCTACCAGATTGCTATGAAAGCTTTGTTGTTGCCATAGAGAGTCGTGATACTCTACCTTCGCTTGCAAGTCTCAAAGTTAAACTTCTTGAGGAAGAGCAACGAAGAGTTGATAAGGACCAAATTTCCAATTCAGGGAACCAGAACATTTTCTCCACTAGATCTCATAACAAGAATTTCCAGAATAAAAACACAAATTCCAAAAACAGGTACAAATGTTTTTCGTGTGGCAAGAGAGAACATTTTGCATCAGAATGTCGTAGTTCAAAGAACAATCAGGCTCATTCTTTCGGAATTTTTTGTGCTGAAAATAAGGTTCTCAATTATCATGAATGGTGCCTAGATAGTAGTGCCACGTCGCATATGTGCTGTCAAGAGGAATATTTCGAAGATCTGCGTAAAGAGAAAGGAGAAATGGTTCAATTAGCCAACGATAATTTTGTTGTCTCCAGTGGAAAAGGTTCTACCAGATTGAAAGTGGGTTCTGAAGAAATTTTACTCAAAAACGTTTTATTTGTTCCCGAGCTTAGAGGTAATTTCTTATCTGTTAGCAAGATAACTCAACACAAGTTCACAGTTGACTTCGTAAAAAATATGGCCATCGTAAGAAATCCCCAGAGTAAATTCGTTCTTAAAGCATTTTTACGAAATGATTTGTACATTGTTGACTCTAAACCTCAAACACTTTCTTTTACTTCAAACTCAAATTTTGTTCCTTTGGACATTTGGCATCGACGTTATGGACATTTGAATATAAAAAGTTTGCAAAAGCTAAATCAAGACGGTATGGTTGTAGGACTCAATTTGAAATCATCAAGTGAAATGCAGGATTGCGAAATATGTGCTAAGGGAAAGATAACCGTTCAACCGTTTGCACAGAAGTCTATTTCTAGAAATGAAGATTTGTGTGGGCCTATGCGTATACAATCTGCAGGAGGTGCAAGATATTTTGCAACTTTTATTGATGACTCGATATACGAAGGTTTATTTTCTTAGGGCGAAGAATGAAGTCTTTGATGTTTTTAAAATCTTCAAATCAGAAGTTGAGTTAGAAACAGGATGCAAGATTAAAATGTTGCGAAGCGATAACGGACGAGAGTATCTGAATAAACCATTTGATGAGTTCTTGGCTTCCCATGGAATCAAGCGACAACTTACAATTGAGTACACACCGCAGCAAAATGGTGTCGCGGAAAGAGCAAACCGCACCTTGGTTGAGATGGCTAGGTGTATGCTCTTAGAATCTAGTCTTCCAGAATTTTTGTGGGCAGAAGCTATTAATACTGCAGCTTTTATTCGAAACAGATCGGCCACGAGAATTCTAGGAAACACTACGCCAATAGAAAGTTGGTCGGGAGAGAAACCAAACATTTCCAATTTCAAGATATTTGGTTCAAAAGCCATTGTTTTAGACAAAAAACCAGGACGTTCCAAATTTGCCGCCAAAGGTAAAGAATTTATTATTGTTGGGTATTCTGACACTTCAAAAGGTTACAGATTGTTTGATCCTGTCACAAGAAAAATTGAAAAGGCTCGTGATGTTCATTTTTTTGAAAATAAGTTTTTGAACGAAAGTAGGAATGATTATTTTCTCACCGAATTCAATTTTCCGAAGCCTGACAAAGATCAAAATAATGATACAGACAATCCAGAAAGAATCCCTGAAAGCCAAGACGAAGAACAAACGGCAATTACATCTAGAGATCAAAACGAAGACATTCATGAAGAAATGACAGAGGCACATGAACAGATTGGTCCGAATCTTACACCGACGAAAGAACAACATCAGCGTGGTGCTGGACGTCCCAAAATTATAAGAACTGGTTCGAGAGGTCGACCAAGAAAAGAATACAAAATGGCTAATTCTGTAAATTCCATGAAAGAAGTTGACAATATTCCATTGACTGTTTCCGAAGCTTTGTCCGACAAGAATGCTAAAGACTGGAAAAACGCAATGCAAAATGAGTATGATGCTCTTATGAAAAATCAAACATGGGATCTTGTAGATGTACCGAAAAACGAACCCGTCATTGGATGCAAATGAGTTTTTACCATCAAGAAAAACCCAGATGGAACAATTTCGCGCTACAAATCTAGACTCGTCGCAAAAGGATTTGCCCAAAGGTACATGGTGAATTATTACGAAACGTTTTCACCAGTAGTGCGTTATTCCACCATACGTTTGATCCTGGCGTTAGTAGTGAATCATGATCTCTTCTTACATCACCTTGACGTTAAAACCGCTTTCCTTAATGGAAACTTGACGGAAACTGTTTTTATGAAACAACCAGAAGACTTCGTTGATCCTGAAAATCCTGACAAAGTATGCAAGTTGAAGAAAGCACTATACGGACTTAAACAAGCTGGAAGGGAGTGGAACAAGAAACTGAATTCTTGTCTCCTCGAAATCGGTTTTAGGAGGTGCAACGGTGATAGCTGCGTGTATGTTATGAATAACGTTGAATGTTTCAACATCATTGCAGTGTCCGTCGATGACATGATGATAGCAAGTTCAACAGAAACATCTTTAACTCAAATTAAGAACAAGATCATGGCCAAATTCGATTGTGACGACAAAGGAGAAGCAAAATATTTCCTTGGTATCGAAATTGAGCGAAATCATTCCAAAAATCAGATTGCCATTCATCAACAGCAGAACATATCTGATTCCCTCCGAAGACATCGAATGGAGACTTGTAAACCAGCTTATACCCCACTTGATCCTGGCACAAAGTGAGTAAAATGCACAAATCCATCATGTAAGAAACAAGACCCAACACGGTATCAATCTTTAGTTGGAGCGTTAATGTATTTGGCCATATCAACTAGACCCGATATCATGCACAGCATCAGCAAGTTATCACAATTTAATGTTGATCCTCATCAAGAACATTACGGTGCTTTAAAATATCTTATGCGATACATTAACACGACGAGTGGCTCAAGTTTGATATACACCAAATCAAAACACAATATCAAAGGTTTTGTAGATGCAGATTGGGCTGGCAGTGCAGATGATCGCAAATCCTATACTGGTTTTGTGTTTACCTTAGCTGAAGGAGCAATTTCTTGGGAATCAAAGAAGCAAACATCTGTAGCACTCAGCAGCACAGAAGCTGAATATATGGCGCTCTCTCAAGCAGGCATAGAAGCTGTATATTTACGAAATTTAATTCAAGAAATCAAGAATCAATCAACAGCTAATAAATCAATTGTTTTGTACAACGACAATTTAAGTGCACAACAATTAGTTAAGAATCCGGTTCACCATCCAAGAAGTAAACATATAGACATTCGTTACCATCAAATTCGAGAACTTCATGAAGATGGCATAATCAAACTGGAATACTTGAGTACTAACGAGATGGCAGCAGACATATTTACAAAAAATTTAGCAAGAGTTAAACACCAAAAATTTTCGGCCTTATGTGGTATTCCAATTACATAATTATTAAAAATATATTTTTTTGTTTTAAAGTCATATGCGTTGAGGGGTTGTGTTGTAGATTTGTATACAACGCATAATTCATAAGATATGTACTTTAATAATTATTACTTTGCTTATTTTCAATCAACTTGCTTATATGTAATGTATTTGTATCAGAAATATTAATTTTTTCAATGTTTAAAAATTCATTCTCTTCTGTACTTTCACTAAATAAAGAAGTCGTTTTTATAAATAAAGTTTATTGTTTGACTTTTATTTGCTACATATGTAGATACCTATCATAGAACGACTTTTTTGTTATAGTAATTTTTCCACAAATACTAGTCATATCAGCATCTTGTTTTTTTTAGGAATACATATTTATACATATGTATACGTATGTATGTGCGTTGTGCAAAAAAGCTAGAGCGTGTAACATTTTTGATTTATTTTTTTTTTTTAATTTTATGTGATTAAGTACTAATTTTGTTTTGAAAATTCAATGCCGTTGTTAATTTTTAGTCAAAAACAGAAAACCGGATGCAAAAATGTCTTTTCGTTTTTGAGAAATTAAAATAAAAAACAAAACCGCTTTTTTCAAAAGAAATCTTTGTTTATTTATTATTACTTATCTGGACTTTTTGTTAAATTTATTTATGGAACATTAACCTTTCTTTTGCTCTTTGTATTTTAATTGGAGTCTTATCAGGACTAAATAAAGTAGAAAAATATTGGATTTTCCCTGGACTTATCATTTTGTTCATTGATAACGTCTGCCATTGACCTTTCACTTCTAGCTCTCCGTGCTCTCTTAGACGTCAGCGGATTCTTGAACACATGCTACGACTCGGCCGCCTTCTATTGGAATATCTTTCAGCGAAGAGTTTTTCGGCTTCCCGATCTCGACAACTAGCTAAACTGTAGCAGAAGTGCATGTCCGCTAACTCTTCTCGAGAGTATGAGTTTGTTGTTGTTATGTGTTGATGAGTTGATGAGTTAATATTTTAATTGGAAATGGTTGTTTAGTAAATATGCGATGCTTTTTATTTACCTTTAGGTTGCTTATTGTTTTTTCATTCAAAAATAATTGCGGTTTAATTATCTTAAGCCCCTAGCAGGTAGAACCCTTCTATGGCGAGTGGCTGCGCCCCAGGTATAATAAGAAAAAATTGCAGGTCAGTTTTCAGACGTTATCAATGAACAAAATGGTTAATACACTGAAAATCTAATACTATTCTACTTCATCCAGTCCTCATAAGACTCCAATTACAAAACAAATAGTAAAAGAAAGGTTAATGTTTCATAAATAAATTTAACAAAAAGTCCAGATAGGTAAAAATAAATTAACAAAGATTTTTTTTAGAAAAAAGTGGTTTTGTTTTATTTTTATTTCTCAAAAACGAAAAGACATTTATGCATCCGGTTTTCTGTTTTCGACTAAAAATTAACAACGGCATTGAATTTTTAAAACAAAATTAGTACTTAATTACATAAAATTTTGAAAAAAAATTAGTTCAAAAATGTTGTTTTTTGTTTTTGTTGTTTTTTTTTTAATATTGAGTTTGAAAATTTATATATTTTAAACTATTCATTAAAACAATTTAATTTAAAAACAAAATGAAAGAAAAAGTTTTTGGCTTTCCAGAAAGGTATAGCACGGTGTTGTAAACGAAGCCATTGATTTTTAATATTTTAATAGACCCCCCACTCAAACACGATTTTTTTCTTGTCTCTACTCAACCTACACGCTCTAACTTTTTTGGCACAACGCTCGAATCACTCTGTATATTGCCAAAATAAGAAACTTTTTTTCAAAATTCTGTTTTCTATTCTCAAAAAACTTAAATTCAAATGCAAAACGTATATTAAACATGTTTATTGAATACTGCGTACATAGATTAATTTTAGGACATTTTTAAAAAATTGTAGCTTCATATATATAAAAATTTAATTTAAAAAAAAACACAACAGAATTAAAAAAAAATAAAAGAACAAATAGTTTCTTAAGAAATGTTATAGGATCAATTTTTTTTCAGATAAATTGTGTTTTTGAGGTACCTACATATATGTATTTCAATTTAAATTTTTATTTATGAATTTGAATTAGGTACGTTTTTATTTTTTAATCTTATTTGTGAGTTCAGTTTTGGAATACAGGAGCAAGTTTGTGCGACCCAGTCGAGCACATTTATTCTTTTTTTTTTACTTGTTGACTTTCTCTGATTGATTTTTAAGTATAGAGAATGTAAAATTGTTCTTCGTTTTTTTTTTATTGTTATTGAGCCGATTTTTTCAATGTCCAGTTTTTTCAATGTCTAGTTTTTTCATATTTATCACAAGAGTTCGAATCAACCCGTCTTATAATGATGTGTGAGTGTTTGTTCTTATTTTCGTATTAGCGCATGTACATACATATGTACATTGACATTAAATGGTCCTATTTTGAAATCGCCTTAATAAGTTGTCAGCGAAATCGGTTGAGCGGTTTTTCAATAAAAATTTAAAAAAAAACTATAAACTTAAATTACAAAATCTGAAAGTGGATAAAACTCGTCATTTCAGCATTCATTGCCACAATAGTTCGAAAAATTTTATTTATCAACAGAAGAAAATACATTATTTTTATTTGTCATTTATCAATATTTTGCTATAAGCAATTGAAAATGAGTTTTAGCGTATACATTTTCGTAGTTTCAAGGCAAACAGTCTCTATGAGTAGGAATAGAATATTTATGTTTATGCCATTAAATAGGTAAAAACTCGTTAGTATATTCGATAACAATTTGATTTTTTATAAACAATTAAAAATTGATTTTAGCGGACAAGCACTTCGATTCAACTGAATACGCACACAATTTTTCTGAGGCATGTCCATTTTTTCCTAACTTTGAGCTTTAATTTATCATTTGATGATGTTAACTGTTTCCTTATGATGTTGAGAAAAAAAATAAAAAAGAAAAAAATTTAAAAGTACCTACCGCTATTTCCATCCTCGCTCTCTTACATAGCTAAGCATAACTCATTTTTTTGAGTCACCTGAATAGATAAATAGAGTGGCGCGACGGCTCTTGAAGAGCCAAGGCCTAAGTGGCTTACTCTCATCAACAATTCTCTGAGTGCGTGTGAAGAATTGAGGGGATCTACAATTTAACGCCGATTCTGAACTGCAACGTTGAGAAGCACTTTTTCATGACATATTGATACTCTTGGAAGTTTTGTCAGTTCTTCGCAAGAGGCAATGCCCGTGGAAGATGAAATAAAAACTATGGGCACGAGTAGGACTCGAACCCACGACGTTCTGCTTAGCAGCCAACGCATCTTGTTAAAATAATTGTTTTAACGCAATTCACACAGCAAATGGCTAAATTTAATCCCACCTCAAACAAGACGTCAAATTTTAATCGTGGTAGAAGTTTTAACGCAAATTTTAACGCAATTCACACACGGCCTAAATATCGTTCCATAACTTCTAATTTACCTCATGCTAACGGCAACATCCACACGCACTCAGAGAATTGTTGATGAGAGTAAGCCACTTGGCTCTTCAAGAGCTGTCGCGCCACTCTATTTATTTATTTTTAACGGCAACATTAGCTTTTTCATCTCGGCTAATAGGTGTTCTTAGCCCTAGAGTGTTCCCTTAAGTCGCTACATATATAGTGAATCCGTGGTCACTGCGCCTCTCCTACTAGTTTTAGTATTAGTATGTTGACTGTATTTCTAAAGATGTTATGATATTTGATTCTTCATCATTTCAAAAATATCAAAATACCAAGAACTGAGGAAAGTTACAACAAAATTTGCTATATGACAGCAAAAACAATAATAACAAAATAGCTGACATTAATTGTAAAATATTTTATTTGATATGCATATCCATTGTATTTCTAATCTCCATAAAAGTCCATGTTGATTTTGACTGGTTGCGCTTTAAACGGAAATATGCCTTACTAAAATAGATAATACAAACGCAATAAGAAATTAACATCGCCAACTGGTGAGAAGCTATAGCGATTAAAAATACAAAGCCATAACAAAACTCAAATGGTGAAATTTAAAACAAAATGACATTTGGAAATAGTCTGCTATAACAAAACAAGATGAAAGCCATGAAACTTTTCGATAAGAATTTTTTGAGCAAGAGCTTGACAACTTCACCAGGCGACCACCTGGGTCGCCATACCCTAAGGCCGGCACTGCATTTTGTCATTTCTGACAAATTTGTAAGAACCAAATATCAAAGTAAGATGTGTGTTTGTCGGAATGGGAATGTACGTTGACCAATAACATAGAAGGCGCTGCAGTCGGTGCCGAAAAATATATTTTTCCACAAAAATTCATTTTGCCAGCCATGGGATGGGAATGGCCTGTGAAGGAAATCCATGTATCATACGCAGATCTGGGTCTGGCCGTCTGGGTCGATTAACTTCACATTTGGGCATAAGTGGATTGCTTTTTTATTGATTTTTTTAATTGAAACCATAGATAGATACCAAAGTGTATTTGACACGTTTAATAACCAGATACCTAGTCCATAAATTATCATAAACTGTCGCTTCTGTCGCTCCAATAAAAATTAACAAATTTTTACTTGCGACGTATCACTTATAGAATACATGGGAAGGAGCTATTGTATTCGTAAAAAAAACTTGAAATTTTGATGAAATATGACTACGAAATCCCCAAAAGACAAAATCACCATGGGGACAAAATCTCCAAAAAAAAAATCCAACTTGCCAATATCTCCACGTCAAAATCCCCACGGAAAAAATCCCCAAAGAAAAAATACTTTTTGCCAAAATCTCCTTGAAATCTCCAAATCTCCAATATTCAGGTACGTCTATTTACACCGTTCCTCTCACGACATGTGCATGACACTGTTATGACATGATAACAAATTATGAATGCACTTTCAGTTTGTCATAATTAATTACACGTTTATTTCTTAAACAACCTTAACTGAATACAATAATATCTCCAAAACAAATATGTTCAAGTAGTGAATCATGCGATTAAATCGCGCGATTTAATCGCATGATTCACTACTTGAACATATTTGTTTTGGAGATTTTGGCATGGAGATTTTGTCCATGGGGATTCTCTCTTTGGAGATTTCGCTGCTGGAGATTTCAGTTTGGGGATTTTGGGTTTGGGGATTTTCGTTTGGGGATTTTGGCTTGGGGAAAACGTCACCAACCCAATATGACATTACGATGATGGAGAAGTCGAAAAAAGTGGGTCTGACGATTCCGTCTGTATGTCTGTAAGCGCACCTACAACCTTAACCACTTTTTCAATTGACTTAAACATTTGAAATTAGTAGTTTGATTGAATTTTAGTGGGTCGTTTTTTTTTATTTATTTTTCAGATTAAAATTTACAGAAGCAACCATACAATCACAGATAATATAGTTACATAGATATCGCATCCAGTGCAAATAAAAATGACCACTTTTTTTTATCCCTTATTTTCAAGAGATTTGTTATAGTCAAACCTTGCAACCAAAATCAACAGAACAAAATCAAACAACTAGAACAAGTAACAAGATCCAGCCACAAACGCTAACTTGCGAGTTGCATTCGAAAGATACAAACATTTACTTTTCTCCATACCATTTCGTGTGCACACGCAACAACAACAAGTAAAAAAAAAAAAACACAACAAGCAACTTGACAATTCAATACAAATAAGAAGCAACATAAAGTCTGAGTATGATTCACGCTAGTTTGATCGAACTGGGACGTAGTGACGGTTGCCGTTCTCCGAAAAAAATTTCTACCACAAAATTTTCCAAAACCTACCAATTCAAAGAAAAATCTACCAAAGTTCAATTTTAGATAAAATATAATTTTTAATGCTTTTTTTGTACTTTTGAAGTATGTGTAGGTCGTACCGGCTGAGCTCTGACTCTGACTCTCCGATTTGTCGAGATTTACCCCACTTTTTCCACAAGGACAATTTTGTTTACCTATTCTACCTGTTATAAATATGTATAGCTGTATAGCTTTCCGTTGCGTTTCTTTGAAGAAAATTTAATTAAATAAAATTGTATATCCTTAACTAATCTTATGTGCTTGTTTCCACTGCACTAATCATGAGATTTAGCAAAGTAGATTCATAAAAAATAAATTTCTCCGATTTTGGGTAAATGAAAACGTAGTATTATACTAAACGTACTAATATTCAACGTTTTGATCTACTAATGTGTACCCTAAGTCCCAACCAACCAACGACATGAGATTCCTGATAGAACTAGGGTAGATCTACGAAACTGGAGTTTTAGAGTCGAAATGTTTTGGACTCGGTCGATGTGTTGGAAACTGTGAAAATTTCAGCTCCAGAAAGTGAAGACGCTTCTATTATACAAAAATACAATGAAAAAAATAATAATAATAAAACAAAGTTCATGGTAAGTTGCTTATCTTACGACTACCTGGACTACGTCAAAAATATCAGCTACTTACGACGGTTATAAGTAGGTACTTTGTGTCTTTAAAAGATGAATACACCTACTTTGCAGTTATTTTTCTAATAAGAAAGAAGTCTGAAGCTTGGGGAAAAATTTCAAAAATACGAAGCACTTGTGACAGCACTGCGAACTACGATGTGACCAGGGTCAGGAATATAGCTAAATAAATATTTTATTGAAGGAATTTCCTGGAAATGTAAATATTTTCTTCATGTTTCAAATCTACTCGGAAAATTTTGTATTTGCTTCACTTCTTTTTTCGAATTCGCTCCAAAATTTTATAACAGAATATCATTCAAAAAGCAAATGATAGATGGAACCTACTAGAAACCTGCGGTAACACTAGGAAACTCTGGCGTTATTACGACAAGAAAAATACCATATAACCCAACCCCACCTTACTAAATATCTTTGAAGAAAATTCTCTTTTTAATTTATGACGCACAATATTTCCCTTAAATACTTACTTATCCATGATTTATTCGTTATAAATTATATTCAACTTTTCGAAAATTTTATTATTTTACTTGACAACCAGAATTTAATTTTTAACAGAAGATGCAAATAAGTGCATTCAGTAACAAACTTATGTGGCTTTTCTTACAACCAAGAAGAATTGCTACTAAAATTCAATGTTTTTTGGCGTGTAAGAAATATGCAAAAACGAATCAATCCCTTTTTTAATGTCTTTGTTGTCTGGTCAGCTGTTAAATCGTCATGATAATCACAACAACACGTAGTATATGTGTAAAATCCATGTTCAAGTATGTGTAAATCCGTCTCCAAAAAGAGATTCAAGAGAAATCAATCCTTCGAGAAAAAAATTCAAGTTCTTTGTGAAAGAAATGCGTTTAAGGGGAAAAAAATGCCACTTTTACGTCACGGATCAATTCTTGGGTTGTAAGAAAAGCCACATTAGCGTAATGGATCTGCACACAACAGTAGATTCAACTGAAAATGTAAGACCACGTTTACATTTGATTGTTTAAAATAATCTAATTTGAAAAGTAAATGTAGGGCAGGTTTGTTAATATTTTCATAAGCATTTGCATTCGAAAGGATTAAAATCTACCAAATTAAACATGAATCTACTAACCTACCAGAGCAATTAAAATCTACCAAATTTGGTAGAATCCTACCAAAACGGCAACCGCTGGTACGTCCCATGGAATTGAAAAATGGTAATTTTTTTTCCTCTGCGTGCGATATCTATGTAACTATATTATCTGTGATACAATTTTTTAGGCCAAAGACCAAAAGTTTCAATTTTCTAATTTTTTTTCGGTACACTGGTGTTTTTAATCATTTTGCTCCTAAACCATAGATTGTTGTAGATTTGTATACAACGCATAATTCATAAGATATGTACTTTAATAATTATTACTTTGCTTATTTTCAATCAACTTGCTTATATGGGACCGTTAAAGTATTACGTAAGCACTATGAGGGGGTGGGGGGGTCTTTAATTTGATTATTTTGGATGACATGGGGGGTAGGGGAGTCTTGATGATGATTACGTCACCGGTCGTTTTTTACTTTCTTATACGAATGACAACCCTTACATTGTCTATGCTTAAAAATGAAACGCATTTTCGAGGATTCTCGCAAATAATGCATACGTTTAGGCCAGAGAATAGCTTACGTCGGATCATTTTCTACGTTAACTAAGCGTAAGTAATCGAATAAACTGCACGTCTCATTTGTTTCATTAACTACCTTCATTTGTTCCGTTTATATCCCACATAAAAAACGTTAAATTTTGAAATAGATTAAAGTAAATAATAACAGATTAGAAAACAAATACACACGAACACCTGGCTCAAGGCCCTAATTTCGTGGTGGATTGAATTCCAATCCACTCTATTTTTATATGCATGAATTACATGCATATTTATAGTGTATGTAGCCTTGTGTAAAAAGAAAAGGCACAAGATTAATCTTGAAGCATCTGCCCCATTGCCGTAGACTTTACCTTCCGTCATTTCCATTTATCACAAGTACCAGTTTGCTTTTACCATTAATAAAAGCCATACTGGTAAATGTGTTTTTATCTATGTAACTGAGCTTAGGACACCTCACTCAGTTACCGAGAACGAATTTCTTGTTAACCACAGCCACTCTGAAACTCCCACAAGGGGGCCTACCGCAGCTGTAGTTGAGATTCAAAGGTCCTAAAACACAATGAATCGGGCATCAACTACCCCAGATCACCAGTTTTTTCAGAAGACATGGTAGTCTCTTTTGTTATTTTGTACTCTGTGAATGTATGAAATTATCATCATACATTCTTTCGAATGTGTGAAATTATCACACATTCGTACAAACCAAAAGGATAATTTTCCAGCTTCGTGAGTTAATGGCTCAACAGGAACACTGGTGTCCATTGTCATGCAGTCCATTTTACCAGAAAGGAGCTCGGTGGTCCAAACTGGAAGACTGCATGACATATTGCCATGCAACACCAACTTTTTATAGAACACTCATTAGTGCCTTATTCTATCACAATGATATCAAGTACAGTCTCATTAATCACGGCGTTCGGGTAAAAAGTGATTATGATACATGTACAATAAAAACGTAGGTTCATTCGCCCTGACCGAAGTCAGGTTGACGCTCTGCACCACTTGGAGGTTGAACCTTCCGCACATGAGCGGCAAGAAATCTGTACTCGGCATTGCAAGCAATCCTTTCCAAACCCTCACCCACTCTTCGCAGAGCAGTAAATAATAACAGTGAAAAATATCGACATTGACTTTACAGTACTTCGCACATGAATGTAACGAACTACAGACACATAGCAGCACTGGCGACTGAGGCCTTCGTCTGGGACACAACAAGACGTTAATACAACAGATAGAGACAGATAGACACATAGAAAGAAAGCATCACATAACAGAAACCTACGTGGCCATGGCTCAGAGGATAGAGTAGTGGATTGCTAAGCCAAACGCTGCGGGTTCAAATCCCAGCTTCAGCAAGCTTCGGCAAGCATTTTTTTTCTACGAAAATCACCAGTTTATCTGAGGCCACCTGTGCGATAATATTGAGACAATATAAATCAGTGAAAAATATTTGACGACTACTACGACTAGTTACGTTTCATAGATTCAAAGTTCGAATTCTAAATCTAAATAATTATGATAGTAAGATCATATTCTTTTTGTCTTTTATTCTATTTTGAATACTTTGTATCTGTTAAATCTATCCTAAATCTATTTTCTTATTTTTAAAATTAAAATTATAACATCATAATTTTAATGTAAAAAAATACATTAAAAATTGAAAAATGTTTACGCAAGCACGGGGGGAGGGGGTAAGAGCTTTGCTTACTTTTGATGACAAGGGAGGTGGGGGGGTTAACAATTGTAATAAATCTGCTTACGTAATATTTGAACGGCCCCTATGTAATGTATTAGAAATATTAATTTTTCCAATGTTTAAAAATTCATTCTCTTCTGTACCTTCACTAAATAAAGAAGTCCTTTTTATAAATAAAGTTTATTGGTTAACTTTTATTTGCTACAGGTTATGGGCCCAGACCATAACAAGAAATAATTTTGCATTTACATAGTTTGTTTGCATTAATCGTCTGTCGAATTATTTTACGATGAGTTCGCTGTATCAAATCGATAAACTGGATGGATAGAATTATAGCTCTTGGACCATACAAATGAGAAGCGTTTTGGTGCATTCTGATTTATGGTGCTATGTTGATGGTTCAAGAATGTTGAAGGAAGATGCGAAAGAAGAAGAGAGAACTGCTTGGAAAACGGCCGATGGAAAGGCGCTTGCTACAATATTGCTCAGCGTGAAATCCACGGAGCTTTTACATGTCAAGAATTGTGCAACATCAAGAGAAGCATGGGAGAAATTGCGTGATGTTCATCAACCACAAGGACCAGCTCGTATGGTGAGTCTTTTTAAGAAATTACTACAAACGAAAATGCACAATGGTCAGTCCATTGCAAGCCATGTTAATGAATTCAGCAGTATAGCAGAGAAATTAAATGAAATCGACTTAATAATAGAAGATGAGTTTTTGACCATTCTCTTATTATGTAGTCTACCAGATTGCTATGAAAGCTTTGTTGTTGCCATAGAGAGTCGTGATACTCTACCTTCGCTTGCAAGTCTCAAAGTTAAACTTCTTGAGGAAGAGCAACGAAGAGTTGATAAGGACCAAATTTCCAATTCAGGGAACCAGAACATTTTCTCCACTAGATCTCATAACAAGAATTTCCAGAATAAAAACACAAATTCCAAAAACAGGTACAAATGTTTTTCGTGTGGCAAGAGAGAACATTTTGCATCAGAATGTCGTAGTTCAAAGAACAATCAGGCTCATTCTTTCGGAATTTTTTGTGCTGAAAATAAGGTTCTCAATTATCATGAATGGTGCCTAGATAGTAGTGCCACGTCGCATATGTGCTGTCAAGAGGAATATTTCGAAGATCTGCGTAAAGAGAAAGGAGAAATGGTTCAATTAGCCAACGATAATTTTCTTGTCTCCAGTGGAAAAGGTTCTACCAGATTGAAAGTGGGTTCTGAAGAAATTTTACTCAAAAACGTTTTATTTGTTCCCGAGCTTAGAGGTAATTTCTTATCTGTTAGCAAGATAACTCAACACAAGTTCACAGTTGACTTCGTAAAAAATATGGCCATCGTAAGAAATCCCCAGAGTAAATTCGTTCTTAAAGCATTTTTACGAAATGATTTGTACATTGTTTACTCTAAACCTCAAACACTTTCTTTTACTTCAAACTCAAATTTTGTTCCTTTGGACATTTGGCATCGACGTTATGGACATTTGAATATAAAAAGTTTGCAAAAGCTAAATCAAGACGGTATGGTTGTAGGACTCAATTTGAAATCATCAAGTGAAATGCAGGATTGCGAAATATGTGCTAAGGGAAAGATAACCGTTCAACCGTTTGCACAGAAGTCTATTTCTAGAAATGAAGATTTGTGTGGGCCTATGCGTATACAATCTGCAGGAGGTGCAAGATATTTTGCAACTTTTATTGATGACTCGATATACGAAGGTTTATTTTCTTAGGGCGAAGAATGAAGTCTTTGATGTTTTTAAAATCTTCAAATCAGAAGTTGAGTTAGAAACAGGATGCAAGATTAAAATGTTGCGAAGCGATAACGGACGAGAGTATCTGAATAAACCATTTGATGAGTTCTTGGCTTCCCATGGAATCAAGCGACAACTTACAATTGAGTACACACCGCAGCAAAATGGTGTCGCGGAAAGAGCAAACCGCACCTTGGTTGAGATGGCTAGGTGTATGCTCTTAGAATCTAGTCTTCCAGAATTTTTGTGGGCAGAAGCTATTAATACTGCAGCTTTTATTCGAAACAGATCGGCCACGAGAATTCTAGGAAACACTACGCCAATAGAAAGTTGGTCGGGAGAGAAACCAAACATTTCCAATTTCAAGATATTTGGTTCAAAAGCCATTGTTTTAGACAAAAAACCAGGACGTTCCAAATTTGCCGCCAAAGGTAAAGAATTTATTATTGTTGGGTATTCTGACACTTCAAAAGGTTACAGATTGTTTGATCCTGTCACAAGAAAAATTGAAAAGGCTCGTGATGTTCATTTTTTTGAAAATAAGTTTTTGAACGAAAGTAGGAATGATTATTTTCTCACCGAATTCAATTTTCCGAAGCCTGACAAAGATCAAAATAATGATACAGACAATCCAGAAAGAATCCCTGAAAGCCAAGACGAAGAACAAACGGCAATTACATCTAGAGATCAAAACGAAGACATTCATGAAGAAATGACAGAGGCACATGAACAGATTGATCCGAATCTTACACCGACGAAAGAACAACATCAGCGTGGTGCTGGACGTCCCAAAATTATAAGAACTGGTTCGAGAGATCGACCAAGAAAAGAATACAAAATGGCTAATTCTGTAAATTCCATGAAAGAAGTTGACAATATTCCATTGACTGTTTCCGAAGCTTTGTCCGACAAGAATGCTAAAGACTGGAAAAACGCAATGCAAAATGAGTGTGATGCTCTTATGAAAAATCAAACATGGGATCTTGTAGATGTACCGAAAAACGAACCCGTCATTGGATGCAAATGAGTTTTTACCATCAAGAAAAACCCAGATGGAACAATTTCGCGCTACAAATCTAGACTCGTCGCAAAAGGATTTGCCCAAAGGTACATGGTGAATTATTACGAAACGTTTTCACCAGTAGTGCGTTATTCCACCATACGTTTGATCCTGGCGTTAGTAGTGAATCATGATCTCTTCTTACACCACCTTGACATTAAAACCGCTTTCCTTAATAAAGACTTGACGGAAACTGTTTTTATGAAACAACCAGAAGACTTCGTTGATCCTGAAAATCCTGACAAAGTATGCAAGTTGAAGAAAGCACTATACGGACTTAAACAAGCTGGAAGGGAGTGGAACAAGAAACTGAATTCTTGTCTCCTCGAAATCGGTTTTAGGAGGTGCAACGGTGATAGCTGCGTGTATGTTATGAATAACGTTGAATGTTTCAACATCATTGCAGTGTACGTCGATGACATGATGATAGCAAGTTCAACAGAAACATCTTTAACTCAAATTAAGAACAAGATCATGGCCAAATTCGATTGTGACGACAAAGGAGAAGCAAAATATTTCCTTGGTATCGAAATTGAGCGAAATTATTCCAAAAATCAGATTGCCATTCATCAACAGCAGTACATATCTGATTTCCTCCGAAGACATCGAATGGAGACTTGTAAACCAGCTTATACCCCACTTGATTCTGGCACAAAGTGAGTAAAATGCACAAATCCATCATGTAAGAAACAAGACCCAACACGGTATCAATCATTAGTTGGAGCGTTAATGTATTTGGCCATATCAACTAGACCCGATATCATGCACAGCATCAGCAAGTTATCACAATTTAATGTTGATCCTCATCAAGAACATTACGGTGCTTTAAAATATCTTATGCGATACATTAACACGACGAGTGGCTCAAGTTTGATATACACCAAATCAAAACACAATATCAAAGGTTTTGTAGATGCAGATTGGGCTGGCAGTGCAGATGATCGCAAATCCTATACTGGTTTTGTGTTTACCTTAGCTGAAGGAGCAATTTCTTGGGAATCAAAGAAGCAAACATCTGTAGCACTCAGCAGCACAGAAGCTGAATATATGGCGCTCTCTCAAGCAGGCATAGAAGCTGTATATTTACGAAATTTAATTCAAGAAATCAAGAATCAATCAACAGCTAATAAATCAATTGTTTTGTACAACGACAATTTAAGTGCACAACAATTAGTTAAGAATCCGGTTCACCATCCAAGAAGTAAACATATAGACATTCGTTACCATCAAATTCGAGAACTTCATGAAGATGGCATAATCAAACTGGAATACTTGAGTACTAACGAGATGGCAGCAGACATATTAACAAAAAATTTAGCAAGAGTTAAACACCAAAAATTTTCGGCCTTATGTGGTATTCCAATTACATAATTATTAAAAATATAATTTTTTGTTTTAAAGTCATATGCGTTGAGGGGTTGTGTTGTAGATTTGTATACAACGCATAATTCATAAGATATGTACTTTAATAATTATTACTTTGCTTATTTTCAATCAACTTGCTTATATGTAATGTATTTGTATCAGAAATATTAATTTTTTCAATGTTTAAAAATTCATTCTCTTCTGTACTTTCACTAAATAAAGAAGTCGTTTTTATAAATAAAGTTTATTGTTTGACTTTTATTTGCTACATATGTAGATACCTATCATAGAACGACTTTTTTGTTATAGTAATTTTTCCACAAATACTAGTCATATCAGCATCTTGTTTTTTTTAGGAATACATATTTATACATATGTATACGTATGTATGTGCGTTGTGCAAAAAAGCTAGAGCGTGTAACATTTTTGATTTAATTTTTTTTTAAATTTTATGTGATTAAGTACTAATTTTGTTTTGAAAATTCAATGCCGTTGTAAATTTTAAGTCAAAAACAGAAAACCGGATGCAAAAATGTCTTTTCGTTTTTGAGAAATTAAAATAAAAAAACAAAACCGCTTTTTTCAAAAGAAATCTTTGTTTATTTATTATTACTTATCTGGACTTTTTGTTAAATTTATTTATGGAACATTAACCTTTCTTTTGCTCTTTGTATTTTAATTGGAGTCTTATCAGGACTAAATAAAGTAGAAAAATATTGGATTTTCCCTGGACTTATCATTTTGTTCATTGATAACGTCTGCCATTGACCTTTCACTTCTAGCTCTCCGTGCTCTCTTAGACGTCAGCGGATTCTTGAACACATGCTACGACTCGGCCGCCTTCTATTGGGATATCTTTCAGCGAAAAGTTTTTCGGCTTCCCGATCTCGACAACTAGCTAAACTGTAGCAGAAGTGCATGTCCGCTAACTCTTCTCGAGAGTATGAGTTTGTTGTTGTTATGTGTTGATGAGTTGATGAGTTAATATTTTAATTGGAAATGGTTGTTTAGTAAATATGCGATGCTTTTTATTTACCTTTAGGTTGCTTATTGTTTTTTCATTCAAAAATAATTGCGGTTTAATTATCTTAAGCCCCTAGCAGGTAGAACCCTTCTATGGCGAGTGGCTGCGCCCCAGGTATAATAAGAAAAAATTGCAGGTCAGTTTTCAGACGTTATCAATGAACAAAATGGTTAATACACTGAAAATCTAATACTATTCTACTTCATCCAGTCCTCATAAGACTCCAATTACAAAACAAATAGTAAAAGAAAGGTTAATGTTTCATAAATAAATTTAACAAAAAGTCCAGATAGGTAAAAATAAATTAACAAAGATTTTTTTTTAGAAAAAAGTGGTTTTGTTTTATTTTTATTTCTCAAAAACGAAAAGACATTTATGCATCCGGTTTTCTGTTTTCGACTAAAAATTAACAACGGCATTGAATTTTTAAAACAAAATTAGTACTTAATTACATAAAATTTTGAAAAAAAATTAGTTCAAAAATGTTGTTTTTTGTTTTTGTTGTTTTTTTTTTAATATTGAGTTTGAAAATTTATATATTTTAAACTATTCATTAAAACAATTTAATTTAAAAACAAAATGAAAGAAAAAGTTTTTGGCTTTCCAGAAAGGTATAGCACGGTGTTGTAAACGAAGCCATTGATTTTTAATATTTTAATAGACCCCCCACTCAAACACGATTTTTTTCTTGTCTCTACTCAACCTACACGCTCTAACTTTTTTGGCACAACGCTCGAATCACTCTGTATATTGCCAAAATAAGAAACTTTTTTTCAAAATTCTGTTTTCTATTCTCAAAAAACTTAAATTCAAATGCAAAACGTATATTAAACATGTTTATTGAATACTGCGTACATAGATTAATTTTAGGACATTTTTAAAAAATTGTAGCTTCATATATATAAAAAATTAATTTAAAAAAAAACACAACAGAATTAAAAAAAAATAAAAGAACAAATAGTTTCTTAAGAAATGTTATAGGATCAATTTTTTTTCAGATAAATTGTGTTTTTGAGGTACCTACATATATGTATTTCAATTTAAATTTTTATTTATGAATTTGAATTAGGTACGTTTTTATTTTTTAATCTTATTTGTGAGTTCAGTTTTGGAATACAGGAGCAAGTTTGTGCGACCCAGTCGAGCACATTTATTCTTTTTTTTTTTTTTTACTTGTTGACTTTCTCTGATTGATTTTTAAGTATAGAGAATGTAAAATTGTTCTTCGTTTTTTTTTTTTATTGTTATTGAGCCGATTTTTTCAATGTCCAGTTTTTTCAATGTCTAGTTTTTGCATATTTATCACAAGAGTTCGAATCAACCCGTCTTATAATGATGTGTGAGTGTTTGTTCTTATTTTCGGATTAGCGCATGTACATACATATGTACATTGACATTAAATGGTCCTATTTTGAAATCGCCTTAATAAGTTGTCAGCGAAATCGGTTGAGCGGTTTTTCAATAAAAATTTCAAAAAAACTATAAACTTAAATTACAAAATCTGAAAGTGGATAAAACTCGTCATTTCAGCATTCATTGCCACAATAGTTCGAAAAATTTTATTTATCAACAGAAGAAAATACATTATTTTTATTTGTCATTTATCAATATTTTGCTATAAACAATTGAAAATGAGTTTTAGCGTATACATTTTCGTAGTTTCAAGGCAAACAGTCTCTATGAGTAGGAATAGAATATTTATGTTTATGCCATTAAATAGGTAAAAACTCGTTAGTATATTCGATAACAATTTGATTTTTTATAAACAATTAAAAATTGATTTTAGCGGACAAGCACTTCGATTCAACTGAATACGCACACAATTTTTCTGAGGCATGTCCATTTTTTCCTAACTTTGAGCTTTAATTTATCATTTGATGATGTTAACTGTTTCCTTATAATGTTGAGAAAAAAAAATAAAAAAGAAAAAAATTTAAAAGTACCTACCGCTATTTTCATCCTCGCTCTCTTACATAGCTAAGCATAACTCATTTTTTTGAGTCACCTGAATAGATAAATAGAGTGGCGCGACGGCTCTTGAAGAGCCAAGGCCTAAGTGGCTTACTCTCATCAACAATTCTCTGAGTGCGTGTGAAGAATTGAGGGGATCTACAATTTAACGCCGATTCTGAACTGCAACGTTGAGAAGCACTTTTTCATGACATATTGATACTCTTGGAAGTTTTGTCAGTTCTTCGCAAGAGGCAATGCCCGTGGAAGATGAAATAAAAACTATGGGCACGAGTAGGACTCGAACCCACGACGTTCTGCTTAGCAGCCAACGCATCTTGTTAAAATAATTGTTTTAACGCAATTCACACAGCAAATGGCTAAATTTAATCCCACCTCAAACAAGACGTCAAATTTTAATCGTGGTAGAAGTTTTAACGCAAATTTTAACGCAATTCACACACGGCCTAAATATCGTTCCATAACTTCTAATTTACCTCATGCTAACGGCAACATCCACACGCACTCAGAGAATTGTTGATGAGAGTAAGCCACTTGGCTCTTCAAGAGCTGTCGCGCCACTCTATTTATTTATTTTTAACGGCAACATTAGCTTTTTCATCTCGGCTAATAGGTGTTCTTAGCCCTAGAGTGTTCCCTTAAGTCGCTACATATATAGTGAATCCGTGGTCACTGCGCCTCTCCTACTAGTTTTAGTATTAGTATGTTGACTGTATTTCTAAAGATGTTATGATATTTGATTCTTCATCATTTCAAAAATATCAAAATACCAAGAACAGAGGAAAGTTACAACAAAATTTGCTATATGACAGCAAAAACAATAATAACAAAATAGCTGACATTAATTGTAAAATATTTTATTTGATATGCATATCCATTGTATTTCTAATCTCCATAAAAGTCCATGTTGATTTTGACTGGTTGCGCTTTAAACGGAAATATGCCTTACTAAAATAGATAATACAAACGCAATAAGAAATTAACATCGCCAACTGGTGAGAAGCTATAGCGATTAAAAATACAAAGCCATAACAAAACTCAAATGGTGAAATTTAAAACAAAATGACATTTGGAAATAGTCTGCTATAACAAAACAAGATGAAAGCCATGAAACTTTTCGATAAGAATTTTTTGAGCAAGAGCTTGACAACTTCACCAGGCGACCACCTGGGTCGCCATACCCTAAGGCCGGCACTGCATTTTGTCATTTCTGACAAATTTGTAAGAACCAAATATCAAAGTAAGATGTGTGTTTGTCGGAATGGGAATGTACGTTGACCAATAACATAGAAGGCGCTGCAGTCGGTGCCGAAAAATATATTTTTCCACAAAAATTCATTTTGCCAGCCATGGGATGGGAATGGCCTGTGAAGGAAATCCATGTATCATACGCAGATCTGGGTCTGGCCGTCTGGGTCGATTAACTTCACATTTGGGCATAAGTGGATTGCTTTTTTATTGATTTTTTTAATTGAAACCATAGATAGATACCAAAGTGTATTTGCCACGTTTAATAACCAGATACCTAGTCCATAAATTATCATAAACTGTCGCTTCTGTCGCTCCAATAAAAATTAACAAATTTTTACTTGCGACGTATCACTTATAGAATACATGGGAAGGAGCTATTGTATTCGTAAAAAAAACTTGAAATTTTGATGAAATATGACTACGAAATCCCCAAAAGACAAAATCACCATGGGGACAAAATCTCCAAAAAAAAAAATGCAACTTGCCAATATCTCCACGTCAAAATCCCCACGGAAAAAATCCCCAAAGAAAAAATACTTTTTGCCAAAATCTCCTTGAAATCTCCAAATCTCCAATATTCAGGTACGTCTACTTACACAGTTCCTCTCACGACATGTGCATGACACTGTTATGACATGATAACAAATTATGAATATTACGAAACGTTTTCACCAGTAGTGCGTTATTCCACCATACGTTTGATCCTGGCGTTAGTAGTGAATCATGATCTCTTCTTACATCACCTTGACATTAAAACCGCTTTCCTTAATAAAGACTTGACGGAAACTGTTTTTATGAAACAACCAGAAGACTTCGTTGATCCTGAAAATCCTGACAAAGTATGCAAGTTGAAGAAAGCACTATACGGACTTAAACAAGCTGGAAGGGAGTGGAACAAGAAACTGAATTCTTGTCTCCTCGAAATTGGTTTTAGGAGGTGCAACGGTGATAGCTGCGTGTATGTTATGAATAACGTTGAATGTTTCAACATCATTGCAGTGTACGTCGATGACATGATGATAGCAAGTTCAACAGAAACATCTTTAACTCAAATTAAGAACAAGATCATGGCCAAATTCGATTGTGACGACAAAGGAGAAGCAAAATATTTCCTTGGTATCGAAATTGAGCGAAATCATTCCAAAAATCAGATTGCCATTCATCAACAGCAGTACATATCTGATTTCCTCCGAAGACATCGAATGGAGACTTGTAAACCAGCTTATACCCCACTTGATTCTGGCACAAAGTGAGTAAAATGCACAAATCCATCATGTAAGAAACAAGACCCAACACGGTATCAATCATTAGTTGGAGCGTTAATGTATTTGGCCATATCAACTAGACCCGATATCATGCACAGCATCAGCAAGTTATCACAATTTAATGTTGATCCTCATCAAGAACATTACGGTGCTTTAAAATATCTTATGCGATACATTAACACGACGAGTGGCTCAAGTTTGATATACACCAAATCAAAACACAATATCAAAGGTTTTGTAGATGCAGATTGGGCTGGCAGTGCAGATGATCGCAAATCCTATACTGGTTTTGTGTTTACCTTAGCTGAAGGAGCAATTTCTTGGGAATCAAAGAAGCAAACATCTGTAGCACTCAGCAGCACAGAAGCTGAATATATGGCGCTCTCTCAAGCAGGCATAGAAGCTGTATATTTACGAAATTTAATTCAAGAAATCAAGAATCAATCAACAGCTAATAAATCAATTGTTTTGTACAACGACAATTTAAGTGCACAACAATTAGTTAAGAATCCGGTTCACCATCCAAGAAGTAAACATATAGACATTCGTTACCATCAAATTCGAGAACTTCATGAAGATGGCATAATCAAACTGGAATACTTGAGTACTAACGAGATGGCAGCAGACATATTTACAAAAAATTTAGCAAGAGTTAAACACCAAAAATTTTCGGCCTTATGTGGTATTCCAATTACATAATTATTAAAAATATAATTTTTTGTTTTAAAGTCATATGCGTTGAGGGGTTGTGTTGTAGATTTGTATACAACGCATAATTCATAAGATATGTACTTTAATAATTATTACTTTGCTTATTTTCAATCAACTTGCTTATATGTAATGTATTTGTATCAGAAATATTAATTTTTTCAATGTTTAAAAATTCATTCTCTTCTGTACTTTCACTAAATAAAGAAGTCGTTTTTATAAATAAAGTTTATTGTTTGACTTTTATTTGCTACATATGTAGATACCTATCATAGAACGACTTTTTTGTTATAGTAATTTTTCCACAAATACTAGTCATATCAGCATCTTGTTTTTTTAGGAATACATATTTATACATATGTATACGTATGTATGTGCGTTGTGCAAAAAAGCTAGAGCGTGTAACATTTTTGATTTAATTTTTTTTTTAATTTTATGTGATTAAGTACTAATTTTGTTTTGAAAATTCAATGCCGTTGTAAATTTTAAGTCAAAAACAGAAAACCGGATGCAAAAATGTCTTTTCGTTTTTGAGAAATTAAAATAAAAAAACAAAACCGCTTTTTTCAAAAGAAATCTTTGTTTATTTATTATTACTTATCTGGACTTTTTGTTAAATTTATTTATGGAACATTAACCTTTCTTTTGCTCTTTGTATTTTAATTGGAGTCTTATCAGGACTAAATAAAGTAGAAAAATATTGGATTTTCCCTGGACTTATCATTTTGTTCATTGATAACGTCTGCCATTGACCTTTCACTTCTAGCTCTCCGTGCTCTCTTAGACGTCAGCGGATTCTTGAACACATGCTACGACTCGGCCGCCTTCTATTGGGATATCTTTCAGCGAAGAGTTTTTCGGCTTCCCGATCTCGACAACTAGCTAAACTGTAGCAGAAGTGCATGTCCGCTAACTCTTCTCGAGAGTATGAGTTTGTTGTTGTTATGTGTTGATGAGTTGATGAGTTAATATTTTAATTGGAAATGGTTGTTTAGTAAATATGCGATGCTTTTTATTTACCTTTAGGTTGCTTATTGTTTTTTCATTCAAAAATAATTGCGGTTTAATTATCTTAAGCCCCTAGCAGGTAGAACCCTTCTATGGCGAGTGGCTGCGCCCCAGGTATAATAAGAAAAATTGCAGGTCAGTTTTCAGACGTTATCAATGAACAAAATGGTTAATACACTGAAAATCTAATACTATTCTACTTCATCCAGTCCTCATAAGACTCCAATTACAAAACAAATAGTAAAAGAAAGGTTAATGTTTCATAAATAAATTTAACAAAAAGTCCAGATAGGTAAAAATAAATTAACAAAGATTTTTTTTAGAAAAAAGTGGTTTTGTTTTATTTTTATTTCTCAAAAACGAAAAGACATTTATGCATCCGGTTTTCTGTTTTCGACTAAAAATTAACAACGGCATTGAATTTTTAAAACAAAATTAGTACTTAATTACATAAAATTTTGAAAAAAAATTAGTTCAAAAATGTTGTTTTTTGTTTTTGTTGTTTTTTTTTTTATATTGAGTTTGAAAATTTATATATTTTAAACTATTCATTAAAACAATTTAATTTAAAAACAAAATGAAAGAAAAAGTTTTTGGCTTTCCAGAAAGGTATAGCACGGTGTTGTAAACGAAGCCATTGATTTTTAATATTTTAATAGACCCCCCCTCAAACACGATTTTTTTCTTGTCTCTACTCAACCTACACGCTCTAACTTTTTTGGCACAACGCTCGAATCACTCTGTATATTGCCAAAATAAGAAACTTTTTTTCAAAATTCTGTTTTCTATTCTCAAAAAACTTAAATTCAAATGCAAAACGTATATTAAACATGTTTATTGAATACTGCGTACATAGATTAATTTTAGGACATTTTTAAAAAATTGTAGCTTCATATATATAAAAAATTAATTTAAAAAAAAACACAACAGAATTAAAAAAAAATAAAAGAACAAATAGTTTCTTAAGAAATGTTATAGGATCAATTTTTTTTTTCAGATAAATTGTGTTTTTGAGGTACCTACATATATGTATTTCAATTTAAATTTTTATTTATGAATTTGAATTAGGTACGTTTTTATTTTTTAATCTTATTTGTGAGTTCAGTTTTGGAATACAGGAGCAAGTTTGTGCGACCCAGTCGAGCACATTTATTCTTTTTTTTTTACTTGTTGACTTTCTCTGATTGATTTTTAAGTATAGAGAATGTAAAATTGTTCTTCGTTTTTTTTTTATTGTTATTGAGCCGATTTTTTCAATGTCCAGTTTTTTCAATGTCTAGTTTTTGCATATTTATCACAAGAGTTCGAATCAACCCGTCTTATAATGATGTGTGAGTGTTTGTTCTTATTTTCGGATTAGCGCATGTACATACATATGTACATTGACATTAAATGGTCCTATTTTGAAATCGCCTTAATAAGTTGTCAGCGAAATCGGTTGAGCGGTTTTTCAATAAAAATTTTAAAAAAACTATAAACTTAAATTACAAAATCTGAAAGTGGATAAAACTCGTCATTTCAGCATTCATTGCCACAATAGTTCGAAAAATTTTATTTATCAACAGAAGAAAATACATTATTTTTATTTGTCATTTATCAATATTTTGCTATAAACAATTGAAAATGAGTTTTAGCGTATACATTTTCGTAGTTTCAAGGCAAACAGTCTCTATGAGTAGGAATAGAATATTTATGTTTATGCCATTAAATAGGTAAAAACTCGTTAGTATATTCGATAACAATTTGATTTTTTATAAACAATTAAAAATTGATTTTAGCGGACAAGCACTTCGATTCAACTGAATACGCACACAATTTTTCTGAGGCATGTCCATTTTTTCCTAACTTTGAGCTTTAATTTATCATTTGATGATGTTAACTGTTTCCTTATGATGTTGAGAAAAAAAATAAAAAAGAAAAAAATTTAAAAGTACCTACCGCTATTTTCATCCTCGCTCTCTTACATAGCTAAGCATAACTCATTTTTTGAGTCACCTGAATAGATAAATAGAGTGGCGCGACGGCTCTTGAAGAGCCAAGGCCTAAGTGGCTTACTCTCATCAACAATTCTCTGAGTGCGTGTGAAGAATTGAGGGGATCTACAATTTAACGCCGATTCTGAACTGCAACGTTGAGAAGCACTTTTTCATGACATATTGATACTCTTGGAAGTTTTGTCAGTTCTTCGCAAGAGGCAATGCCCGTGGAAGATGAAATAAAAACTATGGGCACGAGTAGGACTCGAACCCACGACGTTCTGCTTAGCAGCCAACGCATCTTGTTAAAATAATTGTTTTAACGCAATTCACACAGCAAATGGCTAAATTTAATCCCACCTCAAACAAGACGTCAAATTTTAATCGTGGTAGAAGTTTTAACGCAAATTTTAACGCAATTCACACACGGCCTAAATATCGTTCCATAACTTCTAATTTACCTCATGCTAACGGCAACATCCACACGCACTCAGAGAATTGTTGATGAGAGTAAGCCACTTGGCTCTTCAAGAGCTGTCGCGCCACTCTATTTATTTATTTTTAACGGCAACATTAGCTTTTTCATCTCGGCTAATAGGTGTTCTTAGCCCTAGAGTGTTCCCTTAAGTCGCTACATATATAGTGAATCCGTGGTCACTGCGCCTCTCCTACTAGTTTTAGTATTAGTATGTTGACTGTATTTCTAAAGATGTTATGATATTTGATTCTTCATCATTTCAAAAATATCAAAATACCAAGAACAGAGGAAAGTTACAACAAAATTTGCTATATGACAGCAAAAACAATAATAACAAAATAGCTGACATTAATTGTAAAATATTTTATTTGATATGCATATCCATTGTATTTCTAATCTCCATAAAAGTCCATGTTGATTTTGACTGGTTGCGCTTTAAACGGAAATATGCCTTACTAAAATAGATAATACAAACGCAATAAGAAATTAACATCGCCAACTGGTGAGAAGCTATAGCGATTAAAAATACAAAGCCATAACAAAACTCAAATGGTGAAATTTAAAACAAAATGACATTTGGAAATAGTCTGCTATAACAAAACAAGATGAAAGCCATGAAACTTTTCGATAAGAATTTTTTGAGCAAGAGCTTGACAACTTCACCAGGCGACCACCTGGGTCGCCATACCCTAAGGCCGGCACTGCATTTTGTCATTTCTGACAAATTTGTAAGAACCAAATATCAAAGTAAGATGTGTGTTTGTCGGAATGGGAATGTACGTTGACCAATAACATAGAAGGCGCTGCAGTCGGTGCCGAAAAATATATTTTTCCACAAAAATTCATTTTGCCAGCCATGGGATGGGAATGGCCTGTGAAGGAAATCCATGTATCATACGCAGATCTGGGTCTGGCCGTCTGGGTCGATTAACTTCACATTTGGGCATAAGTGGATTGCTTTTTTTATTGATTTTTTTTAATTGAAACCATAGATTGATACCAAAGTGTATTTGCCACGTTTAATAACCAGATACCTAGTCCATAAATTATCATAAACTGTCGCTTCTGTCGCTCCAATAAAAATTAACAAATTTTTACTTGCGACGTATCACTTATAGAATACATGGGAAGGAGCTATTGTATTCGTAAAAAAAAACTTGAAATTTTGATGAAATATGACTACGAAATCCCCAAAAGACAAAATCACCATGGGGACAAAATCTCCAAAAAAAAATGCAACTTGCCAATATCTCCACGTCAAAATCCCCACGGAAAAAATCCCCAAAGAAAAAATACTTTTTGCCAAAATCTCCTTGAAATCTCCAAATCTCCAATATTCAGGTACGTCTACTTACACCGTTCCTCTCACGACATGTGCATGACACTGTTATGACATGATAACAAATTATGAATGCACTTTCAGTTTGTCATAATTAATTACACGTTTATTTCTTAAACAACCTTAACTGAATACAATAATATCTCCAAAACAAATATGTTCAAGTAGTGAATCATGCGATTAAATCGCGCGATTTAATCGCATGATTCACTACTTGAACATATTTGTTTTGGAGATTTTGGCATGGAGATTTTGTCCATGGGGATTCTCTCTTTGGAGATTTCGCTGCTGGAGATTTCAGTTTGGGGATTTTGGGTTTGGGGATTTTCGTTTGGGGATTTTGGCTTGGGGAAAACGTCACCAACCCAATATGACATTACGATGATGGAGAAGTCGAAAAAAGTGGGTCTGACGATTCCGTCTGTATGTCTGTAAGCGCACCTACAACCTTAACCACTTTTTCAATTGACTTAAACATTTGAAATTAGTAGTTTGATTGAATTTTAGTGGGTCGTTTTTTTTTTATTTATTTTTCAGATTAAAATTTACAGAAGCAACCATACAATCACAGATAATATAGTTACATAGATATCGCATCCAGTGCAAATAAAAATGACCACTTTTTTTATCCCTTATTTTCAAGAGATTTGTTATAGTCAAACCTTGCAACCAAAATCAACAGAACAAAATCAAACAACTAGAACAAGTAACAAGATCCAGCCACAAACGCTAACTTGCGAGTTGCATTCGAAAGATATAAACATTTTCTTTTCTCCATACCATTTCGTGTGCACACGCAACAACAACAAGAAGTAAAAAAAAAAGAAAACACAACAAGCAACTTGACAATTCAATACAAATAAGAAGCAACATAAAGTCTGAGTATGATTCACGCTAGTTTGATCGAACTGGGACGTAGTGACGGTTGCCGTTCTCCGAAAAAAATTTCTACCACAAAATTTTCCAAAACCTACCAATTCAAAGAAAAATCTACCAAAGTTCAATTTTAGATAAAATATAATTTTTAATGCTTTTTTTGTACTTTTGAAGTATGTGTAGGTCGTACCGGCTGGAGGAAAGTGGTTCTCTCGATGTTGTTGCCTTGGTTGTTGATGCTTCTGCCGACTTCTCAACAACGTCCAAATCAGTTTCGTCATCGGCTTTTCTTTTCTGCCTCTTTTGCTGTCGCGATGAGCTCTGACTCTCCGATTTGTCGAGATTTACCCCACTTTTTCCACAAGGACAATTTTGTTTACCTACTCCACCTGTTATAAATATGTATAGCTGTATAGCTTTCCGTTGCGTTTCTTTGAAGAAAATTTAATAAAATAAAATTGTATATCCTTAACAGGCCGACTCCACTAGAGATAATTTCTCTCAGAATACTCATCCTGACATGAAAAGTCTAATGGAGTCGCGTTGTAACAACAACAAATGAAAACTTGTCTTTAGACTTTTCATGTCAGGATGAGTATTCTGAGAGAAATTATCTCTAGTGGAGTCGGCCTGTAACTAATTTTATGTGCTTGTTTCCACTGCACTAATCACGAGATTTAGCAAAGTAGATTCATAAAAAATAAATTTCTCCGATTTTGGGTAAATGAAAACGTAGTATTATACTAAACGTACTAATATTCAACGTTTTGATCTACTAATGTGTACCCTAAGTCCCAACCAACCAACGACATGAGATTCCTGATAGAACTAGGGTAGATCTACGAAACTGGAGTTTTAGAGTCGAAATGTTTTGGACTTGAAATTAACACATTAATGGAATAAAACGAACAGTGGAAACAGATCGTACTAAATTTTGAAGAAAGCGCATCAGAAAACCAATTTTTTCCATAAAGTGAAGTGATTTCTCTGAACAAATTTTTTGTTTGAAAATCGGTTGTTGTTATGAAAAAGTATTCAATACTTCTTTTTCTGGCAAGTTTAGCCAAAGTTTTATACTATTTTAGAATCTTGATAACCTGCGCCAATTTTTTAAAAAAGATGCCATGGTAGTGTCCATATATTTTTTTATAACCACGATGACTAAAAGTGGACTGAAACTAAAAAAAAATTAAAATTTTATGGAAAAAAACTTTTTTGATTAATTTTCGTGGAAAAACCGCTAAAAATTTGGAATTTTTGGAAACTTAGAAAGGATGTTATATGTTTTAAGATTCTGATAAAAATATAAAATCAAAAATTAATGAAAATTTGTGGTCACAGTAGCAAAAAATGTCAAGAGATATTTTTTTTATTTTGAGAATTTACATTTTTTGTTGTAATTTGAAACAAAATGGCGTTTGATTTTTTTTATATTTTTTTTCCATGCAGTCATGAATAGAGCCACCCCCTGGTTTCGGCTTATCGTTGAATTTTGGGACACCCTGTATATGTATTTCAATTTAAATTTTTATTTATGAATTTGAATTAGGTACGTTTTTATTTGTTAATCTTATTTGTGAGTTCAGTTTTGGAATACAGGAGCAAGTTTGTGCGACCCAGTCGAGCACATTTATTCTTTTTTTTTTTACTTATTGACTTTCTCTGATTGATTTTTAAGTATAGAGAATGTAAAATTGTTCTTCGTTTTTTTTTTTATTGTTACTGAGCCGATTTTTTCAATGTCTATAGTTTTTGCATATAAGAGTTCGAATCAACCCGTCTTATAATGATGTGTGAGTGTTTGTTCTTATTTTCGGATTAGCGCATGTACATACATATGTACATTGACATTAAATGGTCCTATTTTGAAATCGCCTTAATAAGTTGTCAGCGAAATCGGTTGAGCGGTTTTTCAATAAAAATTTTAAAAAAACTATAAACTTAAATTACAAAATCTGAAAGTGGATAAAACTCGTCATTTCAGCATTCATTGCCACAATAGTTCGAAAAATTTTATTTATCAACAGAAGAAAATACATTATTTTTATTTGTCATTTATCAATATTTTGCTATAAGCAATTGAAAATGAGTTTTAGCGTATACATTTTCGTAGTTTCAAGGCAAACAGTCTCTATGAGTAGGAATAGAATATTTATGTTTATGCTATTAAATAGGTAAAAACTCGTTAGTATATTCGATAACAATTTGATTTTTTATAAACAATTAAAAATTAATTTTAGCGGACAAACACTTCGATTCAACTGAATACGCACACAATTTTTCTGAGGCATGTCCATTTTTTCCTAACTTTGAGCTTTAATGTATCATTTGATGATGTTAACTGTTTCCTTATGATGTTGAGAAAACAAATAAAAAAGAAAAAAATTTAAAAGTACCTACCGCTATTTTCATCCTCGCTCTCTTACATAGCTAGGCATAACTCATTTTTTTGAGTCACCTGAATAGAGTGGCGCGACGGCTCTTGAAGAGCCAAGGCCTAAGTGCCTTACTCTCATCAACAATTCTCTGAGTGCGTGTGAAGAATTGAGAGGATCTACAATTAAACGCCGATTCCGAACTGCAACGTTGAGAAGCACTTTTTCATGACATATTGATACTTTTGGAAGTTTTGTCAGTTCTTCGCAAGAGGCAATGCCCGTGGAAGATGAAATAAAAAACTATGGGCACGAGTAGGACTCGAACCCACGACGTTCTGCTTAGCAGCCAACGCACCTAACCACTAAGCCACGGACACTACCAACTGAATAGATACAACAGTTAAAATTGGAGATAAAATGTAACGGAATGAAATGAACAATATTTTCTTTAGATCATTTTTTTTTATTGGTTATTTCTAGTAGTTGGTTGGGTACTACCACCTTAATTCTTAATTCGGCCTGGCATGGAATCGTAGAGGCCTTTTAATCCAGCAAAATTTCTCTCCACGCTTATTTAATCGCTCCAATAAGAAATTCTTTACCCGCATTTTCTATACGGTCTAACTATGTAAGTAGGGCGACCATTGAAGCAATTCAACATTCTGATCCTGTATCCCATTTTTGACTGCGCGTGACGTGTGGATGGGGTCGTTGTCCTATTGATAAGTCCAGTTAAAGGTTCCGAAAATATCCAAAAAATTAAGGACGATTTCTTTCCGGTATTCCTTTGTAGGTAAATGCAGTCCTTTTTGACGTTTGAAACTCAACCTCAATATTTCCATAGTAACTAACTGCTCGCCGTATCATAACTCTATCTTCTCGACTATGATGCCACGCTAAAACTGAAAGTAATAATTAAAGATACCAGGGCCATCAAAATTGAAATTCTTGTCATCCGCAGTTACACCAACTTTTTGTTTAATATTTACGGCAGAGGCACATGAATTGGAAGCACATGTTGCCTCCTTTCACGTTTTTCTCGTACGAACTTTTATTTCTGAGGTACGAATAGACAACACTAAGTCTCCGGTCAATGTTGTTAGCTATAGCACGCACGGTTTGTCTTTGTTCTTTTAATGAATCAATCTTAGCTCTTTCGACGTTAACAATTTAAAGCTTCTGATCCTACCTTTTTTTCAATTTTAATTAAACGGCTAAATGTCACTAAGCACACTTCAAATTTTGATTTGGTATTCCAATCAACTTAAAAGTCTCATAAGTCATGACTCATGACCCATGATGATAATGACAGTGAATGATCGTGGGCTCGTTGACGCAAATAAAAACTTAGTTTTTCAATATGGTAAGCTTTGAAAAAGAGCGGGAAAAAATTGTCCTTTTTGATTTTTTTTTCAACATCATAAGCTAACAGTTAGCTTTATTAAATGATACATTTATGCTCAAAGTTCGGAAAAAATGGACAACATACCTTAGATAAATTGTGTGCTTATTCATTTGAAGCGAAGTGTAATGTGTGTTTTTTTTTCCTACTTTACTCCCATAACAAGATTGATGCGAAGGCTAATTACTTGCGAAAATAAAGCCAAAATCAGTCATGCGTTAAAAACTATGTTTTGAAATTAACGGGGCCCATAAAAACACGTCTCTATCGCGTTCCAGTTACAATCATGTTTGCTCATTTACTAGTCACTTCGACCTGTATTTTTTCTTGGACGTTATTTGGTGTAATTCCAAATACCTACAACCCTTCACAAAATAATTAATAATGCTTTCTAAAACAATAATTTCAGATCATGGGCGAACCACCTAAAATAAAAAAAACTCGCCAGTATAGTCGACCGACATCTAAATGGCGCCCACACGAGTAAATACTTAACCAAACCAGGTGACAATTATGGAAGTGTAATGCTTGCAATATCTGCCATCGTACGACAGGTTGACGGGACGATAGAAGAACTTCCTCTGGTAGCCAAGCTGCCTCCAGTGACAAATGATATATTTTGGAATATGTTCAATCCGGAAGTTATACACTCAAGGAGAATGCCATTTACGAGAACGTTTCTCAAAGTTTGCAAAAACTTCAGTTGGACCAAGGAATTCCAAAATCCGAATTAATTGATCTTTTTGCCAAGTCGTATGGCTGTCGAATATCATTGAATGAGAACGCCAGTTCCCTTGATCGTGATGCTGTTTTGGTTTTGGAGAATCTCCAAAACAGCGGCTACCGTGCTGGTGAGTGGCAAATTAATCGATTACGACCGGATTATGGTGGTTTTAAAATATGTTGCCAAGTTTCACGCTTGCCGATTGCTTTGAGGAGCTTGCAGCCTGTGAAGTTCGATGAAGTTATTAGAGCCAGGTTTACACGCTACGATATTCATAAGAACATGGATAAGAAACTCAAGGACTTATTTAAAACGGTTTTATCCTTTTTTGAATGCTTTAACGAGACACATTCTGAATTTTGTATGTTTTTCTATTTCGCAGCAAATGATGGATGATGTAAGAATTGTCATTGGTGACGATATTAAGGCTATTCAACGTATTGACGAATTAGAAATGTTGTATAAAGTGTTCATGGGTCAGACGGAGGAGTGCAAGGATAGTCTGTTCACTACAATAGCTCACAACGACTTGTGGATTAACAACGTCATGATTTTGTACGGTAGGTCTAAATAAGAATTCAAAAATAACATCCTCTAGTTTTTTTGTCTTAAAAAAAAATGAAACTGGTGCTCCAAGTAAGGTGAAAGTGATCGACTTTCAAATTTCGCAATACGAGTCCTTAATGCATGATTTGATATTTTTACTTCTATCGAGCGTTGAGTATAAAGTGCTGGATGAACATTTTGAAAGCAAAACAAAAGCAATTGAATTCAGGAACACGACTTTTGTAACACTTTTTTTCGAATTGAATATATCATTTTTTTTCGCATCAGGTTTAAGGAAGAAGTACACCGAATCGCTCCAATTCAAATCGTTCATGCTATCTACATGTCAAGGGTCCTGCTTGCTGACGACGAAAACATTCCAACGGATTATAAGGACTGTGATATGGAGACATTTAAGTCTCCTCCATCTGCGATACTGATACAGAGATATCGTGATATAATTAAGGTCTCTCAAAAATATGGTTTATTTTGGTAATGTCAGGCTATACACTAGTCAAAACAATTAAAGGAATACTTGAAAAAACTCAAAAATGGAGTGGATTTTTATAAGGCTGTATCTCAGTAGGAAAAAGTCGGATTGAAATGAAATAAAAAGTTTTTCAAAGGTTATCATTTTTTCTTTTCAAATTATTTTGAGTTAAAAAAGTACCGTTAGTCGTTTTCACTTGAGCGTAAAAAATGTGCACTCAATTTCAAAATCGAAAAAAAAATAAACTTTGATTGTTCATAAAATGAGCGGAAATTTTTTTTTCAATCCAACCAATCTAAGATTCAATTTGAGAAATTTGTTGGCTTTAATTAACTGTTTAATTCAGATTGCTACAATTTTCTTTCTAATCCAAAAATGGGTTTACATACAAAAACACAATTTTGAATTTGGACCCTTATAACTCTGCTAAATATTGATTTACAAAAAAATAAAGGCAGATTTCAGAAATTCATTAAATTTTCTACACAAAAACATTTTGAAATATAAAAATACTGCTTTTTCAATCTTTTCTATCAATTTAAAAAAAGGTCCAAAAAACGCATTTTTCAACTTTTTCATAAAAACTACCGTTATTTTGTGCTTTTCAGTGATACAACTAATCTGAGGCTTTATTAAAGCTCATAAATTTTCCTTGATTTTGGTGAAAATTGTACATCAATACGATTAACCGATTCTCTGTTTCGATCAATCAAACTTACAAAACACTTTTTTTCAATTTTAAGGAAAGTTTTTTTTGCCTTATTTTTCTGTTCTTTTGAATTTGTTTATGTTTTTAATTTTTTTTAATTTTTTCATTATCATTATGACTTTGTGAAATTCGGACGAATTTCCTTGATTTTGATGAAAATTTAATTTTATTATTTATATTATTGTTTATTTATGGAGTAATAAATCAGTATTTTGAAACTCAGGGTTGAGTTGGTGTCGGCCTGCTTAATAAGTCTAACAGAATATCCTCAGCATGGACTGTAATTCCCCTACGGTATTACTTCGGTCGGTTGCCATTTAAAACGGATAATACATGTTGTGGCTGACATACCTCTATTCTCGATTTGCGCTTCTCATTCTCCCTCATTTTGTTTCTAATAAAGGTGGGCGATATATCGATAACTGTTACCAATAACCTGTTATTCGTGAGTAACTGCTAGAACTAGTTGTTCAATATCGATCTTAGCAGTTATTCGCTAACGGTTACTCAAGGACTAGTAACTAAGAATAACTAGTTATTGAAGGAACGGTTACTCCGAATAACTAGTTACTGAAGGAACAGTTACTCAGAATAAATAGTTACTGAAGGAACATATAGGAAACCTTCTTTTTATACCGGAAATAACATACGCCCATTTTTGCAATTAAACAAAAAAAAATATTTTGAATACAAAAAGAATCACTCGGGCGTATACTTGCTATTTTTTTATTAATGCATTATTCTCCATAAAAATAAGTTTTTGAAATTCGTGATATATTATTTTTTTTATCAAACACCACTGTAAGTTACATAATGGGCGAAAGCACCTTTGGCATCACTGTCACAACTCGAGCGAAATGCGAAATCTAAACGAGAAAGTATAGCCTAATTGTTTTTGTGATATCAAAGCCAAGCGGGAACATGGAAGTCACACTTAAGCATCATCGATAGGAAACACGTGAAATCAGCAGTCCACGCCGACGAAGTGAATTAGACTCGAAAACGTTCCTAACCACGTATGTCGGAGCCTTAATGCTTAAGCCAAAAAATTATAAATTAAAATCATTATCGATTATCTAATACACCACTCCCGAAATTACTTCAGCCTCCCCTAAAGCCTCTAGTCCCGAAACCCAACCTCATTTATGGCTTGAAATTTAAATATAAAGGGCAGGGGCGAACGCAGGTAGGGGTGGATACGAACTGCCAAACTCTATTCGCGTTGCACATCATCGCGCGCGTATAACCTCAAAAATCCTTCTTGCTTTGTGTTTTGGTTGTTCATTCGCGACAAATTAAAAACTCTCATATGAAAGAAATGTCAAAATCGACGAATTTCGTTTTGTGCTCATATGAATAGTGATTAAAAGGAAGCCCTAAACGACGAACATGCTCGTGCTCTCCTAAAATTCGTCATATTAGGTAAGGTAGATCGTTCGCTGTTGCCAAAAATTTTCGATTTTATCATTTTCGTCGGTTTCTTTGTTCGCATGTAGGGAGATGTTTGCAAGCAAATCTTACTTTTTCTATTAGCGCAATGACTTGTTTATCTTTTTGATACATCCTCTTACACACCTTAAAGAATCAACACGTACGAATAACGAAATGATGTTCGCCAATTCTGTATTCGTCGTGTAGGAAATAATGCAGACGAGTATGTTGAATCACAGAAAATAATCTTTGGCTGAATGCTGAGCAAGTCCATTGCTCGTATGAGGGAACACATACCGAAACCGACACGACAAAACGTTTTGTTCCCTCCGCGGTTGCAGTAAATATATGGGGTTGTATAGTAACAAAACACACCGAAGGCAACAAAAATAAACAAAACCTTTTGTTGGATTGGGTTTTGGTGTGAATTCAGCCTAAGAATTATGGGATCGACAACGGCAACTAGGAAATACGAAGAAATTGTTGAAATAGGACATAATTCCGATATTCCGAAACAAGATTTGGTAGCATATTTTTACTGCAGCTAAGGAAATGGCTGATTAAATTAATTTACAATTGGCAGTCCTACGAATTATTGCCAAACAGACAAAACGAGACAATTATTTGGGTGGTCCGGAAGAATATTTTGGTCGGTCTGTCTATGTTCCGTTCCTTTTTTGGACCATTTGTTGGTTCAGCTTAGAAATCGGTTCCTAGACCCTTTGTATATCATGTTACCTTCTAGTATTATCAATTTTCAATTTTTTCAGCTCAATACAAACTTATGCAAAAAAATGGCTATCTCGGCTTGTAACTAGGTGGCGCTAGAGTCAAATGCCAGGTCGATTACACCTGTTAAATTTATATACTTAGCCTCGATCATCGTGAATTAATTTCCAAAATTCAAAATATTTTGCAAGAAAAATTTTGCACACTTAATGAAAAAGACATGAAAAGAACTATTGAGGTAATTTCTCATGAAAAAGGCCAGATGATATAAGTTATAAGAGGATGTTTGGATGATTTTCTAGCTGAAATGAGAATGTGGCGCAGGTAAAAATGTAATTCTTATGTTTTATAAATTCTTTATAGTTTTCAATGTTAAACGGAATATTGTCGCAGACATTAGGCCAGTTCCACCTAACAACATCTCACTGAGATCTCAATGTCACTTTGACTGAGGCAAAATCATTTGGTGGAACACAATTCTCAGTGAGAATTGAGAAATGTCAGTCAAAAACATATGTTCGTTCTTGGTTTTTATTTTGTGTATGAATTTATTTCAAGTGTATGGTGCCGTTTATTTTAATTCAATTTTATTTGTTAATCTTACTAAGCAAAAATGCAGTCGGAAATATTCAAAGATATAGTTAAGTGTGCAGCTTCAAATATAAAGAAAAAAAATGAAAATGCAGAACAAGAAATGCAAATCATAAAGGCTTCTGTTTAGTGATGATAGTGACGATGGCGATACGGGTTAGTTGTAATGTTTGTGGTTGATATGTAAACTAAAAATACAAATATTTTTTAGATCCAATATACAAACTACTAGCCGACGAAGTTAAACTCATCCCTTGTGAAAGAATGCACAAGACGTACGAGGAAAATTTTTATGAAAGTACTGTGCCAAGGTACAGTGAGGACGAGTTTGGTATCCACTTTCGAATGCAAAGATCCAGCTTTGAGGTTCGTTCTTAGTCTACATATATATTCTGTTTATACAATTACTTGCCAACAGATTTTAGTTAGCAAATTGGAGCCGCACATTACCATTCCTTTGGTTGATCCGTCGAAAGCTGTGTTGTTCACAGTATACATGTTGGGTAATGGTGACAATATTCGTCTTGGGTCCCACAAATTTGGATTTCCCTCCACAACGGGCTATCGTTTTTATAAAATGATTGTTTAGGCAATCGTTCAGTTAATGCCTGAGTTTATTAAATGGCCCTCATGTGCACAGAGAAAATCAATCGCTTCTGTAAATATATATTTGTATTTTTTAATATTGCTTAGTAAATTTGTTTTTTGAAAACAATAGCGATTCGAATCCACATGTGGAATCCCAGGAATTGTCGGGGCCATAGACGGATGTCATATTCTTCTAAAGCAACCACCAGGAAATGCCATAGACTATTATAACAGAAAGCAATTTCATTCCATTCTGTTGCAAGGTATCGTATCCAAGATTCATAAACCATAATCTTTCTGTACTCGAACAATTTTCATTTAAGGAACATGTGATGATAAAATGCGGTTTATTGACGTCGAAATAGGTCATCCTGGTAGGGTACATGACGCCCGAATGTTTTCTGAGAGCGAATTAGGTCAAAAATTGGCAACTATGCCATCCGATTTGCTTTCAGCAAATGAAAACTTTTCAAAGGAAAAAAATTGATGAATTTACTGGAAGGGAGTGCACCGCTTAGAAAAAGAAGACGTAGAACATAAAAAATCAATTTTATTCATGAAACAGCAAAAACTTTAGGTATTCATAAAAAAGAAAAATTATATACTATTTTAAAGAAAAACAAAAGGACTATGTAAAAATATCACAAAAATAAATCTTAATTCTCAAAAAAAAAAAATTAAATACTAGTTTATTCACAATTCAACAACAATTCACAATAAAAAAAGAAATTAAAATTATTTTTTGTTAACTAGCTCTCGGAGCAATCTGTTCCGCTCCTCTTCGACACCCAGCTCTCTTTCACGGAGCTGGATAAATTTTTTTGAGTTTTCCTCCGCGAGCTTCAACTTGTCTTCTTGAAGCTTTAGCCTTCGTTCTTCCCGCTCTGAGGCTTGCTTCAGTAGATCAAGTTTTTGAGATTCGACCTCAATTGCTCTTTTTTTCTGGTGATAATAGTGACTTTTATCACTACCTGCCGGTCGCTTGGAGGACGAAGGTTTTGTAGAATTTTCTTGGGAGTTTAGGTCATCTGAGAGAAAACAAAATATAAAAAAATGAAAGAATCTTAATTAAATACATTTTGGGTCATTCAACAACCTGAAAAGTCGGATCCAGCTCGTAACGACGAAAAATTTTGCCGGCTTCGTTCTACAGTTTCGTCGTTTTGGAAAAATTCGTACATGGCATCTTGCAGATGCCATGGCTTAAGTGCTCCTGTCCCACTTGTTTTTCGGTTGTTTTTTAACCGACGTGATTTTTGGGTACATGGGAACAAACAATGCCCGAATTTGTTCCAAAAAAAAAAAACACTCTTTTTAAGGGTTCGGCTACGAAACTGGTCGACTTTATCAATGAGCAAACTCATTAAAAATTTCTCCGCATCCTTCGTCCAAATAAAATTCTCGTCATCAGCGTCCAAAGCCGGTTTGGCCGGCGGCGGCGTCGAAGCCAAAGATTGCAATAGCAAGTCTTGTCTTTCTCGATCTGAAAACAATTCATATTATAGAAACTTTATTCATCGAAAATCTAACTAAGGGATCAGTTATAGCTATCAGTAAAATCCATCAGTAAAAATTTTGTTTTTCTATTTTGAATACTTTAATCTTATATTTTGAGGAAAATTTTGATGAAATAAGTTGAAAATACATTTTATTTATTTATTTATTTATTTATTAATAAAAAGGTATCGCTGCATAAAAAGATTAATCTTGTAAGTAATGCAGGTTATTTGACTATTTTTTCCAAAAAAAAGAATGCATTTAGTGTTAAATATTATTTACAAATCCATTTTATAAATTTTACTGATGAAATTTCAAAAAAGTTAAATGTCAAGCTAGACGTACGAATTTTACTGTGCGATTTTTTTTTTAAGTTTCTTACATAAAACTACATATATTGAAAATTATAAAAGTGCATTTATCTGTTCATTTGCCATTGATAATCAAGCTACAACAAAAATAACTTTGCATTTCTTTTTACTTGTGCTTTGACTTTGAATTTATATAACCTCACGCAACATGTCACACTCAAATACACCTCAATCCAATGACAAAAAACCATCAACACGCAGTGGAGTTCTTCAACATAAAACAAATGTTACACCATCAAATTCGTCGAAGTCCAAATCAGAATTTGACCATAAATCAATAGAAACACTGATTGCAAAACAAATAAAAAATTTAAAGGATTTCATTCTTCAAGAAAATTGTGAGTTGACCGCAAAACTCAATCAAATTGTAAGCGACTTTACAGAACGTTTTGCTATGGTTGACCATACATTGGCTGAGCTGTCAACCAGAGTCGAGCGGCTTGAGGAGGCAAACGTACAGACTGCAGTTCAACCTAACCTATTGCTTTCACAACGCATTGATGAGCTAGAGCGAGAAAACATGTCAGCTGATGCAATTCTAGTTGGTATACCTAAGAATAATGACGAAGATCTACCCAGTTTGTTGTCTAAATTATGTGTTTCTGTTGGTTGCTCACCACCATCTAAGCCAATTAACATATTCCGAGTTAAGAACAAACTGAACACATCGAAAATTGACACTGCTATAGTAGTTAAGTTCAAAACAGTCTCTGAAAAGAATACCTTGCTTGCATCTATCTATCAACGCTGGAAATCAACAAAACAAAACACATGTTTGCATGACGTTGGTATACCTTCTGACAAGCGAATTTATGTTAATGAAAGCTTAACGTCATACAACCATATGATTCTTCGAAAAGCTCTACATTTGAAACGAACGAAAAAGCTCATAAGTGCTTACACCCGCAATGGAAGAGTTTTCGTAAAAAATCTAGGAAGCAATGCAGAAGAAAAATCGCTTTTAGTAACATCGATCGAAAAACAAACGATTGGGACCTTTACCATAATAATGTGTTCTTTATGTGTTAATTATGTGTGCAGTTCGCGATTTTTGTGCTGATCAATTTTTGTATATTATATAAAATTATGCCACCTTAATATTAAGCTAGCACAACTTCTACATTTCCCAACAGAATTCAATGAAACCTAGACCATAATTATGTGTAATTTATGACGTCTATTAAGCTGGCAAACCAATATGGGCACAAACAATTGGGACCTTTACCATAATAATGTGTTCTTTATGTGTTAATTATGTGTGCAGTTCGCGATTTTTGTGCTGATCAATTTTTGTATATTATATAAAATTATGCCACCTTAATATTAAGCTAGCACAACTTCTACATTTCCCAACAGAATTCAATGAAACCTAGACCATAATTATGTGTAATTTATGACGTCTATTAAGCTGTCAAACCAATATGGGCACAAACAATTGGGACCTTTACCATAATAATGTGTTCTTTATGTGTTAATTATGTGTGCAGTTCGCGATTTTTGTGCTGATCAATTTTTGTATATTATATAAAATTATGCCATCTTCATATTAAGCTAGCACAACTTCTACATTTTCCAACAGAATTCAATGAAACCTAGACCATTATTATCTTCTATTTATGTGTTAATTATGTGTGCAACTCGCGATTTTTATGCTGGTCAATTTGTATGCATATATAAAATTATGTCAGCTTCATATGTACACTTGGGCGTATACGTGTTTTTTTTTATTTTATTTTTTTACGCTTCTTTTAACTTTTTGTTTGAGAACTTTATGTTTTTTTTGTATCAATTGTTATTGTTATTTTTAACAACCTCAAAAGTACAGTTTTTGTTAATTGCGACGATGAGTAGGCCGAGTTAATGATTCAAAAAACCGTCCGACTGACTCCTCGGTAATCGTTTTGGAATCGTTTCATACTAGAATATCAAAAAATATCAATTATAACTTTTACACCTCTATTTCTGATGTGATGATCATAAACCTGACACTTCTCGAATGTTTGCTGTAGCTTAAAAATTTCATCGTATGGCCTTTAATCTCCAATTCTTCAAATAGTGATTTTTCTATTGTTTTTCCAAACCTACCCTACGGTCTACGCAAATATGCAAACCAAACCAAAATGTTATTCCAGTTTTTTCCTGAGACTGAGGGACTCGTCCAATGCAAAGAGGAAGTTGGCGCAATGGCAACAAAATTATTTAAAAAGACACCAAGTCTTGAGGAACATTATGAATGCGAAAATGGTTGTCAATTTTCAAATAAGTATGTTACCTTAGCAGTGGAAAGAGAACAGCTGAACGATTTTGCTAACAGTTTCAAAACAATTTTTATGGAAAAAACAACAAAATTACATAGGAAAATTGTGAAGCTCCTTCGACACTCACGAAAAGGATTCTCGGTAAATTTACGTTCTTCTCTAAAATTTCCATAAAATATGTTTTCATATGTTTTGCAGTATTTTAAAAATAGATGCGTAAACATATGTATATGAATACAAACTCTAATACTGTGATAATATTACGTCTTTCGAAATACACTATTTCACTGTTTAAGCTAAATACAATACTGTACATTTCAGGTAATATCTTCTTTCTAGAAATATTTACTGATGGCCCTAAATTACAAGATTTTCCCTTGAAGGAACTTCCTCTGTATATCGAAGATCCAAGAACTCAGAGTAAAATGTATCTGGTTGGTGCAATTTCTTACCGAGGACCTGTGGCCCGTCATAGTCACTCAGAAAAAAAAACTTGCATATTTGCGTAGACCGTAGGGTAGGTTTAGAAAAACAATAGAAAATCCACTATTTGAAGAATTGGAGCATTAAAGGCCATACGATGAAATTTTTCAGCTACGGCAAACATTCGAGAAGTGTCAGGTTTATGATCATCACATCAGAAATAGAGGTGTAAAATTTATAATTGATATTTTTTGATATTCTAGTATGAAACGATTCCAAAACGATTACCGAGGAGTCAGTCGGACGGTTTTTTGAATCATTAACTCGGCTTACTCATCGTCGTAATTAACAAAAAATGTTGTTCCGAAATCAACAACCATCATAAAAAAAAAATTATATTTATAATTATACATAACTATAATATATTATAGTCATATTTAGTTATATTTTATTATTAACTTCACCTTACATTTTGTTCAGTGTACATACATCATTTGTATAGTTTTAAACACAATTATGAACTTCATTATCTCTTTTTTTGTATTCTTTTCTATTGTCAAATTCGTTGTTTTAAATTCATGTAAGCTGTGCAATCAGTCAATCGATTCTTTAAAATTTACTGCGCTTGTAGTGGTTAATGGTGTGGTGAACTTACACGGATAGCTTCTTGCTCTCAATTTGCAATAGGTTCCACAAATTGTAGCAACAATGCACTATTGTGCGATTATGCGTGGGCAGCAAATCTGCGCTTATCATTTATTTTCAAGTTATCTCGTTTACTTGAATTGAGATCGTGAAAGAGACTACACCTATAATCACTACTGGCTAAGTATCATCTTTAATTTATTATTAAATAACTTTGGATATATATATAGTTTCATATCGTCGAATAATAAAATTAGATTATTTATTACGTGGTTAATTAGATAGTATTTTAATATTTCAATCTGGTGGAATTTCAAAGGGTGCAATAAATTGCAATTTCGTCTATTATTGGCCCTTAATTTTTGCTTGCCTTTGGATTCGAATCTCTTCGAATCCCTTTGCTTTACGGTTTTTTTTCCATCGCTGCAAACTCATTGAAAGAAATCCGTAACAACTGTACTTTTGAGGTTGTTAAAAATAACAATAACAATTGATACAAAAAAATCGTAAAAATCGTAAAAAGTTAAAAGAAGCGTAAAAAAATAAAATAAAAAAAACGCGTATACGCCCGAGTGTACATATGAAGCTGACATAATTTTATATATGCATACAAATTGACCAGCATAAAAATCGCGAGTTGCACACATAATTAACACATAAATAGAAGATAATAATGGTCTAGGTTTCATTGAATTCTGTTGGAAAATGTAGAAGTTGTGCTAGCTTAATATGAAGATGGCATAATTTTATATAATATACAAAAATTGATCAGCACAAAAATCGCGAACTGCACACATAATTAACACATAAATTACACATAATTATGGTCTAGGTTTCATTGAATTCTGTTGGGAAATGTAGAAGTTGTGCTAGCTTAATATTAAGGTGGCATAATTTTATATAATATACAAAAATTGATCAGCACAAAAATCGCGAACTGCACACATAATTAACACATAAAGAACACATTATTATGGTAAAGGTCCCAATCGTTTGTGCCCATATTGGTTTGCCAGCTTAATAGACGTACATAAATGCACAAAGTCTACATTCAAAGATGGATGAGTTTAGACAAACGTTTGAAAGGTCAGGAATTGACATAATTTGTGTTTCGGAAACATAGTTTCATACTGATGTAAGAGATGTTGTTTATGACTTATCGGGTTACAAATTGATTCGTGCTGATCGATTTCACAGGAGTGGTGGCGGCACTGCTATCTATATTCGAATCTCTATAGAATTCAAAGTTGTTACAAAATCTAATCTGGAGTCGTTGTCGTCGCAAACTGAATTTGTTTTTATAGAGATTCCTACTTGGGGTTGTTTACCGTCCAAATAAAAATAATGAATTTTCAAATCTTTTCTCAGAAATTGAACGACAATCATCATTATTCTCCGAAATAATTATTTGTGGTGATCTTAATTGCAACTTGCTTGAACGAAGAATTCAACAAACTTTCTTGAAAGCTTAAAAACATATGGTCTGTACCCAGTAAATACTTCCTATCCGACTCACTTTACAGCAACAAGTTCAACGCTCTTAGATTTGTTGATAACCAACAATCCCTCTAAGGTATTAATATTTTCTCAACTTGATGCCCCTGCTTTCTCTAAGCATGACCTTTTGTTTGCCATTCTTAAAGTTAATCCACCTTCTAAACCTACACTTTATAAGTATAGAGACTTCAAAGCTGTTGTTCCCGAAGAGCTTGAAAATGACATCCGGCAGATAAACTGGCAGATAGTATACTCTCTAGCCTCACCTCACGATCAAATAAAATCCTTTCAAAGCTGCATACCAGATTTATTTGAAAAACATATTCCTCTGAAATCCAAAGTTGTAAATGCTTCGAGGAACTCCTGGTTTACATCTGAAATCCTTAAACTTATGAGACGACGAACGTGATCACGCTTACAAATTGGAAACGGTTTCGAGTTCCTGAACTACTATCAACATTCCAAACGTTGAGAAATAGTGTGTCCAAAAAAATACGAGAAGCCAAAAGTAAATTTTATTCTGATCGTTTTAATAAAAACCTATCTTCAAAAACTTTATGGAAGAACATACGTGAACTTGGTGTTGGGAAGCAAAAGGAACATTGTATTACAGATATTACAGTGGTAACACTCGATTACTATCAGGAGTGTCTTGTTTTCTCTCTCCGCAATTTTTTTTTATTTAATTCAAGTTTTCTTGTGTTTTAAAAACTAAAATTGTGTTTATTATATTAAACTTCATATTTGACATGCATGTAAACTCATGCTATTGGATTTTATAATCAAAATCAGTTTAAAATTTAATTTTTCATTCTAAATTTTATTGTGATTGCATTGCACGTAAGTTTTAAGTTTTAATTAGTTTGTGCGTCGATATTCAAATTCCGATTCTCTTACAAATGCAGCCCCAGGTTCAACTCCCGGTAGCAGCACAAGTTTTTTTTTTTCTTATTCCGTATTTTCTTTGTATTTCTTCTTTTTTTTTATTAATGAGTATGACTTGTGCTAGTACAAACTGTCTCGATCGGTCTGGCTCAGCCCCACTTTTTCACTGCTATGGTCCGTGTGGTAAAATATTCCACTCTAAATGCGTTGGTTCGAATAATGCCTTTTTGGATAAAATAAACTCATCGAATCTAGCCTTTTGGTACTGTGCTGATTGTAAAAAGATTTCCCTGGCTCATTTTTCTATTAAATTATCCAACTTAAGAAACGAGCTTAGTAAAATATCCAAGGGGTTTGAAGAATTAAGTACCAACTTCATTAAATTAGCTTCCGTTGCTAATGAAATTCCTTCTCTGGTACAGGTTTCCGACAAATCCTGCTCAACGGATGATCTCTCAACGCAAAATGTATCTATGTCTGCTAACCCTAAAAAAAGTAAAAAAGAGGAAGGGAAAACAGCTCTTCCTCATCCAACGTAAGTCCGGCTCCAAAAAAACCTTCTTCTTCGAAAACTAATGAAAGTGGTGGTAGTACTGATACAATTTCCAAACCGGTACCTCCTCCCAATCATGAAATCAACACTATCGATGTTGAGACATATGCTAGGCCTTCTGAACCAAATCCCTCTGATACCCCGACCGATAAGGATCATTCGAGTCCTCATCACGTTCCTGCTGCTAACAATTCCCTTCCAAATATTCTTACCTCAGTACCTAGGCCTAAATCTATCTTTATCTCTCGTCTTTCACCTGAAACTGTGACTTAAGACGTAATAGAACATTTGGTTGCCTCGAAAATAATTAATGATTCATCGAGCATCAAATGTTCTAAAATAAGTAAATTAAACAGTTTTGTAGCGTCTTTTAAAATAACTGTTCCCAATTCCCTATTTGAACCCATTCTAAGTAGTCTTTGGCCTCTAAACACATTAGTTAAAGAATTTTCTGCTACTCAGAGAAGAAAATCAGGTCTCACTGCTCCGTCTGGTCCGAATTCAAAAAACTGCAAAGGTTCTCCCTCTACTACCAAAATGTAAGAGGACTTCGTAGTAAAACTACAACAATTTTTCAAAATTCCCAATCTTTGCCATACGATCTTTTCGCTCTTACCGAGACTTGGCTTAATGCCACAATTTTAGACACAGAACTCTTCGATAATGAGTTTGTAGTTTTCCGTAAAGATCGTCATGGTGATGTCATTAATTCGGTTGGTGGGGGAGTCCTCATTGCTGTAAGAAATAGTATTTGTTCAACCAAAATAGTTTTCCCAATGAATCTGTCTATCGAACTTGTCTGTGTAAAAATATTTAAACAATCTTTAGTAATGTATGTATTAAATGTTTACATCCCACCAAAAAGCCCAATGTCTTCGTTTTCTGAACTTTCCCTTGCAATTGATTTTATTATCAACTTAGCGAGCCTTGATAGTATTATATTATTATTGGGAGATTTTAATCTTCCCAACATTGACTGGGTTCCTTCCGAAGACGACTCTTATTTTGAAGCTTCAACCAACTCATCCCAACTGGAGCTTCAATTGTTAGATACCATTATCTCTTCGGATTTGCACCAAGTAAGTTCCATAAAAAATTATAGAAATAGAATGCTGGATCTAGTATTCTCATCTGACGCCGTTAATACTGTAGTGGTAGAATCCTCCTCTGCTTTATGTAACATAGATAACTACCATCCACCTCTTGACATTTTTCTTGACACGAGCGGTCATTTACTAGAAAATAGTAATTCTCATGACTGCTCACACGCATTTTATTTTCGCAAAGCTGATTTTCAAAACCTTTTGGATTGTTTAAATAAGTCCGGTATAGACCACTTACCGATCTCTAACGATATTGACGAAACAATTTCGAGTTTTTATTCAGTTTTGTTAAATTGTATAAAGGAAGCAGTACCAATTAAAAGAATGATTCCCTCAAATACCCCTTTCCATCCCTGGTATACTAAGGACCTTAAACATCTTCGCAACAAAAGAAATAAGGCCTGGAAGAAATATATTAAACATATGACGGTGGAAAATCAAGTCATTTATATCTCTTTGTTTGAAGAGTTTAAAAAACTTTCTTACAAACTTTATAATGAATACATAGATTCGATGGGGGCTTCTTTAAAATCAGACCCAAAAAAATTTTAAAGATTTTTTTTGGAAATTTATTAACTCCAAGAAAAAGTGTGACGGATATCCTATTAACTTCACTTATAATAATGTAACATTGACCACTACTACCGACATTTGTGACGGTTTTGCTAACAGTTTTAGTCAATCTTTCATTGATTCTCCTGTTGTTGTGGACGAAACCTATTTCCGTTATTTGCAAAACTGTCCCCAAGTGTCTTTTAATAGTATTACAATAGATTATAATAAAATTTTAGAATTTATGTCTCATCTTAAAGAAGACTATTCTGTTGGACCAGATGGAATACCACCCGTAGTTCTTAAAAAGTGTAGGTCAGTCTTAGCTCTTCCCTTGCGAAACATTTTTGATCTTTCATTGAAATTAAGTAAATTTCCTGCAGTATGGAAGGGTGCCTTTATAACTCCCGTTTATAAAAAAGGTGATAAGAACAATATCTGTAATTACAGGCCGATTTCTAAACTTTCATGTATTCCAAAGTTGTTTGAGCAAGTAGTATGTGACAATTTGACATTCAACTGTAGAAATACTATTTGCAATCAACAGCATGGCTTTATGCAAAAACGATCCACGGTTACTAATCTGGTTATCTTTTTAAATAAATGTTTACATGCTTTGGAACGTGGCCAAGAAATAGATTGTGTTTACACGGACTTCTCGAAGGCTTTTGATCAACTATCTCATGAGATTATCAAGTTTAAATTAACCTCTTACGGCTTCCCACTGTTTTTTATTTCGTGGATTGTCTCTTACCTTGAGAATAGATCTTATCAAGTTAAATTCAGAAATAGTTACTCTAAATCATATTTGGCCAAATCAGGTGTTCCGCAGGGGAGCCATCTGGGACCCCTCCTCTTTATATTAGCTATCAATGATGCACCGTTATGTGTAAATAATAGTGAAATTCTCATCTTCGCGGATGATATGAAGATATATAAAAATATAACTTCTGCAAATGATCGCATTTTACTTCAAAATGACATTAACCGTTTTACATTATGGTGTGAAAAGAACAGTTTAAACCTTAACCCGATTAAGTGCCAAACAATGACCTTCTCTAAAAAACGTTCACCTTCATCTTATGACTATGTCATTTCAAACCATATTTTAACTCGCGTTTTTACTGTTAAGGACCTAGGAGTTCTTTTTACACAAAATGTAGATTTTTCTGAGCACATTAACGGCATAGTCAATAAAGCTAATTCTATGTTAGGTTTTATTAAGCGGTGGTCAAAAGAATTCCGGGATCCTAATGTCACTTGTGTTTTATACAACAGTTTGGTTCGTCCCCACCTTGAGTATGCATCACAGGTGTGGTCCCCTTTATATGATGTTTATATTGAAAGACTGGAATCTGTGCAACGGAATTTCACTCGTTTTTTGTTAAAAGGGTTTCAGTGGATTGATCCCCTTAATGTCCCTCCATACGAAAATCGTTTGTCAATCCTTAATATGCAAACACTACAACAGAGAAGAAATAATAACGATATTGTATTTTTCCATCAAATTATAACTGGAGTCACTGATGCTCCTGATCTTCTCTGTAAAATTTTGTTTTGCTATCGAGGAGGAGGTTATAATCTCCGTAGTCAGGATCTGATTAAGATCGATATTCATCGAACTAACTATGGAATGCATGAGCCTTTGACACGTATGGGTAAACTTATAAACTGGAACTCAAAACTTTTCGATTTTAATTTAAGTAAAATTCAACTAAAAATAATTTTGAGAACCAGTGTTCCACTTTGTTAAATGTTTTATGTTAATTTTGTCATGTTCTTTGTTTATTTTATGTTATTATTTATGTGTGCTGTGTTATTTGTTATAGTTTCGTTATTTGCTTACTAACAACTAACACCACACTAAGTGATGAGCCGGTGGTATAACACAGTTTCTGTGTTGGCAAACCATTGGTCGTAAAATGGTGCTTGCTATAAGCCCATACGACCAATTCTGATAGTGTGTAAAAAAAAAAAAAAAACCTATGTCCTAATTATCTAAATGAAGAGTTTGCAAAAGTTCAAAGCAATCAAGATGATAATAGCCGCGTTTTATTATCACCATGATCTGATCCGGATCAGATCTGATCTGCGGATCAGATCATGATAATAAAACAGCTTTGGATCATCAATTTACTTATTACGTCACGTTTGGCAGCAGTTGGAAATTTATTAATTCTGTCATTACATCGGAGTTGCCCTACGATAATTTTGTTGAACGATTATTCTGTTGTTTTTTAAATGGAAAAAACAAAAAAGCTTTTGCTATGTAATTGAAAAATATCTCATTCCCGGATAATAAATGTGTGAAAGTGGCAGGACAGTTTTTATTGAAAATATACGCCAACATTTCAACTTGTGTGCGGAAGAAGAACTAATATTTGGATCACAAAAATTGATCCAAGTAAAAAGTAGGATTTCGATTTTTTGTTGTTTCACATATAAATCAATGATATGATCTGGATCATTGTGATAATAAAACGCAGCTAATGATACATTTGATGATCCGTCTGTATTTCCGGTTGTTGACCCGGCAAATATGGATGAAGGCCATCAAACTATTGACTCATATAATAGATCTTGCTTTGGATTTGTAAGTGTAGATGAAGCGGAAGTCCTTAGTGCTGTCTTAAAAATTAAATCTTCGTCTGCAGGGTTAGATGGGATTCACCTGCTTTTCATCAAAATGATCTTACCTCAAATTCTTCCAACACTCACACACATATTCAATTCTATCATAACGACATCAACTTTTCCGGACATATGGAAAACTGCGAAAATTATACCTGTTCTTAAAAAATCTGAAACACATTCATCCCCAAAAGAGTACCGACCAATTTCAATATTACAGTTTCTATCTAAGGTTTTAGAAAAACTTCTTCATAAGCAAATAAGCGATTTTCTGAGTGCTAAAAAGCTCCTATCCGAGAAGCAATCTGGCTTTAGGCCAGGTCACAGTTGCGTCACAGCTATTTTAAAAGTTGCAGATGATATTCGTAATGCGATTGATAATGACCTGATTTCATTTTTGGTTTTATTATATTAAAAATAAAAATTAAATAAAAAGCTTGTTGTCAAACTAAAAAGTCAGTTTCAATTTTCGGATAGTGCCGCCAATCTAATTTTGTCGTATCTTGTTGGTCGAAGCCAGGCCGATGTCATTGGTGAACAAATTTCTCCGCCCCTCAATCTTTATTCGGGTGTTCCTCAGGGTTCGATCCTTGGTCCATTGTTGTTCTCAATACTTATTAATGATCTCCCGATACAATCAATTCACTCATCTATAGACCTTTACGCTGACGATGCTCAAGTTCGTTTAAGTTGTAAGCTTGGAATGATTGAAGATGGTGCTAACAAACTGAACTCGGACTTAAGTAGAATACTGTTGTGGTCTAAAGCCAATTGTCTCACCCTTAACCCAAAAAAATCAAAATGTCTAATTATCTATAAGACCCCCCTTGATTTAGATTACTTCCCTTCCTTGATGCTTGGAAATGTTAAACTTGATTATGTAAGTAAGGCAAAAAACTTGGGTATACTTTTTAACTCAACTCTAACATGGGATGATCATATTAGAATGGTTATTGGGAAAATTTATGCTTATCTGCGTAGTCTTTCCGTATCTAAACACTTCACACCACAACACATTCGGTTGAGGTTAGCAAAAACCCTTATTGTGCCGCTCATCACGTATGGATGTCAAATTTTCGTAAGCCATAGTTCTGTTATGAAAAGAAGTCTGTCAGTTGCTTTCAACAATGTAACTCGATATGTATATAATCTTAAGAGATATGATCATATTTCAAACTTTTCAAGCAATATCTTAGGTTGCACCCTATACGTCTATTTGGAATACTTGTCCTTGAAAACACTCAACAAAATAATTATGACTTTTACACCATCATATCTTTTTAATAAAATTAAGTTTTCCAACTTATCTCGGTCATTTACGATTGCCGCCCAGTTACAGTTGCCGAACTTCAGAAAATCAGTTTTTCGTCTTTGTCATAAGGCAGTGGAACAAATTACCTGTTTCAGTCAGAAAACACCGTGGTACCATTCAGTTTGAGGCAGTTTTATTTAAGTATATGGATTTAAAGTACCTAAATGGAAAATCCTTTTTATATTGGTTGTATTTGAATGTGAAGACAATAGCTTTATTAGTGTAAAATAGTTAACGTATATTTAAATGTAAAGTTATCTTATTCTCTTGTCTTGCTTGATCTGACTCAATGTCACGGGTTGACCGATTTTCTTAATTTTTTTTCTAAACTAAAGAGGAATATGCGTAGAAGGTTTAAGAAAAATAAAATGAATGCTTTTGAAATCACAAATGGCGTCAATGTTAAAAAATCATTTTTTTTACTATTTTTCACTACAACTAAGCTGATCAGTACTCAATTGCTTGGAAAATATGCCAATTTGGAAAAATTATTAATTGAAATTTTTTTTTTTTTTAATCATCGATCGTGTCAATACAAGGTTGATGGAACTTTCTGCTTACTTTGGAACCAATTTTCCCCTGTTTCAACAATTTTCACCGTTCTTTTGTTGGAGATGTGAAGTAATGAAGCATCAATGGTTATGAATCAACACAAAAACTCGGCTTTATTTCTTTGAAACTTTGCCAAACTTGCGGAAGGCTTTTTCATACCAAAATTTTCGGTTAGTATGTACATATACGGTGTCCACCACATTTTAATATGCCTACCAGTCGGCAGCGGCGGTCATTAAACGATGCTCAATTTTGTTCATGTTAACCAACCCACGGAAAGCATTCACTTTTAATGATGGTCAATTGCCAACAATAATTTAACAACGCAGGATTGTCAAACTTTAATTTCAAGCTGCAAAGGGTTAGATTTTCTATTCCTACTACACTCAATATTTTTAATCAGCAACCAGCACCAATGCTATATAACAGCAAATTTAGGAAGCAGGGGTACAGAATAAACTTTGTAACGGCTTCAGAAATTTGTCCGCTATTTCAAATCTCAATTTTTCCAGCAAGTCCATATCAATGACACAAGAAAATAAAGTTCTGTGCGCCCTCTATCCATTACTGAAAACCAAACCTACATGCGATGCTTGGTTACCGCGTTATGATCCCAAGAAAATGTTTATGGGTTTTTGTCTTCAGCTATTTGTAATCCCATATACCTATGATGCAAATACCTCGGCTCAGGATAATGAGAACTATCATGTCAAATAGGTACATTGTGTAGAATTTAGCGAAATCGAAATATCAAAATTTTGGAGGGAGACAAAATTTCTTCCCAAACCCATCGAATGATACATCTAAAGATAAAGAAAGGTCTACCTAAACTCTATTCGTCGAAATGGGTTCAAAGTTTTTAAAGTGTTGCTAGCCAAGTTATTTGCAAAACTGTTTTTTATTTGCAAACATTTTTCCGATCGATATCTATGACTCACAACTTTCCTCGATAGCCGTTGTATGGTTCCCGTTCCATGTCCATGTCTATTTATTATACGCAAAGGAAGTAAAGAAATTCATATATTCTATACAAAGAAAAGAAGGAGAGGAGAAAATAAATGTGTATTTGGAACTGAGGAGTGGAGAGCACTATAAGATGCGCGAGTAAATTGCGTAGAGGAAATGTTACCCTTCACTTTTTGTTAACACTTTATTTTACTACCCATCTATTTTTCATACCGTGCACTATTTGAGATGATGCGTAGCTGCAAACTTTAAAAAAAGAAAACAAGTTTCATAATGCTACACTTCCCAACAATCATTTCTGGGTCCTGGGAAAAAACGAAAATGGAATGCGGGTACAACGTTCCACATAACTCACAAACGGCTGGCTGGACGGATTTGGCTAATTTTGTTCGTGTTAGTCTGCAGATGGTTCTTAGGGTTTTTTTTTCTTTAATTATTATTGCAGGTGCATTGGTTTTCAAATGGAAACTGGAAAATTTCAAAATTGGTTTTCGAATGTAAAACAGAAAGTTCTTGATGAAAAACTAGGAAAACTCATTGGTTTTCAAAGTGAAAATTGCATATTATTGCATCAGGTGCATTGGTTTCCGAATGGAAAACTGGAAAATTTTGAAATGGAGTTGCTCTGAAGGGCGGCGAGACGAAGTTCGCGGGGTCAGCTAGTAAAATATAAATATAAAATATAAATATAAATTTCATTTTACTGAACAACTGACTGCCAAATGTCAAAAAAAAATTCCATTTCGTTTTCCTGATGTTCCGGTGTCATCATTAAAAAAATTACTGATGAGATGAACAGTAAAAACGAAATTGTTTGCGGCGCGAAGGTGTAAATTTACTGATAGTTATAAACGCTTATCAGTAAAAAATTTCAGATTCCAGATGTTTCAATTTTTACTGATGGATTTTACTGATAGCTATAACTGAGGCCTAACTTACCATGTCGCAACATTTCTATGTTCTCCGGAGTATCATAAATTGTGTATAGTTACTTGTTGCTCAATTTTTCCCATTTCCATTTCATTTCATATCTTCTTTGGTTGTAAAATTTTTTAAATTGCTTTTCTTCGCGCCAACCAAAAATGAAATGTCAGCCAAATTTCAGTACACATGACAAACGTCAAAACAGCTGAGTGAGAAATCGAATCCAAAAAATTTTCGTCTCAGAAATCTCAGAAAAAAATCTCAGTTCTCAGCTGAGATTTTTTGTTCCACCTAAAAAATCTCTGAGATCTCAGTGAGATGTTGTTAGGTGGAACGCGCCTATTAAGCCAGTTCCACCTAACAACATCTCACTGAGATCTCAATGTCAATTTGACTGAGGCAAAATCATTTGGTGGAACATAATTCTAGGTTCTTATTGAGATAAAGTTTGTTCAATAAGAAAAAGTGTAGGTTAGAACAGTACAGAAAAGTGTAGAACAGAACATATCAGCACAGAAGTGTCAGACAAGTTAGAACAGTCATCGAAACGTCATCTGTGAAATGTGATCCTGCATTGTTTTCTTCAACACATGTTTGAAAATGTAATTTATTTAAGGAATTAGATGTTTAAAAAATCAAACAAAAAGAAATAGCCCATTTTACAAAAAAAAAAAAAAACAACAGTTCAATCCCGCAATATAATTAAAATCAAAAAAAGAAAGAAGAATAAGCTAAAAAACAAAAAATACAAAACACAGCACCTCAAAAAACAACAACAAACTGCCAAACACAGCACACTGCACAGTGAGTACCAATCCCTCTCCCTAACAGTTGCATGGCATACCATGTGCATTAAATTGCAATGAACTTTTTTTTCTTTGTTCATACTGTAATATTCGGCTTGGTCCGACAATTAAAACTTATTCACTTCTTAAATAAAACACAAATTCACTTTATTCAAATCACTCACAAACTTATTTATTCAACACTTTCAATTATAACTTTGCAAACACAGAGTACTTTTCTTTATCGCAGTTCACAATTAATTAATTCGCCTCGCCACCAAACGGCTATTTATATCAAAAATGATGGGTTCTAGAAACTACTATTGGTTCCTATTGGTTCTTGGGGAAGCTGAAAGTTCGAGAAGCTCTCTATTTACAAATAAAAAAATACTGGGATTTTCTGTAGGGGCTAACGTTCTTAATGCTAAACAAAAAGTTTCTCTTAGTCACTAGATATTGCCCCTCACAAGTGTTTACTACTACAATTAACGATATTAAGTAAAGAGAGTATGTACATTAAATAAACAAGAGATACAGAGTAAGTAAAGAGAGTAATGAAAAGTGTGTACATTAAATATAGAAAGAGATACAGAGTAAGTAAAGAGAGTAAGAAAAGTGTGAACATTAAATACAGAAAAGCGGTACAGAGCGTAAGAGATAATAACGTATACACATTAGTATTAGACATTACAATAGAAGGAGATACAGAGCGTATGAGATAAATAAAGTGTATACACATTACATTGCCCCCTCCTTAGGATTGATCGTCCCGAACAAATCCATCATCTTCATCACCACTGTAGCGATGTAGTCGGTCGCGATGTACGACTTTAAGTTTACCTCTGACTCCTTTTTGTATCCGGTACACGACGTCGTTGATTTTGCTAATCACTGTATATGGACCTTCCCAGTCCCGTTGAAGTTTCGGTGACAACCCTTTTTGTCGATGGGGATTGTAAAGCCTCCTGCTTGGAACTCTGTTGTTGTCGCTCGTATATCGTAGCGTGTCTTCATTCGGTCTGTGTCGACTAGCTAGTTTGAAAACTAGTAGAAAATAGCTCAGAAAACAAATGAAATGAAAAACGTAGTTTCGATATTCAATTAACAATTTAGTTTTAATATTTCTTAGCAAATTTGAGTTGTACACTCGTTTTAAACAATATTACCAGTAATTTTTATAAGCTAATTTGACATTGTATAATATTAAAGGTTAAGTTTGACATTTTTGTAGAACGTAATTCCAATTACAAATAAATGAATTAAATGACATTTGAAAATGAATTATAATCTAAAGGTACATATAAATCTACGCGAATATTTCACATTCGTACACGGTCACTGAACATCTTCATTTTTGACCTGGTATCGTCGTGGATCTGAAGGAGTCTTTCTCTGAGGTCATCCAAGTAGACATCCTCGGCTTGCGGTTCTGACGTGGGACATCCAAATTTGATTTCGCTCGGCAGTCTGATGTTCCTTCCCATTAAAATCTCGGACGGTGTATGGCCAGTTGAGCTATGTCTTGCACTTCGATACGCCATCAAAAACAGTGGAATGTGTCGATCCCAATCTCGCTGGTTGTCGTCCACAACTTTGCAAAGATGTTCCTTAAGGGTTCGGTTGAACCGTTCGACCATGCCATCAGATTGTGGGTGGAGTGGTGTTGTTCTTGTCTTCTTGATGTGAAGAAGCCCACAAACTTCCTGGAATATGTTTGATTCAAAGTTCCTTCCCTGGTCGGAATGCAGTTCTAATGGAACACCGAATCTGCTCACCCAGTTGAACACGATTTGGTCTGCGACTGTTTTGGCTTCTTGATTCGGTATGGCGTATGCTTCAGGCCACTTGCTGAAGTAATCCATGACGACCAGTATATAACTATTTCCATTATTTGTTTCCGGAAATGGACCCGCCACGTCTATTGCAATCCTTTCAAAGGGTGATCCGACATTATACTGCTGCATTTGGCTGTGATTCCTTTTGTTCGGGCCTTTGGTGGCAGCACAGGTATCACATTTTCGGCACCACTTCTCGACATCCTCCCTTGCATGTAGCCAATAGAATCGTTGTCGAACCTTTTCTAGCGTCTTGTTTACTCCTAGATGGCCTCCCGAAACTCCATCATGCATCTCTCGCAGAACGTCCATAATCTTCGATCTCGGTAAGACTAGCTGCATTACATAGGACTTTCCATCTGCTGATTCCCACTTACGTCGAAGGACACCTTCTTGGACATGCAACGAGTCCCACTGTGCCCAATAGGCCTTCAGAGCCGGACTTCTGTCGGAGATATCAGCCCATTCTGGTTTTTCCTGGTGTTCCTTGCATGCGAGGATGGGTTCAATATCTGGGTCCTCTTGTTGAGCCTTCCTCATCTCGTCGTTGCTCCAGCCATAAATGGGATCGGTTCTGGTTCGTTGGACAGTAACCACTTCTTTTTCTTCTTGGCGTCTGCAATGCTTACAGTCTTGCTTACATGGTCTCCGAGACAGTGCATCAGCATTTGAGTGAAGCTTCCCCTTCCGATGTTGAATTTCATAATCGTACGTCTGCAGCCTCTCAATCCATCTCGCCACTTGACCCTCTGGATTCTTGAAATTCAAAAGCCAGTTTAGTGCTCCATGGTCGGTTCGGAGAAGAAACTTCTGTCCATAGAGATACTTATGGAAGTGCTTTGTTGCCAAAATCAGTGCAAGAAGTTCTCTTCTGGTCACACAATAGTTTCTTTCCGACTTCGAGAGTACCTTGCTGTAATAGGCAACCACCTTTTCTTCGCCATCATGTACCTGTGACAATACAGCACCAATCCCGACATTGCTGGCATCAGCATCAATGATGAACGGTTTTCCTGGAGTCGGGTAGGTCAGCACTGGTGCATTACACAAGCCTTGCTTGAGCTCTTGAAAGCTGCGCTCGCACTCACCTGACCATTTAAACTGCTTTCCCTTTTCCGTTAGCTGATGTAGACTCTTGGCGATCTCAGCAAAATTCTTGACGAAGCGCCTATAGTAGGTGGCTAGACCCAGAAAGCTTCGGAGTTGATGTTTGTCCTGTGGTGTTGGCCAATTCTTCACGGTGTCAACTTTATCAGGATCCGTCTTAACTCCTTGGGATGAGATAATATGTCCCAGGTATTTCACTTCGGTTTTGAAGAGTGAACACTTTTCTGGATTGAGCTTGAGGTGGGCTTCTCGAAGTCTTTGAAACACGGCTCTCAGATTTGTACAATGTTCGTCAAATGTTTTCCCGTATACGATGACGTCATCCAAATAGACCAGGCAAGATTTCCAAGTGAGTCCTTGCAGGACGCTGTTGCGAATGTCGTTTGGACTTCCACATGCACATTCCGCATTAGCTTTTGGGTCACCCTGTCATAATAGAAAATAAAAAATAAAATAGAAACGTCAAACACAAGTTTCGAAGTCAACTGCATGACCGGAAACTCATGTCAAAAATCTGAATGCCATAGCCAAATCGTCTTCACATTTCTCGTAATCGTTCTTTCTTGGCGTAGCTTTCATCCTGTACAGATCGTAAAGTTCAGGTAACTATCTCTTACGAAATCATCCCCGAATAGATTTGTCATCATCATCTTCATCCACGTCAGCAATCCATCTAATTTCTACCCAACGCCCGAAAAACAAATAGTAAAAACTGGGATTAGACCAAAAAAATAACGAATTGCCATAGAGCTTGGAGACGTCCACGTTGGCCAAGCGCCACAACAGGTACTATTTCTTTTTATTGTTCCTTGATTCGTCCTAATCATCCTATTCGACCAGCCCGTCTTTTGAAACAAGGAATATATATCCACCCTGTCGATGAACCCAATTACGCGCAAATAGTTGGATTTAATTGGATAACGTGCGATTTTTCAGTTCACTGGAATCATTGATAAATCCAACGAGACACGTGCCACGGCAAATTCGCCGCCCTGATCTTCCCGGAGAAAGAGCGACGATCCTCTCGTATTCGAAAGAGACCCAAAACCCAACCCACCACGACCGCTACTTGCAAGGCGACCAATTGTCTAGCACTTGCACGAAACCCAAAACTAGGTCAGTCGTCATCTTGTTATCAACCGGTCCGCATATCGATCTACCACCGTCATCGTTGTCGTACCGCGTGCAAAGTGCAGCAGTGCAAAGAGTCGTGTGGGTGTCTCAGCCCGAATCGTCGACGTGGATGGTAGGAGCGCGGCGCGCGTGTGTCGATAGGGTGGGTGATTTGACCCCAGGAGAAGCCCGAGAAAGCATTTTTTTTTAGTGACGAAAAATCATATCATACACCTGTGTTATACAACAAGCTGTAAGAAAAAAAAATCTTTTTCTTAGTCTCAATATTTTTTTTTGATTAACAGCGATTAGTTCGATTTTGTCTTTAAAACATACATAATAGTCAAGAAAATATTTCGAATCAAATTAATGTAAAATAAGAAAGAAGAAAGAAGATAGTGGAAAGAATAGAGAAGTGTATGTGTGAATAGCAGGAGAAAGGCGATACAGTTTCGCGGGTGTCTATCAAATTCCAACTTACCTTTACAGCTACAACGGAGAAAGGAATTGTGCACAATTGTCTGGACCGTAAGTGGTGAGTTCAATTATAATCTATCATAACGTTTAATATTTGTACTGTATTCCTCGTATACATATGTCCGAGTGGGACGAATAGAGTGTGGATTAGTCTTTGTCGTTTCACTCTTTGTTTACTCATATGCTTTCTTTCTTAAGCTATCAAGTTGAATGAAACTGAATTTAAATAGTTATAATTTGAACTAGATTCATAAGAGACGGCCAAACGCTCCCTTTTGCGAGCAAAAGAATTTGAACAATAATTTAGTATGCTATCCTTAAGATTAAAGTAAAATTAATGCGCTAATACATTTGATTATTATCCATTTAGATTTTAAGTATGAAATTTTATGTCCTTTTGGCAATAAACTGAATAGAATTTTGAAATGTGCTAAATAGAGTTTTGTGTGGGGGCTATGTGTGATGCGGTTTGGGGCATTTCGTTTAGCGAAAAGCGAGTGTAAGCATACATTTGCGGTAAGCTATGGGGCAACTAACTTGCGGTAAATATTTGTAGAGTAGAAGTTGCCGAATGGTGTACACGATTTAGTGTCAGTGGGTGGGTCGTAACACGCAAGCTACTCAAGGCGATGAACATCTCTCGCCTGCAAAACAAACAATAATACAAATGAAAGTGTCTGTCCTACGTCCCTTTTACATGAAAATCTAGGCATGAAAACAAGATCTATTGTTCGCGATCACCTACTCTCTGAACAAGGACCTCGCCCCCCGACGTTCCTAGCCGCGCACTGCCGCCAGCATGCCTAGTTCGGTTCGGATGGAGTAGTATAACAAGCTAACCACATTCCAGAAAACACGCAACAAATAGAAATGGCGCCCAACTTCGAGGCTTATGTTTTAAGCTTCCTCGCAATGAAATCGAACTTTGTTTTTTGACAGTAAGTCCCGGTATTTGCTTATGACTGGCATCCGCGTTGCGACTTCAAAAACGATTTTCATTTTCATTGTGTTTTTGAGTTCATATTAGACCGAATTTATTTTCAGTTATATGAAAATTTCGCTGCATATGAACTTATATATTTACCTTACATTTTTCGGTGTTGTCTGTCTTCTAGCAGTCCTGTTGGAATACATTGCCACTGAAACTTTCGCTTGTATTTAAGTTTCGTTTTAAATCGTCTGTCCGTTAATAAAATAAAAGTTTTGAAAAGCCCAGATAGACCAACCACACATACCCCCTCAAATGAATTAATGAAAAGTGAATCAGTAAAATTTTGACAGTATCTATATTTTTTCACAATATTCCTTATTTTATCTCACACAATTACTATATTAATAACAATATTTAGAACTTTGAATATGAATGGTAGCAATAGAGTAAGTACACGTGCTAGTTCAAGAGGAAGGTTCAATAATTCAAGAGGTCAATACTCGGGCGCTCTTAATAATTCTTCGAATAATCGCAGCCACAATTCGCAAGTTAACATAAAACAAAAAGTTCCTTTAGTACAACATAGTCCTCCAGGACCAAGTGGCTTACAAAATAAAAACAGGGAAGAACAGTTATTAAACCCGATAGGTAGTCAAGTACAGATTCAAAATATGAGCCAGCAACAGCTTCTTAATATCGAACAAAACCCTCAGGTCCAAGAACCAGGTGCTCAGAACTCTGATAGAGCTCCATTAAATCCAGAACAACGTCAGGATGACCATGTTCATCATGCTCATATAAACAATCTAGCGCAACCACAAAATACAGAGAACAATCAAAGACATTCGTCCTCAGGACACAATCAATATGACATTCAAACACTCGCGTCGGCGTTTGAACGCATCATGGAAGCCAACAACAGAGTTGTTGTCAGTGAAATGAAAGCTATAAAAGATTCCCTGACACAGAAATTAGACCAACTAAGTAATCCTTTAGGTCAAACAGTCCACCCCGGAAATATACATAATTCAAATCCTCGTGTTGATTTTGATCAATTTTTGCACAATACCTCCTTTTCCACTCAAAACCGACTGCCACTTAGTCAAAATACGACACCTTCTCAACCTTCAACTAGCGGTTCAAATTGCAAAATTGAAAAGTGGCAAATTTCTTTCGATGGAACGGAAAACGTCCACGACTTTTGGTTTAAGGTCGAAACTTTAAGACAAAAATCGCAATGCACATGGGATCATGTCTTGGCTAACTTCCACGTTCTCTTAAAAGGGAAGGCAGAGACATGGTTCTGGTTTTTCTTGAGGAAAAATCCAAATGCGTCTTGTCACACCTTGAAATATGCCATAATTAAGGAATTCAGCAAAGCCGAGAACGAATACGACAAGATCCTACGCATGGTTTCTCGTCGTCAAGGTTTTAAAGAAACGTTCGACGACTTTTATGCTGATGTTCTACGCCTCAACGCGCGTCTAAGTGAACCGTGGTCTGACACAAAAATGATTGATCTAATCAAGAAAAATTCAAAGGAATGTTTAGGGTCATTGTTGTTCCCTTATCAAGTTACATCTCTGGAGCAAATGAGAGACGTGGCTCGGCAAGGTGAAGCGTTTGTGCAACACCAAGCTTCCCAAAAGTTTTCGAGTTATAGGCGAAATATAAGTGAGATAGAATCTGAAACTAATTCTATTGATGAAAAACCAGTAGACGACCAAGAAATAGCTGCCTATTCGAAAGTAAACAAACCAAGCGCAAAACCACTCGACACTTCCAATTTCGTTTGTTGGAATTGTCAACACATAGGCCATTCGTTTTACGACTGCCCTAGTGAAGTGCGAAATCTATTTTGTTATAGATGCGGTGAGAAGAACGTCACCAACGTTTCATGTCCAAAGCATGGTTTAAACCGAAAAGTGAGCGAGTCGACAGCCGGAGGCACTCGTTCCACAAACCAGACCCCGAGCCAATAAGTAAATCGAATTCATCTTCAGAACGCCATAGGCTGCCTGAAGATACAAACTCAAAATCCCTTGACGAAACCCAACCTGAAGTTAAATGTATTCTCCAAAGACCAGAATTTCCAAGAATAGAACCAAATGTTCAACCTATATCTCAGCCATCTTTTCACGAGAGAATGAGACGCTATGTGCAAGCAAAAAACCGAATCAAAGCTAGTCAACCCACTACAAAAATCATAAAGTGTAGAGAGCGATACTTAACTCGAAAAACCATCGAAAAAACATTGAATCCGCCATTCTTGACGATGCGAATGACATGAGACCGTTTTTAAACATACAGATCGGAAACGAAAAGGTATACGCCTTATTAGACTCCGGTGCGTCGGTAAGCGCTCTGGGAAAGAATTGCCTTGATCTTTTAACTCGAAATTCCATCCCCATGAAATCACTCAAGAGTAGAATCAGCACTGCCGATGGCACAAAACAAGAAATTGTAGGTGTGTGTAAGATTCCTATTTCTTTTAATAACATGACCAATGTCATAGATTTTTATGTTGTACCTGCCTTACAGCAACAAGCCTATCTTGGCATTAATTTCTGGAAAAGTTTTCATATTGCCCCAAGAACCATATCAGAGATATCGTGTTTAGAAGAGCAGAGCTCCGATCCGAATTTACACAGTCTGACCCCTAAGCAAAGAGAAGAGTTAAATAAGGTGATAGATTTGTTTCCATCATACGCGAAATTAGGACTTGGCAGAACGCATTTAGAAGAACACGTCATTGACACGGGTGATGCTGTGCCGATTAAAACAAAACACTATCCGCTCTCGCCACCTCGAGAAGCAGAAGTATATGCGGAATTAGAAAGGATGCTTCGGTTAGGAATAATTCGAGAAAGTAATAGCCCGTGGTCTTCCCCGATCGTTTTAGTCCGCGGGCCAGGGAAAAACAGACTCTGCATAGATTTTCGAAAACTTAACAGAGTGGCCAAGGACGATGCTTATCCTCTCCCGCACATCTCCGGATTACTAAGCAGGCTAAAAGACACGCATTACATCACAGGACAAGTATGTCCCACTCATAGGTGCAATTTTAAGAAGCGACTTTCATTCGTCAATAAACTGCTCGCCCTATTATGCCTTGTTTGGTCAACATATGATGACTGGTGGCACGGAATACGAACTTTTGAGGAAGATTAAATGTTTGGATGAACCTGAATCGTCCATATTTCCATCGTCGGACAGAATGCTCTTGATGAGAGAGAGAATTAAAGAGAACTTAAATTCTGCTCACCTCAGAGCGGAGCGTTGCTACAATCTGCGAGCGAAAAACATTTCATTTGTTCCTGGACAAGAGGTTTTCCGAAGAAATTTCGAGCAGAGTTCTTTTGCCAAAGCGAAGAATGCAAAATTTTCACCTAAATTTATTAAGTGCCGAGTAAGAAAACGAGTCGGGAATTGCCTTTATGAGTTAGAGGACCTTACAGGGAAATACATAGGAAAGTATCATGCTAAGGACATCAAACAATGACCGCAAGTGATTTGCAACGACATCTTATTTTCCTTTTCTTGTCTTCGCCTGAGCTTGAGAACGAAGAAGGTTTTGTTGCGAATGTCGTTTGGACTTCCACATGCACATTCCGCATTAGCTTTTGGGTCACCCTGTCATAATAGAAAATAAAAAATAAAATAGAAACGTCAAACACAAGTTTCGAAGTCAACTGCATGACCGGAAACTCATGTCAAAAATCTGAATGCCATAGCCAAATCGTCTTCACATTTCTCGTAATCGTTCTTTCTTGGCGTAGCTTTCATCCTGTACAGATCGTAAAGTTCAGGTAACTATCTCTTACGAAATCATCCCCGAATAGATTTGTCATCATCATCTTCATCCACGTCAGCAATCCATCTAATTTCTACCCAACGCCCGAAAAACAAATAGTAAAAACTGGGATTAGACCAAAAAAATAACGAATTGCCATAGAGCTTGGAGACGTCCACGTTGGCCAAGCGCCACAACAGGTACTATTTCTTTTTATTGTTCCTTGATTCGTCCTAATCATCCTATTCGACCAGCCCGTCTTTTGAAACAAGGAATATATATCCACCCTGTCGATGAACCCAATTACGCGCAAATAGTTGGATTTAATTGGATAACGTGCGATTTTTCAGTTCACTGGAATCATTGATAAATCCAACGAGACACGTGCCACGGCAAATTCGCCGCCCTGATCTTCCCGGAGAAAGAGCGACGATCCTCTCGTATTCGAAAGAGACCCAAAACCCAACCCACCACGACCGCTACTTGCAAGGCGACCAATTGTCTAGCACTTGCACGAAACCCAAAACTAGGTCAGTCGTCATCTTGTTATCAACCGGTCCGCATATCGATCTACCACCGTCATCGTTGTCGTACCGCGTGCAAAGTGCAGCAGTGCAAAGAGTCGTGTGGGTGTCTCAGCCCGAATCGTCGACGTGGATGGTAGGAGCGCGGCGCGCGTGTGTCGATAGGGTGGGTGATTTGACCCCAGGAGAAGCCCGAGAAAGCATTTTTTTTTAGTGACGAAAAATCATATCATACACCTGTGTTATACAACAAGCTGTAAGAAAAAAAAATCTTTTTCTTAGTCTCAATATTTTTTTTTGATTAACAGCGATTAGTTCGATTTTGTCTTTAAAACATACATAATAGTCAAGAAAATATTTCGAATCAAATTAATGTAAAATAAGAAAGAAGAAAGAAGATAGTGGAAAGAATAGAGAAGTGTATGTGTGAATAGCAGGAGAAAGGCGATACAGTTTCGCGGGTGTCTATCAAATTCCAACTTACCTTTACAGCTACAACGGAGAAAGGAATTGTGCACAATTGTCTGGACCGTAAGTGGTGAGTTCAATTATAATCTATCATAACGTTTAATATTTGTACTGTATTCCTCGTATACATATGTCCGAGTGGGACGAATAGAGTGTGGATTAGTCTTTGTCGTTTCACTCTTTGTTTACTCATATGCTTTCTTTCTTAAGCTATCAAGTTGAATGAAACTGAATTTAAATAGTTATAATTTGAACTAGATTCATAAGAGACGGCCAAACGCTCCCTTTTGCGAGCAAAAGAATTTGAACAATAATTTAGTATGCTATCCTTAAGATTAAAGTAAAATTAATGCGCTAATACATTTGATTATTATCCATTTAGATTTTAAGTATGAAATTTTATGTCCTTTTGGCAATAAACTGAATAGAATTTTGAAATGTGCTAAATAGAGTTTTGTGTGGGGGCTATGTGTGATGCGGTTTGGGGCATTTCGTTTAGCGAAAAGCGAGTGTAAGCATACATTTGCGGTAAGCTATGGGGCAACTAACTTGCGGTAAATATTTGTAGAGTAGAAGTTGCCGAATGGTGTACACGATTTAGTGTCAGTGGGTGGGTCGTAACACGCAAGCTACTCAAGGCGATGAACATCTCTCGCCTGCAAAACAAACAATAATACAAATGAAAGTGTCTGTCCTACGTCCCTTTTACATGAAAATCTAGGCATGAAAACAAGATCTATTGTTCGCGATCACCTACTCTCTGAACAAGGACCTCGCCCCCCGACGTTCCTAGCCGCGCACTGCCGCCAGCATGCCTAGTTCGGTTCGGATGGAGTAGTATAACAAGCTAACCACATTCCAGAAAACACGCAACAACGCATTCCATAAGGCGCTCAAAAGTCGCTGGAGCATTGCACAGTCCAAAAGGCATCACTTTGAACTGCCACAATCCGTTTCCTGTCGAGAACGCTGTCTTCTCTTTGTCTTCAGGATGGATTTCTACTTGCCAGTATCCACTTTTCAGGTCCAAAGTTGAGAACCATTGTGCTCCTTCCATTGCGTCCAGAGTATCGCTGATCCTAGGCAGAGGGTAGCTATCTTTCTTGGTCATATCGTTCAACCTTCGATAGTCCACGCAAAAGCGGGTTGATCCGTCTTTCTTCTTTACCAGGACCACTGGAGACGCCCAAGGGCTTTTAGAGTTTTCGATCAGACCCTCTTCTTTCATGGTGGTTATCAGTTCTTCAACCTCACCTTGTTTGGCTAGTGGAAGGCGTCTTGCAGGTTGACGAATCGGCTTTGCATCTCCGGTGTTGATTCGATGTTGAACCAGTTGTGTTCTGCCATATTTCCCTTGCGATGACGAAAAGATGTCTGCAAATTCTTCGAGGAGACCTTCTGCAGTTTTTCGTTGTTGGTGACCAAGATAAGATGACTTGAGAATGTTGGTCTTTATGGAGTTCAGCTCCTCAGATTTTGAGGTTTGCCTTGACTCTATTTCGTTGATCCTTGTTATCGCTGATACAGATTCGCATTGTCCGACAATCTCACCTTTTCTAAGCTTAACTTCGTACGGCTTGATGTTCAGTATTCGTACGGGAACCATGTTCTTTACAGGTCTAACAAGAGTCTTCCCAATGGTGACGTTTTGGGAGGACTTTACAGATGCTGGTTCGGCCATGAGGTATCGATGGCTGCCAGGCTTACCCTTCAATTTCGTCCACACGAATACTTCTGAAGAAGCAGGCAAAGTGAGATCTTCTTTGATGACGGTTTTCACAGATAACGAGGTCTCATGCGAGTGGATCCCATAGATCATCGGAATCTCGATGTTTCGATATTTCAGGACTTGGTTCCCGATGTCCAATATCACTCCGTGATCTTTCATGAAATCGACGCCGACAATGCACTCGTCGCATATATCTGCTACCAGAAACAGGTGAGAGAATTCCAACTCTGCCATCCGGATCTTAAGACGTACCTCACCATAGACTTTTGCGGCTTCTCCAGTTGCAGTCCTTAGACGATAGCTATTGGTGTTGTGGAGCCATGTCTTCTTAACGAGGTCCTGCCGTACAATGGACGCCGTGGCACCGGTGTCGATGGTAGCCACACACTTGTTGCCGTTTATACTTGCTTCCACGGTCAGGCTCTTGTTGTCACGTTTCGTTTGAGAAACCTGGATGGTGTTTCTGTAGCTATCGGTACTAGAAGCCAGCTTCTGTCCCTCGAAGTTGGTGGGGTGGGTAACAACTTGGGAAGCAACATTATTGTAGGTGTAACTTTGACCAGTTGACATATTTCTGTGTTCACAGTGTTGGCATGCGGTTCCTCTTCGCGGTAATCTGCACTGTCGTTGAAGATGCCCGGTCTTGTTGCAGTTCCAGCATCGTGCTGGTCCGTCTCGCTGACTCCTTTCTAGAGTAGCCTTCTGACAAGAGCATTCTTGGACTTCCAATTCTCTCACGCGATGCACGTTTTGGGAAGCTTGTTCTGCGGCTTCCATTGTTAGAGCGAAAGCCAATGCTTCTGGTAGTGTTTGCTTTCCGGCAGTGCGAATAGCCCTTTGGAGATTTATATCGCCCACAGCTCTCACAAAGGCTTCAACAGCAAGTTGATTTATTATCTCATTGCCAGCTGTTGGATATGCTAGGTGAACCAATCGCTCGATATCTGCCTGAAGCTGCTGCAGAGTTTCACCTCTTTTCTGTGCCCTGTTGTTTAGTTGAACTCGGAAGACTTCTGTCATGTGGCTATCCCCAAACCGCTGTTCGATTGCGTTTACCAGAACTTTGAGGTCACCGTTCTTCTCTGCTGGGATGGTTTGTAGCAGTTCAGCAGCTGCTCCTCTTAAGGCAAGCGTTAGAGCAATGTATTTTTCGTCATCGTCCCAGCCGTTCGTTAACGCTGCTGCTTCAAATTGTTTCTTGTAAATTGGCCACGGTATCTGACCATCAAAGCTAGGAGGATTCACTTCTCTCTTCCTTGAGCACTCGCCAGAAGATTCTCGAGCTTTCATCTTTCGCACTTTTTCTAGTTCATTGGTGATGGTTTCGATTTGTTCGTCCATTTTCTCTAAACGTGCATTAGTCGTTGAATTTTGTTTTTCGACACGCTCATCGAGAGTATTGATTCTGTCTTCGAAGTCCGCAAACCTGCCTTCTAGCAGATTTTTCTGTTCATCAAACCGATCTCGAACGTCATCCCTTTGAGCTTGTAGTTGTTCCAGAATATCATTCTTTTGTGTTTCCAGTTGTTTGAGAACGTTATCTTGTTCTTTCTTCTGTGCGTCAAACCGCTCTAGCACATTCTTTTGATTCTCTTCAAATTTGGCTAGAAGAAGTGTCATCATGGTAGATAAGTCGGCAGTTGCATTTACCTCTTCCGATTTTGCTTCCACTTCGAAAGCAAATGTATCTGGGTTTTCATTTTGTTGTTCAAGATATTCCTGTAGCCGTTTTACGAGTTCGATTTTAATTCCTGCCCCACTTAAGCCACGTTTGCTTAATTCGGCCTTTAGCTCAGCGACAGTTAGGTCTTTCAAAACTTTACTCATTTTTTTTCACTTTTTCACACAAAATAGTTTAATCACTGTTCACTGTTTTATTCTCAATAAGTTTTAATCCCACTTCTGACACCAATGTAATATTCGGCTTGGTCCGACAATTAAAACTTATTCACTTCTTAAATAAAACACAAATTCACTTTATTCAAATCACTCACAAACTTATTTATTCAACACTTTCAATTATAACTTTGCAAACACAGAGTACTTTTCTTTATCGCAGTTCACAATTAATGAATTCGCCTCGCCACCAAACGGCTATTTATATAAAAAATGATGGGTTCTAGAAACTACTATTGGTTCCTATTGGTTCTTGGGGAAGCTGAAAGTTCGAGAAGCTCTCTATTTACAAATAAAAAAATACTGGGATTTTCTGTAGGGGCTAACGTTCTTAATGCTAAACAAAAAGTTTCTCTTAGTCACTAGATATTGCCCCTCACAAGTGTTTACTACTACAATTAACGATATTAAGTTAAGAGAGTATGTACATTAAATAAACAAGAGATACAGAGTAAGTAAAGAGAGTAATGAAAAGTGTGTACATTAAATATAGAAAGAGATACAGAGTAAGTAAAGAGAGTAAGAAAAGTGTGTACATTAAATACAGAAAAGAGGTACAGAGCGTAAGAGATAATAACGTATACACATTAGTATTAGACATTACAATAGAAGGAGATACAGAGCGTATGAGATAAATAAAGTGTATACACATTACATTACAATGTATGTTTATGATATGTCACCAACAGCAGACGAATAGAGGATTACTGTTTGAATTCCGGGGTCGGATCGACTCACGCAACTGTTAAGGCATAACACTAACAGGGGCGCTGAGTCGAAAAGAAGTCTGGGATTCAATTCAGTGGTTCTCTTAGAGCTCGTTTGTTTTGGTTTTTTTTTTCTTGAATACTGCAATGGCTGAGAAGAGAATTTCAGGGTCGACTACACCAATATTCGTGGGTTGAGAACGAATTTTCTTTCGACGTACCTCCACACTGTTTCAAACAGGCCAGCTGTTTTGGCACTAAGTGAAACCCAAGTAGGAGAGGCTACTGACCCTACTGAATTTCACATTCATGGGTATAACTTAGTGCCACTATTCCTTCCCCGCCATGGCCTCGCCATTTATATAAGAAGTGACGTCGCTTACCAATCTCAACCACAGTTTAGCTCTCCTTTGAATCCCTTTTTTAATTTTATGTGGTTCAAATTTTCCATACATAAGCACGTCATCCATTATTGCTTCCTTTATAGAAGCCCCAATTTGGACAGGGTTTCAACTTCTAACGAATTTGACTCACTGTCCGACTCCATCCAAAGAATTGTTTCCATGTACCCTCGCACTGAAATCGTTATTACGGGCGATTTCAATGTTCACAATTCTTCCTGGCTTCTCCATTCGAGCAAGACAACACCCGAAGGTGTGTGTGCTGAGATTTTTGCTGAGTTTAACCATCTTGCTCAGCTGGTCAATGAGCCCACTCGAATACCGGACATTGATGGCCAAGCAGAAAACACCCTTGACTTGTTCCTTACCTCTGACCCTGATAAATATACAATAAGTGTATTATCGCCTCTAGGCCGATCTGATCATTGTGTCATATCCGCAAATTTCTCGTGTCAAAAAATACCAGTTAAAGAAAGAGCTCCTAAGAGAACCGTTTGGCAGTACGAGAAAGCTGACTGGGACGGTCTCAATAATTTTTTCAGGATATTTAACTGGTCACTATGCTTCCTCGATAGTGACGTAGATTCCAGTGCGGATATGCTCACAAGTTTAATTCTTCTGGGAATGAGAACTTTTATTCCGAATAGGGTTAAAAGAATCACTCCCAAAGTGAACGCATGGTTTGATATGAGCTGTAAAGAGGTTATCAGGGTTAAAGAGGTAAGTTTCCGTTGTTACAAAGCCAACCCTACTGAGGAAAACCGGAATAAGTTTAAACAAGTCAGGAAGGCCTGCAATGTCCATATTTGACGGACCAAATTTTTACATGACCAAAAATTAAGGCAAAAAATACTGCAATGTCCCAAAGGCAGTAAAAATTGTTGGTCATTTGTGAAAAACATGAAGAATTCTTCTTCTTCCTCGGTCCCAACGCTCGTTGTTGATGATACTCCAGTCGTTGGCTCTCTTGCGAAAGCTAACCTTTTTGCTAGACAGTTCGCCGCCAATTCTTCGCTGCCAGAGAGTACCATGACTCCCCCAGCTCTTGAGCGCGTCAATGATTCTATGGGACAAATCATCTTTCGCACTCGTGCTGTAGCGAAGGTCCTAAAAGAACTCAACATACACAAATCCGCTGGCCCGGATGGTATCCCCGCTATTGTTCTGAAGAGGTGTTCTTCCACGTTGGCAAAACCCTTGCGTAAGCTTTTCCATCTATCCTATTCTTCTGGGATCGTTCCGAGTAGTTGGAAAACAGCATTTGTCCAGCCTATACCCAAAAAAGGCGAATCCTCCTCTCCCTCAAATTACCTTCCGATTGCACTTACGTCCCTTCTTTCTAAGGTCATGGAAACGCTGATAAACTATCATCTCAAGAAATATCTCGAAGACCGCAAGCTTCTTAATGACCGGCAGTACGGCTTTCGCAGCAACAGGTCCACTGGTGATTTGATGGCATATCTCACCGAACAGTGGAACAAATCTTTACATCGTTTTGGTGAAAGTAAGATTGTTGCACTTGATATTTCAAAGGCATTTGATAGAGTTTGGCACCAGGCTCTTTTATCGAAAATGCGTGCCTTCGGTATTGACGAATCCCTTCTTCGTTGGATTAGAAATTTTCTTTCGAACCGTTCTATACAAGTTGTGTTGGACGGGTTCAAGTCTGAAACGCACAAAATAAATGCTGGTGTGTCCCAGGGCTCTGTTTTTTCTCCGACCCTCTTTCTCATTTTCATAAATGATCTCTTGTCTGTAACTTCTAATCCAATTCATTGTTTCGCTGACGACAGTACCCTTAGCTTTTCCTATTCGTTCCCAGACTCACATCCCTCCCTTTCGGGTGTGGAACTGCAACGGCAAAATATGATAAGCTCATTAAACTCTGACTTAAACAGCATTGTACAATGGGGAATAAAAAACCGCGTAGAGTTTAATGCTTCGAAAACTCAATGCTGTCTTGTATCGTCGAAGCGAGATATAACCCCCTTGCCACTATCCATGAGTGGCACTTGCATCAGTGAAACCGAACATCTCCAGATTCTCGGTATGTGTATCACTGACCATCTCTTGTGGAATGATCACATATGCGATGTCGCCAAAAATGCCGCAAGATGCTTAGGTTTTTTTAAGACGATGCAAGAACTTCTGATCTGGCTACCATCTACAAAACTTACATACCTACGTCCAAAGCTTGAGTACAACTCCCACGTTTGGGCTGGTGCTCCAGTAACGTACTTAAGTCTTTTGGACAATATCCAAAGAAGAGCATTTAAGATGATTGGTGACCGTACCATCGTTGAGACTTTTAAGTCACTTGAACATCGATGTAATGTCTCATGCCTCACCCTCTTTTACCGTTACTTCAATGGTTTATGCTCTAGTGAAATAGCCAGTTGCATTCCGCTCCTTAAGATATTCAACCGTAATACCCGCGCCTCCAGGAATGCCCATCAGTTCACCCTTGAGCCCAACTTCGGACGTACGGTCATGTTCAGAGAATCGTTCTTTAGCCGTACTACGCGAATGTGGAACTCTCTTCCAAACTCTGTCTTCCCCAGTCATTGCAGTGTCAAGGAATTCAATACTAATGTTAACCGACACCTCATCCTTAACCCTCTCCGTCTATCCCATTTTCCCTAACGCTCCTAAAAAGGGAACAAAAACCCCTTGAGTGCGTGTTTATTATAAAAAAAAAAAAAATATTTACTTTTTTATAAGCAAAATCAAAAAATCTTTCATTATTGCCTTAAGTGAATTAATTCACTTAACCTCAAAACACAAAACAATAACAAAGACAAAAAAAATACAACACTTTGACAGTTGTCATGATTCTGTTCTAGGTTACTCTTCCTCAAAAGCAAGTACAGAAAATCCGGTTCTTTTTACGCTAACCTACGCTAAACTGTTCTAGAAAAAGTCATTGAACAGCAAACTAGAACAGTCTAGCACAGAAAAATTTTCATTGAACAGGAAAACCTTGTACTTTTCTGTCCAATACAGTCCAGCACAGACTCATTGAACAGACTTATAAAATGGTTACTTTACAAATTTTTGTTGTACCTACATATGTCAGTCACGTCAAAATAGCTGAGTGAGAAATCGAATCCAAAATATGTATTTTCATCTCAGAGATCTTAGAAAAAAATCTCAATTCTCAGCTGAGATTTTTTGTTCCACTTAAAAAATCTCTGAGATCTCTGAGATCTTAGTGAGTTGTTGTTGTTAGGTGGAACTGGCCTATTACTTTAGTATGTCAAATGAAAAACGGCCCAAAAACTTTATAGACACCTTATATGTTTGCGATATATAAGATAGTTCATCGCTATATGCGAATCGGTGCGACACTGCCAGTATCTGTGGCTACAAGTGAGCGGTCTTTCTCATGTCTGCGCAGATTAAAGACTTATCTGCGAAATAAAACCGGGGAGGAGCGGCTTGATGTTACTTAACATAAAATAGAAATTGATTATGAGGATGTAATAAACATTATGGTATAAGTAAAAAAGGCGCTTGAATCTTAACCACAAATGTATAATAACATGTAGAATCTACCCAAAATTTAAAATTTGAAGGTACGTTCAAGTTAAAGTTAAGATAATATATTTTTTAGCCCCAAATAGAGGATATACCTACCACGTTTTTTTTTTTTTAATTAAATACAACGAAGAAACACCTGAGTCATCCGTGCATGGTACCTCCAGGATTCTGAGTCGAGCAACAAAAATAAGAACAAGAGTAGTGAGTAAATATACGCTGCCGAGCTGTTCAAGGTAGCAGGTGACGATCTAGATAGGAGCATGCACCAAATCATCTGTAAGATATGGCCGGAGGAATGCATGCCCGATGAATGGAACCTCAGCATTGTTTGCCCGATCCTGAAAAAGGGAGATCCTCTAAACTGCGCCAATTACAGAGGGATCAGTCTGCTTAACATCGCCTACAAGATCCTCTCTGCCGTTATATCTTATATGTGAACGTCTGAAGCCTTTCGTCAACAATCTGATTGGTCCTTATCAATGTGGCTTCAGGCCAGGAAAGGCTACCATCGACCAAATTTTCACGTTGCGGCAGATCCTGGAAAAAACCTATGAACTCCAAATCGATACCCACCACCTTTTCATCGATTTTAAGGCCGCGTATGACAGCATCTACAGAGACGAACTGGTTAAAGCTATGTCTAGTTTTGGCATCCCTGCCAAGCTCGTTCGCTTGTGCAAAATGACGATGGAGAACTCACGCTGTTCCATCAAGGTTGGCAATGAGCTTGCGGAATCTTTCGACGTCAAAAATGGATTCAGACAAGGCGATGCGCTGTCGTGCGATTTATTTAACATTGTTCTTGAGAAGATACCGCAAAACTCAACCATCAACACCAGAAGCGTACGCCGACGATATTGATATAATTAATGGGATGAACACAGCGGGATGTCAATGGCGCCTTTGTGCGAGAATTGAGACAGAAGCGGCAAAAATGGGTTTAGCGGTAAATGAGGGAAAAACGAAGTATATATGCTGTCTTCGAGAAAGGACACCCAACACCGACGCGACGGCTCGGACAGAACGTCACAATAGACGCTTACAACTTCGAGGTAGTAGAGGAGTTTGTCTACCTATACTTCGTCCAAAACAAATCTGCAGTACAGGGAAGATAGGACATTCATCTCTCACTCTATCTGTAGAGGAATTCCATTACGTTGTGTGAAAGAAAAAATTGGCAAGGGTTACCGTAGGTTATATACTAAAACTGTAAAAAGCTCTCCGAAAAATCGAAAGAGTTGCCTTTTATATTTTATTAGCATTGTCTTAAACAAAGATTTTTATTCAGAAAAAATATTTAATACGAACATGAAATAAATTTGAATTTCGTAATTTATAGAACCGAATTAGATAAATTATGAAATTCGAAATCTTAACAATGAATATACATTTAAATTTAAATGAATTGTTCTTATCTTTTTCCACACCACCAAGAGGTAAGATTATAGGCGCGTTTTTGGTGGGGAGATATGGCCTTTGGTCTTGTTTTCTTTGAGCACACTATAAACAGTTCGTTCTGAAACCGAAAAAATATCGCGCACTTGCCTTATAGCTTGGGTTTTGTTTTTTAAATGGTCATAAAATTTATTTGTTGCATCAACTATTTCTTTTTTTTTTCTCAGCGCTTAAATCCTTAGAAGAACTTGAAGCCATTTTGATTGAAATCACTGTTTTTATAATTTATATTTCACACAGCACCAACAAAAAAATTATAATCGCACTAAACTTCAAATTAATAAATATTTCTCCACAGTACACTGAATACAAGGTATTATATTCCCGATTTTCTTCTTCTCAAGTTCGCGCATATTATGTCAAATTTCAGATCCAAAATGTCATAATAAAAGAAAAGTAAAAAGAAAAGAACAAAACTTTAGATTTCTGTCTCTGTCTGTCTCATTTACTAAAATTATCAGCCATTTTTTTCCCTTGACGAATTTGACAATGGATCTGAAATTTTTGGCATTTCTTTTTGTGCCTTTTCTCACTTCTGTCATTTTGATTTCTGAAATATGCGCAATATAATACCTTGTATTCTGTGTACTGTGATATTTCTCTGCATTGAATAAGCCTATTCTTTTTTTAACAGATTTTAAGTTTTTATTGCATACCATGAACAAAAAATGGGCTGGCAATGATAACCTAAGAAAAAGCTACTATTCTTGAAAGCTCCCTTACAGAATCGAAATAAAAGTAACCATTATTATTTCCTGGCAACGCTGATTTATATATTTGTTTTGTCAAACAGAAAGAGCTTTGCAAAAACGAGCACAAAATCAGTATGGCGTTAGCCGTGCGAATAGCAGGTCATAGGGGGATGTACGCTTGCTTTTCAAAATAAATCAAAACAAATTGTATGAGGAAACAGTGTTGTAGCACAGATAATAAATTTATACAGATGTCTCACCCTTATGGCGAGAAATGATATATGAAACTGAAAGCTACCAAAATAAAAGCTTTTTCCAAAAGCTTTAACGCATTCACTTAATGCATTAAAAATCTATTTTCGCTCGCCTCATTGCCCATAAATGAATACTTAGGCAAGGAAAAAAGCTTCAAAAAGCTCCTTTTCTGTTAAGGCGTTGTCTGTTAAGAGCAAAATATGTTTCATTTTTTTCTGCAGGGATGAGACATCTGTATAAATTTATTATCTGTGGTTGTAGTATATTTTTTTTAAGGGGATTTTAGATTTTTTTCCTGGACAGGCACCCTTTGGAGTAAAAAAGCTCTCCCATAAGGCCTGTACTGCAGATTTGTTTTGGACGAAGTATAGGCTCCGCTATTAACATGAGCAATAACACCAGCGCCAAGATAAGACGAAGAATTACTCTTGCTAATCGCTGTTTCTTTGGGCTAAGAAAGCAATTGAGTGGAAAAGCCCTCTCTCGAGCAACTAAGGCAGAACTGTACAACACCTTCATCATCCCTGTCCTGCTGTATGGTGCAGAAGCATGAACATTGACAAAATCTTTGCTGCTTTTATGTAAAAAGAGTATTCCGATGCCACCTAATACGCCGAACTACATGGTTATGTTGGAAACAGGACTGCAGCCGCTCTTTGTACGAACACTTCGAATGCAGATTTATTATGTGCTGAAAGTCATGCAAATGGAAAACCACCGGTTACCGAAGATAGTTGCGCTTCAAACCATTCGAGAGAGGTCAGGCTGGTATACGGAATGGATGGATCTTGCTACAGATTGTGAGTTCAACCTAAGCATAAATAACCTTGAGTATATTCACTGGGAGGAACCACTTTATCAGCTTATTGCAAAAGTAGATAATATGTTCAGGGAAAGATGCCTTAATGAAGCATCTGGATCGCTGCACAGAGTAGTGTACAGCCAACTCAATCATAATCTGGAAGCGAAGAATTATTTTCGGGATGTGTACAGCAGTGAAGAGATTTCGTTGATGTTGAAGCTGCGTGGTGAACTCATCCCTCTTAATTTCATACCACACAGAGACGATTTACCTATAATATGCTCCTTATGTAATCTACAAGAGAGAGAAGATGTTTTTGATTTCATGGGTAAATGCCCAATTCTTAAGGTCATCAGAGGAAATGTTTTTGGAACTGTTTTTTTGACTGAAAATGAAATTGTATCATTTTTGAACGAAGTCGACGTTAAAAAACTGTATAAGTACTGTAAACTGGCTTTAAATTATAGGGAGAGAATTATTAATGAGAGTTTCTGAGGCTAATTAAAATTTTTGCTATTTAAATTAACTTATTGTAGGGGAGGAGGGGGCGGTTGTGGACAAATTTTATTAAATCTTTAATATTTGTCTATAGTAAAGACTTTAAATCAACAATTTTTACCAGCTGATAAACTAAGGCTTCCCCTAAATTGTCCCTAAACATAAACTTTTTAGGACTTCAAGTTTTAAAGTTTTCCATAATTCAATCAACAAGCTTTTTCTGTCCATATGCCCCCCACCAAGGGGTGGATAACGACACGGACCAAAATTAATGGGGCGGAAGTGGACAGCTACAAAAATAACCGATAAATAATTAAAAACTAACACAAGATATTTAAAAAAGAACTTTTTTAATATTCCAAAATCAAAATTTCTTGTTTTAATTCACAAAAGTATAAAAAACATTTAATAAAAGTGTGTCCCATATAGTGTCCACATTCACCCCGCAAGCACTTTTTGTAAAGTAATACATTTATTTCTTAGAAAACCCTCTATTTAAAAAAAAACAATGATCACCAATGTTATCAAGACACTTCGATAATATAAAAAACACTTACCTGCATTCATTTCTGCTTTGTTTTTAAAAAATATTTGCGAATTTCTGAGGGAGAATAATTTTACTTTTAGAGTGAAAATCACGAATGAACCTGTAACAATTTTTACACAAGACTGACAGATTTGAAAACTTTAAGGTTCATTCACAATTGAAAAAGGCAATGGATGGCATCGTTGCCATATTCAAATTTTCAACGAGTGGACTTGAAATGCCGATGTCCACATCCGCCCTTGTCCACATCCACCCCTTCCTCCCCTACTATGTTTATTTTTTGTTTAATTAATTATTGTGACGGTAAATTTTATTTCCAAATAAGTATTTGATTTATGTTTTGTCAACTAGGCAGACGGAAATTAAGCCATGCTTTTTGATTTTTGTAAACTTTTGTAAATTTTCATGGAAAAAATAATAAAAATTTGTATCTAAGGGCCAGTTCGTTCACAGAGGGTTAAATCTTCAATTTGATTATCACAGATTTCCCTTAATTCAGGTTTAAGAATCCGTGATTATCAAAGAGCGTTTGTTCACTTTTTTTCACCTTGATTAACTAATCATTGTTTTTCTACAAATCGTTCCATTTTCCAGTCTATCAGTCAGTTTCACTGTCAAAACTTTATCAAGGATTAACTTTCTTATTTCATTTGGTTGTCAGATTCCTCCCTGTATATAAATCTTGAATGTTTTCTTGTTGTGTTTTTCTTGTCAAATTCATGCAAAATTTACGTCCTCGATCTTGCAAATACAACCGAAGTCCTCCATACAATTTACTCAATAAAGAATAAAATGCCACTTACAGCAGAAAGTGCAGCCTTATAAATTCAAGTAAGTTGATCATTATTGCATTTTATAAAGAATTCCATTCAAGGAAAACCTCAAAGCCCTCCAAAGAACCATACATGAAATTGAGGATGAACAAAGACGCTGCGAAACGAGTCTCAATGGAATAATCCGTGCCCAAATGTCTAATTTGCAACCACATAAATTAACAAGCCTCTATAAAACTGGCTTGCAAGACGCCACTCAAGAAGAATTTGTTATTCGACAGGCCCTGGCTCGAATTCAGGAAATAAGAAACATTTGTAACGAGCGTCGCATTCAACCAAGAAATGCTGGCAACAAAGAAGCAATACGTCGTCGCGGAGCTCAATTGAAAATGCTGCAGGTATCGGCTCAGGCACTGCCACTGTATATGTGAGTAAACCAGGAGAGAAGGTTCCTCCACTTTGTGGTGCTGTACCGGCCGAAAGTAATTATATTGCCAAAGCTGGTGATATTGTTGCTGCTGTGGTCAAAGGTTCCGAAGATGAAGAGTGGATTCTGGCCGAAGTTGTGCAGTTTTTGAGTGGACAAAATAAATATGAGGTTGATGACATAGACGATGAGCAAAAGGATCGTCATGAAGCGTAAAATCATTCCACTCCCTCTAATGCGAGCCAATCCGGAGACTGACGGACATGCAGTGTTTCCAAAGGACACAATGGGTAAGACCGTTAATGAAAAGCACTGTAAATGTATGAATTTGTTGATTTCTCTAGTAATGGCCTTGTATCCACAAACGACATGCTTCTACAAGGCTATCGTCTCGAAACTGCCATAGACATCAACCGAAGAGTATGAGCCGCCTCTTCCAGTAGCTCAACGGTATGTCATTGCCTACAAGCCAACTAAGAAAAATGCTGGAGGCGCATCATCTGTCTGACAGCAGATTCTATTGGAAACTTCATGCGAAAACTTGTAGCCCACAAATCAAAAACTACAAGAATCCATTATTTAAATCTTTAAAATATTGTATTTAATATATATTTAACTCATATAAAAATAAATCTACTTAACAATTCTATTCATCGTCCTCATCCTCCTTTTCTTCCATCTCAACATCGTTTTCATCGTCGCCTTTCGATTAAAATTTTTTGATATTCATCCCCTTCGCTTTCTTCAGAACTCCACGAATCCCAAATACAATTTCCAGATGCACTAAAATAATAATGAAATTTATATTTTGAAACATGGGTGTAGAAGCGTCAGATCGAGGATGTTGAGAGAGCCAACAGCAGGAATGAAGTTCGGACGAATCAGCCTACTTAACATCGCCCACAAGATCCTCTCTGCCGTAATATGTGAACGTCTGAAGCCTTTCGTCAACAATCTGATTGGTCCTTATCAATGTGGCTTCAGGCCAGGAAAGTATACCATCGACCAAATTTTCACGTTGCGGCAGATCCTGAAAAAAACCTATGAACTCCAAATCGATACCCACTACCTCTTCATCGATTTTAAGGCCGCGTATGACAGCATCTACAGAGACGAACTGTATAAAGCTATATCTATGTTTTGGTATCCCTGCCAAACTCGTTCGGTTGTGCAAAACGACGATGGGGAACTCAAACTGCGCCATCAAGGTTGGAAATGAGACATCCGATTTCTTTAACATCGTTTTGTTTTTGTTTGACAAAAAAGTAAGCAAAAATGTCAGTTTATAAATCAAGCATGAAAAAACTGAATTATAGTATATCCTTGATTAAATTGCCTTAATCGAGCAAAATTGGATGATTAACGAAATCTCAAATTAAGTGCTCAAATCATGGATTTATTAATTAGAGTTTTGGTGAACAAACGAATTCTAGGATTATCAACTGGAATAATCCTTGATAAAAGATGATCAAGCTTGAACGAACTGGCCCTAAATCTCATTGACAAAATCGGATGAACGTGCCTTATGCCCATTTTCTTGACTCTCCATTAAACTTTAGGTTAACTAATCTGCCATTAAATTTAATCAACTCATTTAAAGCTACAATTAAAATTTGATTTTCTTCACGGTTAATCACTCAACTTAACAAGGCATTAATACTTAGGGCCAGTTCGTTGAGAGTGGGTTAAATCTTCAATTTGATTATCACGGAGTCGCCTTAATTCGGAATTAAGAATCCATGATAATCAAAGAGCGTTTGTTCACTTTTTTTTCACCTTGATTAACAAATCATGGTTTTTCTACAAATCGTTCCATTTTCCAGTCTATCAGTCAGTTTTGTTGTCAAAACTTTATCAAGGATTAAGGTATTTATTTCATTTTCTTGTCAATCGTTGACTGTCGGAAATTTAAATTTAAATAAAAGTTGATATTTTGATGTTCTTTATTTCATAATAAAAAGGAATGTATGCCGTTAATAATGAAAAAGATCATCAGCAAAATTAATAGGCCACCACGACAACGCTTACAGGACCATATCGTTTTCATTAAATTTTCCATAACAAAATCGCAAAAAGGCTGCTCTGTGTCCTCTATTGCCCCACGAGTTCCATCTTTGAGGTCTTGAATCGACGCTCGGCTGTTGGCGAAGACTTTGTCTTTCACGTGGCCCCAAAGAAAGAAGTCGACGACCCAAAAATGCTTTAGTTTTGCGAACTGTGACTGACGTCATTTTGGTAGTGAATTTTAATAATTTCAATGCATTGTTTATTACTTATTAGCATGAAGTTCATAAATTTGTCCTTCAAGTGGTCTATTGTATTAGTGAAATATTGTCTATATACCTATACATAAAAATTTTATGCAATTCCATTAACATTCTGTTCTTTTGTTATCAGTGGAGTGTGTGGTACCAATAACTTAAAATGTTTACAGCTTCAAGAAAGCGGAACAGTTGTTGGTTGCTTGTTAAGGTGAGATAATTAATCCTTCTAGAATATATGCAGCTCCACCATCTAATGCCTATGTCTTGTTTTGTTTATCTTTCGGTATATACCTACATACGATGCTTCCTAGATATTTCTCTATCGTTTGCTATTGTAATGTGTATACACTTTATTTATCTCATACGCTCTGTTTCTCCTTCTATTGTAATGTCTAATTAATGTGTATACTTTATTATCTCTTACTCTCTGTATCTCTTTCTATATTTAATGTACACACTTTTCTTACTCTCTTTACTTACTCTGTATCTCTTGTTTATTTAATGTACATACTCTCTTTACTTAATATCGTTTAATTGTAGTAGTAAACACTCGTGAGGGGCAATAATTAATTAAGATTAAGAGAAACTTTTTGTTTAGCATTAAGAACGTTAGCCCCTACAAAAATCCCAGTATTTTTTATTTGTAAATAGAGAGCTTCTCGAACTTTCAGCTTCTCCAAGAACCAATAGGAACCAATAGTTGTTTCTAGAATCCATCATTTTTGTTATATAAATAGCCGTTTAGTGGCGAGATGAATTTAGTTGATTGTGAACTGAGATAAAGTAAAGATACTGTGTTTGCAAAGTTATAATTGAAAGTGTTGAATAAATAAGTTTGTGAGTGATTTGAATAAAGTGAATTTGTGTTTTATTTAAAAAAGTGAATAAGTTTTAATTGTCGGACCAAGCCGAATATTACATTGGTGTCAGAAGTGGGATTAAAACTTATTGAGAATAAAACAGTGAACAGTGATTAAACTATTTTGTGTGAAAAAGTGAAAAAAAATGAGTAAAGTTTTGAAAGACCTAACTGTCGCTGAGCTAAAGGCCGAATTAAGCAAACGTGGCTTAAGTGGGGCAGGAATTAAAATCGAACTCGTAAAACGGCTACAGGAATATCTTGAACAACAAAATGAAAACCCAGATACATTTGCTTTCGAAGTGGAAGCAAAATCGGAAGAGGTAAATGCAACTGCCGACTTATCTACCATGATGACACTTCTTCTAGCCAAATTTGAAGAGAATCAAAAGAATGTGCTAGAGCGGTTTGACGCACAGAAGAAAGAACAAGATAACGTTCGGGAGCAACTAGAAACTCAAAACAAGAATGTTCTCAAACAACTGGAAACACAAAAGAATGATGTTCTGGAACAACTACAAGCTCAAAGGGATGACGTTCGAGATCGGTTTGATGAACAGAAAAACCTGCTAGAAGGCAGGTTTGCGGACTTCGAAGACAGAATCAATACTCTCGATGAGCGTGTCGAAAAACAAAATTCAACGACTAATGCACGTTTAGAGAAAATGGACGAACAAATCGAAACCATCACCAATGAACTAGAAAAAGTGCGAAAGATGAAAGCTCGAGAATCTTCTGGCGAGTGCTCAAGGAAGAGAGAAGTGAATCCTCCAAGCTTTGATGGTCAGATACCGTGGTCAATTTACAAGAAACAATTTGAAGCAGCAGCGTTAACGAACGGCTGGGACGATGACGAAAAATACATTGCTCTAACGCTTGAATTAAGAGGAGCAGCTGCTGAACTGCTACAAACCATCCCAGCAGAGAAGAACGGTGACTTCAAAGTTCTGGTAAACGCAATCGAACAGCGGTTTGGGGATAGCCACATGACAGAAGTCTTCCGAGTTCAGCTTAACAATAGAGCACAGAAAAGAGGTGAAACTTTGCAGCAGCTTCAGGCAGATATCGAGCGACTGGTTCACCTGGCATACCCAACAGCTGGCAACGAGATAATTAATCAACTTGCTGTTGAAGCCTTTGTGAGAGCTGTGGGCGATATAAATCTCCAAAGGGCTATTCGCACTGCCGGAAAACAAACACTACCAGAAGCATTGGCTTTCGCTCTAACAATGGAAGCCGCAGAACAAGCTTCCCAAAACGTGCATCGCGTGAGAGAATTGGAAGTCCAAGAATGCTCTTGTCAGAAGGCTACTCTGGAAAGGAGTCAGCGAGACGGACCAGCACGATGCTGGAACTGCAACAAGACTGGGCATTGGGCATCTTCAACGACAGTGCAGATTACCGCGAAGACGAACCTCATGTCAACACTGTGGAAACAGAACTTACTCAACAAGTCAAAGTAACGCCAACAACGTTGCTTCCGAAGCTGTTTCCCACCCGGGAAACGAATAAGAACCAACTTCGAGGGGCAGAAGCTGGTTTCTGGTATCGATGGCCCCAGAAACACCATCCAGGTTTCTCAAACGAAACGTGACAACAAGAGCCTGACAGTGGAAGCAAGTATAAACGGCAACAAATGTGTGGCTACCATCGACACCGGTGCCACGGCGTCCATTGTACGGCAGGACCTCGTTAAGAAGACATGGCTCCACAAAACCAATAGCTATCGTCTAAGGACTGCAACTGGAGAAGCCGCAAAAGTCTATGGTGAGGTACGTCTTAAGATCCGGATGGCAGAGCTGGAATTCTCTCACCTGTTCCTGGTAGCAGATATATGCGACGAGTGCATTGTCGGCGTCGATTTCATGAAAGATCACGGAGTGATATTGGACATCGGGAACCAAGTCCTGAAATATCGAAACATCGAGATTCCGATGATCTATGGGATTCACTCGTATGAGACCTCGATATCTGTGAAAACCGTCATTAAAGAAGATCTCACTTTGCCTGCTTCTTCAGAAGTATTCGTGTGGACGAAATTGAAGGGTAAGCCTGGAAGCCATCGATACCTCATGGTCGAACCAGCATCTGTAAAGTCCTCCCAAAACGTCACCATTGGGAAGACTCTTGTGAGACCTGTAAATAACATGGTTCCCGTACGAACACTGAACATCAAGCCGTACGAAGTTAAGCTTAGAAAAGGTGAGATTGTCGGACAATGCGAATCTGTATCAGCGATAACAAGAATCAATGAAGAAGAGTCAAGGCAAACCTCTAAGTCCGGAGAGCTGAGCTCCATAAAGACCAACATTCTCAAGTCATCTAATCTTGGTCACCAACAACGAAGAACTGCAGAAGGTCTCCTCGAAGAATTTGCAGACATCTTTTCGTCATCGCAAGGGAAATATGGCAGAACACAACTGGTTCAACATCGAATCAACACCGGGGATGCAAAGCCGATCCGTCAACCTGCAAGACGCCTTCCACTAGCCAAACAAGGTGAGGTTGAAGAACTGATAACCACCATGAAAGAAGAGGGTCTGATCGAAAACTCTAAAAGCCCTTGGGCGTCTCCAGTGGTCCTGGTAAAGAAGAAAGACGGATCAACCCGCTTTTGCGTAGACTATCGAAGGTTGAATGATGTGACCAAGAAGGATAGCTACCCTCTGCCTAGGATCAGTGATACTCTGGACGCAATGGAAGGAGCACAATGGTTCTCAACGTTGGACTTGAAAAGTGGATACTGGCAAGTAGAAATCCATCCTGAAGACAAAGAGAAGACAGCGTTCTCGACAGGAAACGGATTGTGGCAGTTCAAAGTGATGCCTTTTGGACTGTGCAATGCTCCAGCGACTTTTGAGCGCCTTATGGAATGCGTCCTGCAAGGACTCACATGGAAGTCTTGCCTAGTCTATTTGGATGACGTTATCGTATACGGGAAAACATTTGATGAACATTGTACAAATCTGAGAGCAGTTTTTCAAAGACTTCGAGAAGCCCACCTCAAGCTCAATCCAGAAAAGTGCTCACTCTTCAAAACCGAAGTGAAATACCTGGGACATATCATCTCATCCCAAGGAGTAAAGACAGATCCTGATAAGATTGACACCGTGAAGAATTGGCCAACACCACAGGACAAACATCAACTCCGAAGCTTTCTGGGTCTAGCCACCTATTATAGGCGCTTTGTCAAGGACTTTGCTGAGATCGCCAAGAGTCTACATCAGCTAACGGAAAAGGGAAAGCAGTTCAAGTGGTCAGGTGAGTGCGAGCGCAGCTTTCAAGAGCTCAAGCAACGCTTGTGTAATACACCAGTGCTGACCTATCCGACTCCCGGAAAACCGTTCATCATTGACGCTGATGCCAGCAATGTCGGGATTGGTGCCGTACTATCACAAGTACATAATGGTGAAGAAAAGGTAATTGCCTATTACAGCAAGGTACTCTCAAAGTCAGAAAGAAACTATTGTGTGACCAGAAGAGAACTTCTTGCACTGATCTTGGCAACAAAGCACTTCCATAAGTATCTCTATGGACAGAAGTTTCTTCTCCGAACCGACCATGGAGCACTAAACTGGCTTTTGAATTTCAAGAATCCAGAGGGTCAAGTGGCGAGATGGATTGAGAGGCTGCAGACGTACGATTATGAAATTCAACATCGGAAGGGGAAGCTTCACTCAAATGCTGATGCACTGTCTCGGAGACCATGTAAGCAAGACTGTAAGCATTGCAGACGCCAAGAAGAAAAAGAAGTGGTTACTGTCCAACGAACCAGAACCGATCCCATTTATGGCTGGAGCAACGACGAGATGAGGAAGGCTCAACAAGAAGACCCAGATATTGAACCCATCCTCGCATGCAAGGAACACCAGGAAAAACCAGAATGGGCTGATATCTCCGACAGAAGTCCGGCTCTGAAGGCCTATTGGGCACAGTGGGACTCGTTGCATGTCCAAGAAGGTGTCCTTCGACGTAAGTGGGAATCAGCAGATGGAAAGTCCTATGTAATGCAGCTAGTCTTACCGAGATCGAAGATTATGGACGTTCTGCGAGAGATGCATGATGGAGTTTCGGGAGGCCATCTAGGAGTAAACAAGACGCTAGAAAAGGTTCGACAACGATTCTATTGGCTACATGCAAGGGAAGATGTCGAGAAGTGGTGCCGAAAATGTGATACCTGTGCTGCCACCAAAGGCCCAAACAAAAAGAATCACAGCCAAATGCAGCAGTATAATGTCGGATCACCCTTTGAAAGGATTGCAATAGACGTGGCGGGTCCTTTCCGGAAACAAATAATGGAAATCGTTATATTCTGGTCGTCATGGATTACTTCAGCAAGTGGCCTGAAGCATACGCCATACCGAATCAAGAAGCCAAAACAGTCGCACACCAAATTGTGTTCAACTGGGTGAGCAGATTCGGTGTTCCATTAGAACTGCATTCCGACCAGGGAAGGAACTTTGAATCAAACATATTCCAGGAAGTTTGTGGGCTTCTTCACATCAAGAAGACAAGAACAACACCACTCCACCCACAATCTGATGGCATGATCGAACGGTTCAACCGAACCCTTAAGGAACATCTTTGCAAAGTTGTGGACGACAACCAGCGAGATTGGGATCGACACATTCCACTGTTTTTGATGGCGTATCGAAGTGCAAGACATAGCTCAACTGGCCATACACCGTCTGAGATTTTGATGGGAAGGAACATCAGATTGCCGAGCGAAATAAAATTTGGATGTCCCACGTCGGAACCGCAAGCCGAGGATGACTTCTTGGATGACCTCAGAGAAAGACTCCTTCAGATCCACGACGATACTAGGTCAAAAATAAAGATGTTCAGTGACCGAATGAAGACACGCTACGATATACGAGCGACAACAACAGAGTTCCAAGCAGGAGATCGAGTGTGGCTTTACAATCCCCATCGACAAAAAGGGTTGTCACCGAAACTTCAACGGGACTGGGAAGGTCCATATACAGTGATTAGCAAAATCAACGACGTCGTATACCGGATACAAAAAGGAGTCAGAGGTAAACTTAAAGTCGTACATCGCGACCGACTACATCGCTACAGTGGTGATGAGAATGATGGATTTGTTCGGGACGATCAATCCTAAGGAGGGGGCAATGTAATGTGTATACACTTTATTTATCTCATACGCTCTGTTTCTCCTTCTATTGTAATGTCTAATTAATGTGTATACTTTATTATCTCTTACTCTCTGTATCTCTTTCTATATTTAATGTACACACTTTTCTTACTCTCTTTACTTACTCTGTATCTCTTGTTTATTTAATGTACATACTCTCTTTACTTAATATCGTTTAATTGTAGTAGTAAACACTCGTGAGGGGCAATAATTAATTAAGATTAAGAGAAACTTTTTGTTTAGCATTAAGAACGTTAGCCCCTACAAAAATCCCAGTATTTTTTATTTGTAAATAGAGAGCTTCTCGAACTTTCAGCTTCTCCAAGAACCAATAGGAACCAATAGTTGTTTCTAGAATCCATCATTTTTGTTATATAAATAGCCGTTTAGTGGCGAGATGAATTTAGTTGATTGTGAACTGAGATAAAGTAAAGATACTGTGTTTGCAAAGTTATAATTGAAAGTGTTGAATAAATAAGTTTGTGAGTGATTTGAATAAAGTGAATTTGTGTTTTATTTAAAAAAGTGAATAAGTTTTAATTGTCGGACCAAGCCGAATATTACACTATAAATAATAGTTTGAGAATATAGCTGTATTCCGAAGCTGAACATTCTTTTATCAATTTTCATTTTCTTATGATTTCTGCTTATATTCTTGTTAGACTTGATGGATATCCACGATTCCATGAGGCTTGATGAAAGGATATATAATATCATAAATCAGTGTGTAAATCAAGTATGAACAAACTGAATTATAGTACATCCTTGATTAAATGGTCCTAATCGAGCCAAACTGGATGATTAACGAAATCTCAAATTAACTGCTCAAATCATGGATTTCTTAATCACAATTTTTGTGAACAAACGAAATGCTTCCAGTATTCCAAATAAATATCCAATATTTCCATTCTAATGTCAATAAAATATATTTATTACAATTTCTGAGTTTCAAAAAAGTTTCAAAAAGGAAAAAAAGGAGGAACTTTTTTTTTATAATTAGCACAAACTCAAGGGCTTTATTTTTGTATGCCCTTATTATCCAGAGACACAGTGAGTGCTTTAGGAAGGAAGATAGGGGTTGAAAAGGAGGTGCCGGTGTACATTGGTCTTAAATTCCTGGACATTGCAATGACTTGGAAAGACAGAGTGAGGAAGGGAGTTCCACATAGCGTAGTACGGCTAAAGAACGATTCTCTAAAATATCTTCAGTTTGGTCATACACAATTTCTTGCTGAAAAGTATTTCCGTTTGAATATTGACTTGGTTCAATCTGTTCTGGTGGGTTATTATTGGCATAATAAATTGTTTCGATGTTATGTACCTCTTGTGAGTTATATTTATAGGGTTGAGTACGATTGGAGTTTTGTCTATGGGTATACGCGTTTGAAATTGACATTGGCTCAGGTTGTGTATGAATTTTTTGGATTGTTTGGTCTGAAATTTGTTGTGTAAGAATTGGTTTTTGGATTATTATTGTTCGGAATGTTTATGTTACTTTTAGGAACAAATTTGTTAAAATCGAAGGGTCGATTATAATTTTGAATATTTGGTGCGAAATGTGTGTTATTGTTTGGGATATAGGTAGACATATTTGCTAAGGAAGGCGTAAGAGTTCTTGGTACATAGTTCAGATTTCTAAAAGCACTGCTTGTATGTGGTTGTTGAACTGTATTATGGTCGTGAATATGAGGAATATTCATTTGAAGGCCGTTGATTGGAATACAAATTATTTTGAGAACTATTATGTCCATAAAATTTGTGCTGTCCGTGAAAATTTAATCGATTTTGTTCCTCTAAACATAATGATAAGGCTTCACTCAATTTCGTAGGTCTCATTGCACGTATTGTGGATCCTAAAGGTTCCCTAAGTCCACTTAAAAACGAATTTAGGCACATTTCTGCATAGAGAGTCTTTTTTGCCGTTACTACCGTTGGTTCTTTTTCATGTAACCTCACATGATTTATGATAGTAGAAAAAATCTCTATAATACGGGCATAAAAGGGTTCAACATTATGTGTGTTTTGCCTAATTTGATGTAGGTCTCTTATGAGACTAGTTTCTTTCCGCTTATCCGCATAATGAAGTATTAAATTGTTTTTAATTTCGTCCCATTCTATGGACGTTCCATACATGTTTAATACTTCATTTCCTGTTCCGACAACTTTATTGCGAATTGCTCTCAAAATAATGCTAGCGTAATTTGTTCCACTAATTCCTTGCATCAAAGCAAGAAGCTCTTCAACGTTAGTAATAAAATCGAAGAGCAAACGTGGATTACCGTCGAAACATGGAACATCTTTCACAGCATCTGGAATTTTAAGAGAATTGCAGATTTCAAGAGAGTTAGCCATGACTAGCAACTAACTAAATTTACTCAGAGAAACTTTCTTAACTGTCGAAAAAAATAAATTCAATGTATTCAATGATTTATAGTAAAGCTCTGTTATTTATTTGTACTCTTTTTTTTAACTTTCTCTTTAAAATTTTACTTCGTAATTTTTGTAATTATTGAGAAAACCCCAGCATAGCAACTATGACTTACCGAATTCTATTATGAGACTGTACTTTTATTTTTTGCTTTAAGTAACAAATCTTTGCTTTTCTATTTTTGTATGTGGAATTAATTGTAGGTAGATATATGCATATGCGTATTTCAACTTATTTAATTTTTTTGTTTTTTCATTCCTTTTAATAATATATAATAATTGACTTTATATAAATAATATAAATGAATTGAATACAAATTTTATTTACACTATTCTAATTATTTATTTTTATTTCTCATTCACAATTTTTTTTGTATGTATACACTTTATAAATTAATATAAAACATAAATTTTAATTATTATTATTTCTTCTTTAAAATAAGTTCTTTTCTTGTTTTTTTTTTTTTTTTTTGGTACTTTTTTCACAGATCTTGTAACTATGTAGATGCCGGTTGTTGTTTTTCGCTGGTTCTCGCCTTTACGATAGTTAATGATTGCTACTTTTGTTATCTCTATATATATAAAAATGGAAGTGTGTTTGTTTGTATGTCTCTTATAGACTCCGAAATGACCCAACAAATATTTGTGAAATTTTAATGGTTCATACTGTTACATTCAGTGATGATTTCTGTGAAAAAAAAAATTGGAAAAACCTCATGGAAGAGTGGGAAAACTGGAAAATGTGGAAAAAACGGCAAAAAATATACATTTTTCTGCGTTTTAACGCACTTATCTCAGGAACTACTGGTTCGAATGGTATAATTCTTTTTGTGTTGGATGGTGCCTTAATCGACTTAGACATTAGGCTACTTAACATTTAGCTGTGACCAATAGCTGCGAAGAATCTGTGGAAAATATGGAAAAAACGGCAAAAAATATACATTTTTCTGCGTTTTAACGCGCTTATCTCAAGAACTGCTTTATGAAATTGAACAATTTTTTTAATGTTGAATGGTGCATTTATCAAGGAAGGCTTGAAGCTTTATAAAATTAAGCTGCGACCAATAGGAGCGAAGAATTTGTGTAAAATATGGAAAAAATGGCAAAGAATACAATACAATATAAAGCTGAAGAGTTTGTTCGTTTGAACGCGGTAATCTCAGGAACTACTATTTCGAATTGTAAAATTCTTTTTGTGTTGGATAGTCCATTAATCGAGAAAGGCTTTATTCTACTAAAAATTAAGCTGCGACCAATAGCAGCGAAGAATCTGTGGAAATGTGAGAACTGAGATTTTTTTCTGAGATCTGTGAGATGAAATTATTTTGGATTCGATTTCTCACTCAGCTATTTTGACGTGGCTGACATATGTGCAGCAACAATTAGTAAGGTAACCATTAAATCTCAATGATAACTGAGAATTATGTTAAACTAAATGATTTTGCCTCAGTCAAGGTTACATTGAGATCTCAGTGGGATGTTGTTAGGTAGAACTGCCCTAATAACTGCTCAAATTAGAATTTTGAGAGTTCAATTCATTTGTGGATGTTATTGATTGTACTATTTGTGCAGATTATTGTGTTTAAACAATATCATTTTATGTACTTTTTAACTTAAAAATATTCTCAGTTTAAGGAAACAACACAAAATTTGAATAACCGAAAAAAACGATGCAGAAGTAAGAGAAATATTAGAATTAGGGAGTGTTCGTCCAAGGGAATGCTTTAAGTATGAACAACTGAAGGGAATCATAAGAAATGCTCAAATTTTTCAAGTTCAAGAGAATGACGACCTAGGGAGAGTTGACTGCAATGCAATTTTACAATAACTTCCGAACAAAATTCCCACGCGCGCATGATGCACAAGTCGAGACGATACTCTGGCCGGAGGACGAGGGAGAGGCGGACGAAGTCGCGGGCAACTGCTAGTTATATTATATGTATATATTATATATATATTTTATATTTTCAGAATGTAGGTAATAAATTTAAATTATTATTATAATTTTTTTTTTTATTTTGGACACTGGTTAGTTAAAAATTGTGTAACAACGTTTTATTTGTTTGCGTGTTGTTTCGGTTTTCATAATAAAGTATAACTTTTGAGGACACTGTACTTTTTCTTAGAATGTTCGATGCATGAACGTTTTTTTGAATATCCATGTATATTTGTCTGTTTTTAGTTTTAAAAAACTGTGTCAAAATGTTTTATTTGTTTGTTTATTGTTTTCTTTTAATAATAAATTATTATTATTTATTAAGTTTTAGAGTATTTTACTTTCGAGTGCGACACTGTACTTTTTTTTTTTGACCGACTGCGCCAGTTAGCTTTTGCCTACTTATATTCAGCGGGAGCACAAAAAAAAACACGTTTAATATTTAATGAACAGCGATCTTTATTGAATGCTTTCTTCTAAAGAACTAAAGACTAATTGTCCGATGTTAATAAACCTTACCACACTACACAGCTTTCTTGTTGCTAGGCCTTACGGACAACGCTTGGCTTTACAGACAAGATCAACTAACAGTATATATCATTACAATAAACAAAACATATAGAGAAAATAGGTAGAGAGAATAATAGGGTATGTTATGAATATAACTCCTGCGGCTTTGAACAGCTCGGCAGCTAGACCATCTGCTCCAGCGGCTTTGTTGGATTTCAGCCGTGATATTGCTGTTTTTACTTCTTCTAGGTCGGGTTCACGGAATTGTTGGCTGTCATCGTGTATGATAAAAGGCTCCTGTCTGATGGCAGGGTTCCGTTCGTCGTCGCCGTTATACAGACTACAGAAGTGGTCTTTCCAAATCCCCAGCACTAACTGCGGTTCTACTATGATGTTCCCTTGTTGATCTCTGCAGGCATCGGTTCTTGCTCGATGACCTTGAGCCAGCTGTTTCACCTTCCGATAAAACTTCCGAACTTCATTCCTGCTGTTAGCTCTCTCAACATCTTCGATCTGACGCTTCTCATGCTCTCTCTTTTTTTCTCCTGAGAAGCCGGCGTTCTTCTCTCCTCTTTTGCTCGTAGAGCTCGCGAGCAACTCTTGTCCTTCTTTGCAGCGCCGCTTTGTATGCCTCCTGCTTGGCTGCATGGGCCTGCCTGCATTCTTCGTCAAACCAGGGTTTTCGTTTTGGCGGCTGTGTGAAACCCAGCACATTAGAGGCGGCATCTCTAACTGCATTCTGGCAATGTTGCCACTGGTCTTCGATACTTGATGTTGGCAGCATAGGACTCCTTAAGAGGTTACTTGACACTCGATCAGAGAAGGATCTGGCGATCTCTTGCGATTGTAGCCGTCCGACGTCGAATTTTCTTGCAGCATTTCTTTGTTTTGGCCGTTGTCGGGATATTCGCAGCACTACCTTGGCTACGACGAGGTAGTGGTCGAGGGTAAATTGATGGGCATTCCTAGAAGCGCGAGTATTACGGGCGAATTGTTTAAGGGGAGGAATGCAACTGGCTATTTCACTAGAGCACTTTCCGTAAAAGTATAACGATAAAACAGAGAGAGACACGAAACGTTACGACGGTGATCCAAGGAGGTGAATGAAATATCAAGTGCATCAATCTTACTTTCTCCAAAACGATATAAAGATTTGTTCCACTGTTCGGTGAGATAGACCATCAGATCACCAGTGGACCTGTTGCTGCGAAAGTCGTACTGCCGGTCATTAAGAAGCTTTCGGTCTTCGAGATATTTCTTGAGATGATAGTTTATCAGCGTTTCCATGACCTTAGAAAGAAGGGACGTAAGTGCAATTGGACGATAATTGGAGGGAGAAGAAGATTCGCCTTTTTTTGGAATTGGCTGGACAAATGCTGGTTTCCAACTGCTCGGAACGAGCCCAGAAGAATAGGATAGATCGAAAAGCTTACGCAAGGGTTTTGCCAGCGTGGAAGAACACCTCTTTAGAATAATAGCGGGGATAGTAGTAGTAGGAAAATTGAAATTGAAATGGTGGCCACGAGCAGTCTAGCTCGGTGACACAATTAGCGCTGAGTTGCGCCGTTTTGATACCATAAAATACTCGCTTGACCTATAAAGTTAAAAGAGGGATTATATATAATACTGAGTTTTGAGTGCGCCAGCTGGCGATCTCAAGTTCGAGATGGAACTGAAACAATTAGTTAAATGAAAAAATACGCCTCAAATCCACTTTGTTGCGTTTAGAAAGGAGATCAAGTCTTTGATCTCCAGTTCTGAGAGCTCATTGCGATCGTTGAAGAAGGACTTTCCCAATGTTTTGGCTAGGGCAGGACACTTACATGCCCTCCATGGGGTAAGCCTTAACGTGGCGGAGCGGCTTACGGTAACTACTACTGCGATGCTTAGAGCTATGCGATCGCGAAACTTGTTTTCGCAGCAGGGCCTCCCATGGTCGACAGGTCGAAGCGGAGTAGGCTGTTACTACTAATTACCCCACAACGAAGGAGTGTTCCCACCAAGGCACTTCCCACGAGGGACGGCAGCGGATGAATTTCTTTTTTGGAATGAACGGTGGCGTCCCCAGTTCCAGTTAGGTCGAACTACTTGGTGAACACCTTTACGGGCTACTTCGACATATTTGAAGCTCAGGTCGTTAAAGGAGCGGTTTTCCGGCTTTTGTACTTGGAGTCACATCAAGTACCTGGTACTCCAGGTTGGGGGTTGTACGTCGGGGTAACATCCCGACTATGTAGAAAAAAGTTAGTTGCGAAGCGACAACAGGCCTCGGAAACGGACGGATACACTGATGACGACCCAAGCAAACGTATAAAGGACAACGAATTTCGGATATGCACGTGGAATGTTAGGTCCCTTAATGGACTGCGTGCTGCCGAACAACTAGCGGAGACCCTCAACTGCTACAAAGCAGATATTACCGCTATCCAGGAAATGCGATTGGATGGACCGGGCGAAAAGAAGATGGAAAACTGCGACATCTACTATGGGGATTGCTACCGGGAGCAGCGACTCTTTGGATGCGGATTCGTCGTGGGAAGCAGACTCAGGCAAAAAGTCTTGAGCTTCAAATGCGTAAGCGAACGCATCACGACCATCCGAATCAAGGCTAAATTCGGCAACATTAGCTTAATATGCGCGCATGCCCCCACAGAAGAGAAAAAAGACGACACCAAAGACGAATTCTACGAGCTCCTCGACAAAACATATGAGCAATGTCCTAGCTATGACATGAAAATTGTCCTCGGCGATTTTAACGCAAAGCTGGGAAAAGAAGGCATCTTTGGAAGAACAGTCGGAAAGCACAGCCTGCACGACACCACTTCCGACAACGGATTCAGGCTGATCGATTTTGCTGCGGGGCGAAACGTTGTGGTAGCAAGCACCTGGTTCCCACATCTCAACATCCATAAAGGTACATGGAGATCTCCTGATCAATCAACCGTCAACCAGATTGATCACATTGCGATCGACGGGAGGCACTTTTCCAGCATTCAAGATGTTCGAAATTTCCGAGGAGCCAACATCGACTCGGACCACTACCTCGTCGTAGCCAAGGCAGTGCTACGAATATCCCGACAACGGCCAAAACAAAGAAATGCTGCAAGAAAATTCGACGTCGGACGGCTACAATCGCAAGAGATCGCCAGATCCTTCTCTGATCGAGTGACAAGTAACCTCTTAAGGAGTCCTATGCCGCCAACATCAAGTATCGAAGACCAGTGGCAACATTGCCAGAATGCAGTTAGAGATGCCGCCTCTAATGTGCTGGGTTTCACACAGCCACCAAAACGAAACCCCTGGTTTGACGAAGAATGCAGGCAGGCCCATGCAGCCAAGCAGGAGGCATACAAAGCGGCGCTGCAAAGAAAGACAAGAGCTGCTCGTGAGCTCTACGGGCAAAAGAGGAGAGAAGAACGCCGGCTTCTCAGGAGAAAAAAGAGAGAGCATGAGAAGCGTCAGATCGAAGATGTTGAGAGAGCTAACAGCAGGAATGAAGTTCGGAGGTTTTATCGGAAGGTAAAACACCTGGCTCAAGGTCATCGAGCAAGAACCGAAGCCTGCAGAGATCATCAAGGGAACATCATAGTAGAGCCGCAGTCAGTGCTGGGGATTTGGAAAGACCACTTCTGTAGACTGTATAACGGCGACGACGAACAAAACCCCGCCGTCAGACAGGAGCCTTTTATCATACGCGATGACAGCCAACAATTCCGTGAACCCGACCTAGAAGAAGTGAAAACAGCAATATCACGGCTGAAATCCAACAAAGCCGCTGGAGCAGATGGTCTAGCTGCCGAGCTGTTCAAAGCCGCAGGCGACGAGCTAGATAGGAGCATGCACCAAATCATCTGTAAGATATGGTCGGAGGAATGCATGCCCGATGAATGGAACCTCAGCATTGTTTGCCCGATCCTGAAAAAGGGAGATCCTCTAAACTGCGCCAACTACAGAGGAATCAGTCTGCTTAACATCGCCTTCAAGATCCTCTCTGCCGTATTATGTGAACGTCTGAAGCCTTTCGTCAACAATCTGATTGGTCCTTATCAATGTGGCTTCAGGCCAGGAAAGTCTACCATCGACCAAATTTTCACGTTGCGGCAGATCCTGGAAAAAACCTATGAAATGCAAATCGATACCCACCACCTCTTCATTGATTTTAAGGCCGCGTATGACAGCATCTACAGAGACGAACTGTATAAAGCTATGTCTAGCTTTGGCATCCCTGCCAAGCTCGTTCGCTTGTGCAAAATGACGATGGAGAACTCACGCTGCTCTATCAAGGTTGGCAATGAGCTTACGGAATCATTCGACGTCAAAAAAGGATTCAGACAAGGCGATGCACTGTCGTGCGATTTCTTTAACATCGTTCTTGAGAAGATAGTCCAAAACTCCACCGTCAACACCAGAGGCACTATCTTCTATAAATCTGTTCAACTTCTCGCGTACGCCGACGATATTGATATAATGGGAAGAACACAGCGTGATGTCAATGGCGCCTTTGTGAGGATTGAGACAGAAGCGGCAAAAATGGGTTTAGCGGTAAATGGGGGAAAAACGAAGTACATGCTGTCTTCGAGTAAGGACACCCAACATCGACGGCTCGGACAGAACGTCACAATAGACGCATACAACTTCGAGGTAGTTAAGGAGTTTGTCTACCTAGGCTCCGCTATCAACACGGACAATAACACCAGCGCTGAGATAAGACGAAGAATTACTCTTGCTAATCGCTGTTTCTTTGGGCTAAGAAAGCAACTGAGTGGAAAAGCCCTCTCTCGAGCAACTAAGGTTAAACTGTACAACACCCTCATCATCCCTGTCCTGCTGTATGGTGCAGAAGCATGGACCCTAACAAAATCGGATGAATGTGCCTTAGGCTGTTTCGAGAGGAAAATTCTTCGGGTCATCTTTGGCCCCGTGTGCATTGATGGGGAATGGAGAAAGAGATACAACAGCGAACTTTACGGGTTGTACAACGACGTGAACTTAGCCAGAAGGGTCAAGGTCCAGAGACTCAGATGGCTCGGTCATTTAGAGCGCATGGACACCAATGCTCCGGCCCGGAAAGTCTCCGACACTATTCCCGAGGGACGCAGAAGGAGAGGAAGACCGCGACTCAGGTGGCGCACACAAGTGGAAGAGGACCTCAATCAACTTGGAGTGCAAAACTGGAGACAACTAGCTAGGGACCGAGCTGACTGGCGGAGACTGTTGATTGAGGCCCAAGTCCACAACGGACTGTAGCGCCACCTTAAGTAAGTAAGTAAGGACACTTACATAAGAAGTGAAGAACAGTTTCCTTTTCTCGCTGGTCCTCACAACTACGACAAAAAGTATTGTAGGGGATGCCCAGCTTAGATGCGTGTTCTCCAACAGGCCAGTGTCCGGTGCATGTAGCAACGACCCTGGCTATGTCTTGCCTGGGTCTGCAAATAAGATTATTAGTACGGGATTTGTTCTAGGTGGGCCATATCCTTCTAGATATGATACAGTTGGTTAGGCTGTTCCACCTGTGGTTTGATTCAGCGAGGAAAATTGAGAAGATCTTGCCCTTCATAGCACCAAGAGGAATGTTGACTCTTTCCGCTAGTGAGCTATGAAGGGCTGATCCTTGCCTAGCCAGCTCGTCAGCTCGTTCATTGCCCTCATAGCCTCTATGACCCGGAATCCAGATGAGAGTGACCCTGAGTCCAATGTTCATGCCCGCTAACTCACTTCGGCGTAGTTGAACTTATTCGGAGGATTAAGTGGACGAGCCAATCGCTTGAATAGCCGCCTGACTGTCCGAAAAAATAGCTGTATTGCGGTTTTGATTTGGATCTAGTTTTAGTTACTTGCATTCTTCCTTGATCGCGAGTAATTCAGCTTGAAAAACACTAGCAAAGTCAGGAAGTCGCAAAGACCTGGAGACACTAAGTCAACATCCCATTCATTTCGAGATGGGATGATAACTTTAAAATAAAATAGCGGGGATAGGTTAGGTTAGGTTAGGTTATGAGGGGTGTGCACAGCGTGAGCTGTTGCGTACACGGGGGCCTATTGGTCCATTGTGATCCCCTATAAAATAAAAGTTAGCATCGATGTTCCTCAAACTCGATTAACGTAGACTGGCTCGTTAACGAACCAGCCTGTGCTATCTATAAATTTCTTCATGTTTGCCATTGAGACCTGTGCTAGATCATCCAGTTCTCCAACAAACCTGTTTCCGAAATGACGGAGGCGGCTTGTTTGGAGGTTCGGACAGTCACAGAGCAGGTGTTTAATGGTTTCTATTTCTTCCTCATCCTGACAGCTCCTACAAAAATCGGGTGCAAATGCCCCTATCTTGTTGGCCATTGTGCCAATTGCGCAATGACCTGTTAGTACACCTATCAAGATTTTAATGTTCTTTTTACTCAGCGATAGAATATACCGAGTTTGTTTTTCATTTGTGTTAGGCCATAAACTTCTAGAGATTACGCAATCGTCCCTGGATTTCCAGGAGTTATTGATTTTCTCTTTTAATTTAAGGTCTAACTTCCTCTTGAGTACCCCAATTGGGACGAGTGGTCCCCTAACTGAATGGTCGCTACTACTTGTGTCTGCTTCTGACCCTTTCCTGGCTAGTTCATCTACTATTTCGTTCCCTTCTATATTGCTATGTCCAGGAACCCAGCAGAGCTTTACCTGGTTAGTGTGGCAGATTTTATTTAATTCCTTCCTACAGTTTAAAACTGCTTTTGATCTTATGGTCTCGCTGGCTAAGGCTTTGATAGCAGCCTGGCTGTCCACGAAAAAAGTAATCTCCGAAGAGCTTAGCTTTTCGTGATGTGCCAGTTCAGCTGCTTTTTCAATGGCAAAGATCTCGGCCTGAAAGACACTACAGTCAGCTGGGAGTTTATACGATGCTCTGATGTTGAGAGATTGGCAAAACACTCCAGCACCTGTTCCTGATTCCATTTTTGAACCGTCAGTGTAGAAAGGGATACCCTGTTTACTTATAAGTGAATTAGGATCCCAACCCTGTCTTTCTGGTATAAAAATAGAAAATTTCCTATCGAAATCTAATAAAGGGGGAATATAATCGGTGGTCTCCATCAGTCCTGGAATCGTGTCATATCTTTGTAAGATTGACCCGTGTCCATAAGTGCTGTGCCTCCAAAAACTCAGTTCTTTTAAACGAATTGCAGTTTTGGCTGCCGTGCATCTTATGAACTCATCCAGAGCCGGGAGGTCCAAGATCATTTCCAACCCAGCCTGTGGTGTGGATCTTTGAGCCCCTGTTATTCCTATACAGGCTAGTCTCTGTACCTTATTCAGGTTCTTGAGATAGCTTGATTTTTCCACCGCCTTCCACCATACAATAGAGCCATAGGTAAGAATGGGTCTGACAATCGCTGTGTACATCCATTGGATGACTTGCGGTCGCATGCCCCAACGTTTACCGAAGGTCTTTTTGCATGTGTAGAATGCACATAGTGCTTTTTTCATTCTTTCCTCAGTATTACGCTTCCATGTAAGCTTGGAGTCAAGGATTACTCCTAGAAATTTAGCTTCCTTAGAAAGTTTTAGAGGAGTACCATTAAGTTTGGGAGGGTTGAAGCCCTCCAGTTTCCTTTTCTTCGTGAACAAAACTAGCTCTGTCTTGGTGGGGTTGACCCCGAGACCGTTCTTAGTTGCCCAAGAAGATAAATCCTTTAATGCATTTTCCATAATGTTTCCGATGATGGTAAGAAACTTGCCTGATACCAAAACCACTATGTCATCTGCATATGCTACGATTTTAATGCCCTGATCTTTGAACTTTGTGAGAATTTTGTTGACTACGAGGATCCAGAGCAGGGGTGAGATGACTCCTCCCTGTGGTGTGCCTCTAGTAACTGTTTTCTCGATAGTGCTAGCTCCTATTTGAGAGTTGATAATTCTGCCATTTAACATGGTGAAGATCCAATCGACAATGACAGATTCAACTCCGACTTCAACTAAGGCAGTTTTTATCGATTCCGTTTTAACATTATTAAACGCACCCTCGATATCAAGAAATGCTGCCAGGGTATATTCTTTATGTTCAAGACTTTTCTCAATATGTGAAACTACTTCGTGCAGAGCAGTCTCCACTGATTTACCTTTGAGGTAAGCGTGTTGGTAGCTGCACAAATTGTTTTCGTTGAGAAGTTCTCTAACATGTAGATCAATTATCCTCTCTAGTGTCTTAAGAAGAAACGAAGAGAGGCTTATTGGTCTATAATCCTGAGCGGTCGAGTGAGTCGGTTTCCCAGCTTTTGGGATAAAGACTACCTTGACCTTTTTCCAGCTATTAGGGACGTATCTAAGTTTGATACAACTTATGAAGATTACCCTAAGCCACGGAGTTATTACTTTGAGAGCATTTTGAAGAAGAGCTGGAAAAATCTCGTCTGGTCCCGCTGATTTGTAGGGTTTGAACGAGTTTATTGCCCAGATAATCTTCTGCTCAGTAATAACCTGTTTTAGTTCTAAATTTGATTCCGTGTGAGTAAAATCCAGCGTGTTCGATTGCAAATCGGAACTTTCTGGGTTCTTACAACCGGGGAAATGAGTTTCCATGAAGAGTTCAAGCGTTTCTAGGCTCGAGTTCGACCATGATCCATCAGGGTGTTTTATGTACCCCGGGACCGTGGGATTAAGGGCCAGGGTTCTGCGTAGCCTCGCCGCCTCGCTTGTTTTTTCAATGGATTCACAATGTTTAGCCCACGAATCCTTTTTGGCCTTCCTTAACTCTTTGGTGTAAGTGTTAAGTGCAGCTCTATAAGACTTTAAGTCCTCCTCTAATTTACTCAGTTTAGCTTTATTGAAAAGTTTTCTAACCTCTGTTCTACGTTTCTTTAGTACACCATTCCACCAGGGTGGGTTAGTGGAGTTATTGGAACGAGATAAAGGGCAGTGTTTTTCAAAAGACTTTCTCATTTTGCTAGACAAGTTTTGGACAACAGTGTCAATGGTTGAAATACTTAGACTTGTATTGTCCTCTGGTGGATCAATACAGTTTTTCAGCCATTTTTCGTACTCTGTCCAATTCGTTCTAGTTGGGTTCCTGTAAGGTTTCATTTGAGTAGAGTTCCTGTCTATAGAGAAGAGTATCCTAAAGTGATCTGAAAAAGATTCTTTAGGTGAGACTCTCCAGTCTTCGACTGAAATTTTACTGTTATTGCTAATAAGAGTCAAATCTATGATTTCCTCCCTGTTTTTGTTTCGAAAGGTAGGGTGATTGCCCCTATTACATAACGATAAATTAGAACAGAGAATATATTCAAAAATTGACTCACCCCTTTTATTGATGTCCTTAGAGCCCCATTGAGTATGGTGAGCGTTGGCATCGCATCCCACCACCAAAGGTGTACCGCTTGCTGTGGCATGAGCCACAAGGTCGCGGACTGTTTCTGATGGTGGGCTCTCCTCTTCATACGGCATGTACGTCGACGCTAGAATGAAGTTTCCTTCATTCGATTCGACGCTGACTGCCGTGTTATCCTTGTTGCTGTACCTAGATAGGAAGAAAGCGTTAATTGATTTTTTCACTAGGATACAACTTCTAAAATCACCTTCATCTGACGTGGAATGGAAAAGGTTGTAGTGTTTTGACCTCAACCCACGGATTCGGTTTTTGCCTAACCATGGTTCCTGGATCAAGGCCACATCCACGTTCTCGTGAGACATGTAGAGCGTAAGGTCGTACGTTGCTGCTTTAGCGTGGTGCAGGTTTATTTGCACCACTTGCAGCTTTTGACTCCCCTTTGCCTTCATGCCTCCTAACCTTTACGGTTCCGAGACCATACCTCAACACGTCTTTTCTTTCTCTGAGCAGAAGGTCAGATTTCTTGTCTGCCACAAACAAGAGGTCCTTTCCTTCGCCGCCATGGCTCTTTCTTGAATGTTGGAGCTTCCATTCTAAAATGGGAAGCTCTTTGTTCTGCTTCGCCAACAGCTTAACAATGGCTGCGTCCTCATGTTCTGCAGGAGGGGGGATCCAGATGCTAAACTGCTGGCGGAGTGGAAGAGCTGCGGCGGGTAGAACATCAAGGGAGGAGCCTTCCCATAGTTCGCCAATGTTGGCGATTGTACGGTTCAGGAACTCCCGTGATTTCTGGTCACCGCAGCAGACCACTTTAACTCCTCGCCGCCATCCGGCACCATCAAAGGTATAGTCCTCAGAACTATCGTTCTCTGCTGTCGCCATCATAGCTTTAAGGATCTCATTTTCCACAAGGAGCCAGTTTTTTGCCGAGATTTTCCCATCTGGGTCGTCACGGCTTATTATGGCGATTTGTAGGTCAATCGGGGTGGTGTCGAAGCTGCTGGTTTTCTGTTTCTTAGCACCATCTTGCTTGACCGTCTCCTCCGATCTTGGTCTCTTGGACGTTCCTGGTTTCATTCCAGAAGAGGTGCTCGCCGGTGCTTGGTCTTTCCTAGCGTTGGCTTGCTGTTTCTTGCTGGAAGTCGCCTGAACTTTTCCTTTGTCGTTCCGAGCGGTCGAGTTATTGCCAGCCTGTTCACGGTTTGTCTTTTTAGGGACAGACCTAGATTTGGCAGCATCTACTCCTTTGCTCTCTGACTTTTCCTCATGTTCTGTTGTGCCCTTGGGTGCAGTGGCAGTCTCTGCCAGCTGCCGCTCGAAGTTCTTAACTCTCTTTCTATGCTTTTTTAGGAGAGCCTTATCTCTCGAACTGAGCGTTGCAGGGTCTTTCAACTCGGTCGTTTCCACGAATCTTTTGGAGGATCTGTAGCTGCTGCGTTGCCTCGAATTGAGCGGTGCAGCAGACTTCAGCATAGTCTCTTCTTGACACGGTTCCATCAGTAGCTCGTCCTCGGTTTGACTACCTATAGAAGGAGGTCGGTCCGAGGTCTCCGTACCTTTGATAGTTAGACCATCTAGGGCGGGAAGGAGATCCACTGAGAGAATGACCGGTTGTCTCTTTAACTCTCGTTTTTCTTTTTCGAAGTTTACGTTTGTTGTCACTGGCGACTTAGCTTCTTGCGAAGCCAAGCCCTCGCCGGCAGCCGTGACTTCTGCCGACTTTTGAACGTATATCCCCGTTCGATTTTTATTCTCTAGTAAACTTTTATCCATTTTGTTTTTTCGATTAACATCTCTGCTTTTGTTGGTTTTCTTAGTTGTCTTTCTCCGCAGCTGGATTGCTGAAGAGTTAGACGTAAGCCCCCTCGCCACAACAAGGCGAAAACCGTGAGGGGGAAAATAGCGGGGATACCATCCGGACCAGCGGATTTATGTATGTTGAGAACTTTTAGGACTCTCGCCACAGCACGAGTGCGGAAGAAGATTTGTCCCATGGAATCAATGACGCGCTCAAGAACTGGAGGAGTCATGACACTCTCTAGCAGCGAAGAGTTTGAGGCGAACTGCCTAGCAAAAAGGTTAGCTTTCTCGAGCGAGCTAACAACTAGAGTGTCATTGTCAACGAGCGTGGGGACCGAGGTTTGTTCTAAAGATGTATTAAATATCTCCAAAATGTTTGCAACTGATTGTTTTGATATACGAAATCGATAAATAAAACTTCATCATCCCATTTATTTAAATCAATACGCTCCTGCATTTTATATTGACGCCTTTCCACAATAAGCTGTTCATCATTGGAATCAGAAGACCAATTAACCCCAATATGATCCATCATAATATAAGAGCCGTATTGTTGTTTGATAGTAATAAAAAAAAAAAAACAGAAATTTCAGGGGCTCTACAAACATAACAGCAAAATGTCAGAAAACAAACTAAAGTTCTGTGAAGAAATTGAATTCCAATGCTAATACTGACATTGAAGGCGTTAACGGAACCCTTGATGTCAATTAACTAATGATTCAGTTAACGTTAATTGACAGGTCTTAAAACGTAAAATTAAAGCTAACTTGGAGTGAAGAAAACGAAATCTGGAAAAAATTATGGAGTTAATCAGCCATTAAACTTAATGGAGAGTCAAGAAAATGGGCATTAGGCTGTTTCGAGAGTTCTTCGGGTCATCTTTGGCTCCGTGTGCATTGATGGGGAATGGAGAAGAAAATACAACAGCAAACTTTACGGGTAGTACAACGACATGGACCCAGCCAGAAGGGTCAAGGTCCAAAGACTCAGATGGCTCGGTCATTTAGAGCGCATGGACACCAATGCTCCGGCCCGGAAAGCCTTACAATATTCCCGAGGGACGCAGAAGGAGACGAAGACCGCGACTTAGGTGGCGCACACAAGTGGAAGAGGACCTCAATCATCTGGGAGTGCAAAACTGGAGACAGCTAGCTAGGGACCGAGCTGGCTGGCGGAAACTGTTGGTTGAGGCCCAAGTCCACAACGGACTGTAGCGCCACCTTAAGTAAGTAAGTAATGCATGTTGTGGCTGACATACCTCTGTTCTCGATTTGCGCTTCTCATTCTCCCTTATTTTCTTTCTATTCTCATGCAGTTGATCATCTCTCTTCTCGAGCAGGAACAGCAACAAATAAAAAAGGAATGACCTCGTCATCTTGTTTTTACTAACAACGGTATTTATTTTGTCTCCATAGAATTTTTAGTATGCTCAAAATAAATGAAAACATGTAGAAATAGATCTGTCTAAGTATTATTACTCTTAAATGCTAGTCAAATGTAATGAAACGACCGACGAAACTATAATTTAAAGCGTTCGTCCTTCGAGCTTAGCGTGCAATCGCTCCGCAATATATTGCCAATACTTCCGACGAATGACATCGTGCTTCTTCGACATGTCGTCACACAACGAATAGACTTTTTTGGCGTACGTCTCCTGTTCTGACAAATTGTCGTTACCCTGCTGAAGAGATTTCTCTTCGTACAGTTCTATCAGAAATGCTATCAAATACGGCGATCTCGAACCATTTTCATACAGTTCCAGAATAAAGTCTACAACTTCGGGATGCTGGTCCAAAGTGCCATCACTGTGCTTCAACAGGCCACGCAGGAAATTCCAAGCACTTTCGTTATTCTTTACCACTCGAATGCGATTCATTGTGTATTGCAATTCACGTTGAATTACTTCGGCGTTGAAGCCGAAATGTCGCAATACAAAGAATCGCTGATTCCAGGCAGAATTGTTGCGAATATCTTCGGCAATTAGACGATCGACGTAAGAGAGTTCGTTTTCATAAAGACTAAAGGGGAACAAGAGTAAAATGAATATTTTTGTTTTCAGAGTAGAGAATTTGAAATGCACTCACTCATATGTCCGAATCACCCATTGGCGGTGTTGCCAAGCGTGGTAGTTTTTGGCATCCATGTTAAGTACAGTTTCGGTGAGATCGAGTTCGTTTTTGGGATCCTTGAGGGTCTCGACGATAACTCGACGATGATGCCAGACTTGGTAGTTTTTGGGGTTGTCGCGGATGACGTCCTCGATGTAGTCCAATTCATCGTACAGATTGCAGTTCAATTCTTTTAGAATTTCTCGTCTTAAAAGAAAAAGTGTACAAATATTGATCAACTCTTATTCAATGAATCCACCGCCTCACAACATTCGCCCTGCCATTAGAAAAAAATTGTAAGGCTGATGAACTCGCTTAAATTGTACACATTGCCATTGTACGCTACTTATAGTCATGCTAATACACTTGCTACCACAGCTGCAGACTACCAGTTTTTTCGGCTGGATGGAACGCCCTCGAAAAGTCTCTTACGCAGCTGTGATCCATAGCTCAAGTGATCTCTTTTCATGGCGAACAAATCATTAAGAAAACTTTCACAATAGAAACTTTTTCTTGTTGGCTGGAGCAGATGGTCTTACTGCCGAGCTGTTCAAAGCAGCAGGCGACGAACTAGATAGGAGCAAGCACTAAATAATCTGTAAGATATGGTCGGAGGAATGCATGCCCGATGAATGGAACCTCAGCATTGTTTGCCCGATCCTGAAAAAGGGAGATCCTCTAAACTGCGCCAATTACAGAGGGATCAGTCTGCTTAACATCGCCTACAAGATCCTCTCTGCCGTAATATGTGAACGTCTGAAGCCTTTCGTCAACAATCTGATTGGTCCTTATCAATGTGGCTTCAGGCCAGGAAAGGCTACCATCGACCAAATTTTCACGTTGCGGCAGATCCTGGAAAAAACCTATGAACTCCAAATCGATACCCACCACCTTTTCATCGATTTTAAGGCCGCGTACGACAGCATCTACAGAGACGAACTGTTTAAAGCTATGTCTAGTTTTGGCATCCCTGCCAAGCTCGTTCGCTTGTGCAAAATGACGATGGAGAACTCACGCTGCTCCATCAATGTTGGCAATGAGCTTACGGAATCTTTCGACGTGAAAAAAGGATTCAGACAAGGCGATGCACTGTCGTGCGATTTCCTTAACATCGTTCTTGAGAAGATAGAGCAAAACTCCACCGTCAAGCCGTCAACACCAGAGGCACTATCTTCCAAAAATCTGTTCAACTTCTCGCTTACGCCGTTGATATTGATATAATGGGGAGAACATAGCGTGATATCAATGGCGCCTTTGTGAGAATTGAGACAGATCCGCAAAAATGGGTTTAGCGGTAAATGAGGGAAAAACGAAGTAATGCTATCTTCGAGAAAGGATACCCAACACCGACGGCTCGGACAGAACGTCACAATAGACGCATACAACTTCGAGGTAGTAGAGGAGTTTGTCTACCTAGGCTCCGCTATTAACACGGGCAATAACACCAGCGCCAAGATTTTCTTTGGGCTAAGAAAGCAATTGAGTGGAAAAGCCCTCTCTCGAGCAACTAAGGTAAAACTGTACAACACCTTCATCATCTCTGTCCTGCTGTATGGTGCAGAAGCAAGGACCTTGACAAAACCGGATAAATGTGCCTTAGGCTGTTTTCGGAGTTCTTCGGTAGAGATTTAAAAGACTGCAGTACTTTGGTAATGCAGTCAGTAAAGTCGCAGTTAATTAACTTTAAAAAAGACTTACAGTTAATTAACTTACAAAAGTACTTTAACTGGAAAGGATCAGTCACCAGTCAGTACTTATTTTTTAACTTGCAGTCAATTATATAAAGTCAATTGACTAAAAGTTAATTAACTGCAGTACTTTTAACTGGCTTTAGTCAGTTAAGTCACTAAAAAGTCTTTTAACTTAAGCGAGTTTGGTTTTAGTCAATAAGTCTTTTGACTGCAGTCAATTAATTTTAAGTCAATTGACTTTTTTTTTAGTCTTTTTGAGTTTGAGTCAATATTATTGGGGCAATACTATTGAGTCAATAATATTGTAGTCCCGAAGTAAACAGGGATTTTTTTGTTTGAATTCACATTGGGCCTTACTAATAAACAAATTTAAAGATTACTTAAATAATAAAGTCGATTCTTATTTGTGAACCATACCAATAACCAATTTAATACTCAACTTAGCGTTAAAATTCAGTTAAAATTTTAATGTTGTGCTTGTGAAACTCATGTTTAAACTCATATTTAAATATACAAGTTACGTTATCGCTGTCATTCTGACAAAAGTGTTTTCGTGTTTTTATATTTTTTATAAAGAAGACCTTGTTTGTCCGATGGCAAAAGAATCTAGATGTATCGCAAAAGTATTTGAAAAGCTCACTAGAGAAGACAGCCACTCAGGTTGACCGGTTGAAAATTTAGCTGAAAATATCTAATCCCGAATGGCCGAAATTGTGCGAATAGTCAAATTGAATTTGATAAATTTCAAGATAATCTAAACGCATGATAAATCATAAATGTGAAGAAGAAGCCAGGCAAGAAACTAGAGAAGTAGAGAGATGATATAATGTTTGGGGAATGGTTAAAAATCTGAAAGAAACTCAAAACGAAAATTGAATAAGAATTTGGTTTCAATATTTCAAGAAAAGAAACTCTTTTTGTACATTATTATGTAAATCTTAGCAAAATAAAATTGTCTTTATTAATTTTTCTTTACAAACAGCAAAAGAGTATGTTTTTCCATCCATTTCCATCGTCATTATGATTGAAAATTGTGGTCTCCTTAAAAAAGAAAAAAATGATTTCATAAACGCCTCTGCATATTTCTCAAAAAAAGCAAATGTCGTTTCTTCAGCTGTCTATTTGAAGCCGAATGTAGTAGATAAAGCAATAGAGCGGTAGTTAGTAAAAGACGTGTTTAATTTTGTTATTAGTAACTACACATTTAAACACGACTTTATAATTTAAGCAGGCATCTAACTAAATTCGAATTTAACGATTGATTATTAGTAAGGCCCATTGTGAAGAATCCTGTGTATGGATTCGTCCAATAATTTACCCCAGTGTGGGATATGAACGTACGCATAATGCTGTCCAACTTTCAGATGCCAGGGCCGTGTACTTCAGGAGATACAGACGTCAAAGGGGCGACATGATGGTTTTTTCGGTTGAATTCACATTGTGAAGAACCCTGTCTATGGATTCGTCCAATAATTTACCCCAGTCTGGGATATGAACGTACGCATATACTGTCAAACTTTCAGAGGCCAGGGACGTATACTTCAGGAGATACATACAGGTCAAAGGGGCGAAATGATACACGAGGTTGAAAAACAAGCCAACAAAATTCCAAATGAAAAAAAATTAAGAAAAATCTGTATTTCGAAAGATTAGAAAAGTAAAAGTTTAAATTTGAATAAAAGAATCTTAAAAGGGATGTTAAGGGATGGGAAAAACAGAAGAAATTTCAGAGTTAAGAATTAGTAACTAAAATCGAAAAGAGACCAAGTTTACTATAGCACTTGAATGTTAAAAAGATCAAGTGGTTTAATATCAATAGAAATGTCAGCACTGAATGCCCTTAAAATACGAAAACGCATATCAACGAGATTATGAGTTTGAGTTTAACACGTATGCTCAATTGAGATTTATGTTTTTTTTTATAAATTTCAAAATACTGTCTTTTCTACGACTTAATGGCTTGTTTTTCAACCTCTTGTATCATTTCGCCCCTTTGACCTGTATGTATCTCCTGAAGAATACGGCCCTGGCCTCTGAAAGTTTGACAGAATATGCGTACGTTCATATCCCACACTGGGGTAAATTATTGGACGAATCCGAACAGGATTCTTCACAATGTGAATTCAACCGAAAGAACCATCATGTCGCCCCTTTGACCGTCTGTATCTCCTGAAGTATACGGCCCTGGCCTCTGAAAGTTGGACAGCATTATGCGTACGTTCATATCCCACACTGGGGTAAATTATTGGACGAATCCATACACAGGATTCTTTTTCTTCACAATGTGAATTCAAACAAAAAAATCCCTGTTTACTTCGGTACTACAATATTATTGACTCAATAGTATTGACTCAATAATATTGACTCAAACTCAATTTATTACTTTTTAGTCAAAAAGACAAAAAAAAAGTCAATTGACTTAAAGTTAATTGACTGCAGTCAAAAGACTTATTGACTAAAACCAAACTCGCTTAAGTTAAAAGACTTTTTAGTGACTTAACTGACTAAAGCCATTTAAAAGTAGTGCAGTTAATTAACTTTTAGTCAATTGACTTTATATAATTGACTTCAAGTTAAAAAATAAGTACTGACTGGTGACTGATCCTTTCCAGTTAAAGTACTTTTGTAAGTTAAAAGACTAAAAAAAAAACAGTCTTATTCGTGACTTAACTAAAGTACCGGAATGACTGCAGTCTTTAAAACTCTGTTCTTCGGGTCATCTTTGGCTCCGTGTGCAGTGATGGGGAATGGAGAAGAAGATACAACAGCGAACTTTACAGGTTGTACAACGAAGGGTCAAGATCCAGAGACTCAGATTGCTCGGTTATTTAGAGCGCATGAACACCAATGCTCCGGCCCGGAAAGCCTTATACACTATTCCCGAGGGACACAGAAGGAGAGGAAGACCGCGACTAAGTGGCGCACACAAGTGGAAGAGGACCTCAATCAACTTGAAGTGCAAAACTGGAGGCAGCTAGCTAGCGACCAAGCTGGCTGACGGAGACTGTTGATTGAGGCTAAAGTCCACACCGGACTGTAGCGCCACCTGAAGTAAGTTCAATGAATTTCTATATGCCCTATCGACAGCAAAAACTGTCTAAGGCATACTACCTTTATTTACTGTCAAGTGGAGTCTATCTATCGATGATGCTTTTCATGTCATTTGTATGATTGTTAGCTGCCGATCATTTTTATCTTCTATCGATGGTTGGCCCTAATATAGTTAATATTATTGGGAACTCTACAGCTGCTGGTAATAACGACATCTCTCGTAGCATGATTAATATAATGTGTAGTCAGCGTACTGGACTTCAGGTCTGTTGTTTAAACGCTCAGAGTCTGCTTCCAAAAATTGATGAATTTCGATATTTGTTTGCAGAGTCTAAGGTGGATGTGGTGTGTGTGACAGAAACATGGTTTCGGCCGGAAATAAATGATATTTTGTATGATATGAAAGGTTTTCGATTATTCAGACGTGACAGAGTAGGTAGAATAGGGTGTGGAGTAGCTATTTATGTGCGCTATGAGCTTAAGCCAGAATTCGTTTGTGAATCTCTTCCCTCTGATGATGTTAATTTTGTTTATATTAAAGTTAATTGCAAAGACAACAAAATTGTATTAGGATGTGCATACAGACAAAATAAAAATGTTAATACCGCATCATTATTGGTGAAATTACATGAGTTGACCTGTGTGTCACCTTACATTATATAAGAAGGGGATTTTAATAGCAATTTGCTTTTAGAATCCACACTCACTGAAGATTTAAAAACCCTTAATATGCATCCAGTAAATACAACATATCCGACATACTTTACTAGGGAATCAAGTACTCTGTTGGACATATTTTTCGTAAGCCACCTTAACCCTAGTTTACATCCTGGGGTGTGATACACCCCAGACGACTTTTAAATGCTTGTAACTTTTTTGAAAATCAGATTTTCGACTTGGGATAAAAAATCAGTGAACAAAATTCTGTTTAGTGAATAGTTTTCATCTTTATTTTATCAAAGAGCTTCAACTTGATTTTTTGGAATTTTCGTGTGAAAACAGGTCGTCCACACTTGCCTGGGGTGTGTTACACCCCAATAATCAAAATGTGAAATAAATCAATTTTTTTAATGTTTATTTTAGTTTTCATGAATTAGTAAAATAATAATTGACATTTCGATGCGTAACATTATACTGGTATAAATGGAAGTTCGGGGAGACATTTTTTGTTTTCGTGGAAGCTTCTCGTCAACTGAACGAAAAACCTGCAATTGTCTTGCCATAGTGCGAAGAGCATCGAGACTAACTTTGGATAACCTTTTTTCCATAGAGGGATGCGAACGATCGTCCAACTCCATTTCCATTAGTTCTTTTGTAAATTGGATAAGCTTTTCGTTTCGAAATAACTTTATATTTCTTGAAGGAGGGTTAAAATGGTGAAAAATAATAACTGTGGCTAAAGCTGAAACATCCAACAAATTGTAAAATACAACCATGGGCCACCGATTGGTTTGACGAGAACATGAATATAAAGAGGGAGTAATACGAAATCCCCAAAAGACAAAATCACCATGGGGACAAAATCTCCAAAAAAAAAATCCAACTTGCCAATATCTCCACGACAAAATCCCCACGGAAAAAATCCCCAAAGAAAAAATACTTTTTGCCAAAATCTCCTTGAAATCTCCAAAACTCCAATATTCAGGTACGTCTACTTACACCGTTCCTCTCACGACATGTTTTGTTTTATATTATTATTATTATAATTTATTTACATATAATTGAAATTATAAATAAATATACATAGAAAAAAAAGAGCCTAGCTGCTAAGGCTTTCAGCTCTGTGTTTTGTTTTATATTCATTCTTTATTTGTTTAAACATTAAACAAAGTTCTTTTGAATTGATTTTTTTATTTATTTTGAATGAAATGAATTACATTTAAAATGAATTAAACATTTATTTCTTAAACAACCTTAACTGAATACAATAATATCTCCAAAACAAATATGTTCAAGTAGTGAATCATGCGATTAAATCGCGCGATTTAATCGCATGATTCACTACTTGAACATATTTGTTTTGGAGATTTTGGCATGGAGATTTTGTCCATGGGGATTCTCTCTTTGGAGATATCGCTGCTGGAGATTTCAGTTTGGGGATTTTGGGTTTGGGGATTTTCGTTTGGGGATTTTGGCTTGGGGAAAACGTCACCAACCCATATAAAGACACCATTTGGTCAAACACATCGACTCCTCCTTTTGTTCTATTGTAGTCTAATATCATGACAGGTTTATTTTGTGGTCCGAAAACTTCTTTTTCAACAATGTGCTGTGTTGAAAGCACTGCTGTCGTTTTTGCTACTATAGTAGTATTTTACTCCTTTCAAGAGCCAAATGCTACTCTACTACCCTTAGATGAAATATACTCCCCAAACTTATAGCGTTTTTTATTGTACAAAAGAATTGCCCTTTTTCAATTTTTTTATGTTTCATTGTCAAAAAGAATACTTCTAGATCAATTCTGAAGAGGAAAGAATTGATCTCCCAAATTTGAGAGAATTGCTCTTTTTAAAACACACAAGAAAACATTCTAGCTTGTCAAACCTCAAATTAAAGATTTTAATTTGTTTATATTGCTCTACTGACCGACCAAAGTGCAGTTTTTTATTTTTATTTTGAAAGGAAATTGGAAATAATAAGAAAAAAAGTAAAATAAAGAATGGGTGTAAGTCTTTCCTAAACAAATTATATTACAAAACCAAAAAAACATATTTTATTGAGAAGTGTTCTAAGGGCAATTCTTTCAGGTTACAATGAAAAACGCTATTAGTGAACAAAATCTATCTATATTCCATAGAGAACCTATTTACCTAGAATCGCAACTCGTTCTCTTTTTTAAAAATTCACTGTCCAAAAAATTTTGAGATAAGAGAAAAATATACTACCCATTGCGAATGTATTGGTTTGGCCTCCCATTTGAAATGCATTGAAAAACCAATACATTTGCATTGGGTAGTATATTTTATCAAATTTAATTTTTTTAGTCGAAAGAGAGTAAAATGCCTTGAGTTGCGACTCTAGGTATACCTCCTCTGTGCTATATTCCATGCTGTTGTTCCATATACAAAAATAGTAACCAATTTACGAAATTTGCTAAACAATTTAACGCATATTTTAAAGTTCCTAAAACTACACACCTAATTCCACATCTTAATTACTCGAAAATGTTGAAAAAATAAGCCTGCATTTTTAAACACGCTTTTATAGATCACATACATTGAAGATCCAGAAACGAAATTATAAGAAAGGTAAAAGATGAAAACTAGATTTTGTAATGAAATAAATAAAATTCAACTGTTGGAATTACTATAAGAATAACCAAAACTTTTTAATAAATCGTCGATATTTTTTTTTCGAAAAAGAATTATAGGCAAAATGCAAAAACAATTGATTTGGAGCCGTTTTCTTCACTTATTTCAACTTGTAAACCTTTGCAGTAGACAAACTCAAGAATTGAATTGTAAAGTCAAGCTGAGGACTGTCTTTCTTTACTTATGTAACTTTTAATTCAGAGTTTTGAATTTGAAAGTAGTATCCCCTGGGAAACTCATAACAATTTGAAGTAGTTATGTTAAAAACATGAATTTTTGTTTGTTTTTGGGGACCGGACGGTGAAAACAGCTGCACGAGAAATTCTGAATCAAGAAGAAAAAAGACGACAGATACCTCTTCATAATGACATAATAGTCTCCTCCGGAAATGTTCTCTAGGAAGTATTAGGCCAAAATGACGATACAGGAAACTACATTTGTGTTCGAAGAACCTCCAATCAAAGAAATCTCTTGGGACAGAGTATAAACCCTTAAAAATAAAGATAGTGCATAGTCACTAGTCAGTTAGATTTTCAAACCTTTTCTTTCCTTACTCCATTCATACTTTCAAAGCCCAAGTCTTCATAATTTTCTCTTCGCTTTATGATAATAACTTTAATATTTGTTTAATTAAAAAAAGTGTTTTACTAAATGCAGAAAACACACAAGATCTGACAGAAAATTGTAGGTGTTTTTAATGGTCTAATTAAGTTTTTTGGCAGGTGAGAAAAACTTAACTTGTTAATTTGAGTATGACAGCCTCTAATGAATTTAAGGATAAAATCCTCAAGTTGATATCAACTTTGAGTTAATAAAAGTGTCCTACTATCCGACAAGCATACAATTTCAGTTTTATAACTCCCAAGAATTTATAAGAAACTATAGTTTGCTAATAAACGTCAACCATATCATTTTTGAAACTTCAAAATGATCTGCAAAACCCATTTTAAGTGATACTTTTTCCCGGAGGCGATTAATCGGGATATGTTCCTATAGTAAAAAAAATTATACTACCCAAATATAGAAAATACTCCTCAAAATAATTAAAAAATACTCCCCATTACATTTTTGAAACGACAGCACTGTTGAAAGCAGCACAACTTGTTTCCTGGGTTTTGGAAAATATGAAACCAATGCCATTTTCTCCGAAAATCCAAAAAGTGAGGAATAAAGTGGACGGTATTGTTTCTTGTTATTTATTTTGATTGGTGTATCATACTCATTTAGATGTTCCTTGACAACAAATGGTTTGGGAATGTCGCGTTATCCACTGTAAGATTTCTTCCGGTGTGAAAATATCTTGGCATCAATGACATCACAACATCGTATCCACGGCCAAGGCCTTCACTTTGATCACTACTGCCAGTGTATATTGAAAGTTGCAATGGATATCCAGTTGAACTCTCATTGAGCCACCAAAACTTGATACCATATTTAGCAGGTTTGCTTGGCATATATTGAATATTGACGAAACTTACAGCGACCACGAAAGGCTTTCAATTGCTCGTCAATGGTCAGATTTTCGGATGGAAATAATTTGATGTCAAGGCTTGATTCAATTCTTTCAAAAGGAATTCAACGGGCTGGAGAATGTTTTTTTTTTGCGGCTGACTGTCCTTGACGGCAAATTGAATCATCGAATCGCAAAAATAAATTCAACTTCTCAAAACGTGTAAATGACATCACAGCTCGAAGAATTGTATGGCATTTATTGGATCCCAAAGTGTACGTAGACGGCGGTGACCATCTTTCATTGCTCCAATGTAAAGCAAAACCCCAAAATATGCCTGCAGTTCATTCATATTTAAAGGCTTCCAAAAACGTTGCTTTCTTCGCTTTGCATTTAATTTTTCGTAGACATCATTGGCCTTTTCGTTTGTCCGTTTGATGATTTCGTTTCTCATATCCAGGTTAAAAATTCGATTAAAAATTTGGATAAGAGACGAGTGTTTCAAGTTATTCGTTGGTCCAACAGATCCACCAGGCTTCAAAACATTACAGCTTTGAACACGAGACAGAGCTGCTGTCTCCGGGTCTTTCATCCATTTTCGACCATTATGGGCAAGAAAAAATACGTCATTTGAAACTGGCGCCGTTGATTCCTAAAAACCTAAACAATAAGATGGCCTTAAAACTGTTGGGGTGTAACACATCCCAGGCAAGAAAAGTAGTAAGTTTCTTGGGGCTGTAAACTAGGGTTAATAAAGTTCTTCACTTTGATCAATTATCTGCATCATGTTTTTCCCATCACGATCTGTTGCACTTAACTTATGAGTGTGAGCCTCTTGACTCTAGCAATAGCTACAGCTTTAGAGATTTCAAAAACATCGATTATAGTCGCCTGGAATATGATCTACAATCAATTGATTTTTCACAGGTCTCAAGAATGACTTCAGTTGATGATCAGACTAAATTCATTCAGGACAATTTAGTCTATCTTTTTAACGTGCACGTTCCTACGAAAACAAAGATTCTGAGGTGCAACACCCATCCGTGGTTTCATGACGGCATACGCACACTTATCAATCAGCGTAACCTGGCGTTTAAAACATGACTGATTTTAGAAACAAGGTTGTATTTGAGATCAGAGAATCTAAAAGACGCTTTTATTCTACACGACTTAATCCCTCTTTGGCTGGTCATAAGCTTTGGAAAAATTTAAAAGACATAGGTGTTGGTAAACATGTAAACAACTTTGACAATAGTATTGACTGCAATAAACTGAATGAACAATTTGTATCTCTTTCATCCTTTCGACAACATGACAACTTTAACGTCTTTAATGCGGAAACTAACAGCTTATCGTCAAGTGGTTTTAGCTTTTCAAGTATCAATGAAGAGGATGTTCTTAAGTTTTGCTTATCTATTAAGTCAAACTCAATTGGTTTTGATGATATTCACCCAGTTTTTCTACAAGCAACTCTTCCTTATACATTGAAGGCCATTACTCACCTGTTTAACACAATTTTAATGACCGGTATTTTTCCTGCGAGTTGGAAAAGGGCTAAAATCATTCCAGTTCCAAAAAATGGTACTGAATACAGACCTATAGCTATTCTGCCTTTCTTATCGAAAGCTTTTGAAAAAGTGTTGCATACGCAGATCAGACATCACTTGGAACAGAACAACATGATATGCCCGAACCAATCTGGTTTTCGTCGTGGTCATAGTTGCACAACCGCTCTTATAAACGTCATCGAAGAAATAAGGGATAATGTAGATAGCTATAAAAACACCAGACCCAATACATTTCAAAGAAGCAATAGGTTGTGAACAAAATGCATTCTGGAAGCGTGCTATGAACGAGGAAATGCAATCACTTGAGAAGAACGGTACTTGGCAACTGACAGATCTACCAGCTGACAAGAAAGCAATCGGAAGTAAATGGGTGTATAAATCTAAAGAAGGCTCAAAAGGTGAAATTGTTTACAAGGCTCGTCTAGTAGCACAAGGATTTTTACAGCGCCATGGAATGGACTATGATGAAACTTTGGCGCCAGTCGTTCGTCAGACTACTTTGCGAACTCTGCAACAATTTTATGTACTAAACTTATTGAAAAGTTTGAATTTGCCTCATCGTCTACTAAACTAATTTTTTCGTATCTATCGTCAAAATATCATGCGGTTGTAGCTAATAATCAAACGTCATCGTTCCTTCCGCTAAGCAGAGGTGTCCCCCAAGGATCAATTCTGGGGCCTCTCCTGTTTACAATGTACATTAATGAGCTTCCGTCTCTTGGATTCAAATCATCTTTTCACATGTATGCTGATGACGTCCATTTTCGATATAGTTGTCCTCTTGGATTGATTGAGAATGGTTTTTGTGAGATTAATGACGATTTAAATACGGTTTTAGAATGGTCAGAGTCTAATAGACTGTGTCTAAACCCCACAAAGACAAAATGTCTAATTATTTCTAAAAACCCATTGAGTACGGAGTATTTTCCCCCCATTGCTCTCAACAACGTTCCGATCCAATATCTAGAATCCGCAAAGAACCTGGGTGTCCTATTCAATAGAACACTCACCTGGACAAACAACATAAATGTTACCATCGGAAGAGTGTACGGAGGTCTGAGAATGTTATAGACTACTCAAAAAATTACGCCAATTCAAACAAGAATGGTATTAGCCAAAACACTACTCATTCCTCTTTTGCTTTATGGTTGTGAAATATATAGTAATTGCGATTCCAGGGACAAGAGGAAGTTAAATCTTAATAGATTTAAAAAAATATATATGGCGTCTCTCTGGATAATTTACTTGCACTTAGAACGCTAACAATGCTAAAAAATATCATGCAAACAAAAACACCTCAATATTTGTACAACAAATTACAGTTTCCGCGCTTTAACAGAACCTTAGATCTGACCCCCGTACGCTACTCTTTATGAATGGCATAACTCTGTGCAATTTTGTGCACAAAAAACTGTTTAACGTACTTTGCGAGCATCTGAAGTGCTTCTGCTACCCTGTCAAGGTATCTTCCTATGTGATCTAGGCGAGGCACATCAACGATAGACCAATTCACTCATCACCATTTCCGAGGGCAAAGCAGGTTTGTTAAGACAGAGACGTTCATCTTTAGCCAATCCGCCTACTCTTGATATTGACGTCCTGGTCAGTAAGAATTTTACTGGAGTATTGAAAGCCTACAAAATCCTATCCAACGTACTGTGTGAGCGTCTTAAACCTTCCTGCAACACAATAATCGGCACGTACCAGTGTGGATTTAGCTTTAGGCCAGGCAGAACATCGATAGGCCACTGAGGCAAATCCTGGAAAAGACCAACGAATTTCAAGTCGAAACCCACCATCTTTTCATCGACTTTAAAGCTGCTTATGATAGCATCCACCGCCAAGAGCTTATGATGGCGATGTCTGAATTCGGGATCCCGAACAAACTAATCCAGCTGTGCCGCATGACGCTAAACAATACGCAGTGCAGTGTGCAAATGGGTAACAGCTCATCCGAGTTATTCTCAACATGCGCAGGGTTTAGACAAGGAGATGCGTTGTCATGTGCCTTCTTCAACATAGTCCTGGAGCAGATAGTGCGCAAGGCAGGTGTGAACACGCAAAACACAATCTTCAACAAATCCAACCAGCTCCTAGGCTATGCGGACGACATAGACATCATCGGTCGATCCAAGAGAGCTGTGCTTGAGGCCTTCACAGCGATTGAAGAACAGGCAAAACTAGTTGGGCTTGAAGTGAATGAGGACAAAACCAAGAACATGCTATCAACAAACAAAGCAACATCTGTCCACCGCCTAGGACAAAACGTCACTGTTGGTAGCAGAAATTTCGAGGTAGTTAAGGAGTTCACCTACCTTGGAACAAACATCAATCCCACAAACGACACCTTAGTGGAGATCCGAAGAAGAATTATCCTAGCGAACCGCTGCTGCTTCGGTTTGTCCAAACAACTGGGTTCAAAACTCCTCACTCGAAAGACAAAGTGTCTGATTTTACCAGTCCTACTCTACGGCGCCGAGTGCTGGACGATAAGTAAAAAAGGGGAATTGATACTGGGCACTTTCAAAAGAAAAATTCTTCGATGGATTTTCGGTCCCGTATGCGACGATGGCGGATGGAGAAGAAGGTACAACCGAGAACTGTATGAGCTGTACCAAGATGTGGATGTAGTCTAGAAGGCCAAGAAAAGACGACTACATTGGCTCGGCCACATCGAGCGAATGGACGACAACGCTCCAGCCAAGAAAGTCTTCTCATCCCAGCCCCCAGGTTCGAGACGACAAGGAAGACCGAACCTACGGTACTGATTTCGGATGCCAGAGCGCTTGGTTTCGGCAACTGGAGAGTGCATGCGACGGACCGTTCACAATGGAAGGCTGCAGTATCGCAGGCTGAGATCCTTCATGGATTGTCAGCCGGATATAAGAAAGAAAGAAGTTCTGCGTTACAATAATTAATAAGAAATTCAAACTCACAAATGCCATGCTCTTGCCTTGAAATCTGAAACTTCCAACACTGCTAAATTGGCAGAACCAAGAAACAATTGGGCATTTAACGCATGCAGATAAAAGAGTCAAATGACTCACTCATTCCAAAACTCATTGGAGTCATGAGTTTTGAAGAACGAATAAAATTGAAACAGCCTTCAATAAACAAACTAGCAACTGGCAATAAATTCGGGTCACAAATTCGTCAGCCAAAATACAACTGGAATGTGACGGCAAGAGCTTGTTTTATAGTCAAAATCAACATTTGCATACCAAACAAGTTTTTATCTAGAATTTGTCTGAAAGTGAACCACTTGATGAATGTTTTTTATTTCTAGCTCTAACCAAGGGAATTTGTTGCGAGCTTATCAGCCTCAACCATTGATTTTGTTTTTGTTTTATAAATCTCTGTATTTAAGATAAAAAATAACCAAATTTGTATTTACGTACCTGTATTGCCAAACTGTGTAATTAGCTGGATTAAGTTGAAGCGCGTCTTTGATTAGTTCCAGTGCCCTCAGCGATTTCTCCTTGTTGGCGAGAATGGCACGGAAATAATCGTAGACTTCTCGGACTGTGGATTTAAAAGAGCAAACATTAAAATCGTTAAAATATAGAAAAACAAAATAAGAAGAGTAATTTTCTTACATCTTGGACTGTAGGCTATGGCAACGACTGGATAATCGCCATCGTCTTGTGCAAGTGGTGTTACATCGGCCCATTCTTTTCGGCGGCTGTAAGGTACCCAGTCGGGGGAGAGATCTTCATCGGAACTGTCGCTCATTTTATTTTATTTGGAATTTATGCTGTGGTTGATTAATATTCAAGAAAACAACAATTTAATTTATATTTTTGATGAAATTTTAAAACTGACTGATTCTTGTTCTCGAATTTCTTTCCTTTTGTGCCAATGACAGATAAATGACAAAAGCATCTGTCATTTTTGAGTTTAACAGCTGGTAATGGAATATCAACTGGAAATTCCAATGCGGATGCGTTCGTAGTGAAGGAATAATCTTATGGTGAATATACAATTGAGAAAACTAATGGTGGCTCTACATGCGCCTAGATTTGAAGAACTACGAAAAACAAGCGAATACTAATTTTATCTGTAGGGTGTGGACTTTTTTCATATTATAATATCAAAACCATTCAGCCCGATTCTAAAAACCAATTCCCCGAGAGTTTGTTCCCTTCTCCCTACTCTCTTATTACTAACAAAATACAAAAAGTCTCCGGGAAATTATTTCCTTTTTAAATTTCCCAATCTTCGAAAAAGGTAAAAAAATTCTCCGGGAAAAATAGGAGGCATTCTAAATGTAAAAAATAGGGAAAATTTTTACTCGTCTCCCGTCGAATCATTCCCCGGAAATTTGTTGGAGAATTATAAACGAAAGTGGAAGTTTTTGATTTTGCATCGAAAATAAATTTAAATTTTAACAGCCAAATTAATAAAAAACGTCTAGTCCACTCTTAATCCACAGTCCAACTGGTCCATAGACTAAGCGATAGTCCATGGCCTAAAATTTCTCATTAATAAAAATAATTTGATCCCAGAATAGTAAAGTGACGTTTACCAAAAATTCCCCTTAGGGAATTTTTGTTTTTGTTGATATTTGACAACCAAACGACACATTTCCAAACAATTTTCCTAAAAAACAAAGTTTATCTTTGTGATTGTCCTGGTTTAGTCTTTCCGTCGTCAACGCCAAAGTATTTACAGGTATATACCGAATATTCGATTGCTCAATTGAAACAAATTTATCCTGTCAAGTTTCTGGCCGAGAATATCAACTTACCGGCTCATTTGAAGCTCAAACTTTCCCGAGGATTACGGTGAGTGGTCATCGGTGGCTATTTGTGAAGCCTGGATAGCGAAGAGAGGATATTTTACAGCAAAGGCGGCCCAACTAGGCCATTATCGAACTGGCAATGAATTGCTTCGGATGTGTTTGGGTCGACAAATAACAATGGAGTTCTATCAACCAGGCTTTTTAAGGAAGAGAGGTACATAAATGATTGTCTTATTATTCATATCAGTCTCTACTCTCTAACATTACTTTGTACCAATATAGAGCAATGGCAGCAGCACACAGACGTTGAGGAAGTGAGGAAACGTCAAGGAGACAAAAAACTGAATGAAGAATCATTGAGCGTAGGTACATTCCTCAGACTCAGATAAATGAAAGTTTCACAAATTAATATCTGAGACAGCCTCAAAACATGAAGTAATTCTCTTTATTGGAAGACCAATAAACAAATCTTATTCCGAGTTAACATTTATTTATTTACAATTCTTGTTTTGGTTCTATTTTGGTATTAAACAAAAAAAATTCGAAAGGTTAAGTTATTTTTTCTAACAGTCTGCATGGAGATCAAGAACATCTCCTCATCTTCACCATCACATCCGATCGTGTCATCGTCTTCCATAAAAATAGTCTCATAATGGGAAAGAATCAATTTTATTGCTCTGCAATACAATCACAAATTGGTTATTTGATTTTGAGTGTTTCAGAAACTTACTTTATTAGAACTTCATCTTTGCTGTTGGAATCAATTGGTGAAGGGTAGAGAGCTTTCTTTTGCAAAATGCAATTTACAAAAATATTCGCTGATTTCTGAGAAAAAACCTGAAAAAGCTGGAACAAAAGCAAGACCGATTTGACCAGATATGACATTATTAAAAAAAAACAACGATTTATTTTCATACAGACATTTCTTTTTTTTCTTTCAAGATTGACATATTTCTTGCTTAGTCCTTTGCTAATCCACCTCCCAAGCTGGACTAAGTTGGTAAACGTCACTTAAGAGAAATTTTATTTTATTAATAGCATTTTCCACTAGTTCGCAGACTAAGAGCTAGTCCATTGGTAGTCTATGGGCCTGCACACACGGGATGAATAATTTTTGGACTGAAATGGGTTTTATTCTTCAGTCCAAGCACACACGAGATGATTTCAGACTGGGGGGAAAATGTATATGTGAACGTCTTTTAAATGTGTGAGTATACATTTCGTACCAAAACTGTCAGCTTTTGTATATGTGTTAGTTTTAGTCTTCGTTCATCCACCAAATTTCGGGTTGAAAATTTCAGTCCGGTTCATACTGCACACTTCGCTTCCCTTGCCCACTAAACTGTTTTAGTCCGGATGAATTAGTCTCGTGTGTGCAGGCCCTATGTTTATTAATTTGGCTGTAATAATTTTATAGGTCTAAAACACCTAATAAGTCACAGCTGCAAATGTTGCAGAATTTAATGGAGATGTTGCCTGCAGATTCCAGAGCATAAAGAAGGTACATATTACCTAGAGTCGCAACTTGATCTCTTTTTTTAAAAATCACCGTCCAAAAAATTTTGTGTTTACTCTCTTTTCTTGTGTCCGTGAATCTGTGTAATTCCATATCAATGCCTTGAGTTGCGACTCTAGGTATACCTCCTCTGTGTTCCAGAGCAGGCCAAAGGAAGAAGGCTTACAGTTTTGTGGAGGAAAGTTGTGTGTAATGTAAAACGCCAACGCAACATTTCTTTTATCTGCGGCTGTTTGACATATTTGTATCCATTGTTGACAAAGTTGCTCTTCCAGGACTTCACTAATCACCTTACTGAAAAAGGGATGGGATGAGCCAACATTAAAGTCTTTTCCAACGCCTGCCGTTTGCTATGATCCCTCAGCGAAAAAATGCAAACATGCATTCAATTTACAGTTGGAAGAACTGAAAAAAACTTTTCAACTGGTTTATTGTCTCTAATGATAATGAGAACCTAATGAAATGAGTAATGACACACCGAACAAGAACTTTTTCATTAACTCTTTAACATTTTTGAATCAAAAAAAACCAAGACATTTATTAAAATGTAAAAAAAAAATGTACACAGGCATTCTGGCAACACCAAAGGATTAAATACACTCCTTTGATAGCTTCTGGCAGCTCTTTCCTCTCGTCTCATATGACAAATATTGCCAAACAGTTGTTTCGAAAATTCAGAATTTTTTTTCCCGCTTTCGAATTGAAAAATAATCTCCCGATGAATTCAGAATAATAGCGTTTTTTTTTAGGTCGTCCGGAACTGTTCCGAACAGTTCTGTACTCGTTCACTTGGCACAAGATGACAGTTCATGTTCTGAATAGAACAGAAAAACGATTCCGAATTTGAAGTCAGAATCAAAAACAGAATCCCGCATACATGCACACACTCGCATATACGTACTCGCTCAGGCACGGATCTAGAATTTTTTTCCGGAGGGGGTCACAGGATAGAAAAAAATCAAAAATAACAAGAACTACCAAATAAATTAATCAGGGAAGGTTTAAACGGTTAAAATTTTTTCATAAATTCACCTATTCCACACATTTTTGAAGAAATACAAACAAAGTAATGTGTTTGCTTTTATTCATCACACTTTCGAACGAATAAAAAATCAAATTTGACAGAAAAAAAACAAGCTTCCCGAACCACCGTTTCTTTGTTTTAAGCACGCAATTAAATATTTTTTCAGAGCCGGTTCGTCATAAGGTTTAAAGTCGATTAAAAAAAGTTTTGATTGTGGTATTAAATTAAATGTTTATGTGCCAAAATTAAACAAGTGAGTGGTTAGTGAGAAATAACAAATTTCAAACAATTATAGGAAGCATCAATTATAGGAAGTATCAATAGCGGTGACGTGAAATAACGCACGACGAAATAAGCTATTTTCTGAAACTGAAAATCTTGCAACACAGTTGGATCTTGGATGTAGAGTTGAAAGTACCACGCGTTATTTCTAGTTAAAATTATCGTGATAACCACCAACAGAATCAAACCCCAGAGGAATATTTCAGTAGAGCAATTTACATTCCTCTGTTGGACAACGTTGTGACGGACCTGAACGAAAGGCTCTCTCCAGACGTGATAAAGATTTTTGGGTGAAGAGTGTTTCTGCCTCGGAGTTCCTTTACGGCGGAGGACATTGAAGAAGTTCAGCTTGTAGCAGAAACGTACCAAAAGCTTCTAAACTCTCCCCTTTCGAGCTTTATTGCCGAATTTGATCTGTGGGTAGCTGACAGGAACCGAATGGTTGAAAACGGCGGTGAACTCCCAGATTCGGTTCCTCTCGCCCTTGATGCGTGTAATGGTAATTTATCCGGCTATTAATACACTGCTTACGATTTTGGAAACGCTCTCTGTTACTGAAGCCACTGCAGAAAGGAGTTTTTCAACTCTCTATCGCTTCAAAACTTGTTTGAGACAGACTCACCAGGCTTGCATTGCTACACATCAATCGTGACATCGAATTAGACAACGATGCGATCATTAACAGATTTGCGAAACAAAATAGAAGATTGCATTTTGTGTTATAAATTATGCTTTTGGTTGGAACTTGTAAACAGATGCTAGCATATAAACTATAGCTACAATCCAAATATAGAAAAAATAATAAAAAATGTCAGTATTGTGTAAAAAAATTGTTGATTCAGCCTTTTTTTTATTCTATTTTTTCAGAGGGCAAAAGAGTAACTTAATTGTGATCGTTTGTTTAGTTCCCGATTCTTAAGTTTGCAAAAACTAGGTTTTGTTCGTTTGTTTTCTTTTTGTTATTCGGTTTGCCATATACAGGTTCTGTTATAGTTCCAAAAAGAAAAAGACTTGACACGTTATGTTAAACGTTATAATAGGTAGTTGTTTATTCGATGACTTGCTTATTGAGAGTGATTTCAGAAAGACATATCATAAAAAGATCAAATAAAGAAATACGGTAAAATTGCATTGAATTCATAACTGATTACATTTGGATATGCAAATGAGTATATGTACATGTATGCGTTATATAAACGAGAAATATTTCAGCGCACAGTAGTGCTCAAAAGTAATGACTTATAACAGTCCCCCTCAATGCAATTATCAAACAAAATAATATTAAATTTACTTTAAGAATTAATTCAAACAAAACAATTCAGAATTCAAAAATCAATTGTTAACATTTTTAAGAAAATTAATTCCCATCAAAATGGATAGCTTCTCGTGCTTTGGTCTGGTAAGGTTCTTCGTAAGGACATCAGCTATCATCTCGGATGTTTGCGTATACTTCAAATCGATGACACCATCTTCGTACAGCTCACGCACAAAATGATGTGCTTACTTCGGGGGTGGAAGACTGGGTTTTTCACAAGCTGCTGTGCACCTAAATTATCAGAATGGATTAGAATAGATTTAAATGATACCTTTTCATTCATTCATTCATTCAAATTCGTTAAGAAGATTTCGTAGATATGATGCCTCTTTAGATGCCTGCGAAAGAGCCATGTATTCGGCTTCTGTACTACTCAGAGCCACTGAGCTTTGTTTTTTGGACTCCCAAGAAACTGCTCCACCAGCCATCAGGAACACAAAGCCAGTATATGAACGACGGTCTTCGATATTACCGGCCCAATCAGCATCTACGAATCCAGTTAGATTAGTGCCTGTCTTGTTGTATGTAAGCCTTGCGTTACTTGTTGATTTCAGATATCTCAAAAGATGTTTCGCTGCAATGAAGTGCTCAGTGTACGGCTCCACATTGAATTGAGAAAGCTTACATACAGAATACATAATATCAGGACGCGTTGAAATCGCAATGTATAGAAGTGCGCCAATTAGCGATTGGTATTTCGTAGGATCTTCACGTTGTTTTGGGTTACAATCACTCTTTGCCAGCTTTATACCAGGATCCAAAGGTGTGTAACGAGGTTTACAGTCAATCAAATTGAATTTCTTACAGAGCTCATCTATGTATTTTTTCTGGTGGATTTCGATGCTTTGACTACTTCTTTCAACTTGAATTCCCAGGTAGTAACTCAACTCACCTTTGTCGACAATATCAAATTCAGAACTAATCTGAGATTTGATAGCTTTCAAGTCTTCATAGCACGATGTAGCAATGATCATATCATCAACGTAGATACCAACAATACATAAAGTAGCTCCTTTGCATTTAGTATAGACACAAGTGTCTCCATTGCAACGCCGAAAGTCAAGTTTTTGCATAGTGTCATTCAGCTTCTTATTCCATTTACTGCCGGCTTGTTTAAGCCCATACAAGGATTTCTTAAGTCGACATACTCGATTAGGGTACCGCGAATCAACGAATCCCTCCGGCTGATGCATGAACACTGTTTCATTTAAATTCCCATGCAAGTAGGCTGTCGTTACATCAACATGGTGTAAATGAAGATCAAACTGCGCAGCCATAGCCAGTATAATGCGAATCGTAGAATAGCGAACGACAGGGGCAAATGTCTCATAATAATTGACCATATATTTTTGCGAACAGCCTTTTGCAACAAGGCGACATTTGAAGCGATCTACAGTACCATCTGCGTTTCGTTTTATGCTGAACACCCATCTGCATCCAATCACTTGGCAATCATTGGGTGGGTCAACCAATTCCCAAGTACCCATCGATGAAAGTGCATCATACTCAGCTTTCATAGCTTCTCTCCATCGCTGACTTTCCGGATGGTTTAATGCTTCCGTAAAAGAATAAGGAACTGTCATGCTTTCTTGGACAGTGTTTATGGCCTGTTGGTTGTATTGCTTCGCTGGACGGCCGACTTTACCTGTTCTAATTATTCTCGGGCGGCCAGGTAGGTTTTTCATCTGCGGAGGGTTGCACGATTGTGAAATCTGTGTAGAAGGCTTTGTTTCTCCAACCTCTTCCTTTAATACAAGTTCTTCGTTAGACTCACTAACGTTTTCTGCCATCGTATCCAAGTCTGTATTCAAAAAATCATACATGTTAGTACTCAATTATGTATCGTTTTCAAAAAATTGAACATCACGACTCTTGATAATTTTACCTGTGGCCCTGTCTAGCAATCTATAAGCTTTCGATTCGTCAGAGTAGCCGACAAACATATACTCCTTACCTTTTGGCTCAAACTTAGATTTGCCAGGCTGCTTTACTAATGCTACTGCATTTGACCCGAATACTCGAAAATGGCTCACAGAAGGTCTTTTTCCACACCAGACTTCATAAGGTGTTTTATTACCCAAAATCTTTGTGGGGCATCGATTTCGTAAATAAGCACTAGTGTTAACTGCTTCTGCCCATAACGATTCAGGAAGCGAAGACCCTATCAGCAAACACCGTGCCATTTCCACGAGTGTTCGGTTCGCCCTTTCAGCCACACCATTTTGCTGTGGTGTGTGAGCTACTGTCAACTGCCTCTTAATACCATATTCTTTTAAAAAATCTGAGAATTGGTTGGAAACATATTCCGCTCCGTTATCACTACGGATCATTTTTATTGCTCGCCCTGTCTCTCGCTCTACATCTCTTTTAAATTGCTTGAAAATTCCTAGGACCTCGTTCCTTCTTTTCATAATATAAATGTAGATTTTTCGGGACTTGTCGTCAATGAAACTTACGAAATAACGACCTCCACCAGCTGAAGCTGTCCTCATCGGTCCACATATATCTGTGTGGATTAAATCGAGGAGTCCCCTACTTCTACTCTGTGAATGCTTAGGGAAAGGTTGTTCTGTAATTTTTCCTTTTGCGCATACAACACAATCTAAGCTATTTTTATTGGAGAGCTTAAGTCCAAGCACCATATTCTCTTTAGAAAGCTGTTGAAGACTTCCAGCATTAAGGTGTCCAAATCTCTCGTGCCATCTAATAAAAGAACTTGGATTCAAAGTATGAGATCTCAAGCTGAGTGATGATTCATGTCGGATACCACATACTACGTACAAATCCTGACGTCTTTTCGCTCTTAAAATCACCTTATTGTTCTGATCCCTGACAACTCCGAAGTTTTGTCCAAATTCAACAGCATGCCCACTAATCGTTATCTTACTAACTGATAGGAAATTTCCCCTCAACTCACGAACGAAGAAAACATCTCTCAGAGTTACGTCACAATCATCTGTACAAATTCGAACCGTTCCTACTCCACTGGATGCAACACACACATCAGTTGCGAGCTCTACATTTGTCTTAGGGCCATCTCTTATTGTTGAAAAAAGATTCCTATCGCAGCACATATGAGATGTGGCACCACTATCAACGCACCATTCGCCTCTGCCTAGAACTCCATTTCCATAAGAAGTATCAGAAACTATGCCAAACGCTGCTTCATTCCTATTGATGGTAGAGGAACACTGAGAAGCGAAATGACCTCGTTTACCACACTTGAAATATTTGCCACGTGTGTTTCGCTTTTTATTGAAATTGCCTTTGTTTGAGAAGAGAGATGGAGCTTGCTTCGCTCTTGAATTTATAGCTAACACATGCTGACTACCCCTGCTACCACCCACGTGGTCTTTGTCCCTGTCATTCCTTCTTTGTTCCTCTTCCGTCAACTTAACCTTCAAAGAAGCTAATGTGGGCAACCTGTCGCGACTCTCAATAGCTACTATAAAATTCTCGTAATCGTCAGGAAGACTACAAAGCAACATTATGGCAAGCAACTCATCTGGCATCTTTACATCTATTTCATAAAGTTTCTCAACAGTTTGGCAAAAATAATTGATATGAGCAGACATCGATTGCCCTTCATGCATTTTATTCGACAACAATTGTTTGAATAAACTTACTTGTCTCGCTGGTCCAGATGGTTTATGAATAGATGCAAGAATGTCCCATGCTTGCTTCGAACTTTTGCACTGCTTCACGTGGATGAGTTCTGCTGGCTTCACACTGAGTAGGATTGTAGATAGCGCCTTACTGTCCGATTTTTCCCACCTCGTCTTTTCGTCAGCCTCAGGGTCCTCCTTGAGTATGTTCTCGCCACTTACGTACTCCCAAAGATCGCAATGCACGAGCACGCTTTTCATGAGAACCTCCCATGAGCTATAGTTATCTTTATCAAGCTTCTCAATTTGATATAAAGAGGCCATGATTTTAATTCGTATTATTCACGACAAACGCAAATTATAAAGTAAAAAACTATTTAGACTTTATTAAGCTTAAACTTTAACTTTATTTATTAAAAAAATGTGGCCTTGACTTGACACGTTATGTTAAACGTTATAATAGGTAGTTGTTTATTCGATGACTTGCTTATTGAGAGTGATTTCAGAAAGACATATCATAAAAAGATCAAATAAAGAAATACGGTAAAATTGCATTGAATTCATAACTGATTACATTTGGATATGCAAATGAGTATATGTACATGTATGCGTTATATAAACGAGAAATATTTCAGCGCACAGTAGTGCTCAAAAGTAATGACTTATAACAGGTTCAGCTCTTTTTTTTTTAATACAGCCTGTTTGGGGGGGGGGTCATGACCCCCATGACCCCCCTCTGAATCCGCGCCTGTACTCGCTGCCATGTTTACAAATAAAGAAATTAAAAACAATGTCATGTCATCTGCGATTCTTCATATGAGGATTCACAAATACACAACCATTCAACCCTTAGAAGCAAAAAAATGTGTTTGCCTGTTCGTTTGGAATCCGGAATCGGACAGTTCTGTGTACAATTCCGGATTACCAAAAAAAAAAACGCTATAAGGGAGAGAACTCCCGGGGAGAACACATCTCCCGGGGAGTACTATTCCCGGGGAATATTTAGAATTGGGCTGATTATGTTATGTACGTTCATGAACGAGTTCGAAAGCCATCAAAAACGAGAATACAAAAATCAGCTGTTCATGAATTTCAATAGCTTAATAAGCTTAAGCCTGGTACCTGCAGTTATAGTTCGGTTTTAACCTAGTACCTAACCTGCAGGTTGGAAATCGATTGTAGCGACATTAGGGCTGTTTTTTTCCCAGGCTAAGCAAAATGTTACTAACATTTCCATGTTAAATACAACAACACAGTTAGGACGGATAAATAAGAGTCCTATCTCTTAGGAATTTTAGGGTTTAGTGCTGCCAGAAATTAGTTGGCGTTGAATTCATTCAAACTGTCAAAAAAATTATCGAAAATTCATCGAATTTAACTGTGAAAGGCAAACAAAAAAACCAGTCGTGGACGAATTTACAGTTTTATGCAGTCTCATGAATCTACAAATTTAAAGAAAAATCAAACGAATTGAAGTAATGGCTGAAGATGAAAATAAAAGGTTAGTATTAAGTGCTTATTAAAAAACATGAACGTAAATAAACACATATTTGCATTTTAACTGCTTTTTTGATTTGAATTCAGTAAGCGAAAGTTTTGGAGCAAAGAGGAGACACTTGGGCTTCTTAAGTGCTATTCGGCACGTAAAGAAGAGTTTGTTCACAGCCGAAAGAGGAAAAATGCATATCAAAATGTCCTTGAAGACATGATTTACCAGGGGTATACGGTAAGTGTAATTAATAAGTAAGAAAATAACGCACAAACCATATGGATAACAGCAATAATTTTGTCCCTTTTTTGTTTTGCGACCCTTACTTACATATATGTATATGTTTGTTATTTCCAGACTTCAACAGATAAAACGACTCTCAGCTTGGAAAAAAAAATGCGCAATCTTTTAGCGGCATACAAGGCGGCAAAGGATAATTCGAAAAAACTGGTGCTGGGCCCTGTATTGCTCCATATATGCAAGATATGGAAGAGATTTTTGGCGATAAGCCAATCGTTTCCAACAATCATACCCTGCAGTCAAGCGGCCACAACCTCCGACGTCGTCGCTGTCGCCTTCCATCGAATTTGTTTCGGTCCCAACTTCATCACCCATATCATCGTTGTTGCTGACTCCACAAGAACAGTTGTCCAATGATTCTTTTTTTTTCAGAAGCGTCGGAGCTTGATCTGCCAATCCAAAAAAATTCTCACAAAAGAAAGTCGGCGACTTAGCAGAAATGCAGTTTTATTTAACATTAAGGCCGTGTGCGAATTCAGTTAAAAATGGGTTAAAACTTGACGTTTGGTTAAATTTTGACATTTCGCATTAAATAAAATTTGACTAGTTGCGGAGCAAGTTAAAATATGACAGTAGTGGTTAAAAATTCACCCAATTCGCACACGCCTTTGTATATGGAGACTCCATATACAAAGCACACGCACACATTAAAACTTGACGTTTGGTGAAAAAAATGGGTTAAAAATTAACGGGTTGGGTACGATATCCCGATTTTTATAATCCTGACTTTCAAAATCCCGATTTTATAATCCCGCTTGTTAAAATCCCGATTTTCATAATCCCGATTTTTTGTAATCCCGTGTAATATAATCCCGTTTCTTATTATCCCGCTTTTCAAAATCCCGTTTTTTATTATCCCGTTTTAACAATGAAAAGCAGTTGCTTTGTTTTGAAAAATCGCGCGATTTTTAAAAACAACGCAACTACTTTTGATTGTAAAAACGACAAAAAAAAATTAAGTTAAAACACATGAGTTTAATAGCATAGTTTATAATAATTACTTTAACAAAGAAAACATAAAACGAAAGTAGTGTATTCATTCCAAGAATCAAAGATATAATATAACAAAACTTGCACAATACTAAATAACAAGACATCTCTAGGTACATGGGTAATGCATGTGGTGATGCCCAACCATTTGTTACTGCAACATAACTTAATTATAACGGGAAATCAAAAAGGAGCGTCTGATAACGCTAGATTTTGTAAAAGTAATTAAAAGCAGTTTTAATTTAATCCAAGAGAACAAATTCATTGATTTTTTAGTCTTATTTTAAATCTTTTGAATACCGGTTGGCGGGATTAAATGGGATTTTCGGGATTTTAAAAATCGGTATTATAGCAGGTCGGGATTTTGACTAAATGGGATTTTAAAACTCGGGATTTAACAAAAGCGGTATTTTAGAAGACGGGATTTTAAAACTTTTTTTTTCGGGATTCTTGAAAAACGGGATTTTAAAAAGCGGGAATCCGATACGCTCCCAAAATTAACCTGCTGTGGAGCAGGATAAATGGGTTAAAATTTTGACGTGTTTTTTTTTCTTCTGTAGTTCTGTTGTGTTGTTTTTTCTGTTCTTTTACATTTTATTTTGTTCCTTGTTATGATTAACTAATTATTGCATCGATATTTCAAAAGATTAACACAAAATACTTTTAATTTGCCATATAATATAAATAATTGTTCTTTCTGTTGAGAATGATAACAGATATCAAGGCCGTGTGCGAATTGGATGAAGTGTGGTTAAGGCCGAACTGGCATTTTATTTTATTTGAGAATTGATAATTGAATAGTAAGGCCGTGTGCGGCCACATTTAATCCAATTCGCACACGGCCTAAAAAATAAAAATGGATGAATTTTTAACCACTATTGTCATATTTTAACCTGCTCCGCAGCTAGTCAAATAATTTTATTCAATGCGAAGTGTCAAAATTTAACCAAACGTCAAGTTTTAACCCATTTTTAACTGAATTCGCACACGGCCCAAATGCGAAAACAAGTTTTGCAGTGTTACTACATGGAAATAACCAACCATCCAAAACTGGAATTATTGTTGCTTCAAAATATCAAATTACCCCTGCAAAATCGAGAAAAATATTTTTAGTTACTTTTCATGAAATTTATTGCTTAAAGTTTGGTTTTGTACGCAAAATTATTTTGGCTAGAAGAATAAAAACATTTTTTCTTGAGGAAAATTTCTTAAATCATGAGGGAAATTTCTTAGTTCTACGAAGAAATGTTGGGTAAAAAAATCCCTTTTAACGCAATTCACACAGCAAGTAGCTTAATTTGATCCCATTTTTAACCAAACGTCAAATTTTAACCAAACGTCAAGTTTTAATTCACATTGTGGTCAAAAATGGATGAATTTTTAACCACTACTGTCATATTTTAACCCTCAGCTAGTCTAATGGCGTTTTTAATTGGGAATCTGGAATCTGAAAAAAAGCATTCTGGTCTTAAAGTCAGAAGCGAATTCTCTTCTTTTCAGAATAAGAACTGTCACTTTTGCCCAATTGAACGCATTCAGAATGCTTTTTTTTACTTCCAGATTGCCAATTAAAAACGCCATAATTCAACACATTTTATTCAATGCGAAGTGTCAAAATTTAACCAAAAGTCAAGTTTTAACCTCTTTTTAACTGAATTCGCATACGGCCTAAGAACGAAATTCGATGGACTATTAAGTTGGTGTTATGATAGTCGTGTTTTTTATCACTACTCAGTAGCCAGCACAGCAAAATTTCCCTTGGCAAAGCAACAACAATTTGGATTGCAGTTGATAAAAAGGCCAGTAAAAAAATGACTGTTGTGCCGGCGATAGAACTTTCATTTGTTGAAATGAAGATGGTGTTAAGAAGAATTATTTTGCTACGTAAATCTAATGATCTGAGCTTATCTGAGTTATGCACTAGCTTAGGTTGAGATATTTGCTAATTTTGTTTTATCCGAGGCGAAACCCTAAGGTCCATTTTGCGAAGTTTTAGATAACTATTGCCATGCAAATTGAATTGACAGATAAAGTGAGTTGGAGCGTTTTATTCACACTTGATTACTGGGCTGGCTACTGAGTAGTGAAAAAAAAACGACGATGATGTCGCAAATAGGAGTAGACTTCGGAAAATCAGTGGTCACAAGGAAAAACCGCTAACTCGATTTTCAACATTTTTCAGTAGAGAAGTTTGAAGTTTTTATTAAAATTCTAAATTCATAAATTACTCTACAATCCTATTGGAAAATCTGATCGCCCTGAAACTAGTATAAAATTAATAGTATTTTAGTCCGAAGTTAATATAAAACTCAAAAAATTAACTAAACATTTAAATGATACCGTCGGAAAGAGAATCATTGTTTTAGCTGTTATCTTTCTAGCTATAATGGAGAATTTTGCTTTGCCAATCTGTACTTTAGCTGTTATTGTGAAAATAGAAAAATATCACCGAGGAAGAACAACTTTACTCGACTTAAATTGTTATTCCTTAAGTAAAGAAGAAAAAAGTATAATCTTAAATCAACTTTAGAAGCATTTTTATCAATTGTGATTGAATAATTTAATCACTGTTCACTGTTTTATTCTCAATAAGTTTTAATCCCACTTCTGACACCAATGTAATATTCGGCTTGGTCCGACAATTAAAACTTATTCACTTTTCAAATAAAACACAAATTCACTTTATTCAAATCACTCACAAACTTATTTATTCAACACTTTCAATTACAACTTTTCAAACACAGTGTACTTTACTTATCGCAGTTCACAATCAACTAATTCATCTCGCTACCAAACAGCTATTTATATAACAAAAATGATGGGTTCTAGAAACTACTATTGGTTCTTGGAGAAACTGAAAGTTCGAGAAGCTCTCTATTTACAAATAAAAAAAATACTGGGATTTTTTGTAGGGGCTAACGTTCTTAATGCTAAACAAAAAGTTTCTCTTAAATCACTAGGTATTGCCCCTCACAAGTGTTTACTACTACAATGAAACGATATTAAGTAAAGAGAGTATGTACATTAAATAAACAAGAGATACAGAGTAAGTAAAGAGAGTAAGAAAAGTGTGTACATTAAATATAGAAAGAGATACAGAGCGTAAGAGATAATAAAGTATACACATTAGACATTACAATAGAAGGAGAAACAGAGCGTTTGAGATAAAAAAAGTGTATACACATTACATTGCCCCCTCCTTAGGATTGATCGTCCCGAACAAATCCATCATTCTCATCACCACTGTAGCGATGTAGTCGGTCGCGATGTACGACTTTAAGTTTACCTCTGACTCCTTTTTGTATCCGGTATACGACGTCGTTGATTTTGCTAATCACTGTATATGGACCTTCCCAGTCCCGTTGAAGTTTCGGTGACAACACTTTTTGCCGATGGGGATTGTAAAGCCACACTCGATCTCCTGCTTGGAACTCTGTTGTTGTCGCTCGTATATCGTAGCGTGTCTTCATTCGGTCACTGAACATCTTTATTTTTGACCTAGTATCGTCGTGGATCTGATGGAGTCTTTCTCTGAGGTCATCAAAGTAGTCATCCTCGGCTTGCGGTTCCGACGTGGGACATCCAAATTTTATTTCGCTCGGCAATCTGATGTTCCTACCCATCAAAATCTCAGACGGTGTATGGCCAGTTGAGCTATGTCTTGCACTTCGATACGCCATCAAAAACAGTGGAATGTGTCGATCCCAATCTCGCTGGTTGTCGTCCACAACTTTGCAAAGATGTTCCTTAAAGGTTCGGTTGAACCGTTCGACCATGCCATCAGATTGTGGGTGGAGTGGTGTTGTTCTTGTCTTCTTGATGTGAAGAAGCCCACAAACTTCCTGGAATATGTTTGATTCAAAGTTCCTTCCCTGGTCGGAATGCAGTTCTAATGGAACACCGAATCTGCTCACCCAGTTGAACACAATTTGGTCTGCGACTGTTTTGGCTTCTTGATTTGGTATGGCGTATGCTTCAGGCCACTTGCTGAAGTAATCCATGACGACCAGAATATAACGATTTCCATTATTTGTTTCCGGAAATGGACCCGCCACGTCTATTGCAATCCTTTCAAAGGGTGATCCGACATTATACTGCTGCATTTGGCTGTGATTCTTTTTGTTTGGGCCTTTGGTGGCAGCACAGGTATCACATTTTCGGCACCACTTCTCGACATCTTCCCTTGCATGTAGCCAATAGAATCGTTGTCGAACCTTTTCTAGCGTCTTGTTTACTCCTAGATGGCCTCCCGAAACTCCATCATGCATCTCTCGCAGAACGTCCATAATCTTCGATCTCGGTAAGACTATAGCTGCATTACATAGGACTTTCCATCTGCTGATTCCCACTTACGTCGAAGGACACCTTCTTGGACATGCAACGAGTCCCACTGTGCCCAATAGGCCTTCAGAGCCGGACTTCTGTCGGAGATATCAGCCCATTCTGGTTTTTCCTGGTGTTCCTTGCATGCGAGGATGGGTTCAATATCTGGGTCCTCTTGTTGGGCCTTCCTCAGCTCGTTGTTGCTCCAGCCGTTAATGGGATCGGTTCTGGTTCGTTGGACAGTGACCACTTCTTTTTCTTCTTGGCGTCTACAATGCTTACAGTCTTGCTTACATGGTCTCCGAGACAGTGCATCAGCATTTGAGTGAAGCTTCCCCTTCCGATGTTGAATTTCATAATCGTACGTCTGCAGCCTCTCAATCCATCTCGCCACTTGACCCTCTGGATTCTTGAAATTCAAAAGCCAGTTTAGTGCTCCATGGTCGGTTCGGAGAAGAAACTTCTGTCCATAGAGATACTTATGGAAGTGCTTTGTTGCCAAAATCAGTGCAAGAAGTTCTCTTCTGGTCACACAATAGTTTCTTTCCGACTTCGAGAGTACCTTGCTGTAATAGGCAACCACCTTTTCTTCGCCATCATGTACCTGTGACAATACTGCACCAATCCCGACATTGCTGGCATCAGCATCAATGATGAACAGTTTTCCTGGAGTCGGGTAGGTCAGCACTGGTGCATTACACAAGCGTTGCTTGAGCTCTTGAAAGCTGCGCTCGCACTCACCTGACCATTTAAACTGCTTTCCTTTTTCCGTTAGCTGATGTAGACTCTTGGCGATCTCAGCAAAGTTCTTTACAAAGCGCCTATAGTAGGTGGCTAGACCCAGAAAGCTTCGGAGTTGATGTTTGTCCTGTGGTGTTGGCCAATTCTTCACGGTGTCAACCTTATCAGGATCCGTCTTTGGAAGAGAATGATATGTCCCAGGTATTTCACTTCGGTTTTGAAGAGTGAACACTTTTCTGGATTGAGCTTGAGGTGGGCTTCTCGAAGTCTTTGAAACACTGCTCTCAGATTTGTACAATGTTCGTCAAATGTTTTCCCGTATACGATGACGTCATCCAAATAGACCAGGCAAGATTTCCAAGTGAGTTCTTGCAGGACGCATTCCATAAGGCGCTCAAAAGTCGCTGGAGCATTGCACAGTCCAAAAGGCATCACTTTGAACTGCCACAATCCGTTTCCTGTCGAGAACGCTGTCTTCTCTTTGTCTTCAGGATGGATTTCTACTTGCCAGTATCCACTTTTCAGGTCCAAAGTTGAGAACCATTGTGCTCCTTCCATTGCGTCCAGAGTATCGCTGATCCTAGGCAGAGGGTAGCTATCTTTCTTGGTCACATCGTTCAACCTTCGATAGTCCACGCAAAAGCGGGTTGATCCGTCTTTCTTCTTTACCAGGACCACTGGAGACGCCCAAGGGCGTCGATCAGACCCTCTTCTTTCATGGTGGTTATCAGTTCTTCAACCTCACCTTATTTGGCTAGTGGAAGGCGTCTTGCAGGTTGCCGAATCGGCTTTGCATCTCCGGTGTTGATTCGATGTTGAACCAGTTGTGTTCTGCCATATTTCCCTTGCGATGACGAAAAGATGTCTGCAAATTCTTCGAGGAGACCTTCTGCAGTTTTTCGTTGTTGGTGACCAAGATAAGATGACTTGAGAATGTTGGTCTTTATGGAGTTCAGCTCCTCAGATTTTGAGGTTTGCCTTGACTCTTCTTCGTTGATTCTTGTTATCGCTGATACAGATTCGCATTGTCCGACAATCTCACCTTTTCTAAGCTTAACTTCGAACGGCTTGATGTTCAGTATTCGTACGGGAACCATGTTCTTTACAGGTCTAACAAGAGTCTTCCCAATGGTGACGTTTTGGGAGGACTTTACAGATGCTGGTTCGACCATGAGGTATCGATGGCTGCCAGGCTTACCCTTCAATTTCGTCCACACGAATACTTCTGAAGAAGCAGGCAAAGTGAGATCTTCTTTGATGACGGTTTTCACAGATAACGAGGTCTCATGCGAGTGGATCCCATAGATCATCGGAATCTCGATGTTTCGATATTTCAGGACTTGGTTCCCGATGTCCAATATCACTCCGTGATCTTTCATGAAATCGACGCCGACAATGCACTCGTCGCATATATCTGCTACCAGAAACAGGTGAGAGAATTCCAACTCTGCCATCCGGATCTTAAGACGTACCTCACCATAGACTTTTGCGGCTTCTCCAGTTGCAGTCCTTAGACGATAGCTATTGGTGTTGTGGAGCCATGTCTTCTTAACGAGGTCCTGCCGTACAATGGACGCCGTGGCACCGGTGTCGATGGTAGCCACACATTTGTTGCCGTTTATACTTGCTTCCACGGTCAGGCTCTTGTTGTCACGTTTCGTTTGGGAAACCTGGATGGTGTTTCTGGGGCCATCGATACCAGAAACCAGCTTCTGCCCCTCGAAGTTGGTTCTTATTCGTTTCCCGGGTGGGAAACAGCTTCGGAAGCAACGTTGTTGGTGTTACTTTGACTTGTTGAGTAAGTTCTGTTTCCACAGTGTTGGCATGAGATTCCTCTTCGCGGTAATCTGCACTGGCGTTGTAGATGCCCAGTCTTGTTGCAGTTCCAGCATCGTGCGGGGCCGTCTCGCTGACTTCTTTCCAGAGTAGCCTTTTGACAAGAGCATTCTTGGACTCCCAATTCTCTCACGCAATGCACGTTTTGGGAAGCTTGTTCTGCGGCTTCCATTGTCAGAGCGAAAGCCAATGCTTCTGGTAGTGTTTGCTTTCCGGCAGTGCGAATAGCCCTTTGGAGATTTATATCGCCCACAGCTCTCACAAAGGCTTCAACAGCAAGTTGATTTATTATCTCGTTGCCAGCTGTTGGGTATGCCAGGTGAACCAATCACTGCAGAGTTTCACCTCTTTTCTGTGCTCTATTGTTAAGCTGAACTCGGAAGACTTCTGTCATGTGGCTATCCCCAAACCGCTGTTCGATTGCGTTTACCAGAACTTTGAAGTCACCGTTCTTCTCTGCTGAGATGGTTTGTAGCAGTTCAGCAGCTGCTCCTCTCAAGGCAAGTGTAAGAGCAATGTATTTTTCGTCATCGTCCCAGCCGTTTGTTAACGCTGCTGCTTCAAACTGTTTCTTGTAGATTGACCACGGTATCTGACCATCAAAGCTTGGAGGATTCACTTCTCTCTTCCTTGAGCACTCACCAGAAGGTTCTCGAGCTTTCATCTTTCGCACTTTTTCCAGTTCCTTTGTGATGGTATCGATTTGCTCGTCGATTTTCTCGATACGTGCATTTTGTTTTCCGACGCACTCGTCGAGAGTATTGATTTTCTCTTCGAAGTCTGCAAACCTGCCTTCTAGAAGATTTTTCTGTTCATCAAAACGCTCTAGAACATCATTCCTTTGTGTTTCCAGTTGCTCCAGAACATTCTTGTTTTGAGTTTCTTGCTTCTTTTGATTCTCTTCAAATTTGGCTAGAAGAAGTGTCATCATGTTAGATAAGTCGGCAGTTGCATTTACCTCTTCCGATTTTGCTTCCACTTCGAAAGCAAATGTATCTGGGTTTTCATTTTGTTGTTCAAGATTTTCCTGTAGCCGTTTTACGAGTTCGATTTTAATTCCTGCCCCACTTAAGCCACGTTTGCTTAATTCGGCTTTTAGCTCAGCGACAGTTAGGTCTTTCAAAACTTTACTCATTTTTTTTTTTTACTTCACTATTTCACACAAAATAATTTAATCACTGTTCACTGTTTTATTCTCAATAAGTTTTAATCCCACTTCTGACACCAATGTAATATTCGGCTTGGTCCGACAATTAAAACTTATTCACTTTTCAAATAAAACACAAATTCACTTTATTCAAATCACTCACAAACTTATTTATTCAACACTTTCAATTACAACTTTTCAAACACAGTGTACTTTACTTATCGCAGTTCACAATCAACTAATTCATCTCGCTACCAAACAGCTATTTATATAACAAAAATGATGGGTTCTAGAAACTACTATTGGTTCTTGGAGAAACTGAAAGTTCGAAAAGCTCTCTATTTACAAATAAAAAAAATACTGGGATTTTTTGTAGGGGCTAACGTTCTTAATGCTAAACAAAAAGTTTCTCTTAAATCACTAGGTATTGCCCCTCACAAGTGTTTACTACTACAATGAAACGATATTAAGTAAAGAGAGTATGTACATTAAATAAACAAGAGATACAGAGTAAGTAAAGAGAGTAAGAAAAGTGTGTACATTAAATATAGAAAGAGATACAGAGCGTAAGAGATAATAACGTATACTCATTAGGCATTACAATAGAAGGAGAAACAGAGCGTTTGAGATAAATAAAGTGTATACACATTACAGTATTTTCATGAAATTGATCACGGTTAGGTTAGGTTAAGGTGGTTGCGGATACAAGATCCGCACACTTAGACCAAAGGAAAAGGCCCATTGTGATACCACATGAATCTAGAGAATTACTTCTTACTAGTCGAACCATTTTGAGCTTTTCACAAAGCGAAGAAGATATTATTTGATGTCTTTGTTAGCTAGTTCACTGGGATTATCATAAAAATATTCTCCCAGATGAAGTTTGCGTCTTAGGGAAAGTGCAGGGCATGTGCATAGAAGGTGAGAGATTGTTTCCTTTTCTTCCTCGTCCATACAGCTCTTGCAGAAGTCATTTGAGGCTACACCAAGTCGTATTACATGTCTGCCTATAAGACAGTGTCACGTAAGGACACCTTTTAATGAGCTAATATGAAATCTGCTTTGAGATAACAAGACTTTAGAGCGCTTTAGGTCCAGTGACGGCCATAATGAGTTTTGTGGCTTCGCACGTTGGTAAATTGTACCACCTAGAGTTAATTATCGTTAAGGCTGTTTCTTTTAGCAAAAGTTTACATGTAGCTATCGGTATACCTATCTTTTCACTTTCAGGTGAAATAGGTATGACAGTTCCATTTCTAGCGAGTTCAGCGGATCTACAATTTTCTGTGATGTCTCTGTGGCCCGGCACCCCAACAGAGGTGAATGTTAAATTGCTGCGCCATCTCCATAAGAGATGATCGACAATCGAGGGCCGTTTGAGAGTTGGTTGAGACAGCATCGAGAGATTTAATAGCAGCCTGACTGTCAGAGCAGATGCGGATATCAGAAGTTGATATCACGTTTTCTCTCAGCCAGGATAGAACCTCTTTGATCGCCAAAATTTCCGCTTGGAAGACGCTACAATGATAAGGGAGGCGGAATGAGAGGCTTAGATTAAGCTTTTCTAAGTACACACCACTACCAACTCCATCATTTGTCTTGGATTCATCTGTATAAAAATGAATGCTTTTGTCTTCTAGGAGTTTTTTGTCTTCCCATTCATCTCTGGATGGAATGGAGACCTGGAAGCAGCGGCGGATTAAACGTTGAGGGCGCCATAGGCAAGAATCTCACTGGCGCCCCTATATAGAAATATCTCGTGCTATAGTTTGACCGAAATCGCTGCACCACGCCTAAAGAAAAGGCGTTGAAATAAGGGGCAAGGAAAAGGAGAATTAGTTTACATGAGATCTATTAGTATTGTCCGAAAGATCTTACGAATTTGGTTGATTGAAACCGTAAATTTTGTAAACCAGGGCCCTATTGCACCAACGACTTTTCACTTTTCACTTTGCAACTTTTCACTTTTACTTTGCAAATTCTGTTTCACCAAACGCTAATTTGCAAAGAGGAAATTATTTTTTTGAAAAGTAAACAAAAAAATCCTCCTTTGCAAATTTTGTTTCACCAACCGCAAATTCGCAAAGTGAAAAGTACTTTTCTGAAAAGTGAAAAGTTTTGCAAATTTGCAAAGAATTGTTTGATTTCGTTTCACCAAACGAAAAAACTTTGCACTTTGCATTTCAAATACTGAAAAGCTTTTCAATAATATGCAAAGCAAAAATTTTCTTTGCAGTTTGTGATAAGTTCGTTTATTTTTGTTTTATATTCAATTTTATATATAATTTCATTATAATAGATTATTATCTAATATATAAAATTCTTCTGTCACAGTTTTAGTGGTCATACTCCTCCGAAATGGCTTGACGGATGTTGATGAAATTTTATATGTTTATTCAGTATCAGTAGGTATGAGAATAGGCTTATAAATTATAACTAAGTTTTATACCGCTAATTGTTGAGGATGGCTCACCCACACTGTCTGTTTTTGCATTTCTTGGGCCGTTGTTTGTTTTTAATAATTTTTTGTGGGTCATTAAGAAATACATTCAGTCCTTAATTTTCAACTTCCTACCACTTTTTGGACGCAGCGTTATTTTGGAAGGAAGCAAAGAGAATATCCTTGAATTGAAAAAATAACGAAATGATAAAGCTTGTTTTTGCAATCGTAATAAATTTAAAAATTACTTTTTTATTTTTTACCACTTCCAAAACAGCTAACTTCTTGGCGTTTTAAACAGTACGACTCATTTTGAAAATTTTGAAAAAAACGTGCACTATTAATATCTCTTTCTATGACATTCTGTCATTAAATTTTGTTTTTGACATTTGCACTTTTTTATCACTAGTGGAGTTGTTTACTTTTTACTTGCGCCACATAGAATATAGTATGGCAAGTATTGAATTCGCAAAAATAAGTTGAGATTTTGATGAGATATGACATTACGACGATAAAGTCGAAAAAAGTGGGTCCGGCGATTCCGTCCGTCTGTGAGTCTGTCTTTCTGTGAACGCACCTACAGCCTAAACCACTGGTCCGACTTCAAACTTATTTGTATTTTTGAGGTTATTATTTGGAAAACATGAGCAAGTTCGTACGAAACAGTTGTTCACATATTTTTTAAATTCGTAATAACAAGGAAAAGAAGCCCAAATCTTATATTTGTTTTACTTTGCAACTTTTCAAATTAGGACTGAAAATGAAAAGTTACATTTTAAGTTGGTGAAACGCCCACACTTTTCACTTTGCAAAAAAACATTGAAATTTGCAAAGTGAAAAGTCGAGAACTTTTCATTTTTGGTGAAACACTTTTTACTTTTACTTTGCAGAAAACTATTATTTTGCAAAGTTCCAAAGTGAAAAGTGAAAAGTTGTTGGTGCAATAGGGCCCAGGTTAACTCGAGTTGGTTCTTATGCAAACCGAGTGGCAACTCGGTTCTCAAATCGGATTGCCCCGAAAATCAATCTATAAAGAACTTATAAAGCAGAAAAATTAGGTTTAAAATCCGTCGAAATCTTTGCCATCCGCCGATGAACTTCGACCATTAGGTTATTTGCCCCTAAAATAAGTAAAATCAATACCTATTCAAAAACGCTTACAAAATTAGAAGTAAGCTAAGTCGATTTCCGAGTTGTCAAACCGAGTTGACTCTGTACTGTAAGCGGAATTGCTCAAGATCGATTTTTATTTTTATTTTAACAAAAGATGAAAGTGCAATTCGAGTTCACAAGTTTGTTACTTTAACAACCATGTTTGAACTCGCATAATTTGCCACTTGCAAGAATTACTGCGCCCGCGCAACCCTTTGTTGCCTTGCCCCTAGGCACGTGCCTATGTTTGCCTTTAGGATAATACGGCACTGCCTGGAAGTTTTTCCGAAATTGGGGTTTTGGAATGGTGTAGTCTATGTACTTTGGTATAGAACCGAAGAAGTTCAAAATGATGGAATGTCCCCCATTATTGTCGGTCCATTGAGATGAGGCGTTGAGTCGTGAAGATATCGAGGGGTGTCAGATGGAGGAGAGTGCTTAACGCTGCTGAGGGTGTGGTTCTCAATGCCCCGCTTGTGCAGAGACATGCAGTGCGTTGGACTCTACTGAGTTTGACTTTCTCCAGTGCAGCAGTCCACCATACTGCAACCGCGTACATGAGTATTGGTCGGATGACCGATGTATATCGATGAGGTTGAAAACCCCATTTGCTTCCTGTATGGATTTCTTGCAGGAGAAAAGAGCTACTGTAGCTCTCTTAACTCTATCCTGAATATTAGAGTCTCGGGATCAATTTTTTTCAAAAAAATGCATAACCTACAATTATAGTTTATAGTACCTTATTTTATTAGATATACCAATACTTTGTCACAAATTTTATTTTATTTTACGGGTTCATTTAAGTGAAAACACAAACTTAATTTTGAGTTGTGAACACAACCATCTTCTTGAACGAATTTATTATTTTCAAGCAAGTAAAGGGCTTTAGCTAGTTAATTGTTCCTGAAAAATTAACCACGTCACCGTAAAACACTACACAAAACCAGATTATATTAATTACAAATTCTTGATCGTGAAAATGATTTGAGTTCAGGAATATAAAAGTATTTTTTAAATATATAATTTATATATTTAATGAGGATATCGTGTCAACTGGTGTATAAATAAAGATATTGAACATTGAAAATGTTACAAATCGAGTTCAATCGTGAAGTTTGTCGAGGACGGTTCGCAAATTGATTTTAGAAATAATTATCTAACTATGTTCGGAGAAATTAAAACTTTATTTATTGTTCTCATTGTTTTATTTGGAACGGTCTTCTTTTTTGTAAATATTTGATTTTCTTTTAAAATAAAATAATAAAATATGTTGTTTTGCTTGTTTATTTGCAGGACATGGCTCAGTGTAAGCCATTCTCTATTATCCCTGGATTCCAAACGAAATTGGGCCCATTGGGAACATTTGGTGTTTCAGCTGGAGTGACTGGCAATATTTAAGAATTTCTGATCTAAAATTAGCAATAAATAACATGACATGAAATTAGGCCAGAATTTTTTATTTTTATTATAACCGAGTGCAGAAAAAATATTCACTTAATGGTTGACAGTCATTTTGATGTATCTACAATTGAAAAACTCTTGTCGAGGGATATTGTGACTAGGTATTATCGATTTGCAGGAATTACGGGAAAATGTTTTCGAATGATTAACATTTTTGCTGATATCTCGGCCATCAGGCCTTCAAGAAAATTGTGACGCATATTGGTGAATAGAGGTCGAACATACCTTTCTATTGATGTAACATTCGATGGGTTTGGGAAGAATTTCTTTCTGTCCAAAATTTTGGTAAGCGGTTCCCATGATATTTAAAAAACAAAAAAAAACATGAAAGAATCGATTTCGCTTAATTCAATATATTCATAGTCCTCATCCTCATTATCCTGGAGCTAACTTCTGAAAGCCAAACTCAATTCCGAGTTCTGGTTGCTGTTAGGTCACAATAAGCAAAAATAAAAAAAGATGGTTTTCTATCATAACTTGGTCACTTGAACTCGTTTAGTTTTCTGTGACTGATAGAGGGCAATTAGACCTATGCTCTATTGCACCATTTGACATAGGCTACCTGGGAAATTGAGAGATCTTGCTATTTGAAACCGCTGGACATTTTCTGAAGCTAGAAATCAAAGAAATTATTTGATAAAACCAAAAAAAAAAGGTTTTTTGATCATAACTCGGTATCCGTCCATTTGCCCGAAAATACAGGCCCGAATATACAATTGCCCGAATGGACAGTTGCCCGAATCTACTTGCCCGAACGGATTTACCCGAATCCACGTGCCCAAATCAACTTGCCCGAATGGTCATTTTGTTCCTCGTTGTACCAAACTCATATACTCGTTGTTTGCTAGCGTAGCCATAGTCGTGCACCACAAAGACGAAGGTCGAACTATAGAATATTTGAAAAACATTTCGCACAACATTTTGATTTCTTGAGATTATTATGTAAAAATACAGAAGAAAAATACATTGAATTACAACAACAATAACTGTTCTATAATCATTTTCTTTCGGGCGTAATAACAATCGGGCATTTAGATTCGGGCAAAACAATTCGGGTTTGTATTTTTCGGATTTTTCACTTTCGGGCAAATGACCATTCGGGCGGGTGTTTTCGGGCGAATGACCGTGAATCCATAACTCGGTAACCAGAGCGAACAACTTTACTTATTAACTTCTAACAGGAAGTTATCGCAATGGGGACCATTCTGTGAACCCCTAGTTTTTGCAGATTTTGAACCCACCCTCTTTATAGAAATGTCGGTCTTTTCAGTGCTCTCGTTGGGGAAGGTCCCCTCTGTGTTGTGTGTCGTTTGCAGTGTCGATTTATGTTTTTTTATTCGTCGTGTCCGTGCGTCATATTTGTCGTATCGTCGTGTTAAAAAAACAAATCAGTCAACACCTAAGAAAAAAAGAAGAAAAAAAAAACAATAATTTGTTCAACAAATAAAACTTAAAAATTCTGGCCACCAAACAAAAAAACAAAAACAGAAAAAAAAATCCATAAAAAAAAACGCTAAACCACGAAAAAAAGCAAATAGCCCAAACCATTTCCATGCACTCAAACATAAAGCCGAAAAAAAATCCCGCAATAAAAAAAAAAAAACAAAAGCACAGCATCTCCAAATAACAACAAAAAAACGCCTAGCACAGCACAGTGAGTACCCATCCTCCTTTCTTCCTAGCACAAACAGTTGATGGCTTATCATGTGCATTACATTGCAATGTGTGTTTTTTTTTTGCTCATGCAATGTATGTATACATGATATGACACCAACAGCAGACGAATAGAAGATTACTGTTTGAGTTCCGGGGTCGGATCGGTTAACGCAACTGTTAAGGCATAACACTAACAGGGGCGCCAAGTCGAAAAGAAGTCTGGGATTCAATTCAGTGCTTTTCTGAGAGCTCGTTTGTTTTAGTTTTGAAATTTTTTGAATACTGCAATGGCTGAGAATTTCAGGGTCGACTACAGTAATATTCGTGGGTTGAGAACGAATTTTCTGTCGACGTACCTCCACACTGTTTTAAACAGGCCAGCTGTTTTGGCACTAAGTGAAACCCAAGTAGGTGAGGCTACTGATCCTACTGAATTTCACATTCATGGGTACAACTTAGTGCCACTATTCCTTTCCCACCATGGCCTCGCCGTTTATATTAGAAGTGATGTTGCTTACCAATTTAAACCACAGTACAGCTCTCATTTAAATCCTTTCTTTAATTTTATGTGGTTCAAATTTTCCGTTAATAAGCACATCATCCATTATTGTTTCCTTTATAGAAGCCCAAATTTGGACAGGGTTTCAACTTATTACGAATTTGACTCACTGTCCGACTCCATCGAAAGAATTGTTTCCTTGTATCCTCGCACTGAAATCGTTATTACGGGCGATTTCAATGTACACAATTCTTCCTGGCTTCTCCATTCGAGCAAGACATCACCCGAAGGAGTGTGTGCTGAGATTTTTGCTGAGTTTAACCATCTTGCTCAGTTGGTCAACGAGCCCACTCGAATACCGGACATTGACGGCCAAGCAGAAAACACTCTTGACTTGTTCCTTACCTCTGACCCTGATAAATATACAATAAGTGTATTATCGCCTCTAGGCCGATCTGACCATTGCGTCATATCCGCAAATTTCTCGTGTCAAAAAATCCCAGTTAAAGAGAGAGAGCTCCTAAGAGAACTGTTTGGCAATACGAGAAAGCCGACTGGGACGGTCTCAATAATTTTTTCAGGGTCTTTAACTGGTCACTATGCTTCCTCGATAGTGACGTAGATTCCAGTGCGGATATGCTCGCAAGTTTAATTCTTCTGGGAATGAGAACTTTTATCCCGAATAGGGCTAAGAGCATCAGACCCAAAGAGAACGCATGGTTTGATATGAGCTGTAAAGAGGTTATCAGGGTTAAAGAGGTAAGTTTCCGTTGTTACAAAGCCAACCCTACTGAGGAAAACCAGAATAAGTTTAAACAAGCCAGGAAGGCCTGCAATGTCCATATTCGACGGACCAAATTTTTACATGACCAAAAACTAAGGCAAAAAATACTGCAATGTCCCAAAGGCAGTAAAAATTTTTGGTCATTTGTGAAAAACATGAAGAATTCTTCTTCTTCCTCGGTCCCAACGCTCGTTGATGATGACACTCCAGTCGTTAGCTCTCTTGCGAAAGCTAAACTTTTTGCTAGGCAGTTCGCCGCCAACTCTTCGCTGCCAGAGAGTGACATGACTCCGCCAGTTCTTGAGCGCGTCAATGATTCCATGGGACAAATCTTCTTTCGCACTCGTGCTGTGGCGAGGGTCCTAAAGGATCTCAACATACACAAATCCGCTGGCCCGGATGGTATCCCCGCTATTGTTCTGAAGAGGTGTTCTTCAACGCTGGCAAAACCCTTGCGTAAGCTTTTCCATCTATCCTATTCTTCTGGGCTCGTTCCGAGTAGTTGGAAAACAGCATTTGTCCAGCCTATACCCAAAAAAGGCGAATCCTCCTCTCCCTCCAATTATCGTCCGATTGCACTTACGTCCCTTCTTTCCAAGGTCATGGAAACGCTGATAAATTATCAGCTCAAGAAATATCTTGAAGAACGAAAGCTTCTTAATGACCGGCAGTACGGCTTTCGCAGCAACAGGTCCACTGGTGATCTGATGGTTTATCTCACCGAACAGTGGAACAAATCTTTACATCGTTTTGGAGAGAGTAAGATTGTTGCACTTGATATTTCAAAAGCATTTGATAGAGTTTGGCACCAGGCTCTCTTATCGAAAATGCGTGCTTTCGGTATTGATGAATTTCTCCTTCGTTGGATTAGAAACTTTCTCTCGAACCGTTCTATACAAGTTATATTGGACGGGTTCAAGTCTGAAACCCACAAAATAAATGCTGGTGTGCCCCAGGGCTCTGTTTTGTCTCCGACCCTCTTTCTCATTTTCATAAATGATCTCTTGTCTGTAACTTCTAATCCAATTCATTGTTTCGCTGACGATAGTACCCTTAGCTTTTCATATTCGTTCCCAGACTCTCATCCCTCCTCTTCGGATGTGGAACTGCAACGGCTGAATATGATAAGCTCATTAAACTCTGACTTAAACAGCATTGTACAATGGGGAATAAGAAACCGCGTAGAGTTTAATGCTTCGAAAACTCAATGCTGTCTTGTATCGTTGAAGCGAGATATACCCCTCTTGCCACTGTCCATGAGTGGCACTTGCATCAGCGAAACCGAACATCTCGAGATTCTCGGTATGTGCATCACCGACCACCTCTTGTGGAACGAACACATACGCGATGTCGCCAAAAATGCCGCAAGTTGTTTAGGTTTTTTAAGAAGATGCAAGAAATTTTTTTCCCCGTCTGATCTGGCTACCATCTACAAAACTTACATACGTCCAAAGCTTGAGTACAACTCCCACGTTTGGGCTGGTGCTCCAGTAACGTACTTAAGTCTTCTGGACAGTATCCAGAAAAGAGCATTTAAGATGATTGGTGACCCTACCATCGTTGAGACATTTACGTCACTTGAACATCGACGTAATGTCTCATGCCTCACTCTCTTTTACCGTTACTTCAATGGTTTATGCTCTAGTGAAATAGCCAGTTGCATTCCTCCCCTTAAGATATTCAACCGTAATACCCGCGCCTCTAGGAATGCCCATCAGTTCACCCTCGAGCCCAACTTCGGACGTACAGTTATGTTTAGAGAATCGTTCTTTAGCCGTACTACGCGAATGTGGAACTCTCTTCCACACTCTGTCTTTCCCAGTCACTGTAGTGTTCAGGAATTCAAGACCAATGTTAACCGACACCTCATCCTAAACCCTCTCCATCTATCCCACTTTCCTTAACGCTCGCACTGTGCTTTGGCATAAAAAGGGAACAAAAACCCCTTGAGTGCGTGCTTATTATAAAAAAAAAAAAAATATGTATCGTTTGTACGTATGGGCGTACTCTTACTTACAAAAGTCTGCGTACCTACATCTTTTCATTCAAAAAATCTTTTTAAAAATATGTGCTTCAGATTACTTGCAAGTGCCCGTGGCTTATAGTACCTAATTAGGTGCGTAGGCCTTGGCTCTTCAAGAGCTGTCGCGCCACTCTATTTATTCTGAATTTAACGTGATGACATACACTGAAATTAGTGTATCTCTTTCAGATATAACGGTCCTAAAATAGTTATTTTTTTGTTCTTTTTTTTCTTTTCAATAAAACTTAAATAAACTTACTTAAAATAAAACGACGTTTACTACTGAACAATCGTAAGTGTACTTCGACTTTTGTCACTAAGAGCATATGCGTATGTACGTTCAGATTATTTCACCTCGATTATCACGCGAACCACTCATGATATTGACAGACTGATCTCATTCGACACAAAATCGCAGGATTAACCATCAATTTTCAGCGAAATCGGCTTAGCAGTTTCTTATTAGGAATGAAAAAAACTTGCAAAAAAATCTAAAAGCGCGTAAAATTCGTCATTTATGCATAAACTTTTTTCCATTTTAAGGGCAACCGTCAACTTTTTAGCAAAGGAAAAAAAAGCAATTTAACGCAACATAAATTTTGTAGATTAAATTTTCACCTTCAATTATCATTAGAAAATATTTTCTAAGTGTTAAATGATGCTTCCATCCGTTCTTATAACTTTCAAAAGCTAAAATATTGACTACACACCACAAATTTTGTTTACCCTATTGTCATTTCTTATTTAAAATTTACGTCTACTCTCAAGTTTATGTGCGCTTTAAGGATAGAGAGCTTCAAGGGATGTTTAACAGACTTGCACTTCAACAAGGGTGGAAACAAAGCAGTTCATTTTATGCATCAGAGCGTATAAAAAGCTGCATATCGCGGGGCATTCGTTCCAATTCTTTCTGCAACAACCATTATCCTAAAATATAACCCAATTTTTGTTCTGTTGTGTCATCAACTCTCTAACGAGATGAAAAAAACTTTTTTATCAATCACCCACCGAAACAAACAAAAACAAAACAAAAAAATTTCTAATTTCATCTTCAGAACTGTCAACTCACTTCCGTAAGACCCCGTCTTTCTAGCTGCGGTACTTTTATCATCTTTTATGAAATTAAATACTGAAACATGAAACCATCATTAATCCAGTTTTGTTGAAATATAATTAGTGGCGGAAAAGTGTCCCTTTTATGGATTCACACAAAGTCAGCATCATCTTCGTTTGGAGAGCGAGAACTTGCAAAGCCGAAAAATTAAGAACAACTCAAGGTGGTGGGGGTAATAATTCACTAATTACTTTATGCTGTGTTGACGAAGAAACCAAAAATGACGTTATGAATGTTCGAGCAGAAGGGGTTGGGAAACGCTTAATAAGGGGAAAATTTCAATGATGAACACAAAAGCTCCACTCAATTATTCTTCATTATTGTCAATCAAACGTCCTTCAAACAGTATTTTGAACTACAAAAAAGTCTGAATCCCAACCCTTTCGAATTGCACTCCTGTGTTGTTGTTCCTTAGAAGGAAGACAATATTTAAGACCGGTACAAAATTTAAAGATCGAAAATCTTTTTAAATTTATAAGAACACAATTTGGTGCGAAAAGAAATAAATCACCAAACAACAGACAAGAGATTATATTCCTTATGACTAAATCGCCGATTTACCTACCCTCCTTAATGCTCTATTCCATGGGATCATGGGATGGAACGGATGACAAAAAAAAATCTAGTCGAACTTTTTGAATCAAGAAACAAGCTAAAAGGTTTTAATGTTAAATCGTGTGGAAGGTGATATGATTATGTTGTCCTGACATTAACCATGGAGACAATACACCAACATCATCATCATCGGGATGCCAAAGTTAGTGGAGTAGATACCCTTCTGGCTTGTGTATTGTCGTGAGTCGTTTTTGCACTGTGATTCTGATTATAATCAGATGAGTTCTATTGTGAACAAAATTTGATGTTTCCATGCAATCAACCCTCCAAAAAAAATTGGGTAAATGCTTGCAACTGAACTTCGTTTTATTAAGTAAATGGAAGTGAGGGACATTTTGTTCGAGGTTTAATGCAACCGAATAACAAATTTTGTCATATTTAATCAAGTGCATAGTCAATGTGCATCACTTGCAGTTGTTAGAATTTAAGAGGAAACATGCATGTTAATGTTTTAAAATGCACATCCTGTGAACTTTATAATGGGTTTTATCAAACTTGACAAAACATTTACAGCTTAGTACATGATAGGTGATGATAAACTTATTCAAGTCAAGTGACATTATTTTTGTAAAAGAATTAATGAAGATAGGATCATTCATTTTTCTGTTTTTAAAGTAAAGCTAAATAAAACACACACAACGATACATTTTCAATGAAAATTTTATTTTATTACAAAGTTTGGACTTTTTCATGTTATTCAAATTGTCGCATTTGGAGTTACGCAGCATGCGATTTTTTTGAGGTAATTTTTAACCACTAGACAAAAAAAGTCTAACGGTCTCATTTTGCATAATCTTCTGGACCAATAACACCTCTCGTCCATAAAGTACACCAAACAGTCACTTTTGCTGGATGAAATGGAACCTTTTCGATCACTTGTTCGCTTACATAGTCGTAATGAACCAACCTTCGTAACTAAAAATCGACAAGAAGTCCTAGATATCACTCTTGTCTTGAATTGGAGAGTATAAAAGGAACACTCGTTCGCCGATCATAGATACATCCAATTCACCCTTATTGAAGAGTCCCCAAAACCAATCCAATTCCGTAATTATCGGAAGACAGATTGGCCAAAATATAGGACAACCTTTCTGATCCTCCCTTGTGCGCTCTTGAACTCGATCAAAAAGTCGATGAGCTTACAGCAGCCTTCAATAGAGCCATGGAAACTGCCTGCCCCCTCACTACAGTGCGGGGAAAGAAGAAACCATACTGGTGGGCTGCTGAACTAGAAATACTCAGGAAAGGTTGTAGAAGGCTTTTCAATCATACAAAAAAGTCTAGACACCCCCAAGATTGGGATTCCTATAAGGAATCCCTCAAAAAGTATAAACAATATCTGAGAATAGCCAATAGAAGAATCTTCGGAGGCATCGAGGTTAAGGAAAATTCATTCGATAAATCCAACCATGCCTAGTTGTCTTAAAAACTCGGATGGTACATGGACTAACTCTTGCGAAGAAACGCTAAACCTGCTATTAGACACCCACTTCCCAGATAGCTCCAAATCCGTTAATACAACAAACCGTCCTAGGTCTGGTATAAACTTAAGTTTTCCTCAAGGTCTTGTTACAACAGAAAAATTGACATGGGCTCTGAATAGTTTCGAACCTTATAAATCTCCAGGTCCAGATCAAATCATACCAGCTGAGCTACAACATACCAGCGATATAACTTTGCCCATCATTGAGGTGATCTTCAAAAGTTGTCTAGATCTGGCATATATACCACAGCGATGGAGAGAGGTAAAGGTAGTATTCATTCCCAAGGCGGGCAAATGCTCGCATGTCAACCCTAAAGATGTAAGACCTATTTGTCTATCATCTTTCATTCTCAAAACGCTGGAACGATTGATTAATATCCATATACGTAATAGCATTGAAAAAAGACTATCGATGTCTCAGCATGCTTACTGCAAAGGGAAAAGGGTACATTAACATTGACACATATGCTATCACTTCTGCTATGACGACCCTAAATGTCGAATACTCACTTTGTGAGTTGATTAATCTAATGCTAAAAAGCAGGATCATCAACTCTAAGATGGGGGATTTTTGTACGAAAAGGTCTGTCAGCAGAGGCACTCCGCAAGGTGGTGTTCTGTGCCCTCTCCTGTGGAACATAGTAGTTAACAAACTGCTAGTATCCCTCGAGAAGAAAGGCTATAAAGTGATTGCGTATGCCGATGACGCTATCGCCGTCACAGGACAACATCCTAATACCCTGAGAGACCTCCTCCAAAACGCACTTAATATATGCTCACCAGATGGGCTGACCACTGTGGACTTAATATTAATCCTCAAAAAACAGACCTCGTCCTTTTTACACGGAAATACAAAATCCCAGTAATTGTATCTCCTTCAATAAAGGGTGTACCACTAATTTCAAAAAATGAAGCCAAATATCTTGGTCTTATATTAGACAAAAAATTAAGTTGGAAACCTAATATTCAGGAAAGAGTTGCAGATATCCATATAGGAAGCAAATGGGGTTTTCAACCTCGCATAACCTATTGGCTATATACATCGGTCATCCGACCAATACTCATGTACGGGGTTGCAGTATGGTGAACTGCACTGGAGAAAGTCACTTACTGCGACAAACTCAGCAGAGTCCAACGCACTGCATGTCTCTGCATAAGCGGGGCATTGAGAACCACACCCTCAGAAGCGTTAGACACTGTCCTCCATCTGACACCCCCGGACATTTTCAGCAAAAAATTGGCAGCGAGTACAGCTATAAGACTCAACGCCTCATCTCAATGGACCAACAATAATGTGGGACATTCCATCATTTTGAACTTCTTCGGTTCTATACCAAAGTACATAGACTACACCAATCCCAATTTGGAAAAAACTTCCAGGTATCCATTCCATCCAGAGATGAATGGGAAGACAAAAAACTCCTGGATGACAAAAGCATTCATTTTTATACAGATGGATCCAAGACAAATGATGGAGTTGGTAGTGGTGTGTACTCAGAAAAGCCTTATCTAAGCATCTCATTCCGCCTCCCTAATCATTGTAGCGTCTTCCCAGCGGAAATTTTAGCGATCAAAGAGGTTCTCTCCTGGCTGAGAGAAAACGTGATATCAACTTCTGATAACCGCATCTTCTCTGACAGTCAGGCTGCTATTAAATCTTTCGACGGTGTCTCAACCAACTCTCAAACGGCCCTCGATTGTTGTCGATCATCTCTTATGGCGATGGCGCAGCAATTTAACATTCACCTCTGTTGGGGTGCCGGGCCACAGAGACATCACAGGAAATTGTAGAGTCGATGAACTCGCTAAAATTGGAAGCGTCATACCTATTTAACCTGAAAGGGAAAAGATAGGTATATCGATAGCTACATGTAAACTTTTGCTAAAAGAAACAGCCTTAACGATAACAAACTCTAGGTGGTACAATTTACCAACGTGCGCAGCCACAAAACTCATATTATGGCCATCACTGGACCTAAAGCGCTCTAAAGACTTGTTATCTCAAAGCAGACTTCATATTAGCTCCCTAATAGGTGTCCTTACGGGACACTGTCTTACAGGCAGACACGCAATACGAATTAGTGTAGCCTCAAATGACTTCTGCAGGAGCTGTATGGACGAGGACAAAGAGGAAACAATCTCTCAACTTCTCTGCACTTGCTCTGCTCTTTCCCTAAGACGCAAAATTCATCTGTGAGAGTACTTTTATGATAATCACAGTGAACTAGCTAATAAGGATATCAAATATCTTCTTCGCTTTATAAAGAGCTCAAAATGGTTCGACTAGTAAGAAGTAATTCCTTTGGCCTAAGTGTGTGGATTCTGTATCCGCAGCCACTTTAACCTTACCTAACCTAACCTAGTCGTCTTTGAAGGAATATTTAACGATTGACTTCAACGGCCCATAATCCACACTGTTTTTCAGCTGCTTTCGAACTTCTTATACAATCACGACATTTTATGGAGTTTTGAATTTTTTCAAGCTGAGCTCTCAATTTTTTTTTTAATCGACAAATATCTGAACCAACTAAATACACCTACCAATATGTTTGCATCGTAAGAAGAAAACCAACCTTTTTTAAAGAGGTTTAAGGATGATTTCGAATATAATTATTGTTTCTTTGGTATACATTTTTGTATCTTATATTTTATTTTCTTCAAAAAAACGGAAGGAGATTAACTCTTATTTTATTCAGAATTACAACATGAAAATGTTCAAGTTCTATTGACAGTTAGTCATATTTTCACAACTCCCATTTATTTTAAAAATATAAAAATTACATATAATCTATTTTGATGCTTTAAGCTTTCATTCCAAGCAACTCTCAAACACCGTCTTTAATATTTTTCTTCAATAATGCCCAAAAAAAATCTGCAAAATCACTTCCGTCGTTTTTAATATTGGCCATTGAAAGAAAAAAAAAAGAAAATAGGAAATCCAATACCATTGTGTTTGCAAAAGCTGCCTGAGCAAACACCGAACGTCCGTGCGTCGTTGTCGTCCTCGTCGCCTCTTTAAGTTCGATCTATTACTTTTGTTTGTTTACGCTTCATGAGTTTGTTTGTATGAATGTTTGCATGTGCCGACTATTTTACTTGATACATTTATATCATACTCGATTCATACACTCCATGCTGTCTCATTGTATCAAACTTCTTATCTGTCATTCAAAAGGACGAGAAGCAATAACAAGAACTCAACCCCCGTATAAACAATGATGAACTGTTAACAGAACACTCTGACCTCGTAACGAGCAAAAGTCTGTGAAAGAGGATTCAGAGATTTCACTCTGATTTGACCTGAGGGCATCTTAGTGCGTGCAAGAAAATAACAACACAGACAATATTTTATCATGAAATGAATAAATAAATAGTCTAGGGCAGTGGGTTTCTTTTGTTATTTTATTCTGTCTTCGAATTTGAATTTAAAAGTGTATCGTTTATTTTCTACAATTTGTCAAATGAACAAATTAATCTGCAACAAATTGTGGCTAGCTTGATTGTTATCAGAAAAGGTTTCAACTTTCCTTCTCGAACTATAATTTTTTTCATTGAGATGTGTTGTTCGACTTGTATTTGATTTTCAAAAATTTAATATCATATCATATCTCGAAAGAATAAAAAACCCTGTTTAAATAACTTCTGGTAAAATAAATTGCTTTTTTAAAAACATCATTAACAATTCCTACTCCAAGTTTCTTTCTCATTATTGCAGATTCTTAACAACGGTCATTCATTAAATTCCACATGGGAAAAAATTGCATAGAATATGAAACTCATGACATAAACCACAAAAACATCACATGGTATTATCCTATATGTGCTGTGTATTTTTTTTTTCTTCTGAAAATAATTCCTTTCATTATAAACGGCTTAGCATATTTCCCCAGGGACATCAAAGCTCACTCATTTTCATGACATATGTTTGTCGTCATACAATCTTCTATCGAAGCAAAAATACAGAAGCGATGCTTTGGCAAATCCTTTTTTCCAATTTTTTCTCGCAGATTGAAATCTTTCAATCGATTTCGATTTGGTATTTTTTTTCCAGAACACAAACAACAAAAGCAAAGAAAATCCCATTGAAAAAAGGCTCAATTTCATCAAAGAAAGTTTTAATTAATATTTTTTCTTAACTACTTGTGAATTTTTAGATTTAACTTCAACCTTTAAAACACGGAGGCTTTATCTAAATTCGTAACCGTTAAAGCTATTTGATGCTGTATCGGAGATAAAATTAAATCAAACGCAAAAAAAGTTTCTGTCCTCGTTTTTCGCCTCCAAGTTCCATGATTAAATTGAGAATATTGTCCTTCCTTTTTATTTTCTTATGTCAGTTGATTTATACAGGACAATGGTGAAGAAGTAATTTTCTTTATTTCCTTAATAGAATTTCTTATCTGTGATTATCACCTTAACGGCTTAAGCTGTCTTCATTGGCACTTTGTTCTTTGAATTTCATTGTTTACGTTTACGCACAGATAATGGGGGGTGCATTACGGTGATTACCGGATAGGAATATTTTTTTTTTTGCTTTTTATTGTCCTCTTTCTATGTTTCAGTTTCAACAGTTTGACCTTTGAGTCTTTTTTTCCTTTTTTTAACTTAATATGAGGAAAGAAGGAAAGATAGAACACTTTAAGACTTCAACGATTTTTTGTTGACGTTTTTTTATCATCCTGAAATTAAGAGGCTCATTCAGTTCCTTAAGCTAGGTTTTTCCAGTTTCGCACGCCACGTTTTCTAGGAGTCTTCCACCGACAGTGTTTTGCAAACTAGTTAAAACTGACCGAAGTGACACAAATTAAACTGTCAATCAGAAAACTATTTTTCACCCATTTAGTATAGAAAAATAAGTAAGTGTGGTCACTGTGGCGTATACGTAACATTTTGTAATGTCTGTTTTTTGTTTTTCTCTTCAAAAATTGAGCTGCAAAAAAACACTTTTCATCAGTAGTCAACCCTCATCCCATTCATTATACAAAACACGCCGCATCTATAAAAGAAATAGAATTCCATCAAATTGAAATGCAATTATTTGAAATTGAATATTTGCGGCTCGAGTTACTCTCAATGACAGCCAACGAGAAAAAAATTAACTTAAACGCCTTTGAAGAAAAAGAAATTAAATAAAAAAAAACAACTCAGCATGTCCCTCAACTGTAGATATTCATCTTAATTTCAGAGATACGTGATCTTCCAACAAAAAATAAAAATAAAAAAAAAGACACAAATAAAAAGCAAAGCGAATAAGAAATCGATACCAAGGACATTTTTTTGTTGTTGTTTGAATTTTTAAGATACATTTTCCGAAAGAAAATGTTCTTTGCATTCTAAAACGTTCATCCTTTGAATATTATTTGTGTATTTGAATACATTACATCACCCATGTTCAATGAAATCACCACCACACCGCACCGCAAGAAAAAAGGCACTCTCTCTCCATTGAGCGTTCATTTTGTCAAGGATTTATATTCCGAGATTGTGTGTGTTGAATAGGGCAGCTCTTCCTTTTTCAATTAACTTCAACGAGAGCTCTCAATGAACATCCTATTAACGGTATCATGATGCTTGTGATGTTGTTTAGCTTCGTTTGCAAATATGAAATTCAAATGCCAATAGCAATGAAATGAGAGCTTTGATGGAACTTAACGATTGGTGTTGGGATTCTGTGCTACTGTTAGAACGGAGTGGAAGGATTACATTTGGGATGGACAGGAAGAATACTTATTTTTCCAATTAAATTTTTTGGAAGATGCTTCATCATTATTTGGTACAAAATGTTTGTTACTTTGATATTTCTTTATTAAAATTGTTTGATGTTTATATAACCCATCCCAAAGGCATTCTGAAGCGAGTGTATTTTGTGGACCATATTTCCTCTCATAGAAGATCAATCGATATTTCTTTGGACAACTTCCCAACTTAGGAGTAACATCTTCTCTACTAAAATTTAACTTTATTTTATGGAAATCAGTGTTACGGCAGCAGAGTCTTTTTCATTTTAATAACCAAAGACAAAAAGGAGAACCATGTCTTGATATGCTATCAACTTTGTTTTGTCCTAATTCACTTCAAGGCCAACGAGTTTCGCCTGTTCTTTAATCGCTGTAAAGGCCTCAAGCACAGCTCCCTTGGATCGACTGATGATGTCTATGTCGTCCGCATAGCCTTGGAGCTTGGTGGATTTGTTAAAGATAGTGTTTTCCGTGTTCCCACATGCTTTGCGCACTATCTGCTCCAGTACTATGTTGAAGAAATCACATGACAGCGCATTTCCTTGTCTAAACCCTGCACAGCTGGATTAGTTTGTTCGGGATAACGAATTCAGACATTGCCGTCATAAGCTCTTGGCGGTGGATGCTATCGTAAGCAGCTTTGAAGTCGATGAAAAGATGTGCTGTGGGCTGGGACTGGGTCTTCATTGACTTTTCTTGGTTCTCTTTCGTCATTGCCTCCTCGACATTATGTGCATTCAATAGCTGTCGGAAGTTCTGCTTGAAAACATCTACAATTCCCCGTGCTTCGGTGACTACATGTTTTCTTCACTGTTTCGAAGAGTCTGTGTCCCGGTTCTGAAACCAGAAGCTAATTGGTTAAATCTTTTAAAGAATCGTCGGGTGTTATTCTTGGCCCAAGACTCTTCTAGATCTTTCAGCTGAGAAACTGCGGGTGCGCTTTTTTCCTTCCCAGGGTCATTTTCTCATTTCTCCTGTTTGTTCGGAACTCTTTATTTGCTGCTCTTGTTTTCCGTTGCAGCATCTGCAAACGTGCATATCCCGTCTCTCATTTCAAAACCGCGCATTCATCATCATACCACGGGTTCTTTTTCGGGGGTGGCCTGTATCCTTTGGTGGTTTCGGCTACATTTTTAATTATTTCGCGACATTGGTTCCACAAGGTGTTGACGTCTGTGGTGCTCTTGTGAGAATGGCGCGGTGGCGCGGCGGAGAGTCGCTCACTTAGGCGCTCACTGTAGTTGAACCGACGTTGAACTGCTTTCTTTGGGCCGCACGTATTTTTTTTCGAGCTCTAAACTTAGCCACTACCAGAAAGTGGTCAGAGTCGACATTTGCTCCATGGAAAGTGCGCACGTTAAAGATGTTGGTACGTGCCTTGTGCCGATTTGATTGGTGGTTTGACTATCCGGAGATCACCAGGTTGCTGCGTAGATCTTCCGTCTTCGAAACCTAGTGCTGCTTATCACCATTTTACAAGCAGCAGCAAAGTCGATTAGTCGAAAGTTATCTGTTGTAACTTCATGAAGGCTGTGCTTTCCAACTAATCCACCAAAAATGTCTCCCTTCCCGATTTTTACATTGAAGTCTCTCGACTTTTACTCTTGAAGTACTCTCGACATGCTACGTAGGCTCTATCCAGGATGTCGTAAAAATTCTCCTTGCTATACTCCTCAGCATCATCGGTAGGGGCGTGTGCACACATTACTGATGTTTTGTAGTGTTGCCTTGATGCGGATTACAGCCAGGCGATCACTAGTTGGCTTGAAATCCATGACTTTCCAAGCCACGATGAATCCGCATCGAAAAATTTGCGTTCTTTGATGACAGCTGTAACAATTTTTCCTTTTTATTGTCCCTGATCCTCTCCATCGCAGTAATGTCTGCCTTATACTGCATGAGGACGCATTCAAGTTTTTGAGTTGCACCTGGAGTGTAGAGTGTTGTAGCCTCACCTTAATAAATAAATAAAATATGTAGTTTTGAAATCTGGTTTGTTGATATTCCTCCAAACCAGTGATTGAAGCTTATTCTAAACTACAGAAACTCTACCGAGAATTCTGCCGACTCGTATATTACTTAAAACCATATTAATAAAAACCTATTCCACTCTTATTCTACAGGTTAAGTTACCCATAAAATAAGAGTTAATACATGGGTTAATATTTCTCATTAATTAAAATAATTTGTTCCCGGAATAGGAAAATGACGTTGTTGTTGATACTTGAATACCGATATGTTTTATGTCTTTGCTGTATCAGTATTTGGCAATCGACTGTAGTGCAATCTGATGAACTGACACAGAAATAGTTTTGTTTACATATCTTTTATTCCTTCGCTTAACCAACCTCCACGGTCGAATAAGTTAGTAAATGGTAGTTAAGAGAAATTTTATTTTATTAATAACATTTTACCCCTAGTCTACGGAATAAGGGTTAATCATTCGCTATTGGGTGTTAGAAGTTTAAGCTCAGAAGAGAATTATTATGGAAAAAATGCCAATTCCACTGGATACGTTTTAACTTCGAAATCAAAGATGGTATCATTTAACAGATTTTTTGAGTAAATGAAAAAAAGGAGTTGTACTCAATCACAATTCTGAAAACTCAATTTCTGTAAACTTTCAAAGAGCTAATCTTTATTCTATTTCTTTAAATAACGACTTTATTATTTTTAAAGTCCCAATCCCCTTTTTAATCTTGTACAAGGCTTTTTGTGCGTGCTAATTAATGTAATCTGATTTTAATTACTTCCGCTTGAGTGCATCAATTATGTACCCATTCAAAAAACACAACAAAAGCGTCCGTCCATCAAAATTGTATAATATTTCATTGTCTAAAATCATCTGACGACCGACGATGATGGGCGAGCGACATCGACAACGCTGACATATCCTTGTCTGAGCTAAGCATCCTCGAATAGAGCCAGAGGACTTTCCTTAAGACCCAACGCATGTGTTGGTTAGTGGTGCGATTTCCATGTAACCGCACAAAATTGTACATTTACTTTACCGTATCGTCATTTAACAAAGCACGACTCCCTTTAGAATCAAAATTCTGCAAGAGTATATCTATCAGTCTTATTGTGAAGGCACATTTTTATCGCAAAGTGAAAATCTCTCGCAAAATGAACACAAATGGGCAACTGATTGTAATCGATATTCCAGTCTCTGAGTCTACTTACACCGCACTTCATCATTTTTATCACCACATCGCTTTTCATTCAACGATTTTATCGCAGCGGGGATTTAAATATCCTTGAAGATGATGAGCAAACACACAAAAAATGGTCTGTTCATCCCGTGGAGTGTTGCGTTGACTGTTCGACTTGAAATTCATTAACTTAACATGAGTTTCATTTTTTGTTGTATTCTCGATGTTTAATACTTGGGACATAAAGTCAAAGACTGGCTAAAATTTAAGGACATTTCATGGCGGTTATGACTACGGAGACGTGGGGGTGTTTGTTCGTTGTGATGATGAGTCAGACAATAAAAATGGTTGCGTCAGCAGATTAATTTTGAAAGCTCTGCTTTAATTCTTGACTTCAAAGGGTAAGTAAAATCCGCTTACAAGCAAATAATGATGGGGAAAGTGTGGATTGGTTGACAACGAAATGTGTTTAGGTGGAGGTTTTATTGACGATACAAAATTTTATATTGAAGTATTGGTTAAGAACTAGGGCAATTTCAATTAAGTAGTTTTCTCGTCATCGGGAAAAAGTTTGTACGGTCAGTATGAATTTAAAGATTTAACACACCTGAAGAAATTTCAGCTGCATGTGTGTAAGACTTGCTTCAGCTTAAACTACCTCTTGGGACATTTTCGAACCTTACATATATAAATATAATCAGGTTTTTGAAAGAATTAGAATTTTCATTCCAGTCTTGACACATTTCATACTTCTACAGCCCAATGTCATCACAAAGTTTATCATAGGTAAGGTACCTTACTTTTATATATTACAGAATCACACACAAAATAATTATTTAAATGGAGTGCACATGCATTTAGCTAATTGAAATGATCGCCTTGGGAGTAGCACTCGTAAAATAAAATGTCATCCCATTACAACACATTTCTCCTGATTATATTCATTTTTTGCACTTGGTACTCGGGGCAAAGGTTACTGTCCACTCATAAGAATAAAAACTAAGTGGCGGTCGAGACATTTTATTTATTAACATAATTCCTTGTAGTTCGGGACTTCTGTTGTGATGAGACAAACATTTTGCTTTTTCCTTCATTTTTTACAATCACAACAAAACAAAGAAAAAGAAACAGACATTCAATTTAATATATTTTGATGAAAACAAATACTAGCTACTCAAAAAGGGAAAGAAATAAATAGATATTATTGTGTGTGTTTTTGTAGGTTTTTAGCAGTAAGCTGTATGCGAATTTGTTTGGCACGTCCCGTTTTCACAAGGGATTAGAGTGATTTTCTTTCAAAAGAGGAAAGATGCTTGCGAAGGTTTTAGTAACAGTCATGGATAATAATGGAAAGTACCAAAGCATCAATAGACTACTACTTTGAAAAAAGTCGTCACTCGTCAGTGATGTTGATTTGCAAAATAGATTTTTATAAAGGCAATGCTATAACCTATAAGTATGGCTAAGAAAAAATCAAAAATTAATTTTCAAACACTGAATATTACAATATTTAAAAAAAACAACATTAAAATGCTATTTTATTTAAGCAAAGAGTTTTTAAACGTTTATTATATTTATTTATCTTAGCTTAACAACATTTTCATCCCCTTAACCTCTTGCTATATAACACCTAATATTTCAAACAAAACCTTGTCCTTTTTCCAATAGTCTCACAGATCCTCAAGTTATTCTAATTTGTTTAGTCCCCAAATCCTTACTAAGCGTTTTTCTTGTCTTCTCGAATTTTCTTCTTCCTTTTTTTAATATTCATTGCGATACCTTTTCGCGGGGACTTGAATCCCAATAATCTCTATTAATGTTCTCAACTTAAAGATTGTATTGTTTTACAACATTGCGACGAACTCAAACCGTGTCTTTATCTTAAACGGGATTATTGGGCTTTTATGTCGCCCCTTTTAAATACAGCACTGTTTTATAAGCTCCAAGGGGACTGTCAAGAAGGAGTGCAAATTTTGCGTATCTATACAAGGTTCAAAGCGAATAGAATGCGAAAATCTATCTTTAGCTAGAAGATATACAAAAAACGATGACAACTTCGCTGTTTATTGATTCTTAATCCAGAAGCAACATCTCCTCATTGAAAACCGAAACGACCAACGAACCCCTGGAGAGCGATTTGTACATTTCACGGAGGGTTTTTTTGGTTTTATTTTATTTCATTTCTTGTTTGCCTGGTCTGGTAAGATTCGCAAGGGGATGGGTAAGAAGGATATGGCACTTTTCATTTTCTAGTTCTGATATTCTACCCGTCAACAGTGCTACATGCGGTGGGTGGATTTCATGCTGTTCGTTTGTTATTTATGTCCCAATGATATTTATGTGATTTCAAGGAATAATTTACGAGAGGACAGTTTTTTACTTAAATGAGATTGTAAAATAAGTCCTTAACCAAGAGGAGTTGGTAGATGATACAAAATGTAACCCTTTTTGTTTCAAGATTAATTTTTTTTTCAATACTTAGTTTTTAAGGGACTTGAGTGGGATCTGTGAAAGGCCTGTTACGCTATAAAAATAGTATAAATGACTATTTTTTTTAAACAAAACAAACTGACTTGGCACAACTAGATTATTCGTCTTCATGAATAAATTCCACTAAAATATCGATATCTGACTCAATAAGAGCGTATGAAATATACATACATAAATAAAAACTAGCTCTATCCCAGATTTCGAATATTCTCATTTATTCATTCGAATGTTATTTGAATTAAAGCTCACTAAAAGCCAAACAAATAAAAAATAAAAGAAAAACAATCCTTCAAAGAGATTTTTACTTCGATATTGATTCGCATGTGCGTGCATGTCATTATAGCTGGATTTCTTGATTCTCACCAATCCATGTTCGCATCACAATGTTTGCTCTTTAAAATTGTTTTTATTCTTCCTTAAGCAAACAAACCAAAAAGCAAAATGTCTTTTTTTCCTAGACGACTAAGCTTTTTCTTATATGAAATTTCGTTGTAGCGAGGCGTCCAAAAAGTTGTATCTTGTCTCAAAGCAATAAATTCGGTTGTTAAAATGTGCATCACGTCTAACATTGTATTGAGAAAACTGTCTCTTGCTATTTTTATGGCACTATAATCATTTAAGTCCACTTTGTAGTTAATGAAGATTATATTTCCATGATTAAGTGGTCTAGAAGCTTTGCAAGAAGCTAAAGTGGGTTAAGTTTCGCACATCCATGTGACATGTGATGAAGTATGCAAAATCTATTTTCGAACTATGTAATGTGTATGACATTGCACTTTATTATGAATGTTAACACTCTTACAAAAGGCTCTTAGGATATAAGTTAACTGCAAGGACATTTTCTATAGATTTTGTAGATTTTGTGTGGGAATTTGAATTCTACTTTTTTTATATTGAAAAATGAATGAGGTTTTAGCAAGCATGCAAATAACGATGCTATGTGTAAGTAGAAAATAAGGTCAATTAATAATATTTTAAATAATATTGATTAAGAGCGCCGGAATAAAGCTGATGGAAACATTTTGAATTGAAGGTTAGTTTTTGTTACTTTTCAAGGTTTCTTAGCAAAAAGTAGAGTAGGTAAGTAAATATATCTTCCAAGGACACAATGTTAATACTCCGCAATAAAACATTTCCCCTTTAAAAGTGTATGTAAAATTGGTACCTAGTTAAAAAAGGGCTCTCTGAAATAAAGATAATGGTTTTGTAAAACGTAAAACCTAGTTCTAACGACATTATAAAGTTGCCAAAGTTGCTAAGAATTACTAAAAAATTATTTGTAAGTCTGAATTCATTTTTTCTGTGGAGAGCAGTGTTTCCAATAAAAATAATAATAATAAATAATAATAAATTGTGAGGTGCGAAAGCACAGCTCTAGGAGAACCAAAGCCTATAAGTGGCTTACAGCTTACACTAATCAACAATTCTCTGAGTGCGTGTGAAGAATTGATCCTGAATGGGTAAGTTGAGAAACACGTTTTTCTTAACAGATTAATACTCTTGGATATTTTGCCAGTTCTTCACAAGAGGCATATCCGTTAACGTTGGAATAAAAACTTTATGGGCACGGGTAGGATTCGAATTAAATGGTCTGTGTAACAGCCAACAAACATAACCACAATAAAGACCACAAAAATCATCGAATGACAAAACAAAGCAAGGGACGAAATTAAAGAATATTAAAATTCTGAATTGTAACAGAAAATATATCAGAGAAACAAGTTATATATATACTGTAGATGTCTATTATTATTTATTAAATACGTTCAATACTAACGTTAGCATTACAATTACAATTACAAATTTCTTAAATCTAGGAATTTTTCATTACAATTTTATTAATCTATATTTTTTTAATATTTCACACAATTCAGATATGGACAAACAGAATTTTTAACAATTTAAGGGCATATCTCTATGTGAACTATTTTTCGTGCTAAAAAGGAAGTTTTTAATTTTATTAAGAAAAACAAAAGAATGGACGTGTCCCCCTCCTAGCATGAACAGAACAATCTGGAACTGACTGATTTCCCAAAAAAGCAATTGCATTTATAGAATTATTTGAACGAAATATGTTAATGCTTCGTAATCCATGATTCTCAGCGTTTGATCTTTTATAAAATTTTTGTTTTTGAAAAAGGGTGCGGCCTAGTCTAATTCACGGCCATTACAAAAATCGAAAAAACCTAACGAATTTCGTTCTCCTTGGTTCTCATAACTTTGAGTGACAAAAAAGGAGTAGATCTCATGAAAAAAGGTACTGGTGGATAGTACTTCCCGGTGTCCGTTCTTTCGTTTTAAAGTCTTTCGACCTCAACCCATAACATTAATGACAGTTTTTCGGTTCCGAGTCACATCATAATATAGAAATTGATAAAGGAAGTAGAGAAAACAAAAAAGTTTCAGCATCTTAAAAACAACAAGAAATTTCAGTAACCTAGAAAGCAAATTAAGGAAGTTCTTTGTTTCAAAATTAATTGAAAACGTCTCTCCTGTGTCCAATAAAAAACGAAAAATCACGCCATGCGAAAAAAACCTGCATTTCTCATTTAATTAAGTCGAAACCAATTTATAACAAACTTCTTCTTTGTACCTATTAAGTTTTGAAAATCCCTCTACTCCCACAGATAAAAGTAAACGCAATAGCTTTTCCTCAAATTCAATTAACGACAATGATTCGGTTGTACAATGTTCCGTACAGCCAAATCCTCCATGAACAACCACTCTTGGTGTATTCCTAAATGTAGAACACATTGTACCTAAACTAGACCTCTTAAGAGGTTGGAAATGACTTTTTCGCCCATGCTACGACAACGTCACCACGAATATCATCATCAACGTTATTAACCTGCTGTTTAAAGGGGATGAACAATAACAGTACACAAAACAAAGTAAAAAAAATAAAATACCAAGTGATAAACCAAATTACAGGGATAAAAGGACGTCGACAAGTACGATGGAAATAGTACTCTTCAAAACGTAAAATAGAAGGTATGCAGCGAATAGATAGCATCCCCTAAACTTGGCCATGAATCAGAACCCGTAAACAAGTTATAACTTTATTTGCTGGTTGCACACCCTTGTGACAGCGCCGCGCTCCCGTTCGCATTCACCCCTTTTGTTTACTTCGGGATGTTTTCCAATATCTTCCAGGCATATAATTTTTCGATCAAGAGATCAGCAAACAATTCAACAGCAATTTAGAAGTAGCGTTTTACCTCCCCCGCTTCGCTCTCACTCTCATCTCTATACACGCTAGCTATTTGATTATTGTTCATGAGCGTCGTGCATGATTTGGGGGGATGGTGCAGGCGGAAAAACATTTTGAAATTTGTTTGCCAACACGGACAGAGAGTTCATTTCGAATATCCACAGTTTTGTGAATCTCAATTTGCAAACAGGAGAAGATGATAAACCGATGGATTACAGATAAAATATGCGGTTCAGTGAGAGTAATTAACATTTCATTTTTTTTTGTCTATCGGCAAACAAACAGACAGAAGGCTTTTAAACATGTTTGAAATTGTATAGTATTTTATATCTCAATAATATGCAAATGAGTTGTTGAATAAACTATCGACACGAGTTTCGGAGTAAATATTGATAAATTGTATAAAGTTTGATGAGAAAAGATTAATGAAATCGGCTGTGGGACACTGGGGCGTATACATGCTCAAAAGAGATGGACTGGGCTTAGGGATAGAAGAACTTGTTTGATTTATTGTCTCGGCCCTGTGGCAGATGAATTTGAATCGATGTTATATTTTCCAGAAACGAAATGCAAAATGATTATGATTGAAGTGAATTTCATTTCAAAGAAAGCTTATACATAATATGTTCAGTTCATACATACACAGAAATACAGAACCAAATGAAAACATAGCTTTGTTCAGTCCAGTTAACTTATTAAAATCGTTTTGTTTTCGATTGCTCAGATGGGACAGTTTTCAACTCTTTACAAAGCTTCTAATTTGCCTGAAAAGATTTGTTCGAACACTAAGCTTTCAACAGTTAAACGTCAATAACTGGTATTTTTGGCAATTTTGAATTTCCGATATTTCGAAAATGAGTGACTGTTGAAAGCCTGCAAATTAATATCCCGCATAACGATTTTTTAGCATATTGTGAACGGGTTGAGGATGAAAGACATGAAAACGAAAGCCCGGAAAACGAAATTCCGGATAACGCAATCCCGGAAAGAACTTTCCCGCAATACTTTTTTCCGTGTTACATTTGACCGAAAAAAATCCTACCTCTTTTCATGAGAATCTACTTCTTTTCGTCTCCTAAAGTTATGAGAATTAAGGAGATCCAAATCTGGTACGTTTTTCAATTTTACTAACAGACCTGAATTATGAAATTTTATGAGACACCAAACACTGAAAATTATGGAGAGCGAAGCATTAAAATTCTTCGTTCAAATAATATAAGCAATTGCTTTTTGGGAAATCAATCAGCTCTAGATTGTTCATGCTTGGGAAAGGGCACGTGGATTTTCTTTTCTTTTTTAATGAAATACTTAGTTGTAGTTTAAAACACGCTCGAATCAAGAATAACTCTTTATATTATATTTAATTGCTTAAAACGATGTCTTTTCTTCTATTAAAAGAAAAAAAAAACGTCCTAGAACGAAAAAGAGTTCAAAAAGGGATTTGGTTTTTAAAAAAAATGTACAAATAAAAATAACGAAAAAAAAAATCTTTTTTTTCTGCAAAAAAAAATTCAAATCTTAGCCTACAATAAAAAAAAAATAAATAAAAAATGAAAACAAATTTTGCATTTCATACATTCGAACACGAAATAATAATTTCGGAAGTAATTCAAGTATTAAATCCCGCAAGGGAAAATTTTCGGGGATTTCGTTATCCGGGCTTTCAACATGAACCGGCTAATAGCCGCGTTTTATTATCCTCACTAACCCATATGGGTTTATTTTTTGTACACAAAACAAACCCCGATAGCTATCGGGGTTTATTTTGTAACTCAAAAACTATGTTCTAAATATGGCGGATAGATGGCGAGTGTGAGACAAAAAAGAAGTTATTGTAGAAAGATTTATTAATTTCAGCCATATTCATAACAAATTACGCGTATTCCAATCATAGCCACAGTTTTATAATGCCAAAGGATAAGAGTCAATCCAATAAATTAATAAAAACAAGTTGTTTGTGGAAAAGCAAAATAAAATTTTACTGGGGATTGCGTCTCGGATAAAAAAATAGCTTAAACTTTTACCTTTTTAACCCACATCGTTTTATTATCAAGGGGTAACCCATATGGGTTAGTGAGGATAATAAAACGCGGCTATTGTATACATCAATTGAATCGGTTCATAACGACTGCCTGGAAAGTAGAATCCCGGATAACGAAATCCCGGAATATTATACTACCATTTGGGAAAAGAAATAGTAGGTACTATTTGTTTACGGGATTTAGTACTAATTTAGAAATTTATTCCGAAATTACTAATTCGTATTGGAATGTATGATATGCAAAATTGTTTTTTTTTAATTATGTTCTTTTTAGGGTTCCGTACACAGAGTGTAAACGAAACCCTTATAACATCACTTCGTTTTCTGTTCATTCGTCTTTCACAAGCGATTTCTTCGAATCTGTTAGGCCGATTGCAATGAAATTTGGTACACATATTTTAGTATTCAGTAGTAATCTAAAAATGTTGTTTTCATGTTTTTAAGATAAATAGTTTCGAAGTTATTAAAGAGAAAAGATAAAAAAATACAAAAATGACCATTCTCCCCCCTGATCTCCGAAACTACTGGGCCTAAGATTATGAAAAAGATACTGAGAATAGATCTTAACCTGTAGATTACAAAAAAGCAAATAAGAAGACTGTACTGTTACATATAATACAGATATGACTCAATATTTGGAGTAATTTTTTAATTTTTGACTCAACTTTACAATTTATTTCCTCCAAAACCGTTATACCGATTGAGTTAAAAGTTGGCCAATATATCAACGTGTTAAATAGAAATATAATCATATTTTTTTATATTTTTAAGAGAAATAGTTTTGTAGTTATATAAGAAAATATGGAAAAATAGGCAAAAATGTCAAAAACAGGCCATTCCCCCCCCCCTAATCTCCGAAACTACTGGACCTAAAATTCTTTAAGAAAACTGAAATATAGGTCTATAACATGAATATTACCGGAAAAGTGATAAGAAGTCACAGTTATTTATGTAACATGCAAAATTTTTCAATATACTAATTTCCAATTTCATTAAATTTTAAAACCATTTTTTTGAACAGGTGGTAACCCTATTGACTTCAAATTAAGTACAAACATTCATTAATTGCCTGCGATGACAAACATATTTTTTTTATATTTTTAAGACAAATAGTTTTGAAATTATTCAAGAAAACACAACAAAAAAGCCCGAAAATGCAAATAACCAAACTTTACCCCCTCCTCATCACCAAAAAGGGTGGGCCTGGAATTTCCTAAAAAATTTCAAAAAATAGTTCCATACGTATAGATTACAGAACAACAAAAAAAATTGTACTAATAATGTAAATAACGATATATTTTCAAGGCAAATGGTTTTGAAGTTATTCAAAAAAAAAAAACAACAAAAAAGGACTATGAAAAACACTCAATTTCACCCCCTCCTCATATCCAAAAGGGCTTGGCCAGGCATTTCCAAAATAATTTCAAAATGTAGTTAAAACGTGTAGGTTACAGAAAATACAAAAAACATTACAGTGATGATGTAAATAAGCATAAATCCGAATATGTATTAGGGTTCCGTACACAGAGTGTAAACGAAATCCTTATAACATCACTTCGCTACTTTCGTTTTCTGTTCATTCGTCTTTCACAAGCGATTTCTTCGGATCTGTTAGGCCGATTCCAATGAAATTTGGTACACATATTTTAATATTCAGTAGTAATCTAAAAATGTTGTTTTCATGTTTTTAAGATAAATAGTTTCGAAGTTATTAAAGAGAAAAGATAAAAAAATACAAAAATGACCATTCTCCCCCCTGATCTCCGAAACTACTGGGCCTAAGATTATGAAAAAGATACTGAGAATAGATCTTAACCTGTAGATTACAAAAAAGCAAATAAGAAGGGGTTGGCTACGAAAGACCGCAGATTAAAATCTTGTTCACAAAATCTCGCAAACTTAAATCTCGCAGACTAAAATCTTGTTTTTCAGAATCTCGCAATCACAAAATCTCGCTTCTACAAATCCCGCAATTTTAAAATCTCGCAGACTAAAATCCTGAAATTTGAAATCTCGCATTTAGAATAAAATATTTATTTATTCGCGCGCGCGCGAATAGTTTTGAAATTATTCAAGAAAACACAACAAAAAAGCCCGAAAATGCAAATAACCAAACTTTACCCCCTCCTCATCACCAAAAAGGGTGGGCCTGGAATTTCCTAAAAAATTTCAAAAAATAGTTCCATACGTATAGATTACAGAACAACAAAAAAAATTGCACTAATAATGTAAATAACGATATATTTTCAAGGCAAATGGTTTTGAAGTTATTCAAAAAAAAAACCAACAAAAAAGGACTATGAAAAACACTCAATTTCACCCCCTCCTCATATTCGAAAGGGCTTGGCCAGGCATTTCCAAAATAATTTCAAAATGTAGTTAAAACGTGTAGGTTACAGAAAATACAAAAAACATTACAGTGATGATGTAAATAAGCATAAATCCGAATATGTATTAGGGTTCCGTACACAGAGTGTAAACGAAACCCTTATAACATCACTTCGTTTTCTGTTAATTCGTCTTTCACAAGCGATTTCTTCGAATCTGTTAGGCCGATTGCAATGAAATTTGGTACACATATTTTAGTATTCAGTAGTAATCTAAAAATGTTGTTTTCATGTTTTTAAGATAAATAGTTTCGAAGTTATTAAAGAGAAAAGATAAAAAAATACAAACAAATTTGCCCCCCCCCCCTTACACTCTTTTATGGGATTTTCTTTTGTTGTATTGATTTTGTACTCTAAGTGTTGTGAATAAAATTTTCGTACCGTTCCACCGGATTTGAACCTAGATCACTTCACTCAAATGCCAGACGTCGCTAACCATTCGACCACGGGCCCTAATGTACTCAACTAGTACAGTTTGAATACCATTATAATTTTTTGAAAATTTGTATGCTCTCATCCAAAATATAAGACATTTGGCACAAAACAATACATGTGTGGTGTTAGCTGGATAGTAGAGTACTCGCCTGATGTTCTTGATGTGCCTGGTTCGAATCTTGTCGGGGGATTGTTTTTTTTTTTGTATGTGCATTTTATGTAAGAAAAAATAAAGTTCTTTATTCCTTTCTTACTGTGGTGTTTCGTTTTGTTTGCCGATGGCCAAAATTTTTGTTTCGTTTTAGGGTACTTACACAGGTGAAAACGAAAACCTATAAGATCAGTTCGGTTTCCTTTTATTTGTCTTTCACAAGCGATTTCTTAGAATCTGCTAAGCTGATTGCAATTAAATTTGGTTCACATTTTCTAGAGTAGAGAGAAGTGATCCGAAAATGCTGCTAGCAGATTTTTAAGATACACAGTTTCATTCAAATTATTTTCCAAGAAAATGTTTGGTTTCAAATCTTAATCCTTGTATAAAAAATCCTTCAAAACTGAAAGAAAGTAGGGTCGGATAATCAAGTACGGAACCCTCCTCGAGCGAGTTTATCTCGCACTTGTCCACTTTTTTTTATTTAAGGTTGAGACCAAACATTTTTTTAGATCTGTTTATGATATTCTAAAATAAATAAAAGGCGTCCGAAGTGACTACCCTGTGGTACACCCGATTTGGCAATGGAAGGTTTTAAGTAAGAGTTTCTGAATTTTTATGAACAATGATGTAAAGCCATTACTCTTCTTGAATTATTTTTCGTCTTAAAAAGGGCGCTTTTTCTAACCGGAAGAGAAGCCACAGCGTTTATACACAATTACTCCAAATAAATTTCACATCCTACCTTGGCGGGATTTGAAGCAAGACCGCTGAACTTTTTGACATATGTTTGGCATGAGTAAAGGCATGTTCACAATTTCTTACATAATTTTTATATAGGTCTTAAATTAGAGATAATAGTGATTGTCGGAGGTGCCCAACTATAGAAAGATGTCGACTTTACCCATGTGGAATTGTTTGGACTAAGAATTTAAATGCTTCGTTCTTCACAATTCTTCTAAAATTTCTGTTTTTGAAAAGAAAAGTGCCCTAATTCAGGGTTGTTAGAAAAAATCCTTAATTCTCATAACTTTGATTTACGTAATGGTGTTAATTGTCATGAAAAAAGGCCGGATTTTTCGCTGGCAAATGATATGCGGGAAGTTAGCATGAAAATGTTTCGCAGGATTTCGTTTTCGGGGGATTTTAATTTACAGGCTTTTGAACCCAACCCCCCAGTTCATAATTTTCTTTTGAGCGAGTTAGCAGGCTTAAGGCTACATCAGGGGATCAATTCCCGATCTGTGAAACTGTGAAATGATAAGTTCTATCACACTTTAACAATAAATTCGATTCTGGATCTGTGAAAAAAAAAACAAAACAAACTTCAAAACTTTTCATTTGATAAATTTATGAAAAGAAAAACTGAAAAGTCTCTGTGAAAATTAGAAATAAATTTTTTAACATCTCACATTTTCACAGATCGGGAATTGACCCCCAGATTTATTTTAAGAACATAATCACTTAAGTTAGAAAATGTGAGGAACTGTTTTCCTGCTTTCAGAAGTTGAATTATCAATGAGGGTGTTGACATGTGAGATTGTATCATGAATTTGTAAAAAAAAATTACATCGGCTTGTCTTAAGCCTTTATTACAACAACAAAAGCACTCGCCAGGTTCATTCGGACCACGATGATACACCGTCACCTTGTAGGCGTTGCTGCCAGGAAATAGGAAAGATATCTTCCCGTCCAAGCGTCTCCAGTTGGTCTTAGAAAAATACACTCAACTTGAAAGTCCAGGTAACAGTCGGGGTAGGAGATATTGCATTCTTGTACCTTGAAAATTCTCTCTCATATTATTATATCCACTATGCATCGGTTATTTAATCCATGAAGTCATGTCTCATGTCTGCCTCCACCTTTCTCTTTCCACCCCCGAACAAAGGTAAATTTAAGAAGGTACAATCAAACCACAGTACACAAAATACAAGGTATTATATTGCGCATCTGTCAGAAACCAAAATGACAGAAGTGAGAAAAGGCACAAAAAGAAATGCCAAAAATTTCGGATCCATTGTCAAATTCGTCAAAGGAAAAAAAATGGCTGATAATTTTAGTAAATGAGACAGACAGAGACAGAAATCTAAAGTTTTGTTCTTTTCTTTTTACTTTTCTTTTATTATGACATTTTGGATCCGAAATTTGACATAATATGCGCGAACTTGAGAAGAAGAAAATCGGGAATATAATACCTTGTAATCTGTGTACTGTGCAATCAAACATTCAATTACAAATATTTCAATTTTCAAACTTTTTGTTTAAAATTTAAAAATTTAAAAATATGTTATTTCTGTCAATAAAATCAATTTCTGTAACAAAATCAAAATCAAAAATGTATTGAACTAACAAAAAATATGCTTTCAAAGATTTGCTGTAAATCACAACCTGTAGAACAAAGCCAAGAATACCTTAAAACCGAAGATAAAGATTGTTGCAAAGCAGCTCAACTGGCACAAGACGATAAATCCATCACCACAAAAAATGCATCAGACATGGGTCTAAGCTACGCACTAGGTCCATTTCCAGACGAACCCCTTCTGTCAGCTGTTGAAAAGAGTATTCTTCTTTCTTCAACTTTCTGCCGAAATTCAGACAAGGAGTGCAGATTGAAACGAGGGCCTTTGAATACTCCATTTGCGACAGGTTTAACTGCATACATTTTCGAAAGCACGAGACAGAATTGTTAAACCTTATTTTTCAATAGAGTGCCAGAAAAAGCAATGCCGAATAACCGAAGGTGTGCTAAGATGTCCAGCAGGTTCACTTACAACAATCAAATCAACAAGCAAAGACTTTTCATGTTCAATCGAAGAAAGTTCAGATTTTCCTACATCAATTCGAGACATTCCAGATTTATGTTCACAAGGTAATGGACAAGATTCATGCGAGATAACTAGCAAAGCTGCTAGTCAAACTTGCAAAACTGCTAGCGGTACTTGCAGTACTTCGCCCTTGGCTAAAATTGGCAAGTGTTCTAAAACAGGTATGAATGGATTCCGGATTGAGACAAACATCTTGCCGAATGGAATAAAGAGTTATGAAATTTGGTCTGACGATGTGGGCAACGCTGCACCAGCAATGATATTAATATTTTCTCCAAAAGGGGATAGTATAGAATTTGAAATTAAAAAAAGAAATTGAAATTGTTCTGGTTGATAACTTAAATTTATATTTCACATTTTTTCTTGCATGTCGGATATGTTTTTGAAGTATTATTTACGGTTAGCAAATTATCTGATTGACCAAAGTCTTTAAAGTGAATTTTTATACACACAGTCTCGGACAAGATACATGTTTTCGGTTAATAATTCTGCTTTCGATGAAATTTGACGTGATTGGTCTTCAGCACAAGGAAACAGGAACTCATAAATCCGAGCTGAGCAAAAGCTTTTTTTATATTATATATATTATATATATATATCACGGCCGGTCTGCGAGTATAACACCCCTATAAGCGCTGGCGAGTCGAACGTAAAAACATGTGAGTGTAAGATTTTCGTATTACGTGTAAATTCATAAACGCATCACTGCAGTCATGATGCACAATGATTCAAAGTCAAACGTTCACAAACGCAGATCATTGCATCATTTTTCTCGTCAACTGTTCACTGTTGCAATGTTGCTTGCACTGATGCGCAAAAACTAAACAAAAAAGCATATATTGAAACTTAATATTTATTGAAGATTCTTTTGTTTTTTTTTCCATCACTAATAAATAAAAGAAAAAATGTTTTTTTTTTTAAACGTCAAATAAATAATCGATCAGCATCGCATCAGCATCAGCTGCATAAGCATCAGCATCGCAAAAAAAGCAGTGATGCGGAATGACTGAACAGAAATTTGGCGTTTGTGAACTTACACTATATCACACGTTTTTCGAAGTTGGATCTCACTGTGTTGTGAGAATCGAATGTTCGTAAATTTGAACGTCGTTCGTGTTTAATTTGTCGAACGTTACACATTGTGAAAAAAGGTCGAACTTTGAGTAAAAGTAATGTTGTTGTCCGATATCGTCAGATTTTTAATTTTTTTTTTACACGTGGCGTCTGCGATGACACAGATCTGGTATCAACGCATTTTGGGACAACATTGACCGACTTGGGTCACTCGTGTAATCGTCAACGTTTTATGAATTGACACGATGTCTGTTAAAGTTACGTTGACGATGCATTGACCATTTTTTTCGTGACATCAGAGAGTCAACTCATTGACCCATTTCATTGACCGTGTAATGCAGGCATTACGCATATTCCTTTAATTTAAGAGACAGCGAAAACGAATTTATCCAATATTCCTTTATATTAAATATATGTCTGGCTTTAGCGTGTTGCTTATTGAATAGATTGTCTTGAACCAGAACTTAAGTTTCTGAAAGGAGCAAGAAACAAACAAAAATTAACACGGGACGTTGGGCGTTCTCCTCTTTGTTCTGAACATTTATGAGTTGACTTTTTTTTTTTTTTACTTTCGAACTCGAATTGTTTAGTTCGCCAACTGTAATACATCGAATGTGTTAGTTTGCTAATGAGAACATCTCACATCGAACGTTCGACTCGCCAGCAGTAATAGGGGTGTAACGTGTAACCCTTAAGGTGATCGTGACTAGAATGGACCATAACAGATCGATAGTTCAGCCATTAGAAAGTAAGTTCGACTTTTCTGTTTCACAATGACGAATAAGTGGTATATGGTACATGTGGAAAGTAAGTATTAGAGTGAAGATGTTCAAGGTAGGTCGGTAGTTTATCGACTTATACCTTCTTACTTTTTAACCAAGCATCAACATCTGCATCTTTACATCTTCAAACATCATTAACAAAACATGTTGAGAGTTTGTTTCAAATTCATAACCTGTTTGCATAATTTTTATTCCGAAGTTTCGAAAAATCATCGATTTTATTCACAAATCCACACTGGCAACTATTTTCTAACGTTTTATTGACTTCTTCCGTTTTACGTAGACGTAGGAGAAACTACAAACTATAAAGAATCACAAAACATCCAGATAAAGGTTAACTGATGTAAGCAAGCATCCCACGCAATAGCATACATAAATGTCAATTCCATACATACAACATCAACCGCCTACATGTTTTTGACATGCACTTAAAATTATGTATAACACATCGTATAAAGGCTATCAAAAAATCCACTATCCTTTTTATACGCCTAATCAAATCGCATTTTGTTCGTCACTACACGATTCTTGGAAAGTCATAATTTTTTCCAGTTCAAATATTACATAACTTTTTATGATTTCCAAACACAAAAAGAACTTTGATTTTTTGAATAAACAAAAAAAAATTGTTCCGAAAAATCATTACCCCGAGTAGGGTATGTGAAAACTCCTCCTACGTTCAAAAGCACTATTTTCGGTATCCAAAATCCCCCTCCATTTGTGATATAATCATTTTTCAGGTAGATGCCTGTCTGTATAAAATGAACATAAGATACATTTGTAACTGATCTTTGTATATAGTACACGACCCCGATGGATGCAAATGTGTTAGTGTGTAGGGTGGTATTTAATTGCTTTGATGTAAGCTTGCGCATGAAAAGCTTTTTTTCTTTTTTAATTTATTTGTATCTGTATCTTAAACTGAGGAAAATGGATTCATTATGTCTGTTTAACATTTAAGAACGTAAGTATGTAGGTATGTGGATTAAAATTTTACTTGAAAGGCAAGTGCCCTTTTCGAATGTGTATGAGATTGGATGTCTTTTTCGAAGGTTACACGTAGGTACTGGTTTTTGAAACTTATAAATTGATTATTTTGTTCCAAAAATAAATTTAAAAAAAGATATTTTAGACTTCTTAAATCTGGTACTGATAAAAATTATGATAATAGGATGTTTGTATTTATTGGAAATCGAAATCGTCCATTAGTTCCAACTAGGTCCCGCAGATTTACTTCTTCCTAATGGAAGTGGAGCATGAATTGTAATTTTTGGAAGAAAAAGATGACGAGATATCTGCCGCGAAGTTGAAAGATATTAAAAGAATATAAGCACACACGTTTTTTCTTCGACTTCTATACTATGTAAATACTTCTACACTATACAATCGTTATAGTTACTCGAGTTTACCAAGACATAATAATAATGCTATGTTACAAAATGATCTCACAAAAGAAGCCTTTGGTGAGTCTTTTAGGAAAAGCAATGGAAAATAGATGATAATTCCTGAAATTGGCGTTTGGTTTTGTCTGAAAAAGAACAGCGTTTATAAAGAAGTTAATAATTACAAAAACATTTATAGATATTTATAACTGCCCGACTCTGCGAACCTCCTCTCGCCACCCTTAAGAGCAACTCCAGAATAATAATAACTAACACTGATGTTGTTAAAATGCAAAGTGATTTGCTTAAATTCAATTAAAATAGAGAACTACATATCTGCATTTTCCAAGCTAACTTTCTAGTCTCATTAAAGCATGCAGTAAAATGCGAATTTCGTTGAAAAATTCCACAAATTCTCGTTCTTCCGGTGTGTTTTGACTATTTCACAAAAATTAGAATTCCCATACAGCTTTCGATTGTCCTCTCTTTTTTGCTAACTTTCCCGTAAAATTGTCTCAAAAATTTGTTTTTACTACAGTGAAAATTTATAAAAATGCATTGAGGATTGATCGGTAGCGACTCTTACTACCGGACATACAAACAAAAACTTGATTTTAGGTCTTGAAGTTCTTCGTGCTCTCGCAGAGTTTTCCGAATTCGCAATCAAAATTTTCCCTTTGCCGAACAGAATTCCGCCCGAACGCATTCTATCCGCCCGGAATTTCAAAAGCTATCGGGAATTTCGCCCGAACAAGATTTCACTTCGAATTTGTATTGACATTTCGAATAAAAATAATAGTGATAGCATACTTGTAGAAAAAAACACAGTTTTCAAAGGAATAAAAATATTCCACATATTTTTCTTTCAAATTACCGCAAATTTTTATATTTTTCTTAACTTTCAATCCGGATGGCTAGTTTATTGAAGGAATATTGTTTTTCAATTCAGAGCTTTAATTTTTTGATGCTATTGACGAGCAATTCCTAAGATATCATTTCTATTATATTTATGTATCATTTTGAGAACAAATTTTAACAAATGGGAAATTTTTGCTCAAATTGCTATCACTGTATTGGAAACGTCGATGTCAATGTGAAGTATCTTTCAGTTAAAATAGATTGATTTTTGATTTCAGAAGGTATTTTTTAATAATTCTTATTTGAGATTTCAACTAACGACGAAAGTTGGTATTTAACAAGTGCAGTTCGTTGTTTATCTTTAGAAATGCAGTCTTAAGGTAGTAAAAAGTATTGCATTTAAAAAAAAATTCAAACAGAGAATTTGATGAAACGGCTAACAAACGGATATTTCGACCAAGTGATTTCGGCAGATTAACCTGTCCGCTAGTTTGTAGTACGCTCATGTAATGGAAATATATTTCGTAGCCGTTTTCTGATATTTCATATTTCTTGATTCATTTTAAGTTCAAACGATTACAAATTGTTAACGTTTCAACTCGAATTTTGAGATTGTTTATCTTTTCGCCACAAAAACAAAAGTGAAAATTTTAAGCTTAAATATCGTTCGATTTCGCCCGGAATGATTGATGCCGATAAGGGGAATTTTTCGAACATAGATTTTTTTCCGCCCGGATTACTCAATAAGAAATAAGGGATTTTTTCGGGCGGAATGCTGTTCGGGCGGAATTCATGATAAGGCTGAATAAGTTTTCTGAGTTTTTCATCAAGAACCTTATTTTTCCATTAGAAAACCCATTTTAAAACAAAATAAAATCAAATTTCCGACTGTTATTTGGTTTTTTTTAGTTTTCTCAATCTTCCATTTTGTTTCGGCCATTTCGGAGTCCATAAAGGACATACAAGCAAAACAACAAACATACATAATATACAATGTATATTGTACATTATGTACATCCACTGAGAAAATCACTAGACGCTTCCACCCTACAGCACGATCAATTTTACAAAAAAGTAACTAGAGAGACCGGGGATAGTAGACTCAAAATTTACTTATCTTTTTTTTTTTTTTGAAATAACTATTAAGGATATCGAGACGAATTAAATGCCCTTTTAATTAAATGCACCATTTTTTGTGCTTTATAAAAAAAATATGTTTTGAAATTAGTTAATTTTAATACCTTTTTTTTCCTGAATTTATAAGACCATCTCAGGTGGGTCAACTAACCCCAAACCCAAATTCCAACTATCTCCCTCCCCCCCCCCTATACATTTCTATTTAAAAATTATTTATTTGCTCCGTTCTCCATGATTCTCATCATTTCGAGAGGCATAAAATTCTTATTCTCGAAAAAATGTGTTTTTGTTTTTTTTTAACATGCTGTTAACGACTTATCATAAAAAATAAGATTGTTAAATTTAATCCACATTCGTAGATTTTTGGATACAAAAGAAGCTAAGAAACAAGAAAGAATAAAAATTACATAAACAAGTTATTTTTCAAACATTGAACATAAAGAATACTTATAGATTTCAATATGTTTTTATAGCTGAGTGACTTGCGTGAAGAAGTAAATATTGAAACATCTATGCACACTTATTACTATATGGCCAATTCAGGGCGGTAGAAAGCCCAAACAACCTGCTTCAGAAAGAAATATCATGAAATAAAATATTATTGTTTTTTAAAGTTTTGAACAACACCCTTATATTAAAACTATTAATTGCAGATTTGTAATGATAGCAACATTAATACCTGGTTCCTTATTTTATTATACCTGTCCCTCAAAGTCTATGAAATATGTGTACCGTTTTATGCACGGTTTTCTAAACAGCAATCATGATTAACTCAAACGGTCATAAACAATGGTTAACACAGGCCCAAAATACATTGCAAACGAATCAAGATCAAATGAGAATCAAAACCGATCTTTAATGCTATAAATAATACATACAGGGTGATTCACACGCGATGTGTCTAAAACCTTGAGCCCCTAGGTTGGGTTCAGACAAGAAAAATATCATATGGGAAGGGTAGGTATATTCCCACCGTTTAGCCGGGGCAGGGTGACCAGATATAGAATCAAGGAAAAAAGGACATCTACCAAAATCTCGAAAAAAACCGAAGTTCACATTTTTTTTATAATTTATTTGATTTAAACAAAACAAATATTTAATTCTAACAACATTTTTGTTTCCATTTATGGTGGCGCTACAGTCCAGGTCAGACCAGGGCCTTATCCAACAAACGTCTCCAGCCAGCTCGGTTCCTAGTTAGCTGTCTCCAGTTTCGCACGCCAAGTTGGTTCAGGTCCTCTACCACCTGTGTGTTCCACCTGAGGCGCGGTCTTCCTCTTCTGCGACGTCCTTCCATTTGGACTCGAAGAATCTACGAGCTGGAGCATTATTTTCCATTCACTATACATGAATCAACCAGTGTCGCTGAACAGCTCGTACAGTTCTTGATTGAATCTTCGTCTGCATTCTCCATTTATGCAGACAGGACCAAAAATCACTCGAAATTTTTTTTCTCTAAGTCCAAAGAAACAGCGATTGGCAAGAGTGATTCTTCGTTTGATTTCAGCGCTGGTGTTGTTGCCTGAGTTGATATTGGATCGTATGTAGACGAAGTCCTTAAATCGAAGTTAAATCTGTCTATGTTGATGTTGGTTGTCCTTTTTTGTTGACAGTATTAACTTGAACTCGCCCTCGTTAACCGCTAGACCCTTCTTTCTGGCCTCCGTCTGAAGACTCACAAACGCTCCACTGACATAACGCTGTGTTCTTCCAATTATGTCAATGTGGTCTGCGTATCCTAGTAGCTAGACGGACTTTTGAAAGATTGTGCCTCTTGTGTTGACGTTGGAGTTTTGCACAATCTTTTCAAGAATGAGTTGAAAAAATTGCAAGACAGCGCATCGCCTTGTCTAAAACCTTTTTTGACATCAAATGCGTCCGTTAGGTTTTTTTCCGGACGAACGAGTTTTTCTGGGATGCCAAAACTAGACGCCACAGACGCTGTCATACGCGGCCTTGAAATCGATGAATGAATGAATCGATGCCGTAGGGTGAATATTTGATTGATGGTGGACATTCCGGTTCTGAAGCCACACTGATAAGGCCTATCAGGTTGTTGACGAAAGGCTTCAAACGGCACGACAGACAAGATCTTGTAGGCGATGTTGGGGATCTCCTTTCTTGAGGATCGGGTATACGATGCTGAGGTTCCATTTGTCGGGCATGCTTTCCGTTTCCTCCGACCAAATTTTGTAGATGAGCTGGTGCATAGGCCTAACCAAATCATCTCCAGCTGGCTTTGTACAGTTCGGCGGCTAGCCCGTTTGCTCCAGCGGCTTTGTTCGACTTAAGTTTAGATATCGCTATCTTCACTTCGTCAATGTCAGGTGAGTGGAATTGTTGGCCTTCTGCCCCCAAATTGAATGGTTCTGTATTGCTGGCGGAGTTTTGCTCGTCATCACCATTATACAGCTTCGATTATTAAAAAGTAGAAAAGAACAGATGGCGTTCTGAATGGGTTCTGGAATGGGTGAGTTGAAGTCAACATTTTTTAATATAAATCGAAAAAACTGAGAGAACACCGAAAAAGAGAACAAATCAATTTTTAAAAAAAAGTCAGCGGACAAAAGATTATTAAGGTTAGAAGAGGACATGTCCTCTATAAAGAGGACGCCTGGTCTGCCTAGCCGGGAGGGCTTATACTCTAAAAAAGACAATCATGCATGACAAAATACAATAAAATGTCTAGTAAAACAGTTAGAAGACTACAGAAAAAAGATTCTGCTTAACAACTGATGGCACACATAAGACCATCGCTGTTAAAAAAGGGGACGACATATATTCAAATTGATTAACATGCTTATAAATTTAAAAAATTATGTAAAAATACTCCTGTAAAAGTATTATTTAGAACTTTATTAGAATTTATTAACTTGCTGCATTTGAATTTCTTAGTTAAGACATGACGCTTGACCCGTTTTCAATGTACCGAATTGTCTGGATTGTGAAAACAAAGTTTTAAAACATTTCCGAAAAACCCATCAAATGTTTGTGAATAAATACATTTTGATCATTTACCTAATTAGTTTTGGGGCATTGGAAATATAAATTCTTTTTGAAAAACATACATTTGTAGAAGTTTTAAAAAAATCATAAGGGCCGTCTTTGAAAAAAATTGAATTTTTGATTACTTTCTAATAGTACGGGAGGCAGCGCTTAATTTTTAAAGTCATTTGCTCAAGGCTGAAATTAATACATAATGTTGTTTTCGACCCATCTTTGACAAAAGTGAGCGTCAGTCGCCTAGCTAGTGGTGGAATTAGAAATGGCAGCTCGTCAAAGTGGCAAAAAAATCCCAAAAAAAAAGTCATTTGCTCAAGGCCCAAAACTTGTGTGACGGTTATTTGGATCAATACAAACACAAAAACGACCGTCAGCCGCTTGGACAGTGGTGGATTGACCGTCAGTCGGGCCCATGAACATGCCAAAAAAAAAATGTTTACAAAGTCATTTGCTCAAGCATGAAATCCATACAGTCGAATATTTATTCTATTTAAGTAATAAAAGTGACCGTCAGTCGCTCGTTTAGTGGTGGAAAGACCGTCAGTCGGCGTCATGAAAATTTTGCCTTTTTAGTGAATCTGTACAAAAAACTTAGTTTTTTGCTGGGAAGACGTTTTGAGGAAAGGTCTGGATCCAAAAATTAAAAAACTATCAAACGAGAAGAAAAACCACCATTTTACAAACCCGAAACCTTATAACCTTGGCCGCTATTTTGTTTTAAACGCTTTTTTTATTTTTGCTTGTAACTCCGCCAGTTTTCACTTTAGAGAAAAATGCCCGATAACAAAGTTATAGGAAATTTGATTTACTAAAAAAAAATATTAAGTAACTTTTTTCTCTAAACCTTACCGTTTAGGAGCTACAGCTGATTTTTTGGTTTTAGTGCCCTATTTTCTTTAACCGACCATATTTTTAATAACAAAAGGAAAGAAACTATTTCCTATTTATATTCTTTTCACACAATGCACTTCTCCAATGGTTTGTGAGATAAATGCAAGAGCAAGCCGCAATTAAGTTTCTAAAGTGGCCGGTATCCCATAACTATCGTATAAATTTTTCATTTAACGTACCGCCTTTAAAATTTATACGATAGTTATGGGATACCGGCCACTTTAGAAACTTAATTGCGGCTTGCTCTTGCATTTATCTCACAAACCATTGGAGAAGTGCATAGGGTGAAAAGAATATAAATAGGAAATAGTTCCTTTCCTTTTGTTATTAAAAATATGGCCGGTTAAAGAAAATAGGGCACTAAAACCAAAAAATCAGCTGTAGCTCCTAAACGGTAAGGTTTAGAGGAAAAAGTTACTTAATATTTTTTTTAGTAAATCAAATTTCCTATAACTTTGTTATCGGGCATTTTTCTCTAAAGTGAAAACTGGCGGAGTTACAAGCAAAAATAAAAAAAGCGTTTAAAACAAAATAGCGGCCAAGGTTATAAGGTTTCGGGTTTGCAAAATGGTGGTTTTTCTTCTCGTTTGATAGTTTTTTAATTTTTGGATCCAGACCTTTCCTCAAAACGTCTTCCCAGCAAAAAACTAAGTTTTTTGTACAGATTCACTAAAAAGGCAAAATTTTCATGACGCCGACTGACGGTCTTTCCACCACTAAACGAGCGACTGACGGTCACTTTTATTACTTAAATAGAATAAATATTCGACTGTATGGATTTCATGCATGAGCAAATGACTTTGTAAGCATTTTTTTTTGGCATGTTCATGGGCCCGACTGACGGTCAATCCACCACTGTCCAAGCGGCTGACGGTCGTTTTTGTGTTTGTATTGATCCAAATAACCGTCACACAAGTTTTGGGCCTTGAGCAAATGACTTTTTTTTTGGGATTTTTTTGCCACTTTGACGAGCTGCCATTTCTGATTCCACCACTGGCGCGGCGACTGACGCTCACTTTTGTCAAAGATGGGTCGAAAACAACAATATATATTAATTTCAGCCTTGAGCAAATTCCTAAAAAAAACTCACGCTGCCTCCCGTACTATAATGTTTTGATTGTATTTTTCATTTTTATCTTTATTATTTAAAATTTTCACAAAAATGTAAACTTTTTGACAAAGTTTTATTTTGACAAAGGTTGCGCCCGATGATGGATTGAGTCCGAAACACAACAAAACAAAAAATCAAAGGTCACGGTAGTGCCCTGCCAAGTTCTAGCACTACTCCCTTTTTAAAGGATCGGACTCAAGTACATTTTTAACTTGTAAATATTCATCCAAGATATTTTCTATTTTCTTTTAATATTGTTGTATTATCTTCTATGATTCAAAATATTTAATATAACACTTTTACATGGCGTTCTTTTAGATCTCATCCTTCTACACAGTGTTGTTCGCACATAAGAGAACTTGGCTCTTTTTTTACATATTATGTTTTTGTTCTAATATACATTTTCGTGAAAATTGTATATACATAGGGGAGAGTGGGGCACATTTGAACACTTTTGGCTTTCGCAGCTTCTGGAACCATATATGTTGGATTTATTGATCTGTAAGGTAAACTTACATGCAGCAGTGTTATTAAACTTCGATTTAAAATAATATTTGATGAATTTATCAAAACATTTTTATTAAATTTTAATTTTTAACCAATATACGTTCTTATGTACAAAAGTACCCCATGTATGGGGTAGTTTTGAAATTGGAAGAGGCACTTTTGAACAGCAGCATTAATTTCGTGTTAATGAATGAATAATACTTAAACTTTTTACTATTTATTCTTACCTTAATTAGTAAGAGGATAATAAAAAAGAGCCGTAGGAAATTCCCTGAAAATAAAATCACTATGAGACAAAATCTTCAATAAAACTAAACCAACTCCAAGAAAATATTACTCTCCCCAGAGATAAAATGTTTCTTGTAAAAATCTCCAAATCCCCAATGTTCAGGTACGTCTTCTAACACCGATTCTCTCACGGCATGTACACTGCATGAAACCGTTATGACATGATAACAAATTAAGAACAAGAACGCACTTTCAGTCTGTCAAGCCTGAGTTGTGTTGTTTCAATACAAAAATTTACCTACTATCGATCAAATTATTGTTTTAAAATTAAAAAGAGGAGGAAAAAAGATATTTTTTAATGAAAAATTATCTATGGTGTTGTGGCAGGATAAAAAATGATTGTTTTTAATTCTAACATAATGTTTCGTGCAACCTTATCATGCGATTTAATCGCATGATCCATTATTATTTGAACGTAATTTGTTTCGGAAATTTTGGCATGGAGATTTTAGTCATGAAGATTCTCTCCTTGGAGATTTGGCTTCTGTAGATTTCAGTTTGGGGATTTAAGATTTGGGGATATTAGTTTGGGATTGTACCTATATGTTATAGAAACTGATCGGGGCAGCTTTGAACTAGTTCAAACGTGCCCCAAAACACTTGTTCAAATCTACCCCAACTGTATCAAAGCCATAAAATGTTGAATAATTTTTAACTTTTAACATATTTATTTAAAAGCTCGCCGTGATTTAGTTTCACATTTATTTACTATTAAGACATTTTTTTCCCGATTTAATATCGCGTACTAAAATGTTTGTATACTCCTACAACTAAAAAACTAAAATAATACACCAGCACTACGAAAACCACCTTCCACCACTAAATCTGAAGCCCGACTGAAGGAAACACGGAAAGCCAATGACGTTTAAGGATACTGTCTTGCCAGTATAATATATTGAATTGCTTTTAATAAAAAGTAATAAACTAAAATTTTATAACCAGTGTTCAAATGTGCCACGTGTTCAAATATGCCCCACTCTCCCCTATGTATTGTATATAGTAAATACAAAAATAAAAACTGCAAATTTAAATAAAATAACAGGCAACTTGACCGTTGACCAACCAATGGAACTAACTTAATAAAGGAATAAACTTATAAAATTTGTATTCATTAAATCATTATTCCGAAAAATTCGTTTTATCTTACATGCAGGCTCCTCAGCCCCATTAGTCCAATTTATAAATTGATCCTTGTTATCACTAGACATCACTCTTTCTCATACCATACACAGTTGTTGAATGAGCAATTCTCTTAATCTTACATCAAGGGCTGATTTATGATTGTCCATTTAATAAGAACCTAAAGAAAGTAGAATAACTGATCCTGATGTGATATTGAATTCACTGCCGTACCGTCTACTATACAAACTTTTACTCCTTCAAAATAAAAATGTAGCTGCCAATGTGACACTTTGCTCTTTCTTTAAAAATCCTCATTAATCTCTCGTTTTGTCGGAACTCAAGAATAAGTGACTGCAGAGCTTCACATACGCTCGATAAGAAATGTGATTCAATGATAATAAATAATGTTTCTTAACGATGTTACTTTGTAGAATTTGAAATAGGGGGACTGGGTATCACATTTAAGACCATTTAGTGAGTCAAACAAAAATCGTAAAAAGCACTATAATTAATTCCATTTGCGTAATTATATGCGATTACCGTGATTCGTTTAATGGACTGGCTTTTTTGTTCTAAAAACGTGGTCGGCGTTGTTTCCAAAAACAATGACAACGGTCGAACGCCTGATGCCGCCACCGGCCGTCACTACTGCCGCCGCCAGCGTCTCGTCGGCAGGCGTTGATGAAAAGATAGACAATGGCATTGTCGAAATCCATAAAATGTTTAAGGCTTCAATTAATACATCATATAGATGGTGGGTGCGCGACGTACCATCAACAACAACCCTTTTAGTGTTTGAATCCATTATCACTCTGGTGACGTTACGCCTCAAACCCCAGCAGCAGAGTATTCAGCACTCTGCATACCGTTCATACCGCTTTGTTCAGGTTTGTTAAACGAAAATGTGCACATCACAATCTACCATCCACCCCCGTTAGCTCAATATTGTAGTCAAGGAATATAGGACTTAAGAATTCCACATACACCTTACCTCAAAAGTGTCCTTGGTATTTATTTTGTCATCAAGTGAAAACATCCCTGTTTTGTTATATGAGAAAACTCATGCAACATGCTAATAATTGAACTCAACAGAAAATACCTAAAATGGGGTGGTGGTTTAGTCTTTGGTTTCGGGTGGTTTTGGGGATTTTTTGTTCTTGTGAATTTGAGTAATATGCCACAATAAAATACCGTGATGGCTGGTGCAGGAGAATTATGAATTTTTAGTGCGAGGGTGGATTTGTTTCCCATCGACATGTCTGATTTGGAGCGGAGCGTTTTGTAGCTGTACCTGTATTATTGAATGTTTAAAGTGGTTTATGAAGGATATTGAATTATAAAGTCTACTAATTGTTTTTAATAGGTAAGCTTAGCGGCCTTAATGAGATGTAATAGCATGAAAGGGACGTATTCCCCATATTTGTACCTTTTTACATAGTTCCATTCAACAAAGAATAAATTGAAACATAGAGAAGCATAATTATGTTTTGCTTGACACATAGCGATTAGAGAAGGTCTAAAACAATCTAAACTCCTTAGTGTATTTAACATAGCCAGTGTTAGTGGAATTAAGTAAACGAAAATCTCTTCCTTGTTCTTGCTGTTGACCTTCCTTCTTAATGGATCACTGAAAAAAGGTGGCGCTGCATTCCAGGTTGGACCAGGACCTCATGCAACAAGCGTCTCCTGCCAGCACGGTGCCTAGTCTCCAGTTTCGCACGCCAAGTATCTCCCACCTCTTTCCTCTTCTGCGACGTCCTTCCGGGTTAGATTCATAAATTATGGGCCATCCAACCATCTAAGTCGTTGGACCATAATTTTTCTGACCAGGTCAGTTTCACTGAAGAGCTCGTACAGTTCTTGGTTGAAAATTCGTCTCCATTCTCCATGAAGACGGGACCAAGAATTACTTATTTTTTTCCTCAAAGCAGCCTAAAGCGTTTCATCCGATGTTGTCAGGGCGCTGTGTCTGCACCATACATGAGGACCGAGAGGATAAGGTTTTGTATATTGACACTGAAAAATTTTATTAGTAAAATTGCTACGAATAGCATTCGTACGAGAAAAATTCGTACATTGAACGAATATTCGTAGATTGTACGAAGCTTTTCTGTAATAAGAAAATTACGAATGTATTAGTAAATTTTGATTAAATTTTTGGTAAAATACACGAATTTTTTCGTTCTATGTACTAATATTATTCGTAAATCAAAATTATGAGTACATTGTACGAATTTATTCGTGTATTGAACTAAATCATTCGTAAATCATCGTGTACAAATGGTTTCGTAATTTTTCCAAATTCATTCGTAAGATTTACTCATGCATTTGTTAAATGTACGAAGCAAAACTAATATTCGTAAAAAATTTAGTCTCGAAAATTGACCTTACGAATAATTCGTAGGATTTACTCATTATAAGTAGAATGCAACTTCTTTATCTGTATATTCTACTAATACTTCGTATATCATAACCTCCATTCGTATATTTACCAAACGCATTAGTAAATTTTACTAATACATCGTACTATTTTTCCTCCATTCTAACACTAAGCGAAACATTAGTACATTTTACTAATGACTTCGTAATATTTTTCCTTCATTCGTATATTTACCGAGAGTATTAGTATATTTTACTAATACGTCGTATTATTTACACTCCATACGTACATTTATCAAGAGCATTAGTACATTATACTATTATTAAGTAATATTTACACTCCATTCGTACATTTACCAATAGCTTTTGTAGATTCTACTAATACTTCGTACATCTACCAAGAGCATTAGTACATTGCCGCTACTCGAATCGGATTGCGTCATTGTTTTTAAATCATGGCAATGGCTCATTTTGGTTGTGATTTTGATCATGTTTAGTTTGGTTTGTGAGTTTTTTTTTTAAATAAAATTAAAATAACATAAAAAGCGTGCTAAGAGTGCTAAGTATTTGATGACAGAAAGAACGAGTAGGTAAGTTGTATTTGAAGAAATTTAATAGGACACCCAAATTAACAGACAACTTGCGGAAAGTTTTGGTCGAGGCTGTTTTAGAATTCTGTATTATAAAAAACCACGATCTCAAAACAAACGACTGCGATGCTCTTACGAATGGTAAGTATATAGTACGAAGTATTAGTACAATGAACTAATGCTTTTGGTTAACTAACGAATGGCAAGTAAATAGTGCGAAGTATTAGTACAATGAACTAATGCTTTTGGTAAATTTACGAATGGTAAGTAAATAGTACGAAGTGTTATTACAATGAACTAATGCTTTTGGTAAATTTACGAATGGTAAGTAAATAGTACGAAGTATTAGTACAATGAACTAATGTTTTTAGTTAACTTACGAATGGCAAGTAAATAGTACGAAGTATTAGTACAATGAACTAATGCTTTTGGTTAACTTACGAATGGCAAGTAAATAGTACGAAGTATTAGTAGAATGAACTAATGCTTTTGGTAAATTTACGAATGGTAAGTAAATAGTACGAAGTATTAGTACAATGAACTAATGCTTTTGGTTAACTTACGAATGGCAAGTAAATAGTACGAAGTATAAGTAGAATGAACTAATGCTTTTGGTAAATTTACGAATGGTAAGTAAATAGTACGAAGTATTAGTACAATGAACTAATGCTTTTGGTTAACTTACGAATGGCAAGTAAATAGTACGAAGTATTAGTACGATGAACTAATGCTCTTGTTGAATGTACGAATGGAGGGTAAATAGTACGAAGTATAAGTAAAATGAACTAATGCTTCTGGTTAACATACGAATGGCAAGTAAATAGTACGAAGTATTAGTAAAACGAACTAATGCTTTTGGTAAACTTACGAATGGCAGATAAATAGTACCAAGTATTAGTAAAATGAACTAATGCTTCTGGTAAACTTACGAATGGCAAGTAAATATTACGAAGTATTAGTAAAATGAACAAATGCTTCTGGTAAACTTACGAATGGCAGGTAAATAGTACGAAGTATTAGTAGGATGCACTAATGCTCTTTGTAAATTTACAAATGGGGAATAAATAGTACGCAGTATTAGTAGAATGTACTAATGCTCTCTGTTAATTTACAAATTGAGGGTAAATAGTACGAAATATTAGTAGAATGTACTAACGCTCCTTGTAAATGTACGAAAGGAAACGTAAATATTGTCATTCCATTCGTACAATGAACAAAGCTCTTTATTTAATATACGAATATGAGTTTATTGTACGAATTTTTTCGTGGCTGAAAACTACGAAAAAAATTCGTACGATTCACTCATATTTTCGTACTATTAATGCATGAAAATTTTTGAGTGGACTCTTTCGTTACCCGAGAGAGGACTTTACTGCTCGATTGCCTTATAAGTCCAGGGAAGCAGTATAGTTGGCTAGAATGAATCTTCGTTTGATTTCAGCGCTGCTGTCGTTGTCAGAGTTTATAGCAGATCCTTGTAAGACACAGTCCTTAATTAACTCGAAGTTAAATCTAAGGTTAGGGGTATGGTTTGTTTCGCTTTTTATATTTCGATTTTAACTGTTTTTTGTTGTTTTAATTTTGGTGTACATAAGGATCCTGAAGACATTAAAATTTGCGCGAACTTTAAAGTCTTCAGGATCCTTATGTACACAAAAATTAAAATTAAAAATATGAGTGCGACCCATGGAGTCCACACGACTAACTTCCCATAGTAGAAAAATACGTAAAAACATTAGTTGTTTTGCAAAATATTCAGCGGATGCATCCCGTTGTAGTTGTACACGCACGTTGCTTCAAAGTCAAATTCCATAAAACTGATGGTTTTATGAAAAACATTAAGTTTATTGAATAACAGTGGCACCATCTGCCACTGCCGAGTTGATCGTACCATTTCGTGGACTCATTCACAACTACTTTGCACAGTAAAATACAGCCTATATATATTGCTCCTGAATATTGTAGTTTTCTATTATTGAAGCAATTTTTCTAATCGGATTAGTATTTCTGAAAATTAATATTTATACGGCAAAGCAGCGTTTGGTGGGTCAGCTAGTAATCAAATATAGTATATGATACTCCTGAATATTGTGTTTTTTTCCCCCACTAACTATAAGATTTTTTGCACTATTATTGAAATTATTGCAGAAATTATCATAATTTTCATTATATTAGGGTTGTCTTAGATTTTTGATTGCCATTAAAAAACCGCTAAGCCGATTTTGCTCAAAACCTAATCAGCTCTTAACAACACAATGCCGCGTCGAATGAAATCAATTCGATGAGTGGTTCGCGAGATAATTGAGCTGAAAAACGTAACGCGTAACGAACACACATACACACACACAGACATCATCATAAAAACGCTTGATTCGGATTCCTCGAAACATCGAGAAATGCGAAAATTGGAGATTCACAAAATCGCCCCATTACAATAACTTCCTCTGGGAAGTTAAAATCATTAATCATCTCTGGATAGCGCAATCCATTGACCGTAACTGTTGCTACAGCCTCATTTTCGAAAAAGTAAGGTCCAATGACCCCGCGGGACCATAAACCGCACCAAACAGTCACGCGTTGAGGATGGAGAGGCTTTTCAACAATAACTCCTGGGTTTTCCGAGCCCCAGATGCGACAGTTTTGCTTGTTGACGTAGCCTCCGAGGTGGAAATGGCCCTCATCAGTCAAGATGATTTTTCGATGAAATTCCGGATCATTTTCATGCATTTCAAGGACCCAATCAGCAAAGACACGACGTTGTTGATGATCAGCCGGCTTGAGTTCTTGTGTTAACTGATTTTTATAAGCCTTAAGACCCAAGTCCTTACGCAAAATACGGTGTAATGACGTTTGTGGAATGCCTTATTCCAAAGAACGACGAGGAATGGACAAACCTGGGTTTTCTTCAACACTTTGGGCTACAACAGCAATATTCTCAGTTGTTCTTGAGCGACGTGCACGGGTTTTATTCTTCACATCACTAACTTGTCCCAACAGCTCGAATGTGTCCACCAATTTCTGTATTGCGGTCCGACAAGGTGCTTCACGACGACCAAAAAATGTTTTAGTTGTGCGAACCGACTCTGCCAAATTTTCACCATTTTTATAGTGAATTTTAATAATTTCAATGCGTTGTTGAAGCGTGTATCGTTCCATTTTTATTAATGGCGTAGTTTCTACTTGTCAAATGCCAAAAAATGACAGCTTCAAAAGTGACAACTACCGAAATAGCGGGCTATTCAAAATAACACCTCATATTGGAAAACCCTTTTTTATAATAAAAATAACTCATTTTTTATAAGGTTGTCTTAGATTTTTGATTGCCATTAAAAAACCGCTAAGCCGATTTTGCTCAAAACCTAATCAGCTCTTAACAACACAATGCCGCGTCGAATGAAATCAATTCGATGAGTGGTTCGCGAGATAATCGAGCTGAAAAAACGTAACGCACATACGAACACACATACACACACACACCGATGTCATCTTAAAAACGCTTGATTCGGACTCTAGTGACCTCAAAACATCGAGAAATGCGAAAATTGGAGATTCACAAAATCGGACCCATTACAATAACTTCCTATGGGAAGTTAAAAATTAAAAAAAAAATAAAACAGACGAAGGCGAAACAATTGAATTAATCTGTAAGGTAGATTACAGGAAAAACGAATCATTTACATTAATTTATCTTTTTTTTTATATAATTAGCACACACTCAAGGGGTTTCTTATGCCCTTATTATGCCAGAGACACAGTGAGTGCTCTAGGAAGGAGGAAAGGGGTGGGAGAGGAGGTGCCGGTGTACATTGGTCTTAAATTCCCGAACACTGCAATGATTTGGAAAGACAGAGTGTGGAAGGGAGTTCCACATTCGCGTAGTACGGCTAAAGAACGATTCTCTATACTTGAGGGTACGACCGAAGTTGGGCTCAAGGGTGAACTGATGGGCATTCCTGGAGGCGCGGGTATTACGGTTGAATATCCTTAGGGGAGTAATGCAACTGGCTATTTCACCAGAGCAAATACCGTTGAAGTAACGGTAAAATAGGGTGAGGCATGAGACATTACGGCGGCGATGTTCTAGAGATGTAAATGACTCAACGATGGTATGTTCACCAATCATCTTGAATGCTCCTTTTTGGACACTGTCCAGAAGACTTAAGTATGTCACTGGAGCACCAGCCCAGACATGGGAGTTATACTCAAGCTTTGGACGTATGAAGGTTTATGTAGATGATAGCCAGATCAGAAGGGGAACAAAATTTCTTGCACCGCCTTAAGGAACCTAAACATCTTGCTGCATTTTTGGCGACATCGCATATGTGCTCGTTCCACAAGAGGTGGTCAGTGATGCACATACCGAGAATCTCGAGATGTTCGGTCTCATTGATGCAAGTGCCACTCATGGACAGTGGCAAGGGGGGTATGTCTCGCTTTGACATTACAAGACAGCATTGTGTTTTCGAAGCATTAAACTCTACGCGATTTTGTGTTCCCCATTGCACAATGCTGTTTAGGTCAGAGTTTAATCAGCTTATCATATTTTGCCGTTGCAGTTCCACGTCCGAAGAGGAGGGATGTAAGTCTGGAAACGAATAAGATAAGCTAAGGGTACTATCGTCAGCGAAACAATTTATTGGATTAGAAGTTACAGACAAGAGATCATTGATGAAAATGAGGAAGAGGGTCGGAGACAAAACGGAGCCCTGGGGCACACTACATGAAAACATACTTCTAATATAACTAAATGCTTGAAGCATTTTTTAATGTTCCAATGTCTGAATAATCACCTCATTTCGTTCTGTCGACCAATAAAAACGAAACAATAGGTACCAAAAATAAAGGGATATAAGGCGATACTAGTCAAACTGCTGATCTTTGAAGAAATGTGATGCAGATGATGCAGCCATAGTATTTCTACGAGGTTAAGTTAAGAAAACCATTTATATGAATATTTTGACGATTGAAGCGAACCAATTCAAAGTTAGCCTGGTGAGGAAGTTATTGAGTAGGAACGAACAGTATGGTCTTGATCACAGAAAGTAGATTTTAGATTAGATTTATTTCTTTAAACTGTATTTACAGATACATTATAAATTAAATAACATAAAAGCATGGCTTTTTGCCGTCTGCCTGATTGACAACTTTATACAACAATTAAAAATATTCCATTTTTCTTTTACATATTTGTTATTAATAAAAAATGTGTTTAAAAGTTTCCATTTATAATTCTGCTACGATAAGCTAATGCTATTTTACAAAATTGGAACAATACTGGTACTTCGGCTTCATTTAAATATTGGATGATCTGCTCTTCAGTGAGAAAATTGCTTCCAAAAAAATGTCTTCTTGTTTCACGCAGAACAGGGCATCTACCAATAAAATGACAAATGTCCTCTCTTTCGCCCATATTACACAATTTACACAGCAAGGGCAAATGTTCACGATGTGGAATAAAGTTGATACTAAGCAGTTCACCTCTTAATCTGAATATCATTGAAATGTGATTGGTCGTGTATTCATCGCGGAAGTAATTTCTTTGGTTGAGGTTATCGTTGCGCCTGCTATACAACGTCCTGTGGATAGATCCTTCTGCTTCAGATGCGAAGCTAAATCTAAAACGATCATCTATAGAAGAAATCAGGTGATACAAGTTGTTTTTCCACATAGTGCAGTCATCCAACGCATGTTCTATATTAGCTTCTTCAGCTAGCTCTGTCCACTCTCTAAACCAGCCTGATCTGCTAATCATAGCTTGAAGTGCTGCTTTTTTCGGGAGCCGCTCATCTGACATTTCCATTACCTTACATATTATATAATCTATTTGCAATTTAAGTGTTTTGATAAATAGAGGTGAGATACCGGTTTCAAGCATAATCATGTAGTTCGGGGCATTCGGTGTTAGTCGAAATATCTTTTTCATATAAAATCGGAGGAGTTTTTCAGCGGTTTCATATTTTCTACTTCCCCAAACTTGACAAGCATACAGCAATGTTGACTCGGCTACATCACAGAAAGTATATATTTCAGATTTTTGAAGAACCAGAAGTCACTATATGTAGTTCCATTTATCAGGCAGGTAAATCAAACCTCTCGCATAATAGAATACAGAAAACTCATTTCTCTTAAGCTATTACTTCAAGAAATTGGTGGGAATATTCATTCAGTTGAAATATACTCTGAGAGAAAGAAGCCAAACAATTTCAAATTTATTCAGGCTTGTTAATTATGACTTCGATCAACAAAGCCGTTTGCTTTCTTATTTTGTCTATGCATCAAAATGGCATATCATATTGCCAACGTTTGTTTGTTGGCTTGTTTATTTTTTTTTATTTAACAATCGTAAAAATTTAATAAACTTTCTTTAACTCCTTTTCATATTGGTTCGTTCTCAGAATAAGTTTACTAGAATTATGAACAATTTAAATACCTACGTAGTACGTACGTACTCCGTTACGCAATTTTACCTTCACAAACAAATCATATAAAACCCCTTCTTGTTATTAACAATAAACTTGTTAGTGAACATAACAAGAAGTCCTTATAGTTATTAATACATCCTCAAATTTTGTTTGCCCATCATGCTGATGGACGTAGGAATCAGAACTGGACTGAATTTTCCCCTTATCCGAAGGAAAAACTTTAAGGATCTCATTTAGATTCCATAGAAATGCTGATAAGCGATGTGAACAGCCTCGTCAAGAAGGATTTGTTCCGTTGCGTTGGGCTGAAGTCGCCCCTCGCAACCAAAGTCAAAAGCATTTATTCGATTTAATTTCAGGAATTGAAATTCATTTGTGCTGACTCAAGATAAAAATCAAGGGCATTTATATTAACGCCGCCGCCGCCGCTGGCTGTTGTCGTTCGGGCTCTTAAACGTTCTATGAAATTTTATTCTGGGGATGATAAGCCAAAGAGAAAAAAACACCACTGTTCGAAGGGTGCTTTCAGCGTCAGCCCATCTATTCAAATGAGGAAATACCTTCGAGTTAATTTAGCGCAATGAAGTTGAATATAGTTAACTTGGAAACAGTTACTAAGGTGATTTGATATATCAATCTCGAAATCAACAGCCAAGTGGAACTTCAACTTTATCAGGCTTATAGATGTTTTATTTGGAGCAGTTCATTCATTCATTCATTCATTCATTCACTCAAAAAGACAATTATGAAATAGTAGAATACGCAAATATTACAAAACTTTTGAAAATGACATGACTTTGTACTTGTGGAATTATAATCATTTTAACAATGAATTCAATTCAATAATGTATAAATGTGGCAATGGACTCAGGAAATAAAAAAAGAAGCTTCAGTGAGAAAAACATAGTATACAACGCAGAGAACGAGCTATGTCGGATCATCGATCTGGTTCAATCTGAAGTATCAATGACTTCGGTTATAAAATCAGGCTTATCAATTGCTACCTCGTCGGAGTCGGATTGAATCATACATACTATTTCTTAAATAATTGTTTAATATTTTAAATTTGCTAAATGACATGTTTTTTTGTACCTAGTGCTCGTGGTGTAGCGGCTTTCACAGGCAGTATCACTCTTCTTGAGAATTTAAAAAACTTCCAATACTATAAATCTGTCATGAAACATGTGATTTTTAACTTAGCCGTTCGGAATCGGCTTTAAATTGTAGGTCCCCTTTATTTTTCAGTTGCACTCAGAGAATTGTTGGTGAGTGTACGCCACTTAGGCCTAATGGCTCTACAAGAGCTATCGCGCCACCCTATTTAAGTAGTTATATTTATCAATTTTCGGAACACTGAAGTTTTTAATGCAATAAAATTATTTAAGTATTGCTCCAAACAGTACATCTCATAGAACCGTTGTTTTGCTATAAGATTTTATCGAAAAATAGAGTAGTTCGAGCAGCGTCTTTTTTTTGAGGAACATGTATGTTGCTAATATGCTAAATATGTTAATATTTTCTTTGGAATTCGACACACTGAAATATGAGAAAAATTTTCAAAAGTTCAGTTCGAATCGAAAGGATACGTGGGCGAGGGCCCCTTGAGCTTGAAGGCCCCGGGGAAGTGCCTCGCCTAGCCTCTAGGTAGATATGCCCTTATTTAAAGACATCACTATCACCGAGTGCTGTTGCACTGAATTTTTTTTAGCAAAATTGATACGAATACCATTCGTAGGAACGCATATTTGTAGATTGTACGAAGCTTTTCTATCATAAGAAAATTTCGAACATATTACTAAGTTTTGATTAAACCAGAACTTAATGATCCTCCCTTATGCGCTCTTGAACTCGATAAAAAAGGTGATGAGCTTACAGCAGCCCTCCATAAAGCTATGGAAACTGCCTGTCCCCTCACTACAGTGCGAGCAAAGAGAAAACCACATTGGTGGGCTGCTGAACTAGAAATACTCAGGAAAGGTTGTAGAAGGCTTTTTAATCGTGCAAAAAAGTCTAGACACCTCCAAGATTGGGAGTCCTATAAGGAATCCCTCAAAAAGTATAAACAAGAATTGAGAATAGCCAAAAGATCCTCATGGAGATCCTTCTGTAGCTCAATAGAAGAGTCCTCGGAGGCATCGCGGCTAAGGAAGATTCTCTCGACAAATCCAACCATGCCTAGTTGTCTAAAAAACTCAGATGGTACATGGACTAACTCTTGCGAAGAAACGCTAAACCTGCTATTAGATACCCACTTCCCAGATAGCTCCAAATCCGTTAATACAATAAACCGTCCTGGATCGGGTATTAACTTAACTTTTCCTCAAGGTCTTGTCACAAAAGAAAAATTGACATGGGCTCTGAATAGCTTCAAACCTTATAAATCTCCAGGTCCAGATCAAATCATACCAGCTGAGCTACAACACACCATCGACATAACTCTGCCCATCATTGAGATGATGTTCAAAAGTTGTCTAGATCTGGCCTATATACCTCAGCGATGGAGAGAGGTAAAAGTAGTATTCATTCCCAAGGCGGGCAAATGCTCGCATGTCAACACTAAAGATCTAAGACCTATTAGTCTATCATCTTTCATTCTCAAAACGCTGGAACGATTGATTGATATCCATATACGTAATAGCATTGATAAGAGACTATCGATGTCTCAGCATGCTTACTGTAAAGGGAAATCGGTAGAAACAGCCTTGCATACTCTGGTAAGAACTATCGAATACTCCCTAGAGCAAAAGGAGTATACTATGGTTGCCTTCCTAGATATCGAAGGTGCTTTCAACAACGTTGACACATCTGCTATCACTTCTGCTATGACGACCCTAAACGTCGAATACTCACTCTGTGAGTTGATCAATCTAATGCTTAAAAGCAGGATCATCAACTCGGAGATGGGGGATTTTTGTACGAAAAGGTCTGTCAGTAGAGGCACTCCGCAAGGTGGTGTTCTGTCCCCTCTCCTGTGGAACATAGTAGTTAACGAATTGCTAATATCCCTCGAGAGGGAAGGCTACAGAGTGATTGCGTATGCCGATGATGTTGCTATCGCCGTCACAGGAAAACATCCTAATACACTTAGAGACCTCCTCCAAAACGCACTTAATATACTCACTAGATGGGCTGATCGCTGTGGACTTAGTATTAATCCTCAAAAAACGGACCTTGTCCTTTTTACACGGAAATACAAGATCCCAGTAATTGTACCCCCTTCAATAAAAGGTGTACCACTAATTTTTACCAATGAAGCCAAATATCTTGGTCTGATATTAGACAAAAAATTAAGTTGGAAACCTAATATTCAGGAAAGAGTTAAGAAAGCCACAGTAGCTCTTTTCTCTTGCAAGAAAGCCATAGGAAGGAAATGGGGTTTTCAACCTCGCATAACCTATTGGCTATACACATCGGTCATTCGACCAATTCTCATGTACGGGGTTGCAGTATGGTGGACTGCACTGGAGAAAGTCACTTACTGCGACAAACTCAGCAGAGTCCAACGCACTGCTTGTCTCTGCATAAGCGGGGCTTTGAGAACCACACCCTCAGCAGCGTTAGACATTCTCCTCCATCTGGCACCCCTCGACATTTTTAGCAAACAAGTGGCAGCGAGTACAGCTATAAGACTCAACGCCTCATCTCAATGGACCAACAATAACGTGGGACACTCCATCATTTTGAACTCTTTCGGTTCTATACCAAAGTACATAGACACAGAGACATCGAAGGAAATTGTAGAGCCGATGAACTCGCTAAAAATGGAACCGTCATACCTATTTCACCTGAAAGGGAGAAGATAGGTATACCGATAGCTACATGTAAACTTTTGCTAAAAGAAGCAGCTTTAACGAGAACAAACTATAGGTGGCACAATTTACCAACGTGCGCAGCTACGAAACTCATATGGCCTTCACTGGACTTAAAGCTCTCTAAAGACTTGTTATCTCAAAGCAGACTTCATATTAGCTCCCTGATAGGTGTCCTTACGGGACACTGTCTTATAGGCAGACACGCAATCCGACTTGGTGTAGCCTCAAATGACTTCTGCAGGAGCTGTATGGATGAGGAAGAAGAGGAAACAATCTCTCACCTTCTCTGCACTTGCCCTGCTCTTTCACTAAGACGCAAACTTCATCTGGGAGAGTACTTTTATGATAACCCCAGTGAACTAGCTAATAAGGATATCAAATATCTTCTTCGCTTTATAAAAAGCTCAAAATGGTTCGACTAGTAAGAAGTAATTCTCTAGATTCATGGTATCACAATGGGCCTTTCCTTTTGGCCTAAGTGTGTGGATTCTGAATCCGCAGCCACTGTAACCTAACCTAACCTAACTAAGTTTTGATTAAATTATTATTATAATAAAAGGACGTATTCTTTGTATGTGCTTATTTTTTGGTAAAATAAAATTATGAGTTCATTGTATGGTTTTATTCGTGTATTAAACTTATTTATTCGTAAATCAAGGGGTACAAATGGTGTCGTAATTTTTCAAAATTCATAGGTGAGATTTACTGATGCATTTTTAAAATGTACGAAGCAAAAAACAATATTCGTAAATCATTAACCGTCGAAAATAGTATTTACGCATTATTCGTAAGATTTACTCATTATTAGTAGAATTTAAATTCTGTTTCAGTACATTCTACTTATACTTCTTATTATATTACCTCCATTCGTATAAGCGCGTTGTTCCACAGGGATCAATTTTGGGACCGCTTCTGTTCTCAGCATACATCAACGATTTGCCCTCGATATTGAGTCACTGTGAAACACGCATGTTTACGGAAGATGTTCAGTTAATTAAGCATTGCCACCATGCATTGGTCTCATTGAGGATTGTGTTGAAAGCATAAATACTGAACTAACAGCCATTTTTGAGTGGTCCAGCATTAATGGTCTTCTACTCAATCCAAATAAAACCAAGTGCCTTGTTATCCCAAAAACATTGCTTGATTTATCTTATTTTCCAGTTCTTGAGGTAAACTCATAGTAATATTACTAACCTCATCCCAGCGGAAATCTTTTCGACAAAAACCGACTCCTGCACTCCTACTGTGGACCTCAGTGCGGATTTTAAAGTAATCATTCCATCTCGAAATGAATGGGATGATGACTTAGTGATGAGAGGCTTCGACACAACTATTTTCACTGACGGCTCAAAGATGGAGTGTAGGGTCTGAGCAGGAATTTTCTCCGAGTCTTTAAATGTCTCCAGGTCTTTGCGACTTCCTGACTTTGCTAGTGTCTTTCAGGCTGATCTACTCGCGATTAAGGAAGCATGCAAATTACTAAAACTTGATCCAAATCAAAACCGCAATACAGCTATTTTTTCGGACAGTCAGGCGGCTATTCAAGCCATTGACTCGTCCACTTCATCCTCCAAATTAGTCCAACAATGCCGAAGTGAGTTAGCGGGCATGAACATTGGACTCAAGGTCACTCTTATCTGGATTCCGGGTCATAGTGGCTTTGAGGGCAATGAACGAGCTGACGAGCTGGCTATGAAAAGATCAGCCCTTCATAGTTCACTCGCGAAAAGAGTCAACATTCCTCTTGGTTCTATGAAGGGCAAGATCTTCTCAATCTTCCTGGCTGAATCAAACCTCAGGTGGAGTAGCCTAACCAACTGTATCATATCTAGAAGGATATGGCCCACCTACAATTAATCCCGTACCAATAATCTTATTTGCAGACCCAGGCAAGACATAGCCAGTGTCCGGTGCTACATGCACCGGACACTGGCCTGTTGGAGAACACGTATCTAAGCTAGGCATTCCCCACAATACTTTCTGTCATAGTTGTGGGGACCAGCGAGAAAAGGAAACTGTTCTTCACTTCTTATGTAAGTGTCCTGCCCTAGCCAAAACGGGAGCCAAAACATTCAGAAAGTCCTTCTTCAATGACCTTAATGAGCCTTCCGAACTGAAGTTCAAAGATTTGATCTCCTTTCTAAACGCAACAAAGTGGATTTGAGGCGTATTTTTAAATAATTGTTTCAGTTCCTCTTCGAAATTGAGATCGCCAGCTGGCGCACTCAAACCTCAGTATTATACATAATCCCTCTTTTGATGGTATCAAAACGGCGCAACTCAGCGCTAATTGGGTCACCGAGCTAGATTGCTCGTGGCCACCATTTCAACTACTACTACTACTGAGGTAAACTCCAGTGGAATACGTAGACAAGGTAAAGAATCTAGGCTTTTATTTCAAAAGGACCCTTACCTGGAATGATCACATAAATGCAGTGGTAGGAAAATCGTATGGTGTGCTTCGAAATTTATCAGTTTCCAAAAAATATCCACTTAATACTAGAAAAATGCTCATCAAATCGCTTGTTGTGCCCAAATTTACATACAGATGTGAAGTATATTGCAACTTCGACGCAGCAAGCACAAGAAAGCTTAATGTTGTTTTTAACAATGCTATTCGGTATATCTATGGGCTGGGACGGTATTGCCATATCTTTAATTATTCGAATTAGTAGTATAGAATGTAAAATGTACTAATAAAGTATAAATATTATGAAGTATTAGTTGTATGTACAAATGCTCTCGACGAATTTACGAATGGAAAATTAAATCTTGTCGTTCCATTCGTACAATGTACAAAGTTTTTTGTACGAAACCATGATCTTCAAAAATCAATGTAGACCATACCATTTCAAACCAAATTAAGATATCTGGATTGCTGTCAATATACTCTGACAAGGGAGTCGATTGCCCTGATGGCCTCTCCTTAAACGAGGCCTTTGAAAAGGCTGTAACTATGTAACATCAGAAAGACTATCGTTTCCAGGTGCATCATATTACGATATTGAATTCAATGGATAGAACAAACAACCTGTTTGAGTTTATCCATCTATCCAGATCGATCAGTGGCGTCTGTACATATTTGAAGGGAAAACCAAGGCTCTTTAAATCCTAGACAGTCATCATATCGTAATTAATCACTTTGTACTTGTTACCTTACTTTACTTTAGTCAAAGGCACTCTGATATCTAAGCCGTGTTCAACATAAGAACACAAATTTTTTTGCCCCATTTGTGATTAAAGATTATTACGGAGAATATAATTATTATCATTAGGCTTTTAAGCCTTCCATGGAATAAGGCCCAGACCGAGTTCTAATTGAGACGCAGATAAAAGCGGACCAGAAAACAAAATGCTTAAAAAGACTTAATAAGATCTCATCACCGGACCTTAATTTAAAACGCCGCTGGTGGTGAGATAAGAATTTTATTCTGTTAGAGCAATGAGGACAAATACTTGTTTATCAAAATTACTTTCAAAGCCCTTAATGTGGCAAAAGCGTTATTGAATCTCAATGATGCCGAAAACGGTATTTCGTAAAAATACCAGAAAATCACAGTTCACGCAAATGACATCTGGAACAAATATGTAGTTCGGTTTTGACCATCATGAAATGTGTCATGAAGATAAAGGTCGTCAAAGATCCAAATCCTGTTACATTGAATTTGCATTACACTGTTTGATAATTCCTCAGAGGTGTGTGTCAGGACTTGAAGAGATTTAGATGCATTAAACACATTGTTAGCAAGAGTTATATTCGAAGTACCTACCCAAAGTCAACGGACACAAATCTTGCTTCAGAGACTTGCGATTTAGACAGAAATAGTAAAAATGGGATATTTTAGACATTTACGCTCAAAAAGTTCGATATCTTTAAACAGAAAGCTATATTAAGACATTTTCTCTTAGTCAGGTCACACATGCCGGAAGATTACTAGTTTCTTCTTAAGACTATTGTAGGATATGTGTATAGGACATGATATAGGGCAACCAAAAATATGCTCTATAAAAACCATTTATAGCGCTTATAATAAGCTCTAAAAAGTCAATTATATGCTCTAAAAATATGCTCTAAAAAATTGTGAAATAGCAAATAATCAGAGGTCAAAATATCTTTAGAGAAAAATAAAAGATAAAAAAAATATACAAAAAGCTAAATAAATATCAAAAATCAAAAATGAAAATATAAACCAGAATAAAAAAATTAAAAAAAAAATATTTGTTAAAATTTTGTTGCAATAAATTAAAACAGTTTTACTTAAATTTTTTTCTCTGAAAACATTTTTCAAGGTACATCATCCGCCAGTTATACGTGCAAACTTTAATGCCATTATTTCAGATGCAGTTTTTTTTCTTCGAATAAATTCTGCCATAATAAACAATTTGAGCCCTCTAATAATATCGATAATTTTTTTTATTTTTTCGATATTGGAGTCGATGGTTTTAATTTTAACTGGGCATCGATCACAAATTTTATGTTAGCTGAAGACCGCTTGTTTCCAGTTGTGCACTACATTTCAATAAAAATTTATAATGGGATGATAGAAATATCAAGTCACATTTAATGACACTTTATTAAAACGATTTGTTAAAAACTCGTAATGCAGCTGATTCCTCTTCATATAGTATTTCGAAAAGGCTTTCCACTTTTTTGTAAACATTTCTACACAGTAAACTGCTTCCCTCAAAGATACCCAAGTAGTCGTAATCGTTTGCGAAGGAATTGGTGTTTCCGGCGCAATATCCTTGAATAGCCTTATTCTTGATGGAGCTTTTAAACACTTTTTTCACGTTTGCGAAGAAAATATCAACTTCTGGAAATTGACCTCGAAGTGTGTCACAAGTTCTATGGAGCCTGTGGGCCTCACAAGTGACATCCGTTACTTTTGGATAAAATACTTGAATAGTATCGCGAATTTTTTGAAAAAAAAAAGTTAAAAAAAAAAATTTACTCTAACATTTGCAACAAAAATTACAAATAATGATGAAATATGCCAAAATATGCATTTTAAAGCAAAATATGCAAAAATATGCATTTATAACAAAATATTCTAAAATATGCTCTTACGAATAGGGTCCAAAATGGTTGTTTTTTTAATGAAACGTATTTCTATCTTGTCAATTGTCAAATTCGACGTTCCAAAAAAAACATGCTCGAGCATATTTTTGGTTGCCCTAGACATGAATGAGTAGGAAGAAGACACAGCCTAGGAGTTTGCTATACGGAAATTGTCTGAAACGGTGAAATAAGTTGTGGTGATTAGCGGAATACCAACTTCAATTTCAAAAAAACAAGTCTTGGAACGAGACTTAAATGCTATGTCATTCAGTGGCGCTTTCCATATCCGACGTCATTGTACTTGAGAAGGAGAAGTCGGCACCAAACTCCTTAATTTGCCATTTGTACGAAGATCGCTAGATCAAGGACTCGTGATTTCATAACTTGTTCAATGCTCAAATTGGTGGATGAGAAAAAGACAGCTAGTAATTTTCTTGGAACAATTTTTCATCTGAGGAGGTGATTTAATGGATCATAGTATGGAACAGATATGGGATGCGAAGGATACAAGATATAGACGATAATCCACACCATTCAAAATTTAAGACGCCTTATCCGTTAATTAAACATTATAATTGCTTGGGATAACTTATCAAACGAATTTTTACAATAAGAAAATCTTATTTTTGTTTATGTTCTTTTGAATGATTTGTTTTGATATTCAAACAAATAAATTTAAGAATTGCAGTTACGTTGACTTCTGTTGTTTCTCACTTTTTATAAGCAAAACAAGTAATCATTTCTTTTTCAAAAAGTTTTTTGGAAAGACAAAGATTATAAAGCTCCATTTTCAGTATTTTTATTGAGCAGATTTATAAACAATTCAGTTATTTAAATTTCTAGTGATGTTCTCTTTAAATTCAGGTTTTAGTTCTTCATTTTATGAAAGAGAATAACAAGAGCATAGACACCATACTTTCCAATTAATTTGAAAAAAAAAAAACATTTCCAAAAAAAATTCCAAACTCATTCTCCATTTTCTTCAGTCTTTGTTCAAAAGGCATTGCCATAACAATACTCTTCCCACAAAAATATAATTTAGCAGAAATATGGAGAATCCTTGAATCTGCAACTAAGCTCATAACTCGAACAAATGCGATAAAACCTTCCTCTGGTATCCAAGCATCCATCCATACATCCGTTCTAAGTTTTAAAACAACGACGACGACGTAGACGTTGAAAACGATGAAAAAACAATGTACGAAAACCCCACTTCTCTATAGCTAGATCCGTTGTTGGGTCTTTAATTTAGAGAGAAATCAAAATGGCTGCTTCCTTAAATATGGCAACGTTAACATTTTCATGGAATGCTCCCGAAATCAGTGCAAGCGGGTGGGAATAATCGCCTCCAACCTAAAAATCACAAATATTGCTGATGGAGCAAGTGAAATAGCAGCATACCAAGGCTTACGTAAATATTTAGAGCTCCACCTATAACGCTTCGCAGATTGGCCGGGCCATCATCAACCCCCGTCCGTGCAATGTACTGGATACAGTTACACATTCTATATTTTCCTCAGCAGTAGCCAGAACTTTATGTACAAGCATTTTTGTTCGATGCAAGTGAAAGAGCTTTTTGCCACCCTGTATGTGCGCAGGATTTCGGTGTTGGCGAGGGCGGAAGCGACACCGTGGTGGGTGCTTTTCACCACAGCATAAGCCCAAGTGGAGCATGAATTTGTGCCGAGATATCCTTGCTTGATAGTGTTGATTTTTTTTTCGTGTAAGCTTAACTGCTGCTGGTGCTTCTCTTAGTACACTAGATGGCTTTCGAGCCTAGCCATCAAGTGTGGTGCACTCGCACTCTACCGAATATCTGCTCACATCCTTGAAAACATCTTAACCGAGTTGGACTGAAACACATCCTTTTTTTGTGTGTGGTATCCCCAGTGTATCGAATTGTTCCGAAAACTTGTACATAGAGTTGAAAATGTTACACTAGCAGATAGGTACCTGTTCTTGTTGTTCCACACTGTGTTGCCGTAGTTGTCGCGAATAGTCCTGGGTGAATGAGTGAGTGTTGTCCTGTTGGGATTGTCGTCGTCTAAGGATTTTTTCCGACACGGTTTTTGTAAATTTTCTAGTCGTATATGCTCCCCGGGGCAGTGCACATATACTTTCACAAAAAAATTAATAAACAATATACATAATATACTTGTGTGGTTTTTTTTCGTTAATGTGGCTAGTGGAAAATGAAAAATCACTGCTAGCTCTCAGACAGAGTTCGACTAGAATAAAGAGCTAAACTCTGTCTGCATGGAGTTAGCCGTGGATAATTTTGCTAAATTTGTGCAAAAATATTTACATTCCGTTAAGTTTGTTTTTTGAAAGTGTTTTTTCTAATTTTGCTTAATTTTTCTTTTTTCTTTTCAAACGAAGAAGTTTAAAAAACGAACGAACCTGAAAAATGTGTAACTAATATTTTTTATTTAAAGATATTTTCGGTGGTAAAAAATAAATTGGCTTAAAACATGTCGTAAAAATTAAAATCTGTGAAAATTCAAAGTGCAAAAGAAATGGATAACCAAGTTAAGATCAAGAGTTCTTAAAAGGAATGAAAAATTGGATTACAATTTTGTGGGACATCTTCATCTCCCTTTACATTTTGGAATAACAATTTTTGGATAAAAAGACTCAAAATGGTAAAAAAAACTTGTTATTTTTACCTTACAGCACACTGTTAACAATTAAAATCAGTTAGATCAATGCCTGATTACAGTTACACAATACTTACGTAATAGGGTTCAGAGGAATGGGGTACAAGGTGCCTTCTTAGTATTACCATAAAAGTTCTGTTGTAAGCACTACAATTTCGTCAGAACAATGAAATTACTTTGTTACATCATCACGTAATATAAGGTTTTAAATGGTTCCCAATTGTTGAAATATCACACAAAGCTTTTCAATGGGCCCTACGAATTGCCAAATATTTTTAAATGATCTGGTATGTGGAAGAATAAAATTTCCTAACCTTAAAAATGTTCGCCTCTTTCTGAGTTTGAATTTTGTTATATCACTTCTCCCTACTTTCAATTTTTATTTTAAAGAAAAGAAAGAGTTTAGGTATACCTACTTGAAACAAATGCTTTCTTGAAAAATGTGTATCTAAAAGCTATCGTTTCCTAAGTGTGTATCGAAATGTGTATACCACAAAATTTGAAACTTCTAATAACTTTTTTTTGTCAAATTTGTGAAAATGTCAAATTGTTTTTCACTAATAAAAAAAGGTTAAACATTTTTATTTTCATTTATTTTTCAATAAAAATTTTTAACATTTTATATAGCAAACAAAAAAATGTAATATGTACTAGGTTTTTTCACATGATGGAGCTTTCAAAAGCTTTAAATGCCCTTAACATTTTAAAAAATGTACCTACATATCTACTGGTTCAAAAGCTGTTTTTTTTTTTGTTTCTTTAAAATTTTTGAAATATATATGCATAGAGTAGTCCCAAAAGAGGATCGATCATTTCATAACGTTCGTCTTCCGTTTCACTGTCTGTTAAGCCCAGGCAATTTTCTTCTACTTTCTTTCACAACGCCATCGCTAGCAACTTGTGGATTAATACTAGTTGAAGGCCGTCGAACTTTATTTATTTCTAAACACTAAACATTATTCTTCAACTACATTCTTAGACATAAAATGTCAGAAATCTGTTAAACCATTTATAGAGGTGAAATTTTATTGTCTTGAGTGCTTGATATGCGCTCTGGTTGTTGCTGTTGATTAATCAATCAATTGGAAATGATATGCGTAAATACCGAAGTAGAAACTGTATTCCTATTCCTAGTAACAAGATTATATTTCTGAATTTGTCCTCACAAATTTTACGAAAACTAGATGGGCTGTATTGATAAAATGCGAGATCAAATGGAGCCAAAATACAGATTTTAGTCTTCCATACCAAAACCAAATGATGAAAAACCTGTCCAATGCTTTCCTTAATTCTATACCAACTAAATTTTGACTTTCGGTGATTTTAATTCAAGTACACTTAACATAATTAAAGAGTTAACGCAGTAACAAAAAAGCTTGTGGAATTACATATAGGTATATGTATGTGGAATGACTGTCCTTCATTAAGTGCTTCCCTATCTTGAGTTCAAAATTTGTGGAAAGTAAAGTTGTTGACGGCGATGGGATCAATACAAAAGATACCTAATTAAATTTCTATGAAGAGAAAAGAAGACAAAGAAATTAGATACTGTTCATCCAGTGTCTGCATTTTCGAATCTTTGAACAAAGGAGCAAGTAAAGGGTCCGTCAAATAACTTTTTTTTTTAATGCCATAAAAAAAACCAATGAATATTTTCTCAAATTTCTTTTTTTATTTGAAAGTACATTCCTTCCGGTTGATAATGAAAAATAATTTCATTCAAATGGCTGCCTCGGCTGGCCATGTAGTAGCCTACACGATCGGTCCAATTTTTAAGCACATTATCGATTATGTGCAGCTGTATTTCACCAATGGCTACATGAATATTGTCCTTTAAAGCGTCAATTGTCTCTGGCTTGTCGGCGTACCACTTATTTTTTACGGCACCCCATAAATAACAGTCCAACGGTGTCAAATCGCAGCTCGGCGGTTGATAATGTGATCTTCAAAAACAGGGCGCAAAACATCGATTGTAGCTTCGGCTGTGTGGCATGTATAGCGCCGTCCTGTTGAAACAAAATGTTGCCAATATCTTCCTCTTCAATTTTTGTGAACAGAAATTCGTTTAACATGGCCCGATAACGATCGCCGTTGACTGTAACGGCCTCTGGACCGGAATCCGCACCAAACAGTGACTCGTTTTGGGTGTATCGGCTTTCTGTGCCCTAAATGCGACAATTTTGCTTGTTTACATACCCGCCAAGATCAAAATGAGCTTCATCTGAAAAGATGATTTTTTTGGCAAAATCGGCATCTTCTCTAAGTCGATCGCAAGCCCACTTAGTGAAGTGAAAACGCATTGGATGGTCAATTTGCTTCTACTCCTGAACCAATTGGACTTTGTATGGGGTCATACCAAGGTCTTTATGCAAAATTCGTCTGCAAATGATGTCTCCGTAATGTTCAATTGTTCAGAACGATGCCGACGGTGAATTGATGTTGATGGCGCTTCACGAACTCTTTCTGCCACAGCAGCAATATTCTCAGGTGTACGCACTGTTTTTGGCTTTTCACGCTTTGGTTTATCAATGAGGATGCCAGTTTCTTTCACTTTTTTCACAAGATATCGAACATACGGAGCTGACGGTGCTTCTCTTCTTCCAAAATCCGTACGCAATTTTCGCACACATTCTGCAACATTACCATGATTTTCAAAGTAATGTCGCAATATTTCCCAGCGTTGTTCAAGCGTAAACGCAGCCATATTCGTTCAGCGGAAGGACAAAACTAATTATCTGTCACATCAGACATGAGCTAAGTGTTACCATTCACGAAATAAGCACTTGTTGAAAAACGTTAGATGGCGGACCCTTCATAAAAATATAAGAAATCGAAAATATGTTAAGTTGCTTCAATTATTCCGCTCTTTGTGGTTTTTGTTTTGGGAATCAACAAGACGATTAAATCCGCCTACCAAAACCAAAATAAATTTAATTCAGCGTACACTATGGCGTATACGTACTTTTTCAACAAAGTAAAATGTGCATAAATGTAGGTATTTTTTTTCCTTTCGGAATTTCACTTTCTGGGAAATATTTTTTTAAATGATGCATTAATTACATAAGACACGGGTGGATGTATGGAGGGTCTTGATGAAGGTTGGAAAAGATATTTATATGATCGGATCTCAATTGGTGCAAAAGTTGATTGAAAACTTTTTTGACTAGCACTCGCGCATTAAATCTACATACGATTCTACTTAAAATTCTTATTTTGCTTTAACAATTTTACCTAGAACCTACAATTTAGTTTCATGAATCAGAAATAGGGTTGTCGTCAGCCAAATGTCTTGCCTATAGTGTTGTGATTTTTTTCCATAAATATATCACGCTAGTTGTAGAAGAAAATAACTCTCCAATTTTCTAAATGTTTGATTTTAAAAGAAGAAAGAAATGTAAAAGGGGAGTTCTCGAAATGCGAAATTGAGATATTAATAAATGAGTTTTATTTTATAGTCGGTAGACCATACTTTTTATAAGTCAGACATTCAGGAGAGCGGGTTTCATTCCTATGAAACATATCAACTTGCATACATACAAGGTTCGGAATTAAATAAATTGATGTGGAACACGCTGATGTTGACCGAACTATATCAACTGCACGCCCCTAAATTTTTTTTTTTTTATTTTCAATTTTAGCGGCATCAATTTTCGCTTGATTTTGATATAAGATAACCTAGCATGGCACACGGACATAGGTAAAGTTTTGCGACGGAAGTCTAAATAATTTCGTAAATTCTTTAAAACCGTTCTAACCGTTCCGCACCCCCTCCCATACGATTTTTTCTTATCTCGACCCAACCTAAACGCTATAAGTTTTTGGAACAACATCCGTAAATCTTTCTGTATATTTCAAAGAAAAACCTACTCAATTCATCACACACACTGAAGGAGTTGTTGATTGAACACTCTCTTCAACAACTAGTGTATGCTTTGGCTGGCTTAGAACTTTCGAGCCGTCATAATTATCTACACATTATGTATACATATTTATAATTTCAAAATTTATAAGATAAAATTTTAAAAATGGTATTGAATACTCCTGTCAATGGATCAGTTAGACAGAAATTAACAAAGGTGTAGGTATCAGTGTTTAATGCTGACAAGTGCAACAATTTACATTTTGCTGAAGTTCATTGTTTTTGCTAAACAATGTACAAGTACTCACCCAAAACTTTATTATGAAGCGTTACACAGAATTGTTTTATTCGAAAAAATGAAGGAGCAACAAAAACCTAAAAGGCACAAAATAGTCCAACACTGCCCAATTGACAACTGAAAACACCGTATAAAATAATAGGAAGCAACAATACGAAAACACCGAATACAACAAGTTATTCTTTTAGTTGTGATACAATTCACACTCAGCATTGCTCCAACAGGAGCAACAGCTGAATCATTCATTTCACCGTGGCCGTGTTTGACCGTGCACAGGAGTCTGATTATGACTAGACTTTCTTCATTCTTTGATCCACAATCTTCTCCATACGAGTGTATCGAAGACAGGGCGAAAGTTAACGTTTATTCAGTGCCGCTTGCTGACAGGAGCTTGCAGCTCAACCGTAAACAGGAGTCTTATTTTAAAAAGACTCAGTTTATTCTTTATTCCATTGGGTAGATCAAAGTAAGATCAAAAGCCATCGTTTATTCAGTGGTAACATTGACAGACATAAAATCTGACGATTAATTCACGAGGTTAGCCGCGACTATTCAGAGAATGAGTCGAGAACCGGAAAGCAGTTTGTCATCGAGTCTTCAACTCGTCCTTATGTGCCTACAGCTTAGTCGAGAACAGCCTGGACAGACTGATAAAACAAGCTTTTGCGATTAAATTTAGGCAAACGTATTTTTCACAGTTTTTTCATAAAAATTGTCCGACTGAGACGAACTGTTTGATAAAATCCTCTTTGCTTATCCTTGAAGCTAAATCAAGTTGTTACCACGTTTCATAAGCATTGCGAAACTAAATACTCACATACTACTGTACTACTACTACTGTGCTACTGTAGTCTTCTCCTCAGATTCAAATGTTGTTCGAGCTTTGCTTATTAAACATTTCTCGAAAAATAATAATCCAGAGATAGACAAATGTTCCGAAGCTTTTGACGTCATGTCAGCCCTTGAATTTGCAGTGAATCTTGAATTGTGATCTGGAAGGGCGTGGATGATGTTTTTTGTTTTTGTTCTTGACTAACTTATTTTCGTGTTGTTACCTGCGATAACCGAGATAAAAAGTGTAGTAACGCCAAGCGAAATAAGGTCACCTCGAAGAAATTGGTCTAATTTCACTTTCTTAAAGTTGTATGTAAAAGAACACTTTTTGATACGTAAACATTTTTTTTAACAATTTGTTCTTTTTTAATTAGTAGGTATTGCTCAGAAAGTAAATAAACGAATAGATATATGTAAGAAACAAAATGTAAAACAAAATTACAAAATAATAAACAATTGCTTAAGAAAAGATCCTAGTTCTGTTGTTCACAATTTTCCTCTAAATTGTTATCTTTTTATAAAACAGTTTAAACAAAGTTTAAAGTAGTGACATGGCTGCAGAAAGATTGCGCGTGGATTAAGATAAATAACACACTAGCAGTTGCCCGCGACTTCGTCCGCCTGTCCCTGCTCCACCGGCCAGATGTGTGTGTTGAGTTGTTATTTTCAAATTGTATAAAAGTCGACTCTTCCTAAGTCGACATTGTTTTTAACTCGATGCCTGCAAATGTATAATTTTCCAACGCTTTTCAGTCATGCTTTGCTCTTATTATTTGCACCGTAATGTTGTATAGCTTTAATTGATATATTCCATATATGTACTTTATTCAACACAAAAAGAATTTTTCAATTTGATTTAGCAGTTCCTGAGAATAGCGCGTTCAAGCCTTCAAAAATTAATGTTTTTTGCCGTTTTTGCAACAATTTTCTCTAATGCTTCGCTGCTATTGGTCGCAGCGTAATATTATATATCTTCGAGCCTTCCTTAATAAATGGACTATTCAACACAAAAAGAATTGTTCAATTTGACTAAGCACTCCCTGAGATAAGCGCGTTAAAACGCAGAAAAATGAATATTTTTTGCCGTTTTTTCAACACTTTCCATATATTCTCCGTTCCTGTTGCAGCCTATTGTTAAAAAGCCTAAAGCTTTCCTCAATTAATTGACTATCTAACACAAAAAGAATATTACAATTCGAACCAGTAGTTCCTAAGATTACCGCGTTCAAACGAACAAACTCTTCAACTTTATATATTAATATAGATAGATAATATGCTTGCATGGTATTGATCCTCATTCTGTTTTCTTTTAAAATGAATTTCGTCAATGAACGTTTTATTTGTCTTTTTGGTTATCTGATGTATAAAGTATTTTGTAAAAAAGCTCTGAATCGATAAGGCAAACTTTTTTTCGGAGAAAGATTGTGAAAAGTTAAAAATTTCGTGCGAAAGAAAGTTTGCAGTAAGATTAGCATTATAAAATTTTACATTTCAGCTAACATTAAATTTTTTAAGAATTTGGTCAAATAAAAATAATTAAGAATTTGGATCTTAAGACAAGAAATATAGAAGATGCATTTGCTAATGATTTTTTTATTTTCACACCCCAAATTGATTCTCTTTTAGGCAAAATTTTTTGCACTCGCTTCGCTCCCAATCAGACCAAATGATCTTGAATGATTCAAATCGGCATCATCCTCTGACAAGAAAGAAAAAAAGATGGTCAAAATGAATCATGGAAATGCAGCATCTGCTTTCAAAACAATTTAAAGCATTTCAAGATATGGTAGTTATTGAAATTAAATTAAAGGAAGCGGAAATTTCGTGCGAAGAAAAGATATGTTTATGTAGCTAACCAATTTTACTTACATTTTTATGGAAAAAGAAAGTATTTATTATCAGTAATTGCTTGAAGAAACATGCGGGAACTACGCTTAAGGTTCCGTCAATCAGAAAATGACATGGGGCATTGTCGGATAGTTGATTTACGAAAAATCAGCTTCCAAGATCGTTGAACGGAAGGGTAACGTTTAACCATCATACCTGGACGTTTTTGAATTATCTGAATTCAATATAAAATTAATCAAATTTCCAAATAAAAAGATTTTTCGTTTATAAAATTGAACAATTATCTATGAGTTTAATTTTCAGACTAAAAATTGAAAGGCGTTAAAACTGAGCTTTGCTCAAAATCAAACTTAATTCAAAACTTAAAGTAACAAGTGTTTAGAGAAACAAGTGCATAGTAAGGTTTTGTTGTTTTGAGCAAGTCAACTGTTATGTTAGAATCCTAAAAAAATGTTTTTGACTTTCGTAAAGTGAAATAAGACCAATTTGGTTTTATTTCTCAACAAAAGTTGCCCTTATTTCACTTTCTCATAGCGAATTAGGTTTAACTTTAAAAAGTCTTCAAGTCAGCCTTATTTCACTTGGCGTTATCATACGGCACCTATTAGCCTTTGCCACTTTTTGACCCCTAAACTACCACTACCTACAGAATAAATCATGTCGAGTCTTTGCCACGGAAACCGTATATATTTCGCCGGGATATTCCAGGTTATAATCTATCTGTGTTCTAAATTTTAACCGTTTTGTAGGTATTGGGTAACAAACATACATCCATCCATCCATCAACCCATAAGCTTTCACATTTATAATATTAGTGTGATAGCTATTGAGTAATACAAACAAATTGAGAAAGTTCGAATCATTATATCAAAGTAATGCTTTTAAAAGAGTATGTTAAAATTAACTATAAATTATAATGCATATTAATATGATGGCACAACAGCTCAGAAAACCAAGGACTTATACTCTTCAACAAACCTTTGAGTGCTTTTATGGATTCGAGGGAACCAACAATTTTATGACAACTCCGAACAGCTTAATTGAGAATCATTTTATAGTGACAAGCAGTGTTCCCAGGTTGAGGGGAAATCACCATTCTTGCCGATTTTTTTCAGCTAAAGGGGAAAAAAAGGGGACGGGGATAAGTAAGGGGAAAAAATCCAAAAAAGGGGAAAACAGCTTAAAACTTTAATGAAAACAAAACATTTTTTTTTAAATGCACAATATTCCATTTGAAAAAAAATTAGTAGCATTTGCTTCGGACGTGCCAGTGTTATGGTGGGAAAACAAAATTCTGTCTCGAAACTTTTCAAAGATGTTATTCCAAATTTGTTCATCATGCGGTGTGTGTGCCATTCGTTCCATCTCGTGGCAAACAACGCCTTGAAATTCCTGCCTGACGAAATAGAAATTTGTTGTCGCGAAATCTTCTCGCATTTTAATTGCAGTGCCAAAAGACAACATGGTTTTAAGGAATTTCAAGCCTTTTGCAACGTTAAGCCATATCGCAAACATAATGGTTGTCCCTGGATGTGGTTATCAAAAGACTTATTGAGTAATACCAAGCTTTAGTATTGTATTTTTTGGAAAGTTATCTGGAAGATTCTATTAACAAAATTCATTGTGAAAAAATATACGGGGTTCTTGGAAAACCAACAACGGTTTTATATTTAGAATTTTTAGATTTCTTCTTACCGTTTTTTACGAAACTGAACCTTGAAATGCAATCGGAAGACGTTAAAATTCATATTTTAGTTGACCGAGTTGAACTGACACTTAAGACACTTGCTGATTGTTTTTTTTATATTGAATATTTAAATAGTATTCCAAATATTTTTGAAATTGATTTTGTATTTCTTTAAGTTATTATCTATTCAACTCTATTGTGATGGAACTCATAAAAAATAATGTTTTTTTCGTACTGAAGTCCCCTTTTTGAATTGTTTTTCTTTTTGTTTGAATATGTATGAAAAAATAAACAATAAAATTTTATAAAAATTACATGAAAATCCTAATAACTTATTTCGGGGAAAATTAGGGATTTTTTTTTTCGTTCAAGGGGAAAAATAAGTGTTTTGGTGTCAGAATTTTTGTTTTTGAAAACCTGGGAACACTGGTGACAAGTGATTTTTTAAGAAGCTTTTTCTGTATGTTGTAAGAGGCAGTACCCAATAAGGATGAAATTAAAATATTTAAGGCACGCGAAGTATTCGAACCACATCTTCTAGTGCACTTAATGCACAAAACTATTACCCCATGGGTACTTAATGAATAAAAAGTTAATTTTGCAACAAAAAAAAAAACACGGTTATTTAATATTATAACATATAAAATTATTATTGAATTGATAAACTTGAGTAATAATTTTGAGTAGTGCCACATATAAGACCTGACATATCGATCTCAATTACTATACATACTTCTTTTGGTTACTTTTAATAAATATTTGTTTAAATATGTTCACAAGTTGTCTCCTTAGAGACCAGAGTCAATCTAAAAAGAATTATTGCCAAATACACTTTTATGATAATGATTTCCGATATCAGGCCGAGGTATTTTTTAGTTTGTGGTGTTCAGTAAAGCAGTTGAATTGGAGAATGAATTTGGGTTAAAACCACATTTTTGTGGAGGCTCATTTTCAACTCGGCAGTTTTGTAGAAAAACTTACCGGATCTCAGGATAAGATAACCCACATGTGTGGGCATCATTGAACAAGTTTTCTTAAAAAATGAGGATAAGCACAACGTTTCCCTCAACCGTGGCTGGGTATCATGGTAACTGACTTTGAAATGTAATTGAAGATAGTGTATTTGTAGACATCTGGTTAGGTAATGCAAGTTCGCGTTCCATATCACACATTTCATGGTTATAGGTTAGGTTAAAGAGGCTGCCCATTGTGATACCATATGAATCTAGAGATAGAGAATTACTTCTTACTAATCGAACCATTTTGAGCTCTTTATAACGTGAAGAATATATTTGATCAGCCTTATCACCGTACCCGATCGGAGAAAATGTCCGATCGGAAGTTTTATTTCCTTCACCGTACCCGATTCGTACACAAATTAGTGATGCATACCGACGCACTTCTTTGTTGTTTTGTGAGTTAATAAATATTTTTAGTTCCGACACTTTTTTGTTTCGGAGACAATCGGACGAAAACAGTAATTAACAAATCGCGATGCATCGCATGAAAACGCGAAACGTAGCTCTCAATTTGAAATTCCGACGCAGATTTCAAATTTTTTCGTAGATGTCTACGATTTCTCTGTCCAAAAGTATACGGTGGTAGAAATTGTACGAATCGGAGAGAATTTTTCTCCGATCGGGTACGGTAATAAGGCCGAATATCACGCATTTCAAAGCACAATTAAACATTTGTATGCCAAATTAACTTGTCTTTCTCTTTGGAATGTCTTGGACTTTTTCTGAGATCCGATTTTGATCCTCCTGAAAGTATTTTCGCTCACTCTTAGAAGTGGCATCATTTTCCGGTCACCCTTAAACTCGGATTTTCTTAAAACGGTTTGACCGTGACTTGAAATTAGGTTTGTAGGATATTATTGTTATTTTTTATTTTTCGGAAACTGTTCAAGAGATTTCTACATGGCATGTATGCTTAGACATGGGGTAGTCATAACAAAATTTTGTCCTTAGCAAACAATACGAAAACAATTCGATGAGTTAACGTAAACGCTTCTCGTACAAACATAATAGTAGTAATTTTGAAAATAAGTGAAATAATCACCTTATCTAAAAAAAACACTTGTTTTTTTTCCAGGAAACGCGCACATAATATTCAACTCGGTATATGCACATGAAAAAAATCCCCAACATAAAAATGGATTTCAGCTAAACAACAAAGCAATCATCATTAAACTGCAAATCCTAACAAATTGCTCGCAAAAGGTGGAGGAGCTATTTGAAGAGTATATACATAACCGGCAAAAGGTGTTTATCATTCCGACAACGAGGCCCATTCCAAAAGAATTAAAGCCCGAAAAGCTGTCATATTAGAGCATAACAAGATTGCCAAAGACCCCATGCTGCCGCCAGGAGCCCATGCATTATTATTATCCCCTCTTAAAACGTTATCATCGAAAAGCATTCTCTACCAGTAATCAGTGGCAAACAAACTCCCTCTCCCCAGCATCTCAGAGGAAACATCGCACATCGTCCAGTATCACTTTCACAGTAATTTGTAACTTCCACAGATAGAGAGACACGCCAACTTATCGGCTGCAAAATGAAGGGATTACAAACATTCAAAGAGAAGGCGTCCGGAGTTTTCGGAGGGTAAGTCTTAAGTCTGACTGGAAGCATATCAAATCATATCAACCGCATTATTGTGAATGAAAATGAAAATTTAATTTAACGGGCGACTGAATGGCAACTGGCGCGCATCCTTTTTCAGTACTATTTTGTTTCTCCTTTGCAGTCAACAAATTCGTTATGATTTATCGGGTTTTTGTTTCAAAAAGGCTCAGTGAAGCTTGAGACCAAAGCAAAAAATTATGTGGAATTTGTCGGACGTGCGTCCGTCGCGCCAAAAAGATTTTGAAAATTGCAAAAGTCATTTACCCCGAACCGAAGGTTTTTTTCCATCACAAATAATAATAGAAGATATCGATCTGAGCTGTGAGAGATTGAAAAGCACTTCAAGAGTAATATCCTTGTCGAACATTTTTCCAGTGTGAGTAACGCACATAATTGTGTTCGTCATCTTCATATCTTGTCAGAGGAGCTAGTATTGTGCGTCTTTAATGAGCTCTTCCGTGAAGAATTTTCATTGCTTTATGTTCATCCTCTTTTATTTACTCTCAACTCCTTGATAATTGCGATTGAAGGAGTATAGGAAAAACACTCCGCTGGCAAATATATATGTCCATAGGAAACAACTCGATTTCAGGAATTTATTTCATCTTGAAGATGCCATGCACGTTCGAAGGACGTGCCAATAGTGCGATAGACTGAAGCTCGTAGATGCGAGTTGTATTTGAAAAGCTCTTTTCAAATACTATGAGAAGAATTCTGGTCGGGATGCAGTGAGTCACAACTTTCACTTAAGATGGCCAACGATATAATAAAGTTGAGTTAAGGAAACTCGAATGAACTTTCTTCAATGGCTAGGAATTTGTAATGCATCATGGACTTAATTTATGTAAACGAGAATAATGGGAATAGCGTTTTTCCTCTTGTTCTAATTCTTGTAGAAATTGAATGAAAGGAAGATGACCTTGGTGCTCATAAACATTTGAAGGTAGATCAGGAAAAATCTAGGAATTCAGGTGAAGATTCATCATTCTTAAGAAGAGCATTATTGTTCTGTTGGCACACTTTTCAATATGTTTAAGCAAGTTCTTCTTAAACCTATCGGGCTGTCAGTTATAAATCCCAATTTGCGATTGCTTAACCCTCCAGTGGGCGCGTGGTTAAAAGAGACACGAGTGGTCGCGTGGTCTACGACTGTAGACCATTTTGTTTTGCCAAAAAATATATATACTATAGCGTTTTAAGAATTCAAATCGCAGTCAAATCATAGAGGAACATATTTTGTTTCATATTCATCACTCAAAGATAAAAAGTTATTGATACACTGAAAAAAAAAATCGGAATAAAAAAACAATCCCAATTTCACGATTTTTCGTAATCATTTTTTATAAAAAATAAATTAATACTTTAAAAAAGTTAATAACAAAAAAAAGATATTTTTTTCAATAAATGATTAACCAAATAAAGTAATGAATAAGAAAATAGGAAAATTGTACACAAAACAAAAGAAATATAAGACTTGAAAAATTCAGTTTTTCGTGTTCACGTTTTTGTCTTTAAATTAAAAAAAATCAAACAAAACAGTACAGCAAACATAAAAAAAACTATTCAAAAAACATAGAACACTAATTTATTAATAAGTTTAAAAAAAAAAAAATTAAAATGTGCACTACAAATCACAATAAACGCATATACATTTCAAGTGATACCTACAAGCAAATTTAACACTTTTTTCGCACCTCACCCTAGAGGTCAGCTCACGGACCCAAAAATAGGTCCCTGAGATAGTAGAAGCAATTTTCTTCACTAATCAATTAATTTTTTAATAAAAGTAGTTAAAAATGTACAATCCCTTACCTATAATAATACAATTGAAGACAACTTTTTTTGTTACACGAGTGGTCGCGTGGTCTACGATGGTAGACCAAGAGACTTTGAATACCTTTTAAGCTTTCGTATGCCCCCTCCGAAGAAAAATAGCATATTAATTAGGTAGAGCAACTAATTATCTACAGCTATTGTGAACGATGGCGGAAAAAAATTGTTTTTCTGCGAACGGCGGCGTTTTAAAAAAGACTGGTCTACGACCGTAGACCACGCGCCCACTGGAGGGTTAAGATAACCACCTTACGTAGTTCACATAGCCAAGGAATTTTCAAGGCATCAAGACTATTTCAGTATTTCCTGCAGTGAATTACATCGCTAATGACTTTTCGGGCCGGTTCTTCCTAGTTCATACGAAGCAGCTGAACAGATAATCGTAAATGTGTCTTTTAGAGTAAGAGGCGACCGTCAGATTACTTAACCCATAGGGATATTTTGTATATATATTTTGTACCCATTATTAGATAGAGTTTTTGGAGACAAATACAGCGCACCAGGGTTGCCTGTCAAAGTCCGGGGCAAAAGGGGTAAAACGGGACACTGATAGCGCGTTTTTTGGCCAAAAATTAAACCAACAGGGATATGGATAAAATTAGTGTCCAAGTATAGAGCTCGACGAGACGAAACAGAATATTATAAATAGAAACAAAGAAAAGTTAAATTTAAAGCATACAGAAATCAAATGTTTCCATCATCATCAGAAGAAAAACTACCATCTAATTCTTTTTCTTCTTCTTCTTCTTCATTTTCATCAACAACTAAGTCTTCTATAAATACTGGAGTAGCATCTCCTTCAAACCAAAGCGGTTCTAAATATTCTTTATTTATTGACCAACCACACTCACTAGGATTAAATTTAACGCATTGTGCTTGGGTAGCATTTTGCCACATTGAATTGACGTAAATCGTCCTAAGAATTTTTTGTCTTAATGATTTCCAACATGGTGGTAACATGCAAGAATCAAAATTTTTCACCTTTTTAAGAAAGTGTTCATTATTACTTTTGGAATCAAATTTTTTTTTGAAAATGAGAAACCGAGCTAGATCAACAATTTTGGACTTTATTGTATACAAATTGCACGTGAATTCTTGAATAATGTTCATGAGTTCAATGTTTTCAATTTGGTTGGGATTGCTAACAGATGTAAACATTTTTTGGAATTTTTCATTTTTCAATAAAGTTTCAAAAGGTTTCGCCTGACCTTTCCTATAGAAACTGGCAGTATAGTCGCTACCAGTGAAAGCGCGGAAACCCGGTAAGGATTGTCAAAGCGTGTCGCCAAGAATTTTGGAAACCTCGGTACAATATTAAGACAGCAATGATGACAATGAGTGATTTCGCCCTTAGGAATTTTCACACAGTTTCAAATTGCTATTATTCTCAATTTTTCTTGGAAGCCCATATGAAATGACATATGAAAAAAAGGCTTCTTAAAGTCACTGAAAACCAAATTAATTTAAACCGTTTGGTTACTGAGTTATGTGGTCAAACGTAATTTCAATGAAAGATGCCGTTAAATCCAAATTATCACTTACATCTTTATATAGGTTTTGACATTTTATTATTTTTGTACATACGTAAGGCTTTCTATTCCTATATAAAACACTAAAATTGATAAGAAAATAATCCAGTTATGAATGTTTTAGTGAAAATTTGTATCGTGCACTTTTTTCATTGTAGTAGGGTTGCCGAGTGGTTTGCCCCGGCTTAGCCAAGGCAACCCTATATATTCGTAAGGAGTACATTCAGACCTTGAATGTGGTACCAAATTTAGCCATATCCCTGTAGGTTTTTTTATGGTTCAAAATCAGTGGCTTCTGAGGCGGTTGCCGACCGCTTTGCCCCGGTTTGAACTAGGCAACCCATAATATTCTGTTTCGTCTCGTCGAGCTCTATACTTGGACACTAATTTTATCCATATCCCTGTTGGTTTAATTTTTGGCCAAAAAACGCGCTATCAGTGTCCCGTTTTACCCCTTTTGCCCCGGACTTTGACAGGCAACCCTGATGCGCTGTATTTGTCTCCAAAAACTCTATCTAATAGTGGGTACAAAATCCATATCCCTATGGGTTAAGTAATCTGACGGTCGCCTCTTAGACTATTTGAATAAGCACTCAACTTCTGATTTCTAATTGAGAACTGGTTAGACCGTTGCAGTTGTCGAGCAGAAGTTAAAAAGAAATGGTAATTTAAAGAGCCTTACTTACGAATAGGCTCTGTGGGATTTGGACAAATGTCAGCGTTTTTCTTCTGTACATTGTTGTTGATGGATCGCAATACTTTGCAATGAACTTCTGTTTTCCTTCATTAAAATGCAGCTCCAGGTCAGATGATTAATGAGTTACGTATAGCTTGTCAGTTTTTCAATGTCTTCTTATAAGGTGTATCTACCTGACGACAGGTCTTCTTGTAGATGTTTTAGAGTTCTGGATTGCTTTCTATAACTCGGTTAAGGTGGAGGTAGTGCAATCCACCCATTTATCGGGGTCCTATGAAACTAACGACAGGTCTCGGTAGCTATCCGAAACCTTGGTCATGGTGAGTCTGTATAGTCTTATCATAGCTTATTTTGTTTGCCGATTAGAATACAAAATTTCTTTTCGACAGTCTTCGGAGTTTTGGTCCTCTACTTTTGATTATAAGGATCAGCTAGGCTGATAAAAAAAAAAAAAAACAAATGACGACGGGACCTTTCCCTAAATCCCTACCATGAGCAATATTGATTTCCCAAAAAAGCAATTGGTTATGTAGAATTATTTGAACGAAGAATGTTAATGCTTAGTTCTCCATGATTCTCAGCGTTTGGTGTCTCATCAATTTTTTTTTTTTAAAGGGTGTGGCCTAATTCAGGGCTGTTAGGTTAGGTTAGGTTTAGGGGCTGACAGTTGATGTCATTACCGTCACACTTAGATCAATACAGATCCATTGTGATACCCGCGAGTATTGCTACTCAAGCTAATATGAAAAACCTATGTGTTCAGTTAGTCAAGCCATTTAGAGGCCTTGACGAAGTTCAGGATGCTAGTACCTGGAGTACTAGAGAGTTCTTCTAAATCCTCAAAGAAAAAGTTGCCAAGCATTTTCTTCCTTTGATTGGAAAGTGCCGGACAGTGACACAGAAAGTGCGAAGTATCTTCATGCACCTCCTCGTCTCCGCATCCTCTGCATAGATCATCTGAATTGATTCTCATCTTCTTCATATGATAACCTAACAGATTATGTCCAGTGATTATGCTTACAAGAGATCGAAGTGATCTCTTGTGTAGTTGCATAATTTTTTCCGTTCTTTGTTTGTTAAAACAAGGCCAGATCTTTCTTGTTGTGCCGCAGGTGTCAAGAAGGTTCCACCTTTCATCGGCCTTGATAGTTATTCTTTTTGAGATTTCCTGTTTTAAATAACAGGTAGGGGTGCTAACTAGCTGAGCTTGGCTTACGTCAAGCATTGACCCTAATCTTGCTAATTCATCGGCTTTCTCATTGCCTAGTATATCGCTGTGGCCCGGGACCCAGCAGAGTCTAATGTTGTGCTGTGCGCCAAGAACCTTAAGCTCTTCGCGGCAGCATGAAACAAGCTTTGATTTTACCTCAGTTGCAGTAATCGCTTTTATTGCCGCTTGGCTATCAATGTAAAAGGTGATATCAGCTCGTGGTATCGCCATCATTGATACCTTTTTAGCAGCTGTTGTCACTGCCAGGACCTCCGCTTGGAAGACGCTACTGTAGTCTGGAAGCCTAAGCGAGGCGGCTTACTTGAGAGATTCGGAATAGAAGCCTGCTCCTACACCAGTGTCCATTTTAGAGCCATCAGTATAGATAGCTATTGACGACTCACTGGAGTACGGTATATTATCTATCCATTCCTCTCTGCTTGGGAAGGCAGTCTGGAATGGTTTGTGAAAAACAAGCTCGGGTGTTTTATAGTCCGTTGTAGTACTATGACCCATAACTTTATCGAGGATCTGGGCATGTCCTATGGAACTATTTTTCCAGATTTTAGTTTGACTAAGTCTCAGGGCACTTTTGGCCGCAGATTCTTGAACAAAGAGGTCTAAGGGGATAAGATCGAGTATAACTTCCAATCCCGCAGTTGGAGTGGATCTCATTGCCCCCGTAATGCCAGTGCACGCCAGTCTTTGAACTTTTGTCAAAGTTTTCAGGTTCGTGCTCTTTTCTAAAGCTTTCCACCATACCAAATTACCGTAGGTTAGTATTGGTCTAATTATTGCCGAATACATCCATCTGATAATTTTTGGGTTTGGTCCCCAGGTTTTCCCGAAAATTCTATTGCAGGAGTAAAAGGCTGTCGATGCCTTTTTGAATCTATCTTTGATGTTCAAGCCCCAGTTTAGTTTTTTATCCAGGATCACACCGAGATACTTTGCGTGATCGGAGATCTTAAGAGGGCAGCCTTCAATTGAAGGCATTTTAAAATCAGGTATTTTACGTTTGTTAGTAAATAGCACTAGTTCTGTTTTAGCTGGATTGACCGTCAGCCCACAGTCCTCGTTGCTTACCAACGAGAGGGCGTATTCTGTTTGTTCACTAATAGTGGGTAGGAACCTGCCAGTCGCTAGTAATGCAAGATCATCAGCGTAGGCTACTATCCTTACTCCACTTGATTTCAGTTTAGAGAGTATGCCGTTCATGACAAGAACCCAGAGTAGCGGTGAGAGAACTCCACCCTGAGGGGTGTCCCTGGATGTGGTTACTCTCACCCTTTCCTCCGCTAGTTCAGAGTTAATCTGTCTCTTTCTGAGCATACACATTATCCACTGCGTTATTGCCTTTTCGACTCTGTGGTCGTCCAAGGCTTGCTTCACTGTTTCGTTCTTCACGTTATTGAAGGCTCCCTCAATATCCAAGAACGTTGCAAGGGTGTATTCCTTGTCATTCAGTGATTTTTCTATGACGCTGACAACACTGTGCAATGCCGTTTCAACGCTTTTTCCTTTAATGTATGCATGTTGAAATTCCGATATACAGTCCGGTTTCAGGGTGCTTCGGATGTGTATATCAATTAGCCTTTCAAACGTTTTCAAAATAAACGATGTTAGACTAATGGGTCTAAAGTCTTTGGCCTCCGTATGGCTAGGTTTACCAGCCTTAGGGATGAAAACTACCTTTACCTCACGCCACGATAAGGGAACATACCCCCATTTAAGGCTATTATTGAAAATGCTAGCTAGGTGTGGGATGATAAGGTTTATGCTTTTCTGAAGCATCATAGGGAAGATTCCGTCTAGACCAATTCAGGGCTGTTAGAAAAATTGAAAAATGTAGCAGATTTCGATTTCCTTAATTCTCATAACTTTGAGTGACGAAAACGGACAAACGTATCCGCAGGTATCCCAAAAATAGTATCCGCAGGCGTTGGTACTAATGTCAAAACAAAATTTTGGGTTGTGTTCGCAGGCTTCATTCAGATCTTGGATGCGGTTGAGAGCGTTTTTAATATTGTTTCTCTCAGAAAAAATCTGAAAAACGCGAAATAAAAAACTGTTTATCGTTCTCTACGAACATGCCCTCGGGGTACACAAGAGTTTACAATTGTATCAACGTGTATATTCGATACTCGATTAATTTGACGTTTGATATACCCAGTTGGATCCTACTTCTACTTTTATCCGCAGTGAAGAACTAGTATTTGTAATAGGAACTACATCTTACTTAACAATGGATATGTTTGCCTAAAAAAAAAAAACAGAAATAATTATTAATAGTACGAGCAGTGTGTTCAAGTTTCATACGGATCGGTAGAATTTCTATATATCTCTGCCTAAGATAGAGTTGGCAGTACGAGTGACATTATTTTGAGTCTTCCACTCCCGGCACTTCAATTTCTAGTTTTTACTTCCTCGTCCTAAGTCGAATCGCTTTACTGTTGGTGTTGCTGATGTCTTTGGAATACCATATAAACAAGTGGCGATTAGAGTCGGCAATTTGATTCGACCGTATCGCATATTAGGGTTGAGGATATGGGCAATCTATAAAGACTTTGTGGTCTTGGGAACTTAGTACTCTCAAAGACTAGGTTCTTACCCTTTAAGTGTTCTATCATTTCCGATGCATGCTCTCAGTAGAAACATAATCCGTCCGATTCGGGGTTTCGTTGTCATGAGGGAGTTGGTATCCAGGTTATTCTACTCTCGTCACTTCACATGTGAAAAAAACTTCAGATTACGATTAAGGATTACCATTCCTATCCAGAAAATATAAGAACTCTGCTTATTTCTTATTAATAATTGAGGTTCCCTAACTTTTTTCAATCTTGTTCTTCTACTACCTTCATTTTATAAAGGAATCAAAAGCAAAAGATTTAACATTTGGTTTACTGAAATGAAAGTGTTTACTCCTCAAGAAAGTACAAACTTTTTCAATCTTTAAGGTGACCCCCCTAATTACGATAAATACTTTCTAACATTTTTTTGAAGTGCTTCTCGATTATAAAAGTGAATAAGGTATCGATGGTAACATATCATTTCAATCAGAACACATAGCTACACACTTGGGCTACTATACTGCCATTCATCACATGTTTACCTGACAATTGTGTCCTGAAATTGAATTGAAACCCACTCAATGAATAGAGAAAACCATTAGCTTAAACGAGTTGTTGTTATGGTAGCTGCCCTGAATTCGAATCTGATTCAGATGCGAGATGATAGGGTTGGGGTAGTTCTTTCTTCTCTGCGGCAACCCTTACGCCTTACGTCATATAATTTTCGTCGTAGAACTCTTAATGTTATAAGAAAATCAATGGGTAAGTGATTTTATCGGCTATGTGGTCTAACAACAATGCGAAGCCATCGCAATACTAAAAAACAATATTTTCAAATGGATTGGTATATCCAACTTCAATAGATCCCAACAACCCCTGCAAAACAAACAGCATCCGAAACTGAGGGGGTTTCAGTTTCGCAAGGATTTGCGGTGGATGGCGTCGCGATTCTTTGACGATAAAATCTAGACACACAAAAAATTGCGGAACTTTATTTTTCAACTTCCCTTTCTTGTTTTGCGAGAGGGTGAAATGAACAGGAATGAGAGATCCTGATACAATACACACTTCAACAATTTGTCATATTGGAATGTAAGAGTATTAGATACGAGCAAAATAGTTTATAAGTTCACACATATTTTTGTATTTTAAATTTTGAAACGCTAGAACCGAATCTCGTTTGTTAACATTGACCTAAATAAAATCCTCTTATAATTTTTAGAGGAAAAGATATGTCGCTGGGTAGCACTCTCATGAGAGTGAAATTTTTTGGCAGACAGTGTACATAGTTAGGGTAGTTTTTATTATCCCCTGATTTATATTCGCTTCTGAATAGACTTTGTGGCGGCGACAAATGGACATATCAGTGGCGCCAATCCAATAATCAAAATGAAACATCGTCTTCTTGTTTTATTTGCTTATTTTTATCTCTTTACTTTTCGTTTCCTATCTAAAAGGACAGTTTATTTTTATTTTTCTATCCAAGAACAATAAAAGTATCAAGGGGGCATATTTAGAATTTTTTTAAATTTAGAGTGTGAATTAAAGAAATGTCCGCTTTGAGTAAAATTTTATTTCATTTTGAAGTATGAAACTTGCCATTGAAAAAACATGATTAAAATAGTTGCTCAGGGGAGCCTCACTTTATGCAATATTAACACCATTAATTACCACTTTCGCACACTTTTTTAGACCAGGTTGGCATGAATGAACCAGTTGCAGCCTTTTTTATATTAATTAAAATCGCCTATTCTACTTTAGTTCCACAGGTCTAACCCATAGAATAGAAGTTGGTGTATGGGTTAACATTTCTTATTAACACAAACATTTAGTTCCAGGAATAGGTATTAAAGTGACGGTTACCAAAATTCCCATTGGGAATATTTTTGTTGTAGACGTCACACAACATTAACTATAATAATAAAGAAATCGCAATAAGGAACTTTTTACTTGGCAGAATTTGTTTAGATTTCAGCAGCTCCATCGAGACTGGGCTAGTTTTTCACATAGATTGTTTTTGTAAGGGTATCTCAGATTCTATGGATATTTGGGCGGCTTTGCTGAACATACGAATATCACAAGTTAATATAACGTTTTGTCTAAGCCAAAACATAAGGCCATAATCACTGACATGTCCACCTGTAACACAAATACTTTCAGGAACTGTAAAGTTATTATTTTCCAGTGGAACCAGCAGATGTTAAACCACAAGGTTAAACTGATATGATCTGTGGTAAAACGGCTGAGTTTTGACTTACATAATAGTCCTGCTATCACTTTACGAATTTGTTTCCCTAGCTAATCCTTGACATTCCGATTCTAAAGAAGCTGTTATACATAATTGCTGATGAGCTAATGTTATTAAACGCGGCTTTTGTATCCAGGAAAGCAACAAAAGTATTGTTTTAAATGTGTCCTACCAGCATTTGAAGAAAACTTTCGAGTGATTTCGCTTTTCAATATGTATTTTGAGATTATGTAAGAAGACTCGTATCGATGTAGTTTATTGAATAGATCAATAGGGTGATTGACGGTGAATTTTCTCCATCATCACGGATTCCATTTTCGTTTCTATCATTGCACGCATCCTATACCTTGGTTTGTTTGCTTTCAAGCTGCCGAAAGTATCGGGCAAACCAGATTTTGTAAGTAGTCCATAATAAAATACAGATCTGTGGTTCATAAAAAATCTGGTTTGCGCGATACTTTCGGCAACTGACAGAAACAAAAATGGAATGCGTGTTGGTGAAGCACCGCATTGAAACAGGTATGAGCGGAAAGGCCGCGCATAAATTCACGGCGACCAAGCGAATCTTATACCTCTTGGTTTTATGTTTTATTTTTTATTAAAAATTTTATTAGGTTACAAAGACCGTCTACAGAACTGTAACAGATCATCAGGAAATATTTTTTTCTGGTCCTTCAGATTTGTATGTTTTGAAGCTACTTACTCAAAGTGCAGCTAACATTTTAACTATCAGACCTTTGGGATATGTTAAACTGTAGCTTATTGTCTCCAAGTTGTCCGTCAAGTTCCTAAGTATAAAGAATTATGTGCTTTTGGTGATAACTTAAAAATAAAAGTCAGATTACAGCAGTTACGTTCTGTTTTCAAGTATGCAGCGATTTATCTTTTTTCAATTATTATATTCAACACCATCCTTCTTCATTTCGTTCATTCCGTAATTTCTTTGACTAAGTTCTTTGTATAAAAACGCCAATCAAAGAATTTTAACAATGATTACCATACAACCCCAATATCTTTTATTCGATTCCAAAAATCCAAGGGCCTTTCTCAAAGTTTCGCGTTAATTAGTTTTACTTTTGAACAGATACTCGAAACACATCTAAACGACACAATTTTCTCGCACCCTCTTCATGTTGTGTCGTCTAAATGGAGAACCCTTAAAGTCGCGTGCAGCTGCTCAAGCTTTGCCACAATCGTCTCTACTTCTTCTTTCCTTGTTGTCATCGCATCTCATCATAGAGCTCTGGATCTGGAGTATTACGATTTAATTGTCTTCATAAAAGACTTCTTTTCAGCTTCAAGACATTTCCTTTAAGTTAACAGCATTCTTTATCAATTTAGTAGGAAAAGGCGTCGCAGGGTAGTAGCAGATATTGTAGACGAAAACGTAAGATAAATGATGACATTTTATATTGAAAAATTATGATTTTATTCCATTATGTTTGGGCGTCGTAAAATTTTGCTGTCATGGACTTATTAGCGGCAGGATAAAATATTGTATTTCCGGCTTTAAGGGGTGGTGATAATACATGAGAGCTCATAGCTCAAGGTTGTTAGTTGGAATGAAGCCAACAGAAATATTTTGTTTGTGCATTAAAAATAATTTTTTAACGGATCGGAAATACAACTTAATGAAAAGCAAATGAAGCGAGATGAACAACTTTGGGAATAAGGTCGGGATTTGGTTGCAATTGGTTACAATGTATTTTAAGAGCTCACTTAGCACAACAAACTGATGCTTGAATCCCCAGTTTTATTTGAAGTTACTGAAACTAAACTTGCTTATAACAATTAATGCCCTGTTTTGGCACTGAACTATATTCAGTAAAAAACAAAAACCAATTATTTCACATCTCCATACTTCCACTTGTTGACATTAAATTGGCCAAAAAAAGTGATTATTTCCAGACTACAAATTAAACTTCAACTTACATGTCTTTTTCACTGCCCAACTGCCTATATATGTATAACATTAACTTCTGTCAAGAATTCCTTATTAGTATTCAGTTCACGTTTTTTGCCAGAAAGCTACTCCACAGCCAGACTCCAACCCCATGCCTCAACCAAACCAACATATCTTCATTTCGACTTCATCGAATGGATGAAATTCATAATAGAAGGAATCATTGCAGGCTGAGGCATACCAATGCGAGGGCGTCAAACATCGGCCGGCGTGTCGACGACGACGACACGACGGCGTTGTTATATGAACTTCTGTAGCTGATATGGCACTTATCACGTTACGCCACAATGAGTTTTTGAGGTGGTTTCATGAATGAAATGAAATTCTGCCATTTAAGTTAACACCCACCCCTTTCCAAATCCAGATCACACAGACGTTTCCACTCAAAATCGCTCGAGCGAAATCGATTAGGGTTAGATGATGAATATACAACGAGAAAACACGAGACTGAAGCATTCCGTCAAAAGGTGAAATCATCGTAGAGCTACCATCTTTCGTCATTCCAGATGAGCATTTCTTTTCAATTTGTTCATAAATGGAACTTAAGGATTCCGTGAGGGGGTGCTTGAAATTTCATTTCCATTAAATGGTTCTATTCATGAAATCTAAAAGAGCTTTGTTTTAACCGTGTCGAGTTCCGTCGGTGGCAGAAGTTGACAACTATAAATATTGTAGACAAAAAAAAATACAAATTTCCAATTATCCTAAAGGAATTTTTTGAGCAAAAAGACTGACTTCTTCCTTCTGCATTCTCTTGCTTCAGCAGGGGTGTTTTTTTTCACACAATGATCCCTAAGGACATATATGGGTTTTTGTAACACTTGTAATTCAAAGTTAACAAGCTATAAAGGACTGTTCTGACTATGATGGTGCATATTGTGGACCTGTTGATTTCATTATGTATACCTTTGCTGACTACCTTAACCTAACATGCCCGAGTGGTGTCGATATTCCCACGGGGGTAGTTTCGGCTATGGCAATGGCATCATCATGAGGTGGTAACGAAATACAAAAATACTCGTAAAATTCAATCGAATTAAGTAGTATCTGAAAATAGAGTGGGACGCCGTAAAATTGTTTATTTATTCGCCTATTGACACTGATTACTTCGAAAAAAGATTTTACTGATTTGCTCTTATATAGATGGGTCATGGGTGTGTACACGACGACTCAATTGAATTGATAGATGGGAGTTGATTTAGATGAAATTGATAGGAGCTTTTCATTTGACAAGAGAGAAATCCAATTTTTTAAATCGAAAAAGGTTTGATTTCTTTGAAATCTTTGATTTTGGGATGTAAACGAAGTCTTTTCACAGTTCAATTTTCTTAAAGGGTTTGCTGAAAATAATAAAATAATAATAATGATGGCCTTTAATGCTGCTGAAAGCAATGATGTTGAGTTTGAGATTGTGATGTCTTTAACATCATTCGTTTGTTTTAGTGTAAATGTTTTTTTTTTTATATTATAAGCCATTTGCAATATTGTTAGTAAATTTTTAACAGTTTTCGCTTTTCCACGGTATCGGTAGTTTTCGAAAAAAAAACTATCTAAAGGATTTTTCAACAGGGACGCTACAAAAGTATAGCTACAGGGACAGCAAACGACGCCATATTTCTTGCCGCTCTTTTGACATTCCTCTTCAGTAAGGTTTGCCATTTCATGCTGGAAAGATATACGAGCCAACAACAAGTCGAAATTATTAAAATTTACTACCGAAATCCGGAGTCAGTGGCCCCAGCGTTAAGAGCGCTACGTCCAATTTATGGTCGTCATAATCGTCCTAGCAGATCAATAATTGAGCGTCTAGTTAAAAAATTTGAATCTACAGGCACAGTACAAAATGTTCCCGTGCCAGTGAGAGAATGCCGTAGAATGCCAGTGAGAATTGCCCGTAGTGTCGAGAATATCGCCGCCGGTGACTCCAAATGTGACTCTCACACGTCGTTCTCAAACGTTGGGCATCTCTGTGACGTCGTTGTGGTGAATTTTGCCAAAAGATCTTGGCCTACATCCTTACAAGATTAAATTAACATAAGAACTGAAGCCACTTGACCACCAGAAGCGTCGTTATTCCGTGGGCTGAGCAACAACTTGAAAATGATTCGGATTTTCATCGAAAAATCATCTTCAGCGATGAGGCTCATTTCTGGCTTAATGGCTTCTTCAATAAACAAAATATACGGTATTGGTCAGGCAGCAATCCAAACGTACTCCATGAGTCATTGCATCCCGAAAAAAAATTACGGTTTGGTGTGGTTTATGGGGGCCGGCTGCAGCGGCGTTATTGGGCCGTACTTCTTCCGTGATGATCAAGACTGGCACGTTACTGTGAATGGGGATCGCTACCGTTCAATGATAACCGAATATTTTTGGCCCCAATTGGATTATATGGACTTGGAGGACATGTGGTTCTAACAAGATGGCGGCGGCGGCGCCACAAGCCACACAGTGAATGTCACAATCAATTTATTGGAAACTAAGTTTGGAGAACGTGTTATCTAACGAAATGGTCCAGTCACTTGGCTGCCTCGCTCGTACGATTGAACGCCGTTAGACTATTTCATGTGGGGCTACGTCAAGTCTATGGTCTATGCCAACAAGCCATCGACAAACCGTCGAAAATTGGGTTCAGCGTCTGGACTCCTGAAAGCGTGCCCGTGGTGGCCATGCAAAGGAAATCGAGTTCAACACATAATGGCATCAAACGTAGTTTCACAGGAATAAAGACCTTCATTGATATCCAAAACCGTGTTTGTTTTATTAAAAAAAAAAAACTTTTGTAGCTCTCTTATTAAAAACCCTTTAAAATGTTTAGGACTGTAACACCAAAGGAAAAACTGCAGACGGACGGCATTTTAGAATCCATTTTCTTATCACTTTTAAGGTTCTCGTTGACTTTAAGTTCAAATATGTAATATATTATAAAGTTTTAATACTATTTACAATTTCATATCCAAAATGTGCATCTTTTCACTGTTTGAACTCGAATTTATTTGCTTTTAAATTCCAGGGTGAAACCTCAGTTCGAAAACTTCGAGATCTCCAAACATGGCTACGAACAAATGGACGGCGGTGAAGGTGGAGGTGGCGGTGGCGGCCTCCCAGGCAAATCTTTCGATGGCGGTGAATATCCCGAATCACCACAATCATTCGAAGAAATCGAACGACCACCATTACGAAAAGTCGACAAATACTGCAAAGCAGAATGCCCTTGTCTACCGGCACGTTACACAATAGCAATGATGGCATGCTTCGGATTTATGATATCCTTTGGCATGCGTTGTAATATGTCAGCGGCTAAATTGAAATTAGAGCACAATGGGGTAAGTTCTTGAAGCTAAATTCTGTTAATTATAAACGCCCTGATATGGCTTGGCATTGATCTGATCAAATTAAAAGCGTCTGTCAATTAAATTTGAAATGTTCAACAACCCCATCCAATCCAAATTCGATTGCAAACAACAACTGAATTCAGACAAATTTTCGGGTATCATAAAATAAAATTAGAGATCATATTTGTTGCGAGTTGTGTCACGCTCGTTAAGAATACCCTGAGGGAGTGTATAAAGCTCTCGGAACTGAATGGAAAAACCTTTAATTCCGGTACTGTGCTTCACTCCACGTTGTCGTAGATTCAGTCGTGACTGTAAAATGTTCTTTCTCCTGGCTTATTTTTTTTTTTGCAAGACCGCCCTTTTAACGTTATATAAATTCCCTTGCCTCCAACCACCTTCAAAACCACCCACAACCCACAATCCGCAAACCATTGAAATGAAATGTTTCACAATGAATTTGTTTAGGGTGCTAAGAACTGAAACAAGCGACTTTTCTCAAACGAGTCGTTTGAATAAATGAATTGAAAAGCATGCGGCAGGCGTGCAAACTTATTCCTTAAAAAACGGGAGCAGATTTTTTCTACATTTTACTTTTTTGTTGCCTTTTATTTGTCGTCGACGAGCGTTCTTGTTGTAGTCAAGTGAAGGATAGATTTATATGTTTTGGTAGTGCTTGTTGATGCGGGATGGGAATGCATTAAACTGAGTACTATAATGCATTGTTGTGGATGGTTGAAGCTGAAGGGGATGCGAGAAGAAACATAAACATAATAAAAATTGTTTTTTAGTAGGGGGAGTTAGTCTCTGAATTTGTATCCGAGGGCGAAGAAGGAAAAGTCAAAGATATGTATATTTCTTAAAAGTATTTCGGACTTGAGGTTTTTCTGGGTAAGTGTCCTTAATATTGCAATGAGAAATTTTGTCCTCATTTACTGTGAATGGTTGGTCTTATTTAGGCCAAAGTGGTTTTGTTTTTGCTTAAGGAAAACGCAGTGATCTGCATATCTGGAGAGAAAAAATGAAGTTACGAAAGAGACATCAGGTATATTAGGACCCTAGGATTATAATCCTGTGTACCACACGCATGCAACATCAGTGGACTAGGAAACCTGTCCACAGACGGTTTAAGACAAACATTATATACAGCAATCCAGGATAGTCAATGGTAACCTTTAAGTAAACAAAAATAAAATGAACGGTAACTAATCAAGACCTTTCTCTGAGTACCTATGCCTTACAACATTTTTTAGATGACTCGACTTCAAAGAAAAAAAGAGATACAGAATTTTGTCAAAAGTTTCGAATTTTCCGACATTTAAAGATGCTACCAGACAGTTTGTCAAAGAAATTTGGTCTGACTTTTAGCGCTGACACTTTTGGGAATATTAAGTAACGAATGACATACAAAAATGAATTATTCAATTTACGTTAGGTAAGAAATTAAGATTTCAAAATTACTCGAACGAGTTGGCTTTTTTTCATTTGTTTACACTTTGAGTCGAATTCAACCCATGTTCGTCACAAGAAAATTCTGCCAGACAAAACGATTCGTGCCTAACTTCCCTAACTAGAAAGTGATATGCCTTGCAACATATTTTAGATTATGTCGCCAATTGTCGGTCTATTAGCAAAACAGTCAGATGAAGTTTTTACACAAACTTTCATAATGCATTTTGCGAAACTAAAACTTATTTGTCTCATATAAGTATACGTGTACTGCGAAGTCACCAAACTCGTTTCGCCCCTTAGATTGCTCTTTGACAGTTTTTCCAATATGGACTTTCCACTATCATGCCCTTAACTCCTTCATCAAACATCAGATTCATTTTTATGAGTCACTTCTTAGAAACTCCTCTTAACACAAAATCACGGTATCCTATTTCCTGTATGAAAAAGCAACAATTTAAAGAATATTTGATCCACTTCCTCAAATCTGATTTCAGCCCATAAATCAGAACTCAACTCATCCGGAAGTTTATTTTCCAAACTAACCCTCATCCCTTTTTCAAAAAAATAAAAATAAAAAACCATTGTAATCTTCATCATACAGAACGAATCCATTTATCAAAATCTGTTTCTTAAATAATCCCTTGCAATTTTGTTAATGTTATTTTTTTTATTTTATTTTACAGACTGCCTTTCTTAACTGGACAGTGGCTATTGAAAGTCATGTCGATTCATCGTTTTTCTGGGGCTATTTGGTGACACAGATTCCTGGTGGTTTCATTGCCTCGAAATTTCCGGCAAATCAAATATTTGGTCTAGCCATAGCTAGTTCAGCTACACTCCATCTTTTTGTCCCGGCAGCGATGACAATGATGCACGGCAAAGTTGTCATATGTGTTCGAGTGTTGCAGGGTCTATTTGAGGTAAGCGGAGAAAAAAATAGAAACATTATACGCTTCTCTCCACAAAATAAAAAAGGATTCATCGGTTTGAAAGGAGGTTTCCGGTTGATAAGATTAGTGTTTGAAAGGAAATCTGAAGAAATTCATTCAAGCGCACAAGAGCGCATCAGATTCACATAATAATATTTTTTTGTAGCTTAAAAAGGAGGCAAAATGAATTCCCCTGTGGTGAAATATAAAAACATGGCTTAATCCTTCGAAATCCTTTGTCATGCAAAAGTAACAAAATCGTGCCCCACACATCCTAATCCTTGTAAAGCACATAAGCTCTCATCACACACTCCAATAAAAAGCATCCTTTTTTGTTCCTTTTTGTTTTTTGTTTTTTTATATATTCAGGGTGTAACATATCCCGCCTGCCACGGAATCTGGAGATTCTGGGCACCACCAATGGAGCGTTCTCGCCTGGCAACTCTGGCATTCAGCGGTTCATATGCGGGCGTCGTATTCGGATTGCCTCTATCGGGTATCCTGGCGGATGTAGTGGGCTATCAGGCTCCGTTCTATGCGTACGGAATGTTTGGGGTGACATGGTAAGTCAATGATATATCAAAATCTCTAACTCGAAGCTTTGAGATTTTTCATCAGGTACGTATTCTGGCTGTGGCTATGTTTCGAAAATCCACGAAAACATCCTGCGATCAGTATACCCGAACTAAAGTACATTGAAAAATCGCTCGGCGAAAGTTCTGTCCAGCCTTCGATGCCTTCCCTGAAAACTACACCATGGCGGGAAATATCTAGATCGATGCCAGTTTATGCGATTATTGTTGCCAACTTCTGTCGATCGTGGAACTTTTATCTGCTCGTTCTGTTTCAGAGTTCATTTTTGAAGCACAAGTTTGACTATAAGATTGAAAAGGCTGGGCTTGTGGGCTCGTTGCCGCATTTGATCATGACAACAATTGTACCGTTTGGAGGAATGCTGGCTGATTACTTAAGGAAAAATGGAATTATGTCCACGACAAATGTGAGGAAATTGTTTAACTGCGGTGGATTCGGAATGGAAGGACTGTTCTTCCTGTTTGTTGCGCATTCTGATACTTCGGTAAAGTTTTAAATCTGAATTGTAAGACCTGAAATAACGAATTATTGATTGTTATTAAGGCTGGGGCTATGTTTGCACTAACTTGTGGAGTGGCGTTCAGTGGATTTGCCATTTCTGGGTACAATGTCAACCATCTGGACATTGCGCCAAGATACGCGAGTATTCTGATGGGCCTTTCGAATGGTATTGGAACATTAGCTGGTGTCATAGTTCCCTACGCAATTGAAGGTCTAATAAAGAAGGACGTAAGTTAAGCAAATTAATCTGAGAAGGTATTTTAAACATGATTAATATTTTAGCCAAGAGGTTGTTGGACGACAGTTTTCACAATAGCCGCAACAGTGCATTTGATCGGTTGTACGTTTTATGGAATTTTCGCTTCGGGTGAGCTTCAACCATGGGCGGAACCAGTGGTTGAGGAGCAGAAAGTATGGACTGAGCCACAAGGAGCGATAACAGGAGGATATGTTCGAGAAACAACTTTTGTGCGTTACTTAATACAATTCTTATTCCATTATTTTATTAAAATTTCTTAATATAGGGCGACGAGGACAATGAGCAGACTCAAATGCAGCAGTCCAATCCAATCAACTATGGTGCGACGGGACACGTTCCCAATAACCCATTTGCCGTACCGAGTACAATAGCGGAGGAACCTATGCAACCAGACACTCCAGGTGGCGGCTATGAGGGCTACAACCAATATAATCAATAAGAACATTGTGATACTACAACAACAAACAACTACTTAAACCACTATACAAAATAATTTCCCATACATTACCTCTACCATCGAAATATCAATACGTAGTTTTAATTTCTTAGTTAGTTCAAATATTTAAAAAAACAACAAAAACAAATTTATTTATTGATTGATTTTTTTTCTAAAAACTATAAAATTTTATTTTTAGCAAAAACACTATTTTTATTGTGAAAATGTATGAGCTTTCTATACGATTATTGTGAAACGAAGGTGGATTTATGTTTAAACAACTTCACTGTCTCAAACAAACTGTTAATCAAAATCATCAATATTTTTAATTAGAAATGAATGCATAATTCAATTCTAAGTTCCATAAATGTTAGTCTTCTTTTCTTTCCATTTGTGTTTGTAAGCCTTTGAATTAATTTTAATCATTCATGATTCACTGAAGCTACAAACTCGAAATAAAAAAATATTGCAGGTATCACATGTAATTCATAAAGTGTGATATTGATAAAACATCAACATCAGATACCTAATTGAAGATAGAGATGCTTTTTGATCAGTTTGTATTGAGACGATGATAATGAATCTTATATGATTCTTTGTCAAGCGAATTTGTTGTGTAACATCGATATGTAAACAAAAGAAATGTACCTTACAAGCACTCAAATTACAAAAGCTTTCAATTTAAATAAGGAGAAACTTCAATTATAAACAAACAACTATAACCCTAAAGCCCGAAATGGAATAAACATGTATATGAATAATTTTCTCTTGATATTGTTAATTTCTGAAAATTATTTTATTGTTATTTTTAAAATTAAGTGTATAGTTAAAATAAAATAAAGGTAGGTACCTATCTAGAAGGCAAAAATGAAAAAATAATAAGCTCTTAAGTAAAAATCAATATCTATGTTATTTTTCAAAGATTTATATACATATAAAATAAACTAAAAAAAAAAAAATAATAACTTAAATATTTATTGTACAACAATACAGAACTCATCGAGACAATTTATATATATTTTCATTAATTGTATCTAGCATATAAGCGAATAATTATAAAACTTTTGTTATTATATATCTTTTTAAGTTTAAAGTTATAAGAAATAATTTCATTTGCTTATATTATCTGATTTGTTTTCTTATTAAAAATCAAAACAAACATATTCAATCATATAATAAATGTATTAAAATTGTTATCCCTGTTATTAAGCTGTATATTATGTATCTATAAAAAAATACAAATATTAAAGTATATAGCAATTGTTAAAATTTGAACTTCATAACACAAAATATCATTAAATCTCAAGTTGTATAGCAGTTATTATTTCCTTTATGCTGTTTTTTTATATTTAAAATAGATTAATCTTAAATTTCTCTCGTTATTTAAATAATTTAATTTTAAGAGGTTTTGATTTCAGTAAAAACAAAGAAATAATTCTACGATTTACTTTGTGATACAAGCTCAAATGTTATTAATTCTTTTTGTTTTTTAGTCTAGTGTTTATATAAATACATGCTTTCTTCTACAACTTATCATAGTTATTATGTACTAAATTTAATTTTAATAAAATGTTTAAATACAAAATGTACGCAATTTCTAAACTAAAAGAGTCAATTCTTATTCTATAAATGTAGAGAAATTGAAAATTTGTATAAAACAAACAATAAATACAGTGTAAATGTGAAATATTTGAAAATTTCTGAAAAAAGTGTTAATAATAAAATTTAACTAAAATAGAAGAACTTTCGTAGATTTTTAATATTAATTCCTCTCAAGTTAATAATATACGGCAATTTTATACTTTTGTGGTCCCCTCTTTTTCTGGCTCGTGCGATTTCGATGATTTTTTTGTATCTTCGCTTTAATATCAAATTTAAGGGAAAAAACATAGAACATATGAATCGTAAGGTTTATTGAGTTTAAATGTTATCATAAACGTACTTTCTAAGATACAATCGTGAATTTCCAAAAGAAAAATTTAAAAAAATATTGAAACCCCCAAAATCAGTTTTCAAACTCTGGAAATCACCATTATTTTTTATTTATTTCAGAATTGATCTTCAGAATGAAGCAATAAAATATTGACAAACTTTCTTATGATGAAGAATATGAAAAACCAACTTTGTATGATTTTTGAACAGTTTTTTTTAAATTTATTTTTTGTTTAGATTATAAAAAAGAAAATTTAAACTTAAATTGATTACTTTAGAAATAGTTATTAACAATTATACGCGAATGAGTGCATTTACATTTTACAAACTGATGTAGTTTTTTTTTTCATCCTCGTGTTTTTTTTTATCAATTCGCAGTAAAAATGAAGGTTACAAAATTCATCGAAATCGAATAATTTTTGGATTTTCTAGAGCCAAAATACAAGAGTACCGCAAAAGTATAAAATTACCAAATATTATATATATACGTGTGCTTAATATTATGAAAACTCAGTAAAAAAAAATCATATTTTTAAATAATTAAGTTGCTTATACTTATTTGCAGTAAATCTCCTTTAATTATTCAAACAGAAACATTATAATGCTTGCTTGTCCTAAACAACTAGTTTCGTTATATTTTAAATAAATTATAAAATAAATATAACTTAAGTTAGAAAATTGAATATTTTGAAAGTAAATGTAAATAAGAGCCAAAAATATATTTTAGAATTTCGTTTTTATTTAGTTTATAAAATTATCAAGTACATAATATTATTTTAATAAAAAAAAATAAAGAAAATATTGAGAGTTCTCACTCTCAAGGCTGTGTTGACAATAATAAAATAATAGATAATAAATAACATTAAGTAAAATAATTATTCATAAATAATCATAGTTGAATTCATCATAGTTATTATTGATTCGCTATACTGGGCTAGGAAACTTTTTTGTTTTGTAAATAAATTAAATAAAAATTAGCTTAAAGTATTTTTCTTTGCTAGCAATAAATTAAATAAGAAAAAACGCTGTGTGCAAAACTTGTTAAATAAAATTGAACAAACAACTAAATACGCTGTGAGCGACAATATAAGCATTTATTTGCTAAAACTAGGTTTAAGTGTTAGATATTCAAATATTAAATATTGAATTTGGAATTCACTTGAGCACCCTGTAAATATTAAAAAAAAAATATTTTATCTACATTATTATTTTAATTGTTTTTAAATATTGTTTTTGAGTCAAAAGCTTAAGAGAATAACTTAAGGGTAAATATAATAATCTTAGGTTAAATATTAGTGTCAAAATATTTAATATTAAATATTGTTTTTAGTAATTTTTCCAGTGACGAGCAAGCAATTTAATGACCTTCTACATAGTTTTCATGTATATGTTCTATTTTTGGTTAATTTGCTATTGCTGAATTATTGTATTTTTTTCTTTGGTTGTTCGTTTTTCAAGATTATTAATGATATCCGTTGGATATAGTGTGTAATTATATGCTAAGTTCGTTAAAAATATTTGCTCTATCTTTTAATATATTTTAGGAGAGTAATAATTTCAGATTTTGTATATTTTTTCCTAGAAATGTTTGTTTTCAAAATAATAACAAATATATATTATAAAACATAGAGAACAAAATTTATAAAATATAGATATCCCTTATTAACCCCCTCCTGAATTTAAATGTAAAACGTGAAAAAAATATACATGAACACTTTAAATTTACTTAATGAATTCTTCTTTTTCTAAATACTGTTGTATATACTAAATAATATGTAACAGGAGACAGTTCGAATAGTCCTAAGTTTTAGATTTTAATAGGTAAATTAATATTGGATCAATACCCCTTTTATGATTTTTACTTATATTGTAAATTTGGTTATTAAAAAGAAAATGGAAACATTTTTATAGTCGTCATTACAATATTCTTTGATAATTAAAACAATTTAATGTACCTATGTTTGAAAAAAAAAAACAACGTTCCATCACCATAATAAAATATAACAAAAAGACATAAATTCAGAGCCAACAGGGTTAAAAACAATAGCAACAGAAAATGTGCATAAAACATAAAATATCGAAACAAATACATTTTATTCGTGTATGTAAATGTTTAATTTAAAATAATCTTAAAATAAAAACAATGTATATTTATCTTTTAATTATTATATGAACTTACTATATACAGATTTAAAAACATATTAGAAGTAAGTAAATATATGTATCCTCATTAATATTTATAAAAACATTAAAAACAAAAAAGTTTAAAAAGTTCATTAAAAATTATCATGACTGTTCTTGTGTTAAACTAAAATTTTCTTGCTTTTCAATTGGCGTCAAAAAGAAATATATACAAAAATAAAATAATATTACATTTTTGGTTGACCGGGCGTGTTCTCTTAAAATAAATTAGTTCTCATCTGAATTAACATAGCTACATGAAAATATAAGAAAATAAATAAACATTTACTAATGTGACATGAATTTAATATAGCAAAATAAAGGATATGATGTTATGTTCAAATTGATAAATAATAATAAATAAAATAAAGAGTGTTTTATTTACTAAGCGTAAATCCAAATTTAATAGAGAAGACTGGCCTGTACCTGTATAAATGGATATATATTCACCAGTTTAAAACTTTCATTAGGCGCTTTTAATTTAATTTAGAATATGTAAACAGTGAAATGAATGATAAGTTAACGCTTGAAAAGCGTGAAACTAAAACAAATTTAGACACACGAAAACTAAAGATATCTTCATTGACGGACATGTCTAAATTCCGCTTCAAGGATAAATTCATCAAAATAAACTTTATCTGTATTCACGTTCCCACTGAAAATAACAAAGAATATAAAACATGTTGTACGAGCTTCTTGTAACGAAGTCACATGCTTTTTATTAAATATAATATTTTGCCTGTACCTACTTCTACTACCGCATGATACAATAGTATCAATCAGCAATATTGGTCAAAGTAAACCTAAATAGTCAGCGCATTTCATAATCAGAGCTTCCCCCACCAGTGTGAGGTAAGGGGTTTCCATATTGAAGTTATTTAGTCCGTTTTTGATTGCAACCAGGGGCTTTAGTATCTGATCCGTGCCACCAGGTGCACTGTAGATACCTGCCGATCCATGCCACCAGGAGCAATGTATCTTCGAAACCGCAACCGCCTAGGCACTTAGGGTATCGTTCCCGATTATCGCTCCACACCGATTTTGTCCAAAGACCTGTTAGGTATTTTACCGTAACAGCAACGAACGGCTGTATCAAATCAATAGAGATTATACTTATCCAAATACTCGCTGAACCGGCAGACTTCGTACTCAATCGATAAGTTATTATTATTATTATAAGCTTTTATTGCCACAAGTTTTAAGGTTACAATGATAGTTTTTCTTTTTCTTTTTTTCTTATAGGCATTCTAATATTTACAATTTTGATTTTTATGTTTTTTTTTTCTTCAAAAATTATGAATATAAAATTAGACAGTTAATCATACATTGAAAAATTTTAATTTAAAATATTAATTGAAACTAAAAATTATTGAATTAAAAATAAAATATAAATGTAAGTTTTAATTTTATACGTAATTGGCATAAGCCTCCCCCAAGGCTGCCCATGTTTCTCTATTTTTGGCTTCGTTGTACCAGTTTGTACATGTATGGCACAGATCGTCACTCCATCTTTTATTGGGTCGTCCTGCTGGTCTTTTGTTTTCTGGTCTCCATTTCGTTGTCAGTTTTGTCCATCTCTGATCCGGAAGTCTATAGATATATGACCAGCCCGGCTCCATTTCAGCCTTCTCGTTCTATTTATGACGTCAATAATTTCGGTTCTATTGCGAATGTCTTCATTACGTACTCTCTGACTTGGTCGTATGTTAAGAATTTTTCTTTCCATTTTGGTCTGACATATCCTTAGCTGGTCAAGTGTTTTTGCGGTCAAGCTCATTGTTTGTAGTCCATAAGTTAGTAACGGTAGAATAGCAGCGTCAAAGATATATTTCATTGTGTCTGCACTTTGGTCTAATTGTAAAATTTGTTTCAGGCTCCAGAATTGTTCTCATGTATTTGTGATACGTCTGTTGATTTCTTTATCTTCTTGGTCCTTAATGATTTTAATTGTCCCAAATATATGTAGTCTCCTACGTATTTAATATTTTCTTGGTCCAATATTATATATCATCTTTCGTGTGGTTTGTCATGACTTTAGTTTTCGATTTGTTTATTTGTAGTCCATAATTTTTACACAATGTAGTGAGTTCTGTTCACATTTGTTGGATGTGTGCGACTTTTGTAGCATTATGTTTTGTTTGCATTATTTCGTTAAATATGCTGGTTAAAATGTTGGAAAGTGAGTTTTTTCCGCATATTAGCATTTCCGATGATATTCCATCGTTTCCGGTGCACTTGTCTTTCTTCAGATCGTCTATGGTCCTTTCAATAATTTCTTTGCTGAACATAGGGGTGTGTATCGGTATTGAACTTGTATTCAGCGTTGCCAACCGCTTCAGCCCAAAAAATGCCTACGTTTGGAAAAAAAGATGCCTTTTTCATTTAAAAAATGCCTTTTTTAACACACTATCACTTTCCTTGAGTTTTATCAGCGGAAGTAAAAAAAAAAAACACAATTCAAATTTTTTTTTGAATTGAAGGTCTAAAAACTTAAAAAACTGTTTTTTTTTTATTCTTTTCTCAGAACTTAGAACTTAAAACTAAAACCTTGAATTCGATTTGAATTATTGAAAATCGTATAAACAAATAATAAAAGTGAATTTACTTATTTTTCTTCAGTTAAAAATGGCGAGGTCGAATATGTTAGTAAATTAACAATCCGCAATGAATACAAAAACAGTTTACTTTCAGTTTAACAAGACTAGAAGTGGAAAAATCAAAACAATAGAGAAAGCCTAACATCAGAGCTTCTCTAGATTAGACAGTGAAAGGCAGTGAGATATGTCGTTTTCTATTGGTCTTTTTTTGACGTTTATTTTTCTACCTCTAATGGAACGGGTTATGATGTATGTGTCATTCTTCGGAAGATTCTGTATTTAAAACAGAAGAGTTCTGCTCTTCTCAGAAGCATTCCGTCTGTCAAAGTTAGTCCAATGGAATGGTTTCAGAAGACTTCTGGACTCTTCCGAATGCTTCTGAACGACCAATGGAAAACGACAAAAGACACCAGAAGAAACTGTTCGGAAAATTTCGAACACTTTGAAAGTGGAAACTCATTTCTAAAGGCGAATTTACATATTACAATCTTATAGGTTTAATACATATTTTAAGAATACTTTAATAAAATAAAAATAGTCAGTAGTTTGAAACTGAAATGAAAAAAAGATGCCTTTTTGCAAAAAAAAAATAAGCCTTAAAGCCTTAGCTAGCAAAATAATGCCTTAAAGGCATGAAAATGCCTAGGTTGGCATCGCTGCTTGTATTGTCTATTGTATCTTCTTCTGTTATAATTTTAGTCGAGGTGAACAGTTTTTCGAAAAATAAGGTGGCGTTTTCATTTATGTCTTTTCGGTTTGTTATGTTGAATGTGTTTTGGTCCTTTATACTTGTTATCCATTCTTGTTTATTATTAAAATATGACTTTTTTGCTGAAGTCTTTATAATATTTTCTAGCTTGTCATATTTATTTTGAAGATAAGTGTTTATGTCAGATTGTTCTAAAAGCTGATTGATCTTTGTCTTTATATTTTCGTTATAGGTGATTATTTGTTGTTCAGGTACTGTTCTAGGGAGATAGTAGATTTGTCGATTTCTTTTTAATGTTTCATGGTTAATTTTTATCTCCATTCTTACTAGTCTGTGATCGCTGTCAAAATTTACGTTATTAAGGACTGTTATATCTTGGATGGTTTCGATTTTGTTTGTGAGGATGAGGTCTATTTCATTTTTTGTCATTCCATTTGGTGAAATCCATGTCCATTTCCTGCTATCTTTCTTTTTGAAAAATGAGTTCTGAAACTTCAAATTCATTTCTCCTAGCCACTTGAGGAGTCTCTCCCCTCTTTCATTTCTTATCCCATATCCATGAGGTCCTATAGCCGAATTATCTTCTTCAGTCCCGCTACCCCCTATCCACGCTAACGGCTACCCGTCACCTCACACATCCCGCTACCATGGTATACTCCACTACCCGCTACCCTGGTCATATGTCATAAACGGCTTGGTCGATTTTGTACAAAATACTTAAAACCCATTTACACCACTACCCGAATATTCCCTCAAAATTCGGTGCAAAACACTCCACTGGTACAAAAGTAGTGAGTCAAACTCAATACCACAAACACAATCAAAGTTCTTATACATGTGAATTTCATTCATATGCATCACATAATACCTACGGTAAAAATTTTAAATAAAATTTACAATACGAACAATTATTGAAATTTTCATTACTCACGATATGAAATTTTCAGTCATTTTCAAAACAAAAATAAATTTAACATTTTCAGTGAATTACATAATTTAACCAGTGCCATGCCATTTGGCCATATGCCATAAGGCCATATTTCAAAAATATACACTTTTGAATTGTGTCATATGGCCATATTTTAATATATGGCTATTTGTCGGTTTGGTAATCTGTCATTTGACTATTATGGCCAAATGACACTTTCAAACTTGTTCTTAAACTGCAAAAACAAAAACGAAAACACGAAAATATGGTAAGTAACTGAACTCAAAAACTTTATTGCAACGTTTTAATAAATAAAAAATATAATCAAACAGAAAGAAACAGACAGAGCAATTAATTTTGCAAAGCTGCTGCCGTTGCCTTTAATTTGGAAAAGGAACCACCACGCACCCTAGTAATGCACGCTTGTGTCTGGAGAGCACGTGCTGCATTGCAATAATTCATTTTGAGCATCTTTTTTAACTTTCGTCTGAAGATGATGACGATCTGGAACATTCAAAATCGATTCGCGCGAATTTTTTTATTTTCACACCCCAAATTCATTCTCATTTGGGCAATTTTTTTTCGGCTCGCTTCGCTCACTAGCAATTATTATACTTGTTTTTTTTTTTTTGGTTCAAGCTCCAAATCCATTTATTGAAATAATATTTTAAAACATGTGAGGCTGACTTAAGGTTTAGTATTGCAAAAATAGTACTTACATGTGCATACACATGATGCAAGAAAACTGAACATCCAATCAATACAAAAATGTCTTTCTGATGGAGCTGTTAATGTAATTGAAACAGATCAGTTATTTTAGGTGACGAAAAGATAAAATAAGATGAATCTGGGTTCAAGTACAGTGTGCTTGTAGAATGCCCTACTCTGACCGAACACCAAAGTTCAGAAGAACGCTTGCATTGGGAAGAGTTTCCTTGACGAAAACTGATAAATGTTTTAGAAAATCTCAACAAACAACAATTTTAACTTAACAACTTTGCATATGTGTGGTTATCATGAGCGAAGTGCACAATTAACATTTATTTGTAGCCGCAAGCTGGTACAACACTAAATGTACCATCTAAAAGATAGTTCCTGCTCCAACCATTTTGCAAATTTTGTTTCAAATGACGCTCTGAAAATCTGTCAAATGACCATATTAGAATATATGGCCATTTGTAGCTTTTAGAAAGCGTCATTTGACCATATGGCTGAATGACACAAGAAAATATGGTCAAATGACACATTACCAAAGCGACAAATAGCCACATGGCGATATGACACAATTCAAAAGTGTCATATGGCCATATTTTGAAATAAGGCCAAATGGCATATGGCCAAATGGCATGGCACCAATTTAACCAGTTTATTTCTTGCTGCAAACAGTTCAGCAAGACAAAAGCAACAAATCTAAAAAATCTGACCCAGCAGACTTCGTACTGCCTCAATCGGTAAAAAAACCTTAACTTTTGTACCCCGCTACCCTACTACCCTCCAGAGCTACCTACTACCCGCTACTTCTACCTGCTACCCGCTACACCGGTACCCGTTACCCCGCTCTTCGCTAACCCACTACCCGTTGCGCGCTACCCTTTACTTCAACACGCTAAACGCTATCTATATACCCGCTACTCACTCCCGCTACCCTTAACCACACTACCCACTACCCCGCTACTCCACTACCCGCTTCCCTGGCCATATCTCAAAAGCCACAAATCAAAAAAGGCAAAAAAGAGTCGACAGCAAAAAATGTCAAGTGTACCTAACCTACGTTTTTTTTTGGGTTGGGTTCGGTTCCGACATTAAAGTCCCGATTTTTTAACACTGTTTTTGAAAATTTGGCTTTTTCAAAATCCAGCGTTTTTACAACCGCCTTTTTTGGAATCAACGCAAGGTGCCTAATTTTAAAAATCGCGGCGATTCGAAGTAGGGCGGGGGTCAACAAGGTATTCAACTAGCATTTAACGTCTTTCGTGATGAGTCCGATAAAACTGCTAGCTGAATTAGTGGAAAAGGAGTGAGACATTTTTTTTCAAATTCAGAAAAGAAATAGAGATTTATTTTGTTATAATTTTAAAATATGTACATACAAACATTTTAAGCTAAGGAAAGTTCGAAAAAATATTTCGTTTTAAATATAAACTCTTAACATTAAAATGATCCGCTCTTAAAACCAAAACTAATGAATATAAATAAATATCTACGCATAAAATAAACATAAAATTTTAACATTAATGTTTTTAAATTTTTTCACACGATGAATGTAAAATCAGAGTTTTTATAATAGCCAGTTCATGTATTTTTAAGTTTAAAATATTAATTTTAAATTTTTGAACAACATTTTAGTCGAAATCTACAATTTATTCTTACAATGTTTATAAATAAATGATAAAATGCTTGTATTCTTTTATGTGGTTTATATAAAGTCATTTTCAAACTTCCAATTTTGCTTATATATTCTATTTGTCTTAAAGGATTTTTTTACAAATTCTTTCCAAACTCAAACCGGAATTTATAAATGTTCTTTCCAAAAAATATAAAATTCATTCACTGCTCTACTCAAGAGTTGTTGTGGTAATGATAAAAGTATTAACTCTTTGAGGCGACTCACAAACAATCAAGAAGAGGCATTGTAGTGGGGGAAACTTTATGAGAACTTGGAATGGAAATAGGAAGTGGATGGTGATATAAGCAGAATGGCAGACACCTATGTCTTATCTTACTCCAGTATAACCACGACCAAACAAGGATCTTCCTTTTTTCGGAAAACCCCGAGCATACGGTGGATTTGGATTCGTCGTCACATAGTAGACACCTCTTGCCCTAAAAATTTCATTCGTTACAATATTTTATAAAACAATATTTTACACAAAATCTTACTCATGTGAGACATGCTCTCCCATCAGAACGTAATCAGCATCCTTTGGCTCACACCAGCCAATAAGGTAGGTCAGTAAATTCGGACATGGTCCCGCATAGAAACCTCGTTTCGAAGTAATTGATTCGATAAAATATGGCGTTACTTTCGTGTGATCGCAAGCAAGGGTTTCTTAAACAATAAATAGAATATGATGATGTTTTGAGAGTACACATTTTAGTACCACAAAAACTTACGGAATATTGTTGACGAAGCACATCCTGGCTGACTGCTTCCTCCATTCACATAGAAGTCAGCATGTCCACTGCTATGCCATTGACCCAAAATACCAGCTCCAGTGTGCAATACATCCACAAAATTAGCATCACTCTGATCTAGATCCCGGGAATTGTTGGTTCCTGCATAGAAGAAAATAGTCGGATCCAATCCTGTAATGCGACCGATCTTTCCCTCCTCTGGAGTGATATAATTGGCAACCAAACCGGCCATGTGGGCTCCCACACTGTACCCTATGAAATGAATATCATCCGGACGCACTCCCCTTGGGTGAGCATTCAGATATTTCACCAGTTGGGCTATACACAAACTGCCAAAACGTGGGGCCCATTCCATTTGGCTCAGACATGGCTCTTTGACAGCATTGCCATAGTCTACAATTATTATGTTGTAGTCTCCAATGCTAAAGTAAGCTTCTCGTAAATCTGGACTGGGTGAGTTGTTTCGGCCGCCACCGAAGCCGTGGATGATGATTTTTGTCGGGTGTTTCGGATTGAAATGACTGTAGTATAAGGATTCTTCGTCGAGGACGTTGAGGAGGTCAGGATTGTCTTGAGTTCGTCGGGTATAGAGATAAAATTGAATTTTTGGATGTGGGCAACGGAAGGGTTTCTCTAGACAGGAACTGGTGACATAAACTTCTTTGTTTTTGTTCTCATCGGCAGCTTCTGTATAAAAAAAAGAGGTTAATGATTTTCTTTTTCTATGCCTAAAGCAGATTTAAAATTGGTGTAAACAGGGAGGGTTAATAAAAAGTCATATGTTCTCTATGAGGCCTAGCTAATCCAATTGCAAATGCTATATATAACTCTTAAGAATAGAAGTTTATATTTAATTCATTCGTGTGCGACTGTAACACATTTGCGCCTGTTATCTATAATCTTAAAAGGAATGTGATCATTTATAACTAACCGGCTTTTAACCAAAAATTTGGATCGAAATGTAGGTCTACTTATCTACAGTTGTTGCCCAATGAAAAGCTCTTTCGGTTTATTTTGTTAAACAGAAAAATTAAGATACTTATCTGAAATAGAGCTAGAATGTTGTTTTGGAAGATCGATTGAATATATTCAGGGTTTTCAAAGTGTTCAGTCGTTTTTATAAGTTATTGTTTTGATTAACCTATTTTTGTTATATTTATATTTATATTTATATTTATATTTATATTTATATTTATATTTATATTTATATTTATATTTATATTTATATTTACGTTTACTTAAATCATATAATCATTATCTATGTTTATTTATGCTATAATTATTATTGTGAATCATCTACGCTAAAATTGTAACATGTAAAGCTCTAGTAATGTTTTTAATCTCTCTTTTGCACCTGTTCGTTAATTTTGCCTATTGCCATTTCACGAAGTAAGATCTCGAAATCTTTCTCTTTTGATTGTAACCACCAAGCAGAAAACATCAAACGTAAGAATAAAATTAAGTATACATTGAAATCAAGGTCTTCACATTTCGCCGAAAATTATTTTTCTCGTTGTCGTCGTCGCTTGAATGAATTCTTCATCAGGGTCGTTATATCCTGCTAAGCCTTAATAATCAAAAATAGATCAATTTATTAAATATTCATGGTCCTTCGTTGCCAGATTTAATTGAGCCAGAAATTAAATCGAAATTTTGCAAAATAACTGGTTTATTGTGTGAGAAACGGTAAAGCATAGCGGATTGTCTTCAGAACGTGTTTAAAGACATTCGCTCATAATTATAATTATTAATAATTTGATCGAAATCTCGTGTAGTCGTGATGAATGTGGTGAAAGCGAAGCGTGGTCAGGCCAAGGGAAGAATTACAAAAGCGGCAGATTTTGCTGCAACAGTGAACATTGATACTTCATTGGAAATGTTGAAGATTAGGTTACAAAAATTGGAAGAAGCTTGGTCTGCTTTCACATCTCTTCAAGATGAATTATATTTATTTATTGACCAAGATGACTTCGTAGATCCAGAACCGGAGTTCGACGAATATGAAAATAAATACTTTGTCGCGCACGCCGTTTTCTCAAGCTTCATAAAAGTACAACAAGCGTCGGAACCTGCTAAAGAGACGACGACCGCAGACAAGCTGGTAGACCAACAAGCCGCATTTTTGGAAAAATTAAACTCATCACCCAACAAGTCAGCAATTAACCTCCCGAAAATAGTAATTTCAACATTCTCGGGAAATTATGAAGATTGGCCTGCTTTCAAGGACATGTTTCTTAGCTCGGTTGATCAAAACCACGCGCTCACGCCATCTCAGAAATTTCACTACTTGAAAAGTTTTTTGGCTAAAACAGCCGCAGACTTAGTAAGTCATATGAAGCTTACAGATGCAAATTACTTTGAAGCGTGGGATAGGTTGGAGAAACGTTTTGACAGGTCTCAGCTAATTATTCAAGCGTTCATTCATTCATACGTTTCTTTACCATCGATAAATTCTACCAATGTTGCTCAATTAAGGAAAATCACAGATGGTGCTGACGAAGTGATTCGAGGCTTGAATGCCCTAAATACAAATAGTCGTGATCCTTGGTTGATATATTTGTTAGTTCAGAAACTTGATCCAGATACGAAGCAAGCTTGGGCGGAAAATCTTGGGTCAAGGGAAGGCACAACAATACAGGAATTACTCGACTTCTTACAAAATCGTTGTGCTTGTTTGGAATCGTGTTCCACTCCAACACGAAATTCTAAGTCTCGATCTACGATTCAAGGACCTATACGAACTCATGTTGCTGAGTCGATACAAGTGTGTCTTTCAAATTGTAAAAAATTCCTCAATCTTGATGTGAATGCTCGTCGAGCTTATGCTAGGGAGAATTCGTTATGTTTTAACTGTTTACGAATGGGACATTCCGCCAACAGATGCTTTACAAATAGTCGTTGCAAGCAGTGTAATTCTCGACATCATACGTTAGTTCATCCGGAGGTAGTTGTTAATTCTCCTTCAGTTAGTTCAAACTTAGTTCAAGGACAGCCAAAGCACACAGCTTCAGATACCGCCACGCCAAGCACCTCGTCTTCTTCGAAACCCAGTTCACCGCCTGTTGTAAGTCATCACTTATCGGGGCCTATTTGCAACTATCAAACAATTCTTCCTACTGCTGTTGTCCGAACTCAGGACAAGGAAAAATTGTTCCATAATGTGCGTGTTCTATTGGATACTGGCTCACAGGTGTCGTTCATTACTGAACAAACAGTTCAACGCTTAGGAATCCGACGCAGTCAGTCGCGCATACCGGTACTTGGAGTAGGTTCAAAGTCAGCGGGCGTTACAAATGGAGTTGTGACACTCAGACTTATGTCTCGTTATAGTACGAACTTTGTAGATGTTGAATGTCACGTTCTTTCAAAGTTGACGTCATTACTGCCAGAATCTTCTATCGACAACATTGATTTTGAAAAACTTGTGTCGATTGAGCTAGCTGATCCTTATTTCAACAAGCCTTGTTCGATCGATATTTTGATCGGGGCAGATAAGGTGTTCAATATCCTAACTGGACCAGCTGTTGAAGGAATAAATGGTGCTGCTAACTTCATTCCAACAATATTCGGATGTGTCATTGCAGGAAGAACTGCAAAGCCATCAACACATAATCAAAACAATTTTGCATGTTTTTGTACGAAACTAGACCACTCTCAAGAATTTGACCTTGAGAGATTTTGGCGTCTGGAGGAAATTACCACTGAACCTACAAGTTCTACCGATGATCATCGTGCTGAAGAGATGTTTGCAAGAACACATAAGAGACTTGCTGATGGTCGCTACGTGGTCAAATTACCATTTAAACTGAATGGTAACGTGAATTTTGGCAATTCATTTGCAATTGCACTACGTCGCCTTCATTCAATCGAACGAAGGTGTTTGTCAGATCCTTTAATGAAGAAGGAATATCAGAAGTTTATGGATGAGTACTTATCTTTGGGTCATATGAAAGAAATTCCTGCTAATGAAATATATCGACCGTTTTTCAAATCATTCTATTTACCTCATCATGCGGTTTTCAAAGATGAAAGTAGCACAACCAAAGTCAGAGTTGTTTTTGATGGATCGGCAAAAACAAACAATTGCATATCTTTGAATGATTCGCTCCTTGTTGGTCCAACCATTCAACGGGATATATTTTCCATTTGTCTTCGTTTTAGACGTCACGTATATACTATATCAGGTGATATAGAAAAGATGTACAGGCAAATACTAGTTTCACCTGAAGATTGTGATTATCAAAGAATAATCTGGCGTAAGAATCCGGAAGACCCTGTGAAACATTATAGGCTCCTGACTGTTACATATGGCACTGCGTGTGCTCCGTTTTTGGCAGTCCGAACACTCAAACAGCTCGCATTGGATTATGCTGAGAGTTATCCTCTTGCGTCGACTACAGTTTTGAATGACTTTTATGTCGATGATGTGATCACTGGTGCGGACTCAATTAAGGAAGTTTTCGATCTTCAGAACCAGTTGGTAGAACTTTTAAAGTTAGGAGGATTCAATTTACGTAAATGGACAACAAATTGCTGGCCATTATTGCTGTCAATTCCTGAAAATCAACGTGAGATGACACCTATTGAATTTGAAGACTCTAATTCGATCAAAGTACTAGGACTTCAATGGTGTCCTTCAAAGGATCGGTTCTCTTTCAAAGTGAAGCTTGACAAAACCAAAGGCTGTACCAAACGTCAGATTTTATCTGATGCATCAAAGATTTTTGACCCATTAGGATTTCTTTCTCCAATCATCATATCAGTTAAGATTCTTCTTCAGGAGTTGTGGAGGCAGAAACTTGAATGGGATGAAGAACTTCCTGAAGAACTCGCTAATCAATGGAAGACTCTACGACAAGAACTGCATCTAGTTGAGCAAATTGAAATTCCAAGAATAATCTGGACAAATAAGCATAACTGTGAGTTTCATGGATTTTGTGATGCGTCACTAGACGCATATGCTGCAGTAGTATATTGCAGAAGTAAGAATGAAGATGGTACCACCTCAGTTGAACTTGTAGCTGCAAAAAGCAAGGTTTCTCCTATCAAAGTTGTGTCTCTGCCAAGACTCGAACTTTGTGGTGCTCTTTTACTCACACGTCTTATCGATAAACTTAAAATATCTTTACAGGTTAAAGACATGAAAGTTTTTGCGTGGACAGACTCATCAATTGTCCTCCACTGGTTGTCTTCACCTCCAAAGAAATGGTCTGTGTTCATTGCGAATCGAACCTCTGAAATAATATCATCTATTCCATATAAATTCTGGAATCACGTTCGTTCTGCCAGCAATGCAGCTGACTGTGCAACTCGCGGAATCTTACCCTCTCATTTGCCTACAAATGAGCTATGGTGGAAAGGACCGTCGTGGCTATGTTTGGAGAAGCATCAGTGGCCAATTTCAAATATTTCACCTAAGGAACTTGAAATCCCAAAGGATCAACTGGAAGAGAGAAGCATCCCTAAGGTTAAGGTACTACTAACTTATAATGATGAGAATGACAATGTATTGCAAACTCTACTCAATAACACCTCTAAGTTCAACAAATGCGTTAGGATAGTAGCAACATTATATCGTTTTCGGTTTAACTGTCGGGTATCAAAGGAATATTCTGAACTTCGAAACTATAAACCGTTATGTGTTCAGGAACTAATCAAGGCTAAATCAACATTAATAAAATACAGTCAATCGGTTGTGTTTCATTCGGAAATTTGCGCGTTAAAAAGAGACAAACAATTATCGAATAAGAACAAACTATTGAACCTTACGCCATTTATCGATTCGGACGGTCTTCTTAGAGTTGGTGGACGAGTGCAAAATTCGGAGCTAGCATATCATGAGAAACACCCAATCATTTTGTGCAAAACAAATCGTTTAACTGAACTTCTCGTAACATATACTCATGAAAAGTATTTACATGCGGGTGTGACATTAATGATCGCTATTTTGAAACGAGAATATTTCATAATCGGGTGTAGAAATCTAGTTCGAAAGATTGTTCATAAGTGTGTGATTTGTTTTCGTCAACGTCGGGACTCATCAAAACAATTAATGGGGAATCTTCCTCCAGAAAGAATTCGTTTTTCCCGCCCATTCAGTAAAGTGGGATGTGACTACGCGGGCCCCATAACATTAAGATTATCTCGTGGAAGAAATCCTAAGTTTGTAAAGGGATACATTGCTTTATTTGTATGTTTCGTTACAAAGGGCATACACCTTGAACTCGTCAGTGATTTGTCGTCGAACTCGTTTCTCATGGCATTAGATCGGTTTTGTGCGCGTCGCGGAAAACCAACAGAAATTTGGAGTGACAATGCGACCAACTTTCATGGAGCAAGGCGCTTACTTAATGAAATGTTTCAACTGCTCATGAATGAAAAACACCATCAAATTGTCATCGATCATCTTGCAAAGGACGGAATCAATTGGAGATTTATTCCACCTTCCACTCCTCATTTTGGAGGACTTTGGGAGGCCGGTATAAAGTCAGTAAAGCAACATCTTAAGAGGGTCATTGGCGAACACATTTTGACTTACGAAGAAATGTACACTCTTCTTTCAAAAATTGAAGCACTTCTCAATTCACGTCCGATGTGGCAAACTTCGGATGCCGAACCAAGTGCACTTACGCCATCGCACTTTATGATTGGAGAACCATACACTTCGATTCCTAATCCTGATGTGGTAAATTCTTGCATTTCTATTCATTCTAATTGGTATCTTTTGCAGAAACTATCTCAAGGCTTTTGGAAGAGGTGGCATCAAGAGTACTTGACATCTCTCCAACAAAGACGAAAATGGCAAACTACAGAACCGAACTTTTCCATCAATGACATTGTTCTCTTGAAGGAACCAAATCTCCAACCCTCAAAATGGATACTTGCACGCATCATCGCCACTCATCCAGGACAGGACAAAAAGGTCCGAATAGTAACCGTTCGCACTAAAAATGGAGAATATACTCGTCCAATTGTGAAGATTGCCCCTCTTCCTGTTTCTGAAAGATCGGAATCTTTCAGGGGGGGCTGAATGTTCAGTCGTTTTTATAAGTTATTGTTTTGATTAACCTATTTTTGTTATATTTATATTTATATTTATATTTATATTTATATTTATATTTATATTTATATTTATATTTATATTTATATTTATATTTATATTTATATTTATATTTATATTTATATTTACGTTTACTTAAATCATATAATCATTATCTATGTTTATTTATGCTATAATTATTATTGTGAATCATCTACGCTAAAATTGTAACATGTAAAGCTCTAGTAATGTTTTTAATCTCTCTTTTGCACCTGTTCGTTAATTTTGCCTATTGCCATTTCACGAAGTAAGATCTCGAAATCTTTCTCTTTTGATTGTAACCACCAAGCAGAAAACATCAAACGTAAGAATAAAATTAAGTATACATTGAAATCAAGGTCTTCACATTTCGCCGAAAATTATTTTTCTCGTTGTCGTCGTCGCTTGAATGAATTCTTCATCAGGGTCGTTATATCCTGCTAAGCCTTAATAATCAAAAATAGATCAATTTATTAAATATTCACAAAGTAACAAACAAAATTACTATCCATAGTTGCTCGTTTCCAAAATCTTACCTAACTACTACTTCCAGCACTAAATTTATCGTTTCTAGTTATTTTCTTTGATATGTGGATCTTTAATATGGCCTTCCTAGGACAAAGTCCAACTAACATTTTAGGTAAATACATTTTCATTTTTATTTTGCTGATGAACTTTGATTGAATCATAAAACTTTAATTTTTTTTTTTTTTTACACTATCAGAATTGGTCGAAGAGAGCTTATAGCAAGCACAGTCTTACGACCAATGGTTTGCCAACATAGTAGACTATGTTATACCACCGGCTCATCACTTAGTGCAGTGTTAGTTGTTAGTAAGCAAACATAACAAACAAACACTCACATGGATGAAACAAAAACAAGACAGTAACAAAACAATATTAATACATATAATAATTACAAACATTAAGTAAACAGAAAAACATTTAAAAGTGTAGAACACTGGTCTTGAGCAAAGACTTTAATTTATTTTTGTTTATATTTAAATCAAACAAGTCTGAGTTGCAGTTTGAAAGCCTACTCATACGTGTCAAGGGCTCATAGAATCCATAGTTGGTACGATGTTTTGGTTCTTGTACCAAGTCTTTCCTACGAAAATTATAACCACCACCCCGATGGTTGAAAGATATAGCGCCAAGTAGTTCCGGTACATCTGTTACACCAGTAATAACTTGATGGAAGAATACTATGTCGTTGTTGTTTCGTCTACTTGACAATGTTTCCATTTGGAGAGTTATTAAACGGTTTTCATAAGAGGGGACATTCAAAGGATCACTCCATAGAATACCTTTAAGGGCAAAACGAGTAAAATTTCTTTGAACAGATTCTAGCCTCTCAATATGAATATTGTAATGAGGTGACCAAACTTGGGAAGCGTATTCTAAGTGAGGACGAACATAGCAATAATATAGAGCGCGGGTTATATTTGGATCGCGAAATTCCTTTGACCAACGCTTTATAAATCCAAGCATTGAGTTTGCTTTATTCACGATGTTGTTAACGTGCTCAGAAAAATCTAATTTAGGGGTAAACAAAACTCCAAGATCTCTTACGGAAGTTACACGGGTTAGAATGTGCTGTGAGATGGCGTAGTCATATGAAGATGGTGCACGCTTCCTTGAAAAGGTCATTGTTTGACATTTTATTGGATTTAGATTTAAACTATTTTTCTTACACCACAATGCAAAACTATTAATGTCATCTTGTAGAAGAATGTGGTCATTACTAGAACAGATGTTTTTGTAAATCTTCATATCATCTGCGAAGATGAGAATTTTGCTATTACGTACACATAACGGGGCATCGTTTATAGCTAAATTAAAAAGTAGAGGTCCTAGATGGCTACCCTGAGGAACTCCCGAATTAGCAAAAAATGACTTAGAGATAGAATGCCTGAATTTTACTTGGTAAGACCTATTTTCGAGATATGAGGATATCCAAGTGATGAAAAATGGAGGGAAGCCATATGCATTTAGTTTGAATGTTATGATGGCGTGAGAGAGTTGGTCGAAGGCTTTCGAAAAATCTGTATAGACGCAATCGATTTCCTGACCACATTCCAAACTGCATACACATTGATTTATAAAAACAAGAAGATTTGTGACAGTGGAACGTTTCTGCATGAAACCATGCTGTTGGTGACAGATGATGTTCCTGCAATGAAATGCCAAACTTTCACAAATAACTTGTTCGAACACCTTAGGAATGCAGGAAAGCTTAGATATTGGTCTATAATTGGCGATATTGGCCTTATCTCCCTTCTTATAGACTGGTATAATATAAGCGTTTTTCCAAATTGAAGGAAATTTTCCTAATTTTAAAGACAATTCGAAAATAGAACGGAGGGGAGGTGCTAACACAGACTTACACTTTTTTAAAACAACAGGTGGAATACCATCTGGGCCACTCGAAAAGTCTTCTTTCAGAAGAGAAAGAATGTTTAGAATGTCATCAGTCTCTACTGAGATGTTGTTAAACAATACTTGTGGACAGCCACGTAAATACTGAAAAAAATCTTTATCCACAACAGCGGGGGAATCGATAAAAGATTTGCTGAAATTATTTGCAAATTCTTCACAAATTTCAGAAGTTGAGTTGAGGGCTACATTATTGCTTGTAAAGTTCATTGGATAAACATCACATTTCTTTTTCGAATTGATGTATTTCCAAAAACTTTTCGGGTCAGACGTCAGAGAGCTTCCTATAGTAAGTAAATACTCACTATAAAGTTCATAAGACAGTTTCTTAAATTCTTCAAAAAATGAGATATAAACTACTTGGTTTTCTAAGGTCATGGATTTAAGGTATTTTTTCCAGGCCTTATTTCTCTTATTACGAAGTGTTTTTAGCTCTTTAGTATACCAAGGATGACTAAAAGCGTTAGAGTGGGTAGATTTCTTCTTAGGAACTGCCTGTTCAATGCAACCCATAAGCAAAGAATAGAAATTTGCAATAATTGCGTCAATATCATTGCAGGACGGTAATTCATGGATACCAGAATAAAGTAAGCTATTTGAAAGCTGCAAAAAATCAGCTTTTCGGAAGTCAAATTCATATGAGCAATCATGGGGATTACTATTCTCAATTAAATGACCGCTCAAGTCAAGAAAAATATCTAAGGGAGGGTGGAAATTATCTATGGTTGATAAAGCAGATGTAGATTCTACAACTGCAGTATTTACTGCGTCAGAAGAGAATACTAGGTCTAGTATTCGATTCATTTTATTTTTGATACAGCTTACTTGCTGTAAATTGGAAGAAAAAATGTTATCCAACAATTGAAGCTCCAGTTGAGAAGAAACTGTAGAAGCTTCAAAATAGGAATCGTCTTCAGAGGGAACCCAATCAATAAGAGGAAGATTGAAATCACCTAGCAAAAGAATACAGCTGTCAAGATCAGCTATACTGAAAATAAAGTCTAAGATTAAGGAAAGTTCAGTGAACACTGACATTGGACTTTTAGGAGGAATATATACATTTAATAAAAACATTGATTTTTGCCGTAAAGTTAACTTAACACAGATGAGTTCAATATTAACTGTAAATGGGAAAACAACAAGGGAAGATGAGAGACTATTTCTCACAAAGATGAGGACTCCCCCGCCAACTAAGTTTATAGCATTCTCATGACGGTCTTTCCGAAAAACTGAGAACTCTATATCAAAGAGCTCTGTGTCCAGTATTGTGGCGTTGAGCCAGGTTTCAGAGAGATACTAAAACATCATGTGGAAATGCCTGAGAATTCTTATAAATAGAAGTAGTTTTACTACGAAGTCCTCTTACGTTTTGATAGTAGAGGGAGAGTCTCTGCAGTTTTTTGAATTAAGGTTTGAAGTTGAGGGACGTGATTTTCTCAAGGGAGCAGTGAATTCCTTAACTAAAGTGTTAGGAGGCCAGGAACAATTACAGATGGGATCAAAAAGAGAACTAGGGGCAATGATTTTAAATGAAGCTACAAAACTATTCGGTTTACTTATTTTAGAACATTTAAGGCTTGAAGGTGTGGTGATAACCTTTGAATCGACCAAATGAGCCAATATGTCTTCAGGCTTTGTTTCAGGTAGTAACCGAGAAATGAATATATATTTTGGTTTTGGAACTGATGCTAGATTTGTTTGGGGTGTATTTAATGGAATTGTTTGTAGGTTTTGTAGGTTTTCCTGTACAGACTATGAAAACAATTACACACGAACACCTGGCCTGAGGCCTCTATTTCGTGGTGGATTGATTTCCAATCCACTCCATTTTATATGCATGAATTACATGCATATTTTGGTGTATTGCCTTGTAGATAAGGGAAAAGGCACAAAATTAGTCTTTTACATATGTCCCATTTGCCATAGACTTTGTCTTCCACCATTTCCATTTTTCTCAAGTACCAGTTTGCTTTTCCCGTTAAAAAAAGCCATACTGGTAGATGTGTTTTTATCTATGTAACTGAGCTTAAGGAACACCATCACTCAGTTACCGAGAACGCATTTCTCGTTAACCACAGCCACTCTGAAACTCCCACAAGGGGGCCGACCGCAACTGTAGTTGAGATTCATTTAGAATCCGGGCATCAACTACCCCAGAGCACCAGTTTTTTCAGAAGACCTGGTAGTCTCTTTTGTTATTTTGTACTCTGTGAATGTATGACATTATCATCATACATTCTATCGGATGTGTGAAATTATCACACATCCGTACAAACCAAAAGGATAGTTTTCCAGCTTCCTGACTTAACGGCTCAGAGGAACACTGGTGTCCATTGTCATGCAGTCTTTTATCCAGAATGGAGCCGGGTCGACCAAACTGGAAGACTGCATGACATATTGCCATGCACCACCAACTTTCTTAAGAACACTCATTAGTGCCTTATTCTATCACAATGATATTCAAGTACAGTCTCATTAATCACGGTATCAAAAGAAAATGATTATGATACATGTACAATAAAAACGTAGGTTCATTCGCCCTGACGGAGTCAGGTTGACGCTCTGCACCACTTGGAGGTTGAACCTTCCGCACATGAGCGGCAAGAAATCTGTACTTGGAATTGCAAGCAATCCTTTCCAAACCCTTACCCACTCTTCGCAGAGCGGTTTTCCTGTACAGTAAGGGGAGGGTGACTGTCTTGAGAAGTTGCAGGGGCGGGATCTGGTAAATTGTCGCTATTAAGGGAGGACTTTTTTGGAGCCGGCTCTTTGTGGGTTGGTGAGATAGCCATATCCCTACCTCTTTTTTTACTTTTTTGGAAACAACTTGAAGGGGGGTATTTTCAGGTGGTGAAATATCATCCATTTCAGAGGATTTGTCAACCATTAGTGTTGGGGTAGGGATGCTCTTAGCGGTAGTGGCTAAATTTGTGAAATGAAGGTTCAAGTCTTCGAATCCCTTTGTAATATTTATGAGCTCATCTTTCAATGAAGACAATTTGAAAGAAAAGTGAGCCAAAGATATATTAATACATGTGGGACAATACCAAAACGCTATCTCAGATGCATTAATTTTGTCTAAAAGTGCGTTGTTTGAATCAACACATTTTGCATGGAATAGATTTCCACACGGACCGTAGCACGCGAAAAGAGGGGATGCACCGGTTCTGTCCAAACAATTTGTATTTGCGCAACTCATGACGTTAACTTTATATTAAAAGAACAAAACAGAAAAGTACACAAAAAAAAAAGAAGATGCGCAACTCAGGATTCGAACTTGGGGCTAAAAATGTATTATTATGTTAGAGACAGACGCTCAGACGCACAGCGCTAAGCACCACTGAAGTAAATGCTGGTATAAATTTTACAAGAGGTGGTGTGAAAGCTCAGCAAAAGCTTTAGGAAATGGCTTAAAGATTTTAGGGCCTACTTTTAGGGGTAAATATTAGAAAAAAAAGAGACAATATTTTTAAGAGACTATCCAAAGAAAAGGAAAACAGAAAAAAAAATTGAAAAATAGAGTTAGAGAGCGAATCTTGGCACGTATGAACAGCTTAAAAACTAACACAGCACAGACTTACTCAGAATGAAAGAATTTTATTATTAAAATTAGTTGTTTTGAAAAGCACTACAGCAAAAAAAGCGCGGGTTAATAAGGAATTTATGCACAACTATTTTAATAACGTCAAAAACAGAAATTTAAAACAAGTTAGAACTCGAAAAGTAATAAATTTTAAACAGAGAGCACGAAAAGCACGACTGCTTATAACAAGACCAGTGTTACCACTACTGATTGAATCGGAAACTACACAGACTGTTTAAACAAGTTCATTGTCTTCTACAATTGATTGACTGCACCTTGACATCATTCAAGTATACTGCCCTCAACTCTAAACATTGCTAAATGAACAAGTACGTAATTATAGAGCCGCCAGATTAAAACAAAAATAAGCACGAAAATATATTTATTGGCAATGAATTAATCAAAATCCAAGTAGGTGCTTGTCACCACTCTGACTTAAAGTTCAGTTTAACCTTCAAATAGCGGTAGGTTGTCATTATAAACTATTCAGTACATCCTTCAATTGTTAAAGTCAAAAAGTAAAGCCAAAAATATCAACTGACTTGGCTTTTGTTAATTCACCAACAACAAAACTTTATTTATAATTCAGTGTTGAAGATTCGCCATTTGGGAATTCATTAAGGTACAATTAGTATTCAGAGAGTGTGGTGAATATGATTCAGTATAGTTATCGAGTTAAAAATACAAATTTTATTTGTTGTTAGAATAGGTTAAAGCAACAAAAGTTCCAAACTCATACTCGAAACAGAATGGAATCTTAGTAAGGTGTTATTTTAAGACAAAAAGACAAAATAACCCTCACCATAATATAAGCGTTTAGGAAATACCAGAGGTAGAATTGCTGAAAATTTGTTTGACGAAGTCGACCTTTTAAAACACCACATGGTTTCATCATAAAATATCATCATTAAGATAACCACCTTTTAAGACTTGGCCTCTTTTGTACCGATTATCAACATACATTAAGCCGTTTCATGACTCTTACAACTTCGGAAATTATGACTGTGGATTGCAATAATAAATATTCCGGGAATTCGAGTCATTTCAACAGAAAACAAAAACACCGAATAAAGTTCGAAAAAATTAATAATTACAAAAAAAATATATAGAGTGGCGCGACAGCTCTTGAAGAGCCAAGGCCATCAACAATTCTCTGAGTGCGTGTGAAGAATTGAGGGGACCTACAATTTAACACCGATTCCGAACGGCAGAGTTGAGGAGCACTTTTTCATGACAGATTGATACTCTTGGAAGTTTTGTCAGTTCTTCGCAAGAGGCAGTACCCGTGAAAGATGAAATAAAAACTTTATGGGCACGAGTAGGACTCGAACCCACGACGTTCTGCTTAGCAGCCAACGCACCTAACCACTTGTAGGTTCCCTCAATTCTTCTCATGTACCCAGATAATTGTTGATGAGAGTAAGTCACTTAGGCCTTGGTTCTTCAAGAGCTGTCGCGCCACTCTATTTATTTTTTTATTTTTTTATGCAATTTAAAAACAATTTTAGGTTTCCAAGTTTCGTTAAATCAAATGCATCCAGAATTCAGCCCGTATTAAAGTTTTATTTCTTTCTTTTTTGTATTTCGAATTTGGATAGAATTTATTGACTAACTCAACGGTTGTAGCCGGTTTAATTGGATTTATTTACTGCCAGGTTATGCCTCGATTTTAATGAAAATTGCTTGGGAATAAGATATTTTTCAGGATGATTGACTGCTTGTGATATTATTTTGTTATATGTACATTATTATATTACAACTAGCTTACCCGACAGACTTCGTACTGCCTCAATCGATATAAAAAAGAGCTAGACTTTTGTAGCCCGTTACCATACCACCCGCTACCCTTTCCCCGCTTCTCCACTACCGACTACCCGCTACCCCGTTATACCCAGTTACCCTGTTACCCGCTACCCCACTACCCGCTACTCAATACTTAAACACGCTACCCGCTTAACCGGTAATAGCTACCTACTACCCGCTACCCCACTACCCCTTACCCAATACTCCTAAATGCTACCCGCTACACCAGTAATTGCTATCCACTACCCACTACCCGCTACCGACTATCCCGCTTCTAAGTCATGACAAAATAAAAATAAAAATCTTGCCAACAAAAATTAAAGTTTTTAATTAATAAATACAAAATAAGGGTCGATCATATAGAGGGGATATTTTTTTCACTAGCTGACTCAGTAAACGCTGTTTTGCCAAATAAATATTAATTTTCTGAAATGCTAATGTGATTAGAAAACTAATAGAAAACTACAGTATTCAGGAGTAAAGTTATTGTGCAAGAGGCCGCAAAAGTTTCTGAGTTAGTACGTCCAATTTTCGACAGATGGTGCCACTTTCATTCCAATGAACATAATGGATGTCTCAAATCTTCTATTTATGGAGTTTGACAAACACAAATTGATGATAACCAAGACGAATTCATAGAAAAATGTTTCCTTAACATTGCACAGAACTAGAAATATCATCAGAGGCACATTACGCGTGCCATATTAGCGGCCCAAAACATTAATACCATCAATTCCATTATTCAGAATGGAAACCCTGGGGAAACCACAACATATAAGTCCATCGATACTGGTGTTAATGAAGACGAAGTTGTCAACTATTCAATTGCATTCTTGAATTCGCTTGATTTGCCACACAGGCCACCGAACGTTCTCACATCGAAAATTGGCGTATCATTCTTCTTTGAAACATAAATCCTCCACAACTTTGCAATGGAACCAGATCAGTCAAGAAAATGATGAACTCTCTTATCGAGGCAACAATTTTGACTTTAAGATTCAAAGGTGAAGACGGTGCCATGAACGGACCGATTCCGAACGCCTGAATTTGTCGAATTTTTCATTCTTGGTAGTCTTAGAAGGTGACGTGAAATAATGCCCTACGAAATAAGACCAAAATTCGAAAATTTGGTCTTATTTCGTTTTCGAAAACGAAATAAAACCAAATTTGAAATTTGGCTTTATTTCATTTGCTAAAACGAAACTAGGCCATTCTGGTCTTATTTCGTTTTTAAATTTATATAAACTCCTGTTAAAATATTTGTCAACACTTAAACTTTTTTTGCTTATAGAAGAATTCGCTCGAATTTTCTGATTCTCCAAATTGGCCCCATTGCAATGGATTGGTAGCTTTTTTCCCCTTGTAATCTGATCAAGGTTTTGCAAAGTTTTGTTTCATAAATCTACATCCTTTTTCTTTTGTTACGTAGGAACAATAATTTCATATGCAATGTATGTCAATTGAATCACCTTGTTTGCTTATGTGTTTAATTGGTACCGTGTCATATGTGAAACAGTCATATTTCCATATATATGGCCATTTTTAACTTTTCTAAAGTGTCAATCTACCATATGATGGCAATAATTAACATTGTAAGAGTCAGGTGGCCATATTTACTTGCTACTTTTTGGAATAAATGGTCAATATAGAAAACATTTTGAATTTACAAGAATAGACTTTAATTTATTAAGGTACTTGATAAAAAATTTGAATTGAGAGAAAGATAAATGTCACTCGCGCAAGACGTACCGAGCGGAAAAAAATGTTTTGCCCCAGTGAGAATCAGTTTGGGCTGTGAAAAAAAAATCGCGCAGCGGAAACATTTTTTTGCCCCAGAGAGAATCAATTTGGGGTGTGAAAATAAAAAATTCGCGCGAAGTTTTTATTTTCACACCCCAAGTTGATTCTCTCTGGGGCAAAAAAAATTTTCCGCTGCGCGAATTTTTTTTCACACCCCAAATTGATTCTCTCTGGGGCAAAAAAATGTTTCCGCTGCGCGATTTTTTTTTTTCACACCCCAAGTTGATTCTCACTGGGGCAAAACATTTTTTTCCGCTCGGTATGTTATAAATATGTTAAATATGTTCAAATTTGGAAATATGACTGTTTCACATATGACACGGCACCAATTAAACACATAAGTAAACAAGGTTTTTCAATTGACATACATTACATATGAAATAAGGCCGAGTGCAAAAATTTGGCGTTATTTCACTTTGGTAAAATAAGGCCGAATTTCAGAATTCGGCGTTATTTCGCTCGGCGTTATTGCACGGCACCAAACCAAGCTAGTTACTTTCGCTACACGAAACTCGACACCATGTTAAGTCTACCAGCTGGCTGAAAGCACCAAACATTTTTTACAGTAAACCAAACAAACAAATAAATCATTTTTGCTAACCAATGAATAAATTTAATTTAATTCGTATTTTTATAAATCTTAGAGCCGATTTTTCAATCATCGAACAAAAATAAAAATAACAAACTGGCAAATAAACTTATCTGAGTATTCATCGGTCGAATAAATAAGAGCGTTTTTCTTCAGATAAAGTCTATCTGACGATTGAAAAATCCAATGTTTTGTTATTTGTCGAATATTCACTATCTGCTTGTTTATCTGACGATTGAAAAATCGGCTCTTAAATACTTAAATTTTTGAATAACTCTTAGCAACACTTATTTGCTTATGAAACTTTAAATACTTTTGCCATATAATTGCATGCTAAAGGCGTTACAAGAAATTGCATTGACTCATAATGCATCTTATTCAAAATTAAATCAAAGTAGAAGTGTCTGTTTTCACCGCAAATATTTTTTTCAAAATAAAGATAAAAAAATTTCCAAGACAGTTATTGCTAAATGCATTTTATAATCAAAAAACCAAAACAAAATGATATAAAATCAAAAGAAACCACAAGCAACATTTTTTTAAGCAGAAAAGAGGTTAATGTAAGCTCAAACTATAAAAACACAAATATCAAATTTAAGACGCAAATCACCTTCAAAATAAGTGCTTTGATTTTCCACAGGACTTGAAGAATTTAAAGCAAAAACAAATATCGTTGTAATTACAAGTTTTCAAATACCTACAAACTCTGCCCAATACAGAAAGATTAAGTTACGGAAGGAAGGTGAAAAAGTTTAAATTGCGCAACACAAATTGAACACACACGAACTTCCAGAAGTATCTAGGTACATACCAAACAACTTAAAAATGCAGGTGTCTTACTTGTTTTAATTTTTTGCTTTTAATTGCTACAACTATCAAACCAACAGACGAATTAGTGTAACGACTAAAAACTGACCAATCAGAAGCTATATAACCAGTACACCTATGGTGGTTTTTTTCTTCTTCTTTCATATCCGATTACTAGTTGCTTTACTTTCGATGAGAAGCGCCAAGCGGTATTATGTATATGACTTGCATCCGTGGGTAGACATAGACACCATGCAAGGTCTTTCTATCGTAACCCTAAAAATTACCCTCTCACTTTTGTTTAACGAAATGCTTATGAATGCACGGTTTCGTAGATTTTATTCAAATTGCTTTAATTTAAATCAAAACAAAGTTACAGATACTAACCTGCACAACTTAGGTAGATAACAACGATGAGCAATCCAAGTTTTGCGAAAGCTTGCAACATATTCGTGAAACATTCCAGATCTCCGGCAATATCTATTTTCTTGTTTCGTTTTTTTTAAGTCACATACGACAAACCGAATGGATTTTCCACCCAAAACTTACATAACTTCTTGGTTTTTATTTTTATTTTGAACTTCAAACAACACTCATTTTACACCAACAAACATCTATTCGAGATTGAAAACCGTTTCACTTTTGGTTTTATTGGGTAATATTCACCAAGCTCTAATAATCGGGCGCCAAATTGCTGTATCGGTATGATTGCTCACAACGACAATAATTACTCTAGGGTCAAGGAATTGTAAATCTTCTACTTTGTTTATAAACTTTAAAGTAATTTATTTATCGTATAACTTTTAATTTTTTTTTTGTCAATCAATTCAATATCCCGTTCACCACAACAGCGCTCCGATCAGAGATTCAACACAATTCAATGTGGACTGTCTTGTTGGTTTTGATCTTTGTATTAACAATTTCGTCTCGTCGTCTGTTCGTTGTTGCGCGGCAGCAGCGGCGACAAACTGTAACCACAAGTGGTTTTGGCAGAAAGTGAGAGTAGTTGAGGTACCCCACTCGTGAATTTTATGAATTGCTTAGCGGAATCATGTAGCATGATATATTTTTCGGTAGCATGGGATTAAGGCTTAGATTTCCTATAGCTTTAAACATTATGACCGGTGGGTACATAATAAACCATATAGTTTTTAGATAACCTATCAGTCTTAAGTTTCATCAGACTTATAACTTTTCTGCTATGATAGCAAGAATTGCATTTTGGTGTCCGTGGCAGGCCGATCAACCGACAAGGAATAAATTTACATTTCATTGCTAGTGGTTGTAGATTGTTGCTCAACTGCTGTTGCCTTTATTTCTCTGAAATAATGTTTTGAAAAAATATTTAGTAAAAAGAATGAGTATTGCATAATTTTTCTATTTTTTCAACAAATGAAGCACTTGGCCTCAGCTGCACACGGAAAAGTGTTGCCTGCAAAAAGTGGGTAAGTTTAAAGGAGATTCAAAAACAATTTAGACGTGCAAAATTTGAGCTGTGGGATAAAAAAAAAAGAGTTTTGAAATGCGAAGGAAAAGGATTGACTAGATGGTTACAGCCATCTTGATAATCAGCCTTATCATCAATTCCGCCCGAATAGAATTCCGCCCAAACGAATTCTATCGGAATTTCAAAAGCTATCGGGAATATCGCCCGAACAAGATTTCACTTCGAATTTGTATTGACATTTTGAATAAAAGAATAGTGACAGCCATAGCATACTTGCAGAAGAAAACACAATTATCAAGGAAATAAAAATATCCCACATATTTCCTTTTCAAATAACCGCAAATTTTTATATTTTTCTTAACTTTCAATCCGGATGGCTAGTTTATTGAAGGAAAATTGTTTTTCAACTCAAAGCTTTCATTTTTTGATGCTTTGACGAGCAATTCGTAAGATATCAATTCTATGTATTATTTATCATTTTGAAAAAAAAAAAATTTAACATATAGGAAATTTTTGCTCAGTTTGCTATCACTGTATTGGAAACGTTGATGTCAATATGAAGTATTTTTCAGTTTAAATAAATTGATTTTTGATTTCAGAAGGTATTTTTTAAAAATTCTTCTTTGAGATTTCAACTAACGACAAAAGTTGATATTGAATAAATGCAGTTCGTTGTTTATCTTTTGAAATGCAGTCTTAAGGTAGTAAAAAGTATTGCATTTTTAAGAAAATTCAAATAGAGAATTTGATCAAACGGCTAACAAACAGATATTTTGACCAAGTGATTTCAGCAGATTCAGCTATCCGCTAGTTTGAAGTACGCTAATGTAACTGCAATATATTTCGTGGCCGTTTTCTGATATAAATTGTTAACGATTTAACACGAATTTTGAAATTGTTTATCTTTTCGCCACCAAAACAAAAGTGAACATTTTAAGCTAAGACATCGTTCGATTTCGTCCGGAATGATTGATGCCGATAAGGGGAATTTTTCGAACATACATTTTTTTTCGCTCGAATTTTTCAATAAGGGAAAAGAAAAAAGGGTTGTTTTTCGGGCGGAATGCTGTTCGCGCGGAATTCATGATAAGGCTGAATATCTGTCAAATACACAAACAAAAGAACAACCTACTGATCGCGCGAATCGAAACTGTTTTAATACCGCAATAGATCGAAAAGAAACACTGTTAAGATGTCGGTACTCATGGTAAACTGTAACTGTAACTATCGTTGATTTGATAAGCTAGTTTCTTATTTAAAATTAAGGTATAAGTAAGGGCATATTTCACAATGTATATTCATTTACCTTTTCTTTTTAATGTTGAAACTTTAACTAAACTCTTTTAAATAATCAATATGGAATCAATGAAGATTTATTGACTTGAAATAACTGAAGCATGGAAAATTGGTTGACATAATTTAATGGCATGTTAAAGAAATTCGTTTTCCTTCAAATGCAATTACCATGAGATATTGTTGTTAGCAAGCTTAGTACATTGACCTACTGAAAATACAAGCCCGTTTAGGTTTTAAATGAAACTTAAGTATGTTTGTGTAATGCTTCAATGATACAGAAAAAAATAGTACTGAACGGGTAGATGAAGAAATTCCATAAACATTGGGCGTATCTTCTTATGGACGTATGTACGTTTGGAAAAAATCTTAAAGCCTCATTTATGTCACATGTTGAATTGAATACATTTTATTTTTATTTAAAACTAGCCGACCCGGCAAACGTTGTTTTGTCAACGAAAAACATCTTTCTTGAAAATGTCCAATGTTTTCAGTTTTTGTTTGTGCAAGAAATGTACGTCTTTTACTCTTCTTAAAGCTTTTAAGTGTTGTCATTTGAATAGAGTTGTATTTAATAACTCAGGGTTCTGTCTGACTCAATAAATATATGAGATGTGGGCCTAATCGAAACAATTTTTTTTTCTAATGTAATTATGATGGCGCCTACATAGTTTTTTTTTTTTGTAACCCAAAATACATGATACCCTTGAAATTATTTACTTTAACTGTGATTGTCAAACATCCATTTTCTTTTCCACTGGAATAGTAACTTCGTTAATTTTGGTCAACACATTATAACACCAGCAGAATATCAAACAGTCCCTTTTGGCTGGCTTTGTTGTTTTGAATTAAGTTTTTAGTCTTGCAAGTGCTCTGGATCTTTTTGCGTACCTTTTTTAGTTAGATTAAACTAAAAAGATTCATCCAAGACTTGCAAAGCTTTGGTAATTGGGGAAGCTAGTTTTTATTTTTTTTGTGCCAAATTTATTTTATTAAGAATTTGAATAAAAGGAAACAAATTACTTTGTCTTTATTCTTCAGAAAGTATGGAAAAATGATTATTCCTCATAACACCTGTGATTGTGCTTTTTTCAAAAGGTTCTCACAGTTTAAACCTTCCCTGAACTTCAACTGATAATTCGAAACAAAAATAAAATAAATCAGTCCAGCCGTTCTCAACTGAAATATGTAATTTAGTTTTCAAATGTTGAAAATACATTTAGTTTACAACGATTTTATATTGACCTGACCACACATCCTTCATATGCGTAATAAGGGGGGTTCACATTATGAAATATGTTTGTCAAACTTGGCTCCACCAAGTACTCGAATATGATTATGTGAACGCTCCATTAAACAGATTTTCAAACGATAGGGCTTTCACTTCAATACGTCAAAATAGGTGACGTGAAATAACGCCCGACGAAATAAGGCCCCATAGGGCTTTATTTTTATTTCCATTTCTTATGGAAATAAAACCCCTACAAGGGTTGGGGTCTTATTTCCATTGCAACTTAGAAATAATGCCCGTGGGGCCTTATTTCGGTTTTTCTGTTTTGATTAGAAAGTTGCCGCAGGGAAACTCGTCCCGAGATCAGAGTTTCCGAAAATTGTTTTCTGAACTTCTGATCTACTATGGAGGGTCATAAGTGCCGACTTCGATTTAGGGATTATTAATCCACTATGGTGTGTCAAAAGTCCCAATTAGGTTTTACTTTTAATGGGACAAAAGTCTAAATAAAAAAAAAGTGAAATAACGAATGTTCATGCTAAGAAAATAAATAAAAACCCTAAATTCCTGTATTTATACAACACTACAAAAAAAAAATCTTACAAATAATTAGGACCACGTTTCTTTATTAGCCGTCGACAAAATGGTCAGAGCAAATCATTTTTCAAAGCTATTGAGGTTTCCTTTTATTTGGAAAAGCAACCACTACACATCCTGTAATGCAAAGATAGATTTTTGCAAAAATTTAAATTATTCTTTTCAGCATCTTTTTGAATTTCGACTGAAGATGAGGCCGATACGAAAAAGTCAAGATCGATTTGATTTAATTGCGAGCGAAAAAAATTTTGAACAAAAGAGAATCAAATCAAAAAATTCGCGCGAATTTTTTTATTTTCACACCCCAAATTGATTCTCTTTTGGGTAAAATTTTTTTCGCTTGTGTCCATCTATCTTTCTGATGCAGCTTTTAATGTAATTAAAACAGCTTGGTTACTTTAGGTGATAGATAGTTGCTATAAAATGAAATTGGCTTCAAGTATAGTGTACTTGTAGAATGCCGTACCCTCACAGAACTTTGGCATCCCAGAGTGCAGAAGAACGTTTGCATTGGATAATGTTTTCTTAACGTCACATAGACTTAAAGCATGCGGTATGTTTCAGCTGTATGCACAGAAAAAACCTTGAAAATGTAATAAAATTATGGGATCGGGTCAAAATTCTGGCTTCAAAATTCTGCTTTTCAGAATTCTGCTTTTTTAACGAAAATTCTGCTTTTCAAAATTCTGCTTTTTTTTTGTCTGGTTTACAAAATTCTGCTTTTCAAAGTTCTGGAAATTTATATTAAAAAAAAATTCTGCTAATTCTGCTTTTTTTTTAATAGTATATTTATTAACGGAAAAGTCAATTTAACATGGTTTTTGTTTCAATTTTAACAAAAAAAAATCTATTTGAGCATGCCCAATTATAGTTTTTACATTTATTTAACTTTTCAAAATAAAACATATATCCATCCACGCACAGCTTTTCTTTTCCTTTATTAGATTTAACAAGTGAAACGTTCATTTTTGCTTTTTAATAAGAATAACACACTATCACGTATGGATCGTTAAACATCGATAGTCTATCGATAGTATCGATAGTAAAAAAAATATCGAATGTATTGATAGTTTTGAAAATACTATCGATAGTTTGCATTTCCAGTAAAAAAAGTATTCTTCTTCTAGTCTAGAACAACAAGCAAATAGACACTTTACTATACATGAGCAATATTATTGTATTTGTATTTCCTTTTCCATAGTAGGTATTCTTACTGTGACAAGCAACAAGTAGCGCTGCAGGTATCAAAACTAACAAACATTAGACAAAAGCAATTAAATTGTTCTTATTGCCTTCAATTCGTCAATTTTGTGAAAATTCTCTCTTTGCTTTTCATTGATCCACGATTTTTGTTTTTGATTATTTGGGAAAATTGTTTTTATTTTAAGGTAATACTTTCTTTTAGAAATGTCATGTTCCTCTAAAGTGAATCAAACGATTTCACTTTGAGAAGCTTGTAAAAATGAATGTCTATTCATTGCAATTGATAAACAATACAAAGTCTGCAATGGGAAACCAAATATCAGTGGAGTTGTTAGCGCAATGCGTAGTGCATTGGCTTCCCAACTAGGTGGTCTAGGTTCAAATCCCAAAGTGAACTCAAAAAGTTTTTCGATTAATATGAAAAATAACTAGACAGCACTATTATTAAAGGAGTCTGATGATCGGCTTGGCACCCGTGAAATAGCTATTACTCCAGCCAAACAAAGGAATTGACGGAAAAAGCCATTGGCGGCACCTCTAAGTTGCTATCGTTGTTCAAAATACATAAATGGGATTGACGAACGCAGCCTAACTGCAGTGTTAAATTAACACAAAAACAAACTATGATTTCACACAAAATTTGTGCTTTACAGAATAAAAGGAACCTATTTTATAAGTTTTATCTGCAATACAAATGCAAGTTTGTGCGCCAGATCGTGCATTTCCTCGTTTTTAGTGATCTTGAAGACCCATATAATGCTTTAACATTTTTTTTGTGGTTCCAATGGCTAAAAGTTGTTTCAAAGGAAACTATCGATAGACTATCGATAGTATCGATAGTTTTTCTTTAAACTATCGATGACTATCGATGTTTAACGATCACTACTATCACGAAGGGATAAGAAAAGACACTAACCATTGTCTAAGACCCTGACTAAGTTAAGAGAGCAAAAATTAATTGCGTCTAAACATCTCGCTTATTCAAGCGAGAGAATAATTTTACAAAGCGCGCGCTTTTTAACATTTTCCAAACCTTATTTTTATTATTTCCAGAATTTTGTAAAACAGGGGCCTTACTATTTAACTCGATTCTACTTTTGATTCTATTCGAAACTCATTTCCGATTCTACTTTCAAATCGTACTACGTATGAAAGTAGAATAGAATGCCAATATTGCCAAGCTACTTGCTAGCAAATTTTCGATTTTCGAACGAGACTCGGATATTTTGATATAATATTCAAAAAAAAAAAAAAATATTTGCTATGGAAAAAATTGTATGAACTTTAAAATAAAGTGTTTGCCATTAAGGCCGGGTCGATTTGAAAATTGAATAACACAAGTTGTATACTGAGAAATCAATAAGGTCTCATCTTTATTTGAGAGCCCTATCAATGATATCATGTGTGTGAAATATTACATAGTTCAAATGGCTAAGTGGCGCGTATTCGAAACAGGGATGGGTTTGACGCATGAATCAGACTGAATTTGGTCGATGGCATCCATTAAGTTGTTCTTTAGGTCCGAGCTATTGACTACTTCAGACAGATACTGCTGCAGACTTTCACGAACAGTGGCGATATTTTCGGCAGATCTTGCGTTTCGTTCACGTACGGCTGTTGGCTGGTTGTTCACTGAGCCGGTGGACTCGAATTTGGCCGCTAAAAGTTGAACAGTGTACTTGGAAGGACGACCATGTACCTCATCAAAAGGTTCGCGTCGTTGCTTTAAGAGAACACCCATTTTGATAACAAATTTTTATCATTTACCCGTATTGCTCGACGCTTTAACTTGCCATCATGATTTGTAGTCCTGAATGACTGAATAAAAGATAATATTTTAACATATAGCAAAAGAAACAATATGGCCGTCACGAGGCATAAAAATCAACCCGTCCCTAAATATGGAACCCTACAAAAATATGGAAGGTGTCGCGATTTGGTTAAACTTGCATTCAGACAAAAATCCGGAACGAGTTTAACAAATTGAACAAAGGCGGATTAGAGATAAATATAATGGAGCGTAGGGAGAGTAGGTTTAACCTTGGAGTATTTACCAATAAAATTACTTAATCGCAGCTTTATTTAAAACTACCGCTTTTCAAAAGATGCTTTCATGTATCTGTGAACAATATTTCATTGAAATCAAGTGTTAACACATTTTTACTTAAATTGTTACAAAAAAAAAACTTCTTAAGCCGATCTGCTCGCAAACACATTTGATGTAGTGATTATTTTCGATTTTGCCTTGTTTTGAGTTCTACTTTCGAGTTACGTAGTTCCTCAATTATTCGAAAGTTCATAAGAAAAAAGTTGGCACTACTAGAACTATTCGATTCTCGTTGGTTCGAAAGTAGTTCAAAAGATACATAGTTCCAATTTTTCGAATTCGAGCAATGTTATTGTAGAATCGAGTTACATAGTAGGGCCCCAGAATTTTGAAAAACAGAATTTTGAAAAGCAGAATTTTGAAAAACAGAATTCTGAAAAGCAGAATTTTGAAAGCAGAATTTTGACAAAAGAATTTTGACCCCGGCAGAATTTTGACCCCAACCCTAAAATTATTTATTGTTTTAGAAAATGTTAAAATTAATCGCGAAGGTCGGAAACCCTGAATTAGATTTCTGGACAAATGAACCAGCATAGTGATTCAGTAGTCGCAAAATGAAATTCGGCACTTATCACCCACAATAGTGGGCCATTATTTTTATCTTCTGGAAATGCGGCCTTATTTCCATGTAAAATGTGGCCTTATTTCCACAACTCAATTGCAATAAGGCCTGTCGGGTGTTATTTCCATTTCTTCATGGAAATAAAGCCGCATTTAAGGTGGGGCCTTATTTCGTTGGGCGTTATTTCACGTCACCGTCAAAATATTCATCAAGCAAATTTGTCAAAAATATTTGATAATGTGAATTCCCTCTATAGATAGTAAATGTATGATAAACATCACAAACTCTAAAAGAAGTTTAAGTTATACAAAAATGAACTCTGAACGACAATAATTTAAAAATGAGTGAAAAACAAGCACATTTATCCACACTCTGTGTTCCACTTTCAGTTTTGATGCATTTATATATTGTCATTCCTCCCTTAAACATTTTTAATATTTAAATATGTAGCTTAGGGGGGTCCTTAAGATAAAATTAATGAAGACATCCGCTCAATCGTTTCCAAATAAATAAAAAAAAAATGCTCTAATTTTTTCAGATTTTTATCTACATATACCCCTTACTGGCCCTGTATCCAAGTAAAATTCTAATACTAGGGACTTTGCGGCTGATTTTTTTATTTTCCCGTACATTTCCATTCCTGTTGACGAAATTTCCAAAAAAATTGGTTGAGCCGTTTTGGAGAAATCTAGAAAAGAGTGTTATAAACCCAAAAGGTAATACAAAAATGGATCTCTTTTCCGATTTTTTTGCTATTGAAGAATATATTTTAAATAATACCTTGGAATGCAATATCACTAAGGATAATGTTAAGTATAATTGTGCAATATTTTAACAAAATCGGTAAAGCCGAAATGGAGATATATGGGAATAATCCAAAAATCAGCCGCAAAGTCCCTAGTATTAGAATTTCATTTCGATACAGGGCCAGTAAGGGGTATAGATGAAAATCTGAAAAAAGTAGAGGACTTTTTTTTATTTATTTGGAGACAATTGAGCAGATGTCTTCATTAATTTTCGAAAAAAAGCAAATTAGAACCACCCTAGTAGCTATTGTGAAAACAAATGAAAAAAAAAACATAAGATTGACCTTGACCGGAAGAAACATCCGAAGCTATAAAATGGTATCTTAATACATTTTACTTTACTACGGTTTAATGCCTGCAAATAAATCTTAAGTGTTTAAGCATTAAAGTAACATAACTTACTACAAAAGTGGCAAAAAATAGTTAGATAGTAACTGATTACATAATAGCCCGGAGCTTGAGAAAGTTAATCATTGTTAATCATCTTAAAGTTCAAAGGCATGAATTAATACAAGAAAATTTTTTGTAACGTTCATTTCATTTCAGTTTTTCACTTTTGAACTGTGACCTTGATCTTCTGGCACTGTCAATGGACTTTTTGTAGCAAAGATAAATGTTTGCACTGATATTCGTTATTGAAAATAATAGGAACAAGTACAAGTTACCTAGTTGCATACAGTCATATAATAATGGAAATCAATTTGAGTTGAGGACAAACTATGAGTAAAATACACAAAACACAATGTTCAAAGAAATAATACCTAAGTTAAATCATCTTATATTTTCAAACATGATTTTAATTAGACAATCTTTGATACTCTTAAGTCTTAAGCATGTTATAGTTGCTTTTTGACTGTCAAGTGGTGCAGCTTTGTTCAAGAATAAGCTTAGGAATTACCTGATGACATCCGAATGACGACTGTATATTATTTCTTCTTTCTTCCTTCTCCCCTTCATTCTTTTTCTTTTCTTTCCTTTTTCTTTCTTTACTCTTTTTCTATTTTCTTCCATTTAAAGAATGTTTTTTTTTCCACTAATTTATATTATAAAAACTGGAATATAATAATATTGAAATAATTTTGTAAAATTTAAAGTATTGCAATTTCTTACTCCTCAGTATGCATAAACGGTAGTAAATGCTTTTACTAGTCAATTTTGATAGAATTTACTTTTTTTCGTATGCATAAACTTCAAGTAAATACTTGAATAAAAGCTTTTACTAGAAGTAAAAGTATTTACTAGGAATGGATGAATTTTGGTAGTAAATACTTAAATTGATATGCATAAAAACCTTTTACTACTAGTATTTACTTCAATTTTTACAAGTTGCTAAAGAGCAACTTGAACATTTGCTAGTAAATACTTTTGGGTGTTTGAAACGAACATTTTCATTTGCAAATCAACATTCAAGGCGATCGGTTCAATATTTTTGTCAAATGGCCGCGTTTTTGCACAGTAATACTGAGCAAGTTTACAAGGAACGAAGATCTCCAGCAACAAATAATTTCAAAATGCTTTACCGCTTTGAAAAATCAAATTTTGGTTGGCTTTCTAAATTCAGTTTTCCTTCTTGTATTGGAGCCTTGGATTGCACACATGTGGAGACACATGTGATGTAAAAGAATGTTTTACAAGTGTTGTTTGTGAATGGCCAGGTTCAGTTCATGACTCCAGGATTAGGAAAAACAGTTTTCTTGAACCAATTTTTAGAAATTCAGTTAAAACAGTTCTTTTGGCAGATGAGGGATATGGAATCGCCACTTGGTTAATAACACCATTTATAGAAACCCAATCACGAGCAAGGTGAAATCTTACAACAAATTACATACAAAAGAGAGGGTCATCATAGAACGATGTTTTGGTCAGCTTAAAAATCGATTCCCAATATCCCAATATGACAAAACTGTATACGGGTGCAATTAAAAAACGTGGCAACTCTAATAATGGCATGTTTTGTTTTGCATAATGTTGCAAAGTATTTAAATGAAACCCGAAGACTTTGAAGAAGAGGACAGAGGAATTAAAAGCGAAACTACCAACGACCACGGACGCAGTTCTGGTGCACCTGAAATCAGGAGATTGGGGCAGCTGCGGAGAAATGAAATAGACTTAATCAAAAGAACCGAATGCACCTCAAGCATTTTGACAAAATCTAACGTACAATTATATTCGTTTTTTGTCAAGATTATGAAACAACCACGCGCCGTATGAAAATTTATAATTAAAATATCAACAACAAATACTTCAGCTCAAAGTGATGAAATCTAAATACCTAATTAAAGCAAAGTTAAGGTTTTTCTTGTTACTTTTTAAGTCTAATATTGCCTTTTATATTACGTTTCCACTGAACGATAATCTAGATTATCTTCCAGTTTGATTAAAAATAATCTAGTTTTCACTGGATTTTGTTAAATTAATTTTTACATTCAAAATCTTGATTACAAAAACTATCACAATTGAAAGTTCTATTCGCACAAAAATACAAGGATGACCTCCAATAAAATTAAAATTTTGGCTTTAATCATTTAAATGAAGAAAAAAAATGTTTGAATGGATATTTAACTATGTTTTCTATTGAATAGAAAGGAAAATTGTATGCCAATCGATCGAAAATAACTCAATTGCACACTCGTTATTTCATTAAAATGTCATTTCATTTTCTTTTTGTTCAGTCCTTTGTATATGGAACTACCAGGTACTATCAAGAATGGTTTTCTGCTTGGTTTGACAGTAGCAAGCAGAGAACTTTACAAACTTATGTAAAAAAACTGCTGCTACTGTCAAAAAACTGTCAAACCAAGCAGAAAAACCATTCTTGATAGTACCTGGTAAATCCATATACAAAGGTTCAGTCTGACAAGAAACTGTTTTTTTCTTCTCTCTTTCTTCCACCTTTTCATTTTAAATTGGAAAGTGAATCCGTTCAGTACAGTTCAAATCAAGTAGATTAGTTTGAAATCTCGAATCGAGATGATTAATTTTTGTATGGCAAATCTAGTGATATCGAAGAGATTTCAAGTAGATTTGAGTTAATCTCAGATTATCGTTCAGTGGAAACAGCATATAAGCGGAATCAGCAAATTAATCTACTTCGCTAAATCTAGTGATTATCGTAGGTTGAATCAGCATATAAGATATCATTTACTACTCACGCCATGCAGTTACAAATAGTGACAGGTATTTTTGTACATAAGTTAGTAATGAGAAAAAACTGGCAATCTATGAATCTTACTAGATGCAAACAGTCAAAAATGCCATCTTGATAATACCCCTGGCAAATAAATATACAGAGCTTTGATTTTAACTTTTGTATGGCTTTTAATATGTATAAAATAATATTTAATTAATAACCATGCTAAATATCTTCTGTTTCCAGCTTAAACAGTAACCAGAATACTGGGAAACTGGAATATCTTTTCAGAAACATGAACACGCCTTTTTTGATTTTTTTGACACTGACAATTTCCAATGACGTTTAAACGTTTATGACCAAAGCAGAAACACAATGGCGCTTTAGGCAGACGCGTCGTTGCGTTACGATGCACCCGCTTCACGTGTGCTTTGAATGACAGTTCTCCCTCCATCATCATCAAACAGATTTGCCACTTTACTCCTTTCGAAGTAGTCTACTTCGATTTTTGAAAAACTTTGAATATCTATTCCAACTTCGCACCATCAAGAATGTTTTGAAATCTACTTCACTCGATTTTACTTGATATTTCCAAAATCTGCTTCGATTAACTCATTGAGTAATTTTATGCCTACAGTTCTCTTATTTTCATCAGGAAAATATATAATCGATAAGTTTCTATCCTTATACACGAACAATAAGCGGACACACTTTACAAACACGAAATGTCAACCCATACATATACGCAAAGTATAAGTTACATGATTGTATTAAAGTGTTTAATATTTTACGCCGTGCGCAACTTGGGTTGGAATGTTGGTTAAATTTAAGCACTAGTGTCATATTTTAGCTTGCTAGTTAAATTTTAACACATCATATCCGCCATGTAGTGTCAAAATTAAATCGAAAGTCAAGTTTGTATACACATTTTAATACAATTCACACACGGCTCTAATTGTAGATCTGTCTATGTATTCATGGTCAATATAAAATACACTATTTTAAAATCTTTTTCGCTTTTTCTCAATCTACTTCGCTTTATTCCCAAATTTACTTCGCTTCCATTTTTTTTTTAAAGTGGTAACGCTGCTCCAAACAACAAATGAACAAACAGCTGTTGAGCTGTCAGACAAAGCAAAAGTTCAACCAAGTTGAACTTTTTTTTGACAGATGGTGGCTTCTTTACGTTTTCTTACGTTTGTCAAAAAAAGCGTACGTAGGAAAAGCGTCATTGTGTGAGGTACTGAGGTTACACAGATTTCCTATAGCTGAACTTTTCGCAGTTGTCAAAATCGACGGCAAAGCGTCATTGTGTCTCTGCTTTACTGTTTTGTTTTTTTACTGCAATTTTAATTTTATTTTTTTTATTTTTTTATAATTCTTCTCTATCCAAATGGCACAAATCAAATCACTTCCTCTGCATCTCGAGAATCTACGAAAATTTTTCCTCAAATCCGTTGAGTCAGTACGTCCAGCAAATCTATTCGATAGGAATAAATATTCACTCCATCCGAAACTGGATGAAAACAAGCGATTGGTTATTCGCATTCAAGGTCGTACTTTTGATGTTTCCCGCAAACGATGTCACGTCGTTGGATTTGGCAAAGCTGTCCTTGGAATGGCAGTCGAGCTAGAAAAATCCTTAGAAAACCGTTTGATCTCTGGTGTTTTGAGCATTCCCGTTGGTACTAGGAAGCAATTCCATCATGATCCTAACTTTCAACTTGCGACTGACTCGAAAATAAAAGTATTCGAAGGAGCGCCAAACAATCAACCAGATGATGTTGCTCTAGAAGCTGCTAAACAAATCAAAGAACTAGCTAGTCAAATGGGTGAAAATGATATTCTCTTCGTTTTGATTTCAGGAGGCGGCTCTGCCCTCTTGCCCATGCCAATACCTCCAATCCAACCGGAAGATAAACAAACCTTGATCAAAAGACTTTCGCTGCAAGGAGCTTCCATTGAAGAGATGAACATTGTCCGAATCGCCTTGTCCGATGTGAAAGGTGGCCGCCTAGCTGCGGCCGCAAAAAACGCCTTCGCTGTGATATCGTTTGTGATTAGTGACATAGTCAATGACCCGATCGACCTCATAGCCAGTGGTCCAACGTCTCCAGTTCGTTTGAGGAAAATCCGAGCTCACGATATACTCAAAAAGTATCACCTCTGGGAAGAACTGACAGAAGGTGTTCAGGACATCATTCTAAACGATGAAAACCCAGACTCACCGTCACCGGGGTTGAACAATACAATCTACATTGTCGGGGACAACAAAGTGGCCACAGAAAAAAGTGTAAGTGAGAGCCTTGCCTGTGGCTATAACCCTTTCATTCTGAGTACTTCCATCCAAGGGTCAATTGAAGAGGTTCTCCAAATTTACATAAAACTATTAGAAGCCTTAAAGCGATATCAAAAGGATGAGATCACAGAAGAAGAGTTTCAAGATCTTTTTCCTTTTGACTGTAGGGTGTTTAGGCATTTCATCAAAACAGTTCAGATGAGCCGGAAAGCGGAGAAGCCGCTTCTCCTGATTCTTGCCGGCGAGCCGACTGTCCACGTCACCGGATCTGGAGTAGGAGGGAGAAATCAAGAGCTAGCCATGCGAATGTCGTTGGAAAGTTATAGAAATCCATTGCTTCGCAATGTGTGTTTTCTAAGCGCTGGTACGGACGGAATAGATGGACCTTGTTCTGCAGCGGGGGCTTTGGGTTGTAGTTTGGTGATTGAAGAGTTTCTTAAGACTGCGCCGCTTCAGGCTGTGAATAAGTTCTTGGAAGATAATGATTCTTACAATTTCTACAAGAACCTTAATGGTGGGTGCTTTCACGTGGTCACTGGACACACAGGGACTAACGTGATGGATTTGCATTACATTTTATTAACTTAGCCAATTATCGAAAATAAAAAGTGATTATGATCTATGTATTAAGTAAAATTGGATTTTAAGAGTATTCCTAAAATTAAAATAATTAAGTCCAGTACTGGCTTAAATATGAAATGTGGTTTCGAAAGACTGGGGACCCGCAGAGTAGAGCTTATAGCAAGCACAGTCTTACGACCAATGGTTTCCCAACATAGTAGACAATGGGTGGTGTGCAAAAAGATGAGATCAAACTCTTTACTCACTTTTTTGAGAACTTTCTTAAGGTTGTACCTATGCAAAAAAATAATTACTGACCGAGTTAGATCTCAATTTGTGAGTTCAATCTCAGAGGGATCAGATCGATCTCACAATGAAAGCTCGCCATGAGATTGAGCTCGTTTTCATATGCAAAAAGATGAGAAAACACTTGGTTACATTAGATCGATCTCACAAAATGTTAAGCATGGCCTTTCTCGGACTCAGTTCACATAAAACCGTAAGGATGGCCGAATTTATTGTTAATTATGTCGGACAAAGAATTCATAAAGAAAGAAGGTGTCCAATTGGTGAAGATTTTCGTCGGTTGTATCGGTTTAGTGAAGAAGGTGTGCGATTGGTGATGGAAGAATTGTTGGGGCCGCGCTCAGAAACACGTGTTGGTGCTCTCACAAACCAAGAAAAAATAAGAATCTTTCTGTGATACACAGGAGACCCCAGGTTCCAAATTGGATTTGGTGAAGACGTTGGAGTTCATCAATCAACAGTGTCTAGAGTGGTGCAGCAAGCCATGCACAGAATTGGATTATATTCCCACATACTGTGGAAGAAATACAAGAAGCGCAGAGGTTATGGAGCAGGAAGTACATATGAGCTTCCATATGCAATTGGTGCTCTAGATTGCACTCCTTTGACTTTGACCTATCATGAGGAGTGCATTAATAGTAAAGGATACTACACAAAGCTTCACATAAAGTATAATCATAACTAAGCCACGAAAAGAGCTTTGAGAACGATCTCAATTTCAACGAGAAATAGCTGTTGAACTTGAACTCGTTTTTTTGCATACAAAACTGAGTCTGAATTCCGCCCTACTCGATCGATCTCACAGGTGAGTTCAAGCTCGTCAGCTCAGACTCTGAGCTCTTGCTCATCTTTTAGAATACGACCCTATGTTATACCACCGGCTCATCACAACATAACAAACACTCACATAGATGAACAAAAACAAGACAGTTAACAAAACAAGATTAATACATAACTAATTAACTAATAACATTAATTAAACAAAAAAACATTTAAAAATGTAGAACAGTGGGCTTGAGCAAATTTTTTTATTTATTTTTGCTTAGATTTAAATCGAATAAGTCTGATAAGTACCATAGATGGTACGATGTTTAGGTTCTTGTACCATGTCCTTCCTGCGAAGATTATAACCGCCACCCCGATGGTTGAAAGATATAGAGCCAGGTAGTTCCGGTGTATCTGCTACACCAGTTATAACTTGATGGAAGAATACCATGTCATTGTTGTTTCGTCTATTTGACAATTTTTCCATCTGGAGAGTTAATAAACGGTTTTCATAAGAGGGGACATTTAAAGGATCACTCTATAGGATACCTTTGAGGGCAAAACGAGTAAAATTTCGTTGAACAGATTCTATCCTCTCAATATGAATATCGTAATGAGCTGACCAAACCTGGGAAGAGTATCTAAGTGAGGACGAACATAGCAGTTATATATAAAGCGCGGGTGATATTTGGATCACGGAACTCCTTTGACTCACGGAACTCCTTTACACAAACCATTAAAATTTGTTTTGAGAGCCAAAATTGGTTATTAGACCTTCATTCGGTTGCAATGGTTATAGCGTAGGCAAGGAATATGTTCAGCACTGTTTACTCTAAAGTCTATTTAATCGTCGTCCTACGGTTGGTTGACGTCAACTTTAATATGAAAATATTTAAAAAAAAAAATTGTACTGAGTGTGTTTCTTTCGATGTAAGGTAGTTCATGGCAAGTTTTGAATTCGGAATAAATTTCAATCTCGAAATCAAACAAGGATGATCCAGAGACTTCAATCATTTGTTTTTTATCCCCGTGTATACAGGTTTAACCAATAATAATTGGTATCTTATCACACTATATATAGGTATGTGAAAGTTTGGATGGATGGATATATGCTTGTTGCTGAACGGATCTGGATGAAATTTAGCAAACAGATACGTTAGTCTGGAATACAACATAGGCTACTTTTTATTCCGGTAAAATGTAAAAAGAATATACCAAATTTTGCATAGAGCAAAAGAAGTGGTAGTTGAGGGGTCAGAAAATGATAAAGGCTAGTTGGCTAGGTACTTTTTATCCTGATTATCGCGGATAACACCGCGGGTTCCATATAAATCTACTGATAGGTACATATATCTCGGCAACCAGGGCTCGGAATTGAGTTTGGCTTTCAGTAATACGATCAATACAACGAGAATTATGAAATATGTTGAATTAAGCGAAATCGATTTCCTCATGATTTTTGCCAAAATTTTGGGCAGAAAAAAAATAGGAAGGCCTGCGCGAACTCTATTCATTAAAATGGGCAACAAGTTTCTCGCCTGCCTGGTAGCTGAGATGTTGGCGAAAATGTTATTCGCAAACATTTTCCCGCAACTTCAAATTTATTTAAACCAATTTCCTCGACAACAGTTCTACAATTGCACATCAAAATAAAGGCTTAGGGGGACGTGGGGTACATTGATACGTGGGGCACATAGATACATTCGATATTATTTGAAAACTAATCGCAGTAGGCCACTCAAACAGATGCACAACACACCATTTTTATAAAACCATATATACACTCCTAACTGTCCTTCGTCTTTGGTCATCCGTTATAAGGCCGTGTGCGAATTCAAATAAAAAATGGGTTAAAATTCCTACCACGATTAAATTTTGACATTTGGTTAAAAAGGGATCATATTAAAAAATTTTCTGTGCGAATTGGGTTAAAATGGGTCAAATGGGACTTTTTTTTTGACACTACTTTGATTAAATTTCCCTGAAGTTAAGCAAAATTACCCTCAAAAATGGTTCTTTCTATGTTCAATTAAATATTTTTTTTGTAACTAAATTCAAATGCAACATTATCAAATTAAATTTTCTTTTATGAAATGTAAGAAATTCTCAATTTCACACACAGTCTTTTTATTTTTATCGATAATTTCCCATTTCAATACGATCAAAAATACCATTGCGACTGTTTGTTAATTCAGTCTTCGAACACTACTTATTCATTGCTCACAGCTGTCAACAAAATAGAAAACAGACAATTAATTCGTAATATTTGGTATATATTTGTGTTTCATAATTGTCCGTCTTGGTTCGGATTTGTTAATTGTCGATCAACATGCGACGGATGAGAAATACAATTTTGAGGCAGAAGAAGAAGACAACGATGATGATAGCAGCAAACATTCCAACTTGTCCTTACACTGACGACACAAAAAAAAGCAAAGTAAAATGTGTTGTATTTTCAAAAATACCTGATTTTTATTTGTACAGTACAATAAAAAAAGATTAACTTAAAACACTTATCGTTCTTAATATATTGAATCCACTATGCGCCGTCGATAAAATAACCCCCGGCATCCTCATGCCAATGAAGTTCCTTGATTTCCTTTTTGCCCTGATGAATGAACAACAATTGTGGCGATTCCAGGAAATAAGATTTATATCTCTCTCGTGGGCGTTCTCGCAAGTAAGCATACAAGCTTTTTGTGGAGCAGCTCGACAATCCCAGATACGAATGGTCTTGTCAACAGAACACGATGCCAGTACACTCTTTTGATTTAGACTCCATTGCAAGTCTTCAACCGACTCAACATGACCGATCAGTGGACGCTGGTCAAACTTCCATGAACCATCTTATTCTAGTGGTGACGAGATGTGTATGTCTCACCTTGAATTTAATAAACAATAAGAAAAGTTTTATGCACAATTTTCGTAAGTACTTACTTGCAACCCCGGTGGCTAAGACTCCCTGGGCCACTTGACTCCAATCCATTGCAAATCCTTCTTGCTGGAGTCCGGTGAACGTAAACATTGGCTTTACTTTTGCACTGACCAGCTTCTTCGTACTGCTTCAACAACTGATCATCCTCCACGGCTTGAAGTTGTTTTGTAAGTTCACTCCATGAACCTGCGAAAACACTATTGCCCAGCTTGCTTGCACGAACCCAATTAACACAGCCCTGATGCTTGATGCGAGCGAACGTCATTTGGTTTTTTTTAGCCACTTCATTGCCAAGATCTTCATCTTCGTCATCGTCCAGCTCCTCGTCTTCTTTATCGTTATTGCTACCCATGAAGAAGAGTTTTTGCAAGAGTCCAAAAGCAGCAGTTTTTATTTTATTAAAGTCAAGTCAAGTCTCTTTGGATTTTTTTTTTTATTGATTTTTTATTGATACTTTTATGTTACAGTTGCTGTCTTGAATATAATTTTTTTTTCTTTTGAGAAACTTCAAAATTTTAACCAGTAGTGTCAAATTTTAACCTGCTCCGCAGCTAGTTAAATTTTATTCACCATGCTAGTGTCAAAATTTAACCAGACGTCAAGTTTTAACCCATTTTTAACTGAATTCGCACACGGCCTAACTCAGCAAAAGCAAACGTGTTTTTTAAGTGCATAGGTAAATTTGTTTATATATTTTTTGAGTGATTTTTCGACTTGAATATTTCGTGTCATATATTTCATTTCAAGTTAGATTGTTAGATAATGTTATTGTTAATGTGTTTTGTATCTAAAAATACATTGTTTAGCTTCAGTTTCCATAATTTTTATTTTTTCATTCAGTGAGGACACTTGGAGCACATTGATACACAAAACCACAAGGTAGTTTGATCCGTATCAGTGTACCCCTAAGGGGTAGTTTGATGCGCATCAATGTGCCCCTCTAATATTGTTTTTTCTTGTAGGTATACGAAAATGGTGCGAACATACAAGCAAAAAATAGAAAGATACAATATTAATGAAGTGACTGTTTCTGCTGCAATAAGTACATTTTTTTGCCATGAATCAAAGTGCCCCATGGTATGTATCAATGTGCCCCACGTCTCACAGTGTGACAATTCACTAATCTAGCGGAATTTAACTACAAAAATCACTTTCAAGAATCAATGCAAAAACCGGTTTTATGTGCAGCTAATACCTTCTACTAAATAATTATATATAAATTTTTGGGTTACGGTTAAGCAAAAAAACAAAAATTGATCTTAAAGTCAGATTTTGTGATCATTTTAAATAAAATCGAGTTTTAAAGGCGCTTTGGTTAATATGAATTTAGACGGGTTTTTTGATTTGTTATTGGGGACTTTGTTTTATTTTTCTTAAATATAATATAAGAGAATGTAAAAACAAGTAAAACCTTATTTCAATGATGCTCAATATTTTGTTATTGTGCTCAAAAGTTGAAAAATTGAGTTTTTTGTGTCAATTTTTACATTAAGTGGAGAAAATTTAGTATTATTCCACATTATTCCGATGGGAAACTATATGTTTTTTAAAGCTTAATATATAAGCTTTCATTCCACGTTTTAAGTTGCTGCGCAAAGGTGCGACACCCATACATTTATTTTAAATTTTCGAAGTTGCTTCCAAAATAATTTCTTACAAAATGATATTGATATTATATTTAAAAATAAAACCAAGACCACAAAACAAGAAAAACTATAAAATAAATGCATAAACATATTTAATTATATAAATAAATGCATATATACACATATATATGTTTCTATATAAATAAAAATTTGAGAAATTATGTGTTTTATTCAATATAAATGTGTCGTTGCTGTCCTAGCAAAACTCAAATCGATTCAAAAGGAATTTTATGTTATAAGTTTATATATATATAATGCAACAACAAAGAGATGAAAAACTTACTGTTTGGTATATAAATAACATTTTTTTCATAGGGTAAATAAGCAATGTTTTTCAAAATTTACCAAAAAAAAATGATTTTGTCAAAATATGAATTAAATTGAATTTGAACTAGTTTTATAAAATTTTTGGTTAATTTATCTAATAATCAATAACTTTTAGGAGTCAATAGCAGATTTTCAATTGCATCAGATCCATTTTTAGTAAGTAAAAGTTATATTCTTGTCCTGGAAGTTTTAAATGTAACAATATAAGAAATCTAAGCTGCTTGAGGAATTCGGAGTAAATTTTTGTTAAAAATAATATTAAGTGTTGTCTATTATTATGTTTTTATATGTTATTATTTTTTACAAATCTAAACAAAAAAGAAACAGCAGGATTTTTGGTCAGAATTTTTTATCTGTACAGAATGGGCCTTTGTATGAGCACTAAACAGGCACTTTCACAGGGCCGTTTGTTCCAAAATTTGGTAACTATACAAATCTTTGTAATTCAGTTACATTTTAATACATATTCATTATGAAAACTAAAGAAAAAAACTCTTTGGGGAGAAAAATTTAATTTTTAGTAAAGGTCTGCCAAAGTGCAAAAAACACGTGAGTTTAAAGCTCTTTAAGTCAAAAACGTGTGTCGATATGTACAAAAATTGCAGTTTAACTTATTTTTGTACATATTTGTTATGAATCTGATACATAAAATTTAAAAGAAGCAAAAAAATTACAACCTTAATTCACTCTTTGGTATGGGTCTAACATAGGCAAAAAACATGTACATTCCGATCTCTGCAAATTAAAAATTTGGCTATTTTAATAAATAGTTCTAGTTAAATATCATTCTCTGAATATATTTGTTGAATCTTGCGAAGGAATCACTAAAAAAAAAATAATTTATAAGCGCTATTAATTTTATTCCGCTAGATGAGCGAAATGTCACACTGTGCGTCTGGGGCAGTTTGATACAGATTTCGACTTTTATAAAAAAATCTTAAAACTTTATTTTGTAAATGAAGTTCTGAGAAATATCGTTTTGAATAAGATTACAAAAATGATACTGATCAGTATAAAAATTGTACCTTCTTATTAAGCTTAATATTTTGCGACTTTTTGCTGTTTAAGTGAAAATCGTATCAAGGCTTCCCCCTACAAGGCTTTTTCATTTTATTACTCATCAATTTGTCATACCCTTCAAAATCCAAAAATATATTAAGCCGGTTACATCTGAGTCCTGTGCAAATCAAAAATGGAATGCAGCGGGACGCTGCTCTGCTCGGTTAGTTAAAAAATCACAAAAAGGAATCAAATCTCATTTTATCTGAAAAAAAAATATTTCTTAAAAATTTGTTGATTTTCTAAATAAAAAAAAAGAAAAAAATCTTGGAATCTTTTTTTTAATTAATTTTTTATATATACATTTTTTAAAAAATGTCCTATAATTAATCTTGGTATGCAGTATTCAAGAACATTTTAATATAAGTATTGCATCTCAATTTCAATATTTTACATTAATGTGTTTTTGAGACACAGAATTTTGAAAAAAAAAGTTTAAAAATTGATTTTTTTTTAACATAAAATATTATTTGGGCAATATATACACTAGTCAAAACAATTAAAGGTTTTTTATAAAGCTGTATCTCAAAAAAAAATAAAAAAAATAAACAAATTCAAAAGAACAGAAAAATAAAAAAAAATAAAACTTTCCTTAAAATTGAAAAAAAAGTGTTTTGTAAGTTTGATTGATCGAAACAGAGGAACGGTTAATCGTATTGATGCGAAATTTTCACCTTAATCAAGGAAATTTTATGAGCTTTAATAATTAAGCCTCAGATTAGTTGTATCACTGAAAACCACAAAATAACGGTAGTTTTTATGAAAAAGTTGAAAAATGCGTATTTTGGAACTTTTTTTAAGTTGATAGAAAAAATTGAAAAAAAACAATATTTTTATTTTTTCAAAATGTTTTTGTGTAGAAAATTTAACAAATTTTTCAAATCTGCCTTTATTTTTTGTGTAAGCGTAAGCCAATATTTAGCAGAGTTATTAGGGTCCAAAGTCAAAATTGTGTTTTTGCATGTAAGCCCATTTTTTTATTAGAAAAAAAATCGTAGCGATCTGAACCAAACAGTGAATTATAGCCAACAAAATTCTCAAATTGAATCTTAGATTGGTTGGATTGAAAAAAAAAAATTCCGCTCATTTTATGACAAATCAAAGTTTTTTTTTCGATTTTGAAATTGAGTGAACATTTTTTACGCTCAAGCGTAAACGACTAACGGTACTTTCTTAACGGTACTTTCTTAACTCAGTATAATTTGAAAAGAAAAAATGATAGCCTTTGAAAAACTTTTCATTTCACTTCAATCCGACTTTTTTTCTACTGAGATACAGCTTTATAAAAAACCACTCAATTTTTCAGTTTTTCAAGTGTTCCTTTAATTGTTTTGACAAGTGTATGTATGTACGTTCTTTCAGAAAAAAGTAAGCTGATCGGACTATTACTTTTTGAGAAAATCTGATAACAAAAAAACCGTTCTATGAAAGGTTTCGTTTAGGAACAACATAAAAATATTTTTTTGCATGAAATAAATATCGAAAATCGAAGCAGCCGTTTTAGTTTTTGGCCAAATAAATTGTATGGTGGCTACCCTAAATTTTGATCTTAAGCCTAGCATACAGTTCTTCAAAAAAAAAAAAAAAACTAATGTATTTCTTATGGGAGAGATTTTTGCCGAAAAAAAAATATATTTTTCATTTCACCACTGTGATCCGAGCTGTAAACCAAAATCGAAAAAAAAATGTATACTCACCTCGATTTTTTTTCACACAAAACAATGTGAAGCTCATTGTTTTGGCAGAAAAAAATTAAAATATTCGACATAAGTTTCACAGTGACAGCTTATTTATTTCTCAGAAATTTTTTCATGAAATTTTTTTTTGTTTTACCTCTTATTTTTATTTTTTTCACAAAGAACTGTATACTAGGCTTTAACAAAAAAAACAAAAATAAATAAAAAAAAAACACTCACGTGAATTCACTAAAACTAAAACCTCTAATTATCAAGTTTGAAGTCAATCAATGTAGATGCGCTTACAGACAGACAGATGGACGGAACCGGCCGGACCCACTTTTTCGACTTCTCTACCACCGTGATGTCATGTTTCATCAAAATCTCAACTTTTTTTACGAATTCAATACTTGCCACATATTCTATATGTCGCAAGTAAAAATAAAACCGCAACTAGATTAGATCCCAAAGAGCTTGTTTTTGTGTTGTGCCTTATCAGGCCAAATCCTAGAACCTAGTAAATTATTTTATGTTTGATTTGAGAACAATTAAAGCGGTGATTCTCATCGGCTTTGTTGGTCTTTTTGATGATTAAATGAAAACAGTTTTCATCTGATTTTTCCCAACGTTTTGACGGTGATTGCCGTCTCCCCTGAAGAAGACGGCAATCACCGTCAGTTGAATATTAAAAAAACATTAAAAACAATTAGAACAATTATAAATTAAAGCGCTTCCGATGTGAAGACTTGTCAACTGTCAACAACTGTTTTGACGTGGGTTGTTTTGTGTTCCAAAAATAATTTTTTTTTTCAATGAACATACCTACCTGTATTTAAAGAAAAATATTACATGGATTTCAGCCTTTATTTATTTATTTTCATGACATGAAAATAATTCGTTATTAACTTTCTTTTGTTGATTTAATAAATTATTAACTTATTAAAAAAAATAAATAAATAATAAATAAATAGAGTGGCGCTACAGCTTTTGAAGAGCCAAGGTTAAGTGGCTTACTCTCATAAACAACTCTCTGAGTGCGTGTGAAGAATTGAAGGGACCTACAATTTAACGCCGATTCCGAACGGCAAAGTTGAGAAGCACTTTTTCATGACAGATTGATACTCTTGGAAGTTTTGTCAGTTCTTCGCAAGAGGCAGAACCCGTGAAAGATGAAATAAAAACTTTATGGGCACGAGTAGGACTCGCCTAGCCACGGGCAACTGCTATTAAAAAAATTATAGATGTTTTTTCTTATGAAAATTTCAATTTTTATCGAGTTTGATTCAGGGATCAAGTTTTCTATATGGGAGAATCAAGTCTCCCATAATTTGGGGTGTATTGATCCTTTTTAATTGCTTCACTGTTTTTAGAACTGCACTCTAATTATTAGAAATTAATAAATGTTATATAGACAAAAGGAAGCCAATATACGTATATTTGATTAAACATGGAAACAAAGTCTTAGGAAACGTAGGTAAACTAAAAGTTATGATTCAAAAACTCCAAATGGACAAATCGCCCTTTTCTCCCCTAATATTGCGATGTTTTAGGCTTTGACAAGAGAAAACATCTCAAGTTGAAGTTTAAGTTTATTTATTTAGTTAAATTTTAACTATTTACATTTTCAATAAGTTTTCGTTTTACAAAATTGATTTTCCTAGTTAATACTTTTGATTTTAATATTTATTAATACCGGAATTTTACAAATTCTATAACATTTCTTTTATATGTGTTTAAGTTAGTTTCATTTTTGGTTTGAGTGCTTAAGCTATTAAATAATTTGAATTCCTTATAGGTATCTACATATATAAGCGAATATGGGGTATTCGTATTACTCTCAACACAAACAAAAAAAAAACGAAATAGTTGAACAGTATTCAAAATGAGGTTTTACAATTATTACACATTGTATATATTTATTGCCCTTATAGTTGAAATTTGATTTCTAATTCTTTTCATAAAACCTATTTTTTTTAGCAATTTTTTTACAAATGTACTCAATATGACTGCCGAATGATAATTTATGGTCTGAAACTGTTCCTAAACATTTTATTTCATTTATTTTTTTCAATTAAAACACCACAAATCTTGATTCCAATGTCATCACTTCTTTCGTTTAGCACCATTAATTTTGTTTTCTCGATGTTCAATTTCAGTTGATTTTGCATAAGCCACTGATTTATAGAGTCTTAGTCTTCTTGTATTTTATCTCTACTGTCGATATCATTATCACAGGATATATATACTACTGCATCATCTGCAAACAAAGCTATTTTGCTATATTTTACAACTTTTTTAATATTGTAATATTCGGCTTGGTCCGACAATTAAAACTTATTCACTTTTTAAATAAAACACAAATTCACTTTATTCAAATCACTCACAAACTTATTTATTTAACACTTTCAATTATAACTTTGCAAACACAGAGTACTTTTCTTTATCGCAGTTCACAATTAATTAATTCGCCTCGCCACCAAACGGCTATTTATATCAAAAATGATGGGTTCTAGAAACTACTATTGGCTCCTATTGGTTCTTGGGGAAGCTGAAAGTTCGAGAGAAAATACTGGGATTTTTGTAGGGGCTAACGTTCTTAATGCTAAACAAAAAGTTTCTCTTAATCTTAATTAATTATTGCCCCTCACGAGTGTTTACTACTACAATTAAACGATATTAAGTAAAGAGAGTATGTACATTAAATAAACAAGAGATACAGAGTAAGTAAAGAGAGTAATGAAAAGTGTGTACATTAAATATAGAAAGAGATACAGAGAGTAAGAGATAATAAAGTATACACATTAGTATTAGACATTACAATAGAAGGAGATACAGAGCGTATGAGATAAATAAAGTGTATACACATTACAATATCATTTATATATATAGAATATAGTGAACAAGAGAGTCCCTAAAACAGACCCTTGGGGGACACCGTATTTAATGTCAATAGCATCCGACACTTCTCCGTTGACTTTAACTCTTTGTTTACGATTTTTCAAATCCGATTCAAACCATAAAAGTTCATTGTTTTTAGCGCCATAATTTTTCATTTTCATTATTAAAATATCTCTGCTTACAGTCTCAAATGCCAGTTTTAAATCCAAAGCAAATACAATAAACACTTCTTTTTTTGGCTAGTTCTTCTAGATAAGGAACCATAATTTTTTTTACATAGGATTGGGCCAAGAATTCAAATCATCAAATCAAATCAAATTGATCTAAGTCGATACTTGAACTCATAAACTGAAACTGAAAATCGCGTTTGTTTTTTATTTCTTTGATAGCTTGTTTTATGTCATGTAATGCAACATTATTAAATTTGAACACACTTTCAACTTCTTGAACATGATTCACAAAAAGGGAGTTAAGGGAATCGTATTAATAATTTCGGGTATACTGGTCACAAAGAAGTTATTAAATTTATTTCCTATTATTTTGTTTTCTTTATATCTGTAGGGAATAAAACACTTTTAATTTCGCTTTTTTTTCATTTTTTAAAATTAAATTTTTTAAGTTGTTCCACATTGTTTTTTGATCTACTGAACCAGATATTTTTGACATTAAATATTCATTTTTACGTTTACACTTTATTTATCTCATACGCTCCGTATCTCTTATTGTAATCCATGTCTAATGTGTATACTTTATTATCTCTTACGCTCTGTATCTCTTTCTATATTGTAATGTGTATACACTTTTCTTACTCTCTTTACTTACTCTGTATCTCTTTTTTTTATATTTAATGTACATACTACTCTTACTCTCTTTACTTACTCCTTATATCTATAACTCTAATATCGTTTAATTGTAGTAGTAAACACTTGTGAGGGGCAATACCTAGTGATTAAGAGAAACTTTTTGTTTAGCATTAAGAACGTTAGCCCCTACAAAAAGTACCTAATCTCAGTATTTTTATTTGTGAGTGGAGAGCTTCTGGAACATTCAGCTTCTCCAAGAACCATAGTAGTTTCTATAACCCATCATTTTTGTTATATAAATAGCCGTTTGGCGGCGAAGCAAGTTAGTTGATTGTGAACTGAGATAAAGTAAAGATACTGTGTTTGCAAAGTTATAATTGAAAGTGTTGAATAAATAAGTTTGTGAGTGATTTGAATAAAGTGAATTTGTGTTTTATTTAAAAAGTGAATAAGTTTTAATTGTCGGACCAAGCCGAATATAACATTGGTGTCAGAATAAGGGATTAAAACTTATTCAGAATAAAACAGTGAACAGTGATTAAACTATTTTGTGTGAAATAGTGAAGTTAAAAATGAAAAAAAATGAGTAAAGTTTTGAAAGACTTAACTGTCCTTGAGCTAAAGGCCGAACTAAGCAAACGTGGCTTTAGTGGGGCAGGATATAAAAACGAACTCGTAAAACGGCTACAGGAATATCTGGAAGAACAAAATGAAGACCCAGATACGTTTGCTTTCGAAGTGGAAGCAAAAGTGCAAGAGGTAAATACAACTGCCATATCTGACATGATGTCTCTTCTTTTAGCCAAATTTGAAGAGAATCAAAAGAAGCAAGAAACTCAAAACAAGAATGTTCTGGAGCAACTAGAAACTCAAAGAAACGAGCAAAAGAAGGAGCAAGATAATGTTCTCAAGCAACTGGAAACTCAAAGAAACGAGCAGAAGACCGAGCAAGAGAATGTCCTCAAACAACTGGAAACACAAAACAATGATGTTCTGGAACAACTACAAGATCGGTTTGATGAACAGAAAAATCTGCTAGAAGGCAGGTTTGCGGACTTCGAAGACAAAATCAATACTCTCGATGAGCGTGTCGAAAAACAAAATTCAACGACTAATGCACGTTTCAAGAAAATAGACGACCAGATCGAAACCACTACAAGCGAACTAGAAAAAGTGCGAAAGATGAAAGCTCGAGAACCTTCTGGTGAGTGCTCAAGAAAGAGAGAAGTGAATCCTCCATGCTTTGATGGTCAGATACCGTGGTCAATCTACAAGAAACAGTTTGAAGCAGCACCGTTAACAAACGGCTGGGACGATGACGGATCAACCCGCTTTTGCGTAGACTATCGAAGGTTGAATGATGTGACCAAGAAGGATAGCTACCCTCTGCCTAGGATCAGTGATACTCTGGACGCAATGGAAGGAGCACAATGGTTCTCAACGTTGGACCTGAAAAGTGGATACTGGCAAGTAGAAATCCATCCTGAAGACAAAGAGAAGACAGCGTTCTCGACAGGAAACGGATTGTGGCAGTTCAAAGTGATGCCTGGTCTATTTGGATGACGTCATCGTATACGGGAAAACATTTGACGAACATTGTACAAATCTGAGAGCCGTGTTTCAAAGACTTCGAGAATCCCACCTCAAGCTCAATCCAGAAAAGTGTTCACTCTTCAAAACCGAAGTGAAATACCTGGGACATATCATCTCATCCCAAGGAGTTAAGACGGATCCTGATAAGGTTGACACCGTGAAGAATTGGCCAACACCACAGGACAAACATCAACTCCAAAGCTTTCTGGGTGTAGCCACCTACTATAGGCGCTTTGTCAAGAATTTTGCTGAGATCGCCAAGAGTCTACATCAGCTAACGGAAAAGGCAAAGCAGTTTAAATGGTCAGGTGAGTGCGAGCGCAGCTTTCAAGAGCTCAAGCAACGCTTGTGTAATGCACCAGTGCTGACCTACCCGACTCCAGGAAAACCGTTTATCATTGATGCTGATGCCAGCAATGTCGGGATTGGTGCTGTATTGTCACAGGTACATGATGGCGAAGAAAAGGTGGTTGCCTATTACAGCAAGGTACTTTCGAAGTCGGAAAGAAAATATTGTGTGATCAGAAGAGAACTTCTTGCACTGATTTTGGCAACAAAGCACTTCCATAAGTATCTCTATGGACAGAAGTTTCTTCTCCGAACCGACCATGGAGCACTAAACTGGCTTTTGAATTTCAAGAATCCAGAGGGTCAAGTGGCGAGATTGATTGAGAGGCTGCAAACGTACGATTATGAAATTCAACATCGGAAGGGGAAGCTTCACTCAAATGCTGATGCACTGTCTCGGAGACCATGTAAGCAAGATTGTAAGCATTGCAGACGCCAAGAAGAAAAAGAAGTGGTTACTGTCCAACGAACCAGAACCGATCCCATTTATGGCTGGAGCAACGACGAGATGAGGAAGGCTCAACAAGAGGATCCAGATATTGAACCCATCCTCGCATGCAAGGAACACCAGGAAAAACCAGAATGGGCTGATATCTCCGACAGAAGTCCGGCTCTGAAGGCCAATTGGGCACAGTGGGACTCGTTGCATGTCCAAGAAGGTGTCCTTCGACGTAAGTGGGAATCAGCAGATGGAAAGTCCTATGTAATGCAGCTAGTCTTACCGAGATCGTAGATTATGGACGTTCTGCGAGAGATGCATGATGGAGTTTCGGGAGGCCATCTAGGAGTAAACAAGACGCTAGAAAAGGTTCGACAATGATTCTATTGGCTACATGCAAGAGAAGATGTCGAGAAGTGGTGCCGAAAATGTGATACCTGTGCTGCCACCAAAGGCCCGAACAAAAAGAATCACAGCCAAATGCAGCAGTATAATGTCGGATCACCCTTTGAAAGGATTGCAATAGACGTGGCGGGTCCATTTCCGGAAACAAATAATGGAAATCGTTATATTCTGGTCGTCATGGATTACTTCAGCATGTGGCCTGAAGCATACGCCATACCGAATCAAGAAGCCAAAACAGTTGCAGACCAAATTGTGTTCAACTGGGTGAGCAGATTCGGTGTTCCATTAGAACTGCATTCCGACCAGGGAAGGAACTTTGAATCAAACATATTCCAGGAAGTTTGTGGGCTTCTTCACATCAAGAAGACAAGAACAACACCACTCCACCCACAATCTGATGGCATGGTCGAACGGTTCAACCGAACCCTTAAGGAACATCTTTGCAAAGTTGTGGACGACAACCAGCGAGATTGGGATCGACACATTCCACTGTTTTTGATGGCGTATCGAAGTGCAAGACATAGCTCAACTGGCCATACACCGTCTGAGATTTTGATGGGAAGGAACATCAGATTGGTGAGCGAAATAAAATTTGGATGTCCCACGTCGGAACCGCAAGCGGAGGATGACTACATGGATGACCTCAGAGAAAGACTCCTTCAGATCCACGACGATACCAGGTTAAAAATAAAGATGTACAGTGACCGAATGAAGACACGCTACGATATACGAGCGACAACAACAGAGTTCCAAGCAGGAGATCGAGTGTGGCTTTACAATCCCCATCGACAAAAAGGGTTGTCACCGAAACTTCAACGGGACTGGGAAGGTCCATATACAGTGATTAGCAAAATCAACGACGTCGATACAAAAAGGAGTCAGAGGTAAACATAAAGTCGTACATCGCTACAGTGGTGATGAGAATGATGGATTTGTTCGGGACGATCAATCCTAAGGAGGGGGCAATGTAATGTGTATACATTTTTATTTGTCTCATACGCTCTGTATCTCCTTCTATTGTAATGTCTAATGTGTATACTTTATTATCTCTTACGCTCTGTATCTCTTTCTATATTGTAATGTGTATACACTTTTCTTACTCTCTTTACTTACTCTGTACCCCTTTTTTTATATTTAATGTACATACTACTCTTACTCTCTTTACTTACTCCTTATCTTTATAACTCTAATATCGTTTAATTGTAGTAGTAAACACTTGTGAGGGGCAATACCTAGTGATTAAGAGAAACTTTTTGTTTAGCATTAAGAACGTTAGCCCCTACAAAAAGTAATCTCAGTATTTTTATTTGTGAGTGGAGAGCTTCTGGAACATTCAGCTTCTCCAAGAACCATAGTAGTTTCTAGAACCCATCATTTTTGTTAAATAAATAGCCGTTTGGCGGCGAAGCAAGTTAGTTGATTGTGAACTGAGATAAAGTAAAGATACTGTGTTTGCAAAGTTATAATTGAAAGTGTTGAATAAATAAGTTTGTGAGTGATTTGAATAAAGTGAATTTGTGTTTTATTTAAAAAGTGAATAAGTTTTAATTGTCGGACCAAGCCGAATATAACAATATATTGCGAATGCTAGTGTTACTTATCCAGTCTTCTTCCGAACCACTTAATAGTGCTTTCGAATACTTTTGAATTTCTGAGGTTATTTAAAAAAACCGTTGTAGAACCACTAATTTCCATGAGATTTTACCATTTTGTTTGTTACAAAAACAGAAACACTTTTATTTGTTTTATTAAAAAAGACCTCTGCTAGTAAAATAATATCACATATTTGGCTTAAATCAATTATATATTTGTTTATAAAACTTGCAAAAACAATTTTTGTTCTATATTTGAAACTAGCAGTTGCCCGCGACTTCGTCCGCCTCTCCCTCGTCCACCGGCCAGAGTATCGTCTCGACTTGTCCATCATGCGCGCGTGGGAATTTTGTTCGGAAGTTATTGTAAAATTGCATTGCAGTCAACTCTCCCTAGGTCGTAATTCTCTTGAACTTGAAAAATTTGAGCATTTTTTATGATTCCCTTCAGTTGTTCATACTTAAAGCATTCCCTTGGGTGAACTCTCCCTAATTCTAATATCTCTCTTACTTCTGCATCGTTTTTTTTCGTTAAGTAAATTTTTTTTTTCTTTAAACTGAGTATATTTTTTAGTTAAGAAGTACATAAAATTATATGGTTTAAACACAATAATCTGCACAAATAGTGCAATCAATCACATTCACAAATCAATTGAACTCTCAAAATTCTAATTTGAGCAGTTATTAGGCCAGTTTCACCTAACAACATCTCACTGAGATCTCAATGTCACCTTGACTGAGGCAAAAACATTTGGTGGAACATAATTCTCAGTTATCATTGAGATTTAATGGTTACCTTACTAATTGTTGCTGCACATATGTCAGCCACGTCAATTAGCTGAGTGAGAAATCGAATCCTAAATAATTTCATCTCAGAGATCTCAGAAAAAAATCTCAGTTCTCACATTTCCACAGATTCTTCGCTGCTATTGGTCGCAGCTTAATTTTAAGTAGAATAAAGCCTTTCTCGATTAATGGACTATCCAACACAAAAAGAATTTTACAATTCGAAATAGTAGTTCCTGAGAGTACCGCGTTCAAACGAACTTTATATTGTATTGTATTGTTTGTATTGTTTGCCGTTTTTTCCACATTTTACACAAATTCTTCGCACCTATTGGTCGCAGCTAAATTTTATATAGCTTCAAGCCTTCCTTGATAAATGGACCATTCAACATTAAAAAAATTGTTCAATTTCAGTAGTTCCTGAGATTACCGCGTTCAAACAAACAAACTCTTCAGCTTTATATATTAGTGTAGATAAGTGAATCCTTTTTTTTTGTTTCTTGTTTGTTTCGCAATATATTTCAATCACAATTGTTTCATGGTCAGTTATTTTCAGATCTTGTACAGTTTTTGTCTTAATGAACGGACTATTTGTTACAACGCAGTCAATTAATGTACCTACTTGAATTCCGCGTGATTCTAACTGGTTCATCAACGATTTGTATACACGTTTTGTCTTTTATAGTCTTTTCTAATTTTTTCTTGTAAATACTAGTAGAGGAAAGCCAATCAATGTTAAAATCACCGACTATAATGATATCTTTATTTAGATCATAAAGTTCATCCATCATATTAGAAAATTCATCACAAAAACTTCTACATCGTAAACTTGGGGATCTGTACATACCAGCAATGGCGCACGAATAATTTTTAAAACAAAAAGTATTTGCACCATAACTCCATGTTTTTGGCAATTTTTTTAACATTTAAGGCTCTAATTTCACTTCTAGAATACTAGTTGAATAAATTATAATAAAAAATAAATGCTAGTTGAAAAAAATTATCTACTGTTTTGCCTTAACGAATTCCTTTTTGATTTATATTTATAAGAATCCATATTCCCAATTAAAACCATAATTTCATTATTCAAAAACATAATAAATAAATATTATACCCAATCGAGCCTCGTATCAATTGTTTCGACCTCTTAAAGCATCTAATTCATGAATTTTTATAAGGAAAAATCACTATCAAGATGATCATATTTCTCACAAAAATTTAATAGAATTCCTTTCTGACTACATGGGGTGCATTTAGTATCCGATATTTTGACTTTAAACTTAATTACAATTTGTTCCTTGTTGTTTCTCATCTTATGACAAATCAAAATCAAATTTTATCACGATGAAATCTGAGATGATTTTGATCAATAACGTTTTCAGCTGTAAATAACTTAAATTACGAAGTTTCCAGCTGAGAAAAGGGTTAAAGCATTTGTTTGTTTAAATTTGAATTTGAAATCAATTAAAACAACAAAATAAAGAAGACAAGAACTTAAAAAAAAAATGCTTCCAAGTCACCACACGTTTCTTTTCACGCATTTCTATTTTCTCGTCACAACATTATCACAAATGTAAGCATCACCTTTAGAATTAAAGGAGAAACAAAACTAAACAAACCAATTATTTGCGTCCTCTGAAAACATTAAAGGCAACTTCTCAGTGCCACCCTGAGTGTATTGTGATTGTTTATTTAAACGTAGTTCCAGCTCATTTGTATACCCAATTGTGACGAATTTGGGTATTTATGAAATCATAAAATTTGGTAAATCTTTCGTTATGGTCATTATTTATCACATCATCGACAGCAGTGTTTCCAAACACTCAAAGATTCCCTTCAAACGATGGTAGCACTCGGATTTGAAGTTTTGAAGTGCGGTTGCATTATTTCAAAGAAATTTGAAATAGTTTTACCGAAGTTATGGAAGGAGAACTCAATTAATATCAATCAGGACTTGGTTTTTGTTCTTTGGTTTCTTCAAAGTGAATTCAATTAACACTAACAATTTGGAGCAATTTACACCCAATTCGGTAGAAATTTATTGTTGTTTGATCACCAATTCCAGTTCTTTATGTAAATGATAATTACGGCAATTAACTTTTATTAGGTTTCTCTTTATCTTATTTTAGAAACTATTAAGATTGCATAGAGAAAGTTTCGTTGATGCAACTTAACATTAAAATGTTTAAGTAGAGTAGGTACTATTTGTTTTCATAGTACGTTCTAGGAGAATTTATAATAAAAATTTATTACGGTAATTGTTTCTAATTTTCAAGGCTTATGAAAACATAAGAATAACGGCTGTACAACTCCGTATTCAAGTTCTATGATACCACAGGGAGTTCACCATTGTGAGTGAGCATCAGGTCGAAATGCTAGCAGCTTCAAGATAAAAAATGTCATTTGATGAGGAATTTGCATTCCATGGGCAAATTCGTGCATAATAGTCCTGCACTTCAAGGTGGGCCGAAATTGCCGCAGAACGATGTTCCGCAAAACAATTGATGGCAAAACAATAAACTGTAGCACTTCTACCACAACTTACAAACTTACAAAGAAGAACCAACAATGACATTGTATTTTTCCATCAGATAATTATGGGTATAACTGACGCTCCGGACTTGTTAGGCCTTATTTCATTTAACCATAGAGGAGGAGGTTACAACTTTCGTGGTAGGGACATGATTAAAGAACCTAGGCATCGGACAAATTACGGTATGCATGAGCCCTTGACACGAATGAGCAGACTTTCTAACTGCAACTCAAACTTATTTGATTTTAACTTAAGTAAAAATCATTTAAAATCGTTATTAAAAGCCAGTGTTCCACACGCTTAAGTGTTTTGTTTGTGTTATGTATTTTTAGTTGTTATGTTACTTTTATTTTGTTGTTTTGCTTGTTTAAGTGTTTGTTTGTCCTATTGTTAAAAATTTTGTTTTTCCTTTTTGTTCCTGCTTGTATTAAGTAGTCCCTAACTCTTATCTTCCTGATATTCCTACCGCCATGACTTTTTTTTATTTTATTTATTATTTCTAATTAAGTGCCGATACGACTAGCAACCGCAATTGCAATCGTACTGGGTGAAAATGGACCTAAGCGCGTGCGGTATCTGGGAGGGAAAGAGGCGTGGGAATATAAAAAAAAAAAACTTTTTTCCGAAACACATATTTTAGGATACCTACTAAATGATGAGAATCATGGAGAACGAAGCAAATTTAAATTTTGGTTCCAGTTTCTCAATGTAACCGAGGGGAGTTCGAGCAAATTGTTAATTAATTTAATTTTGAATTTTTGCAATTTATTTATAAACGGTGTTTTTTTTTATTTTTCCTTTAAAAGTCAAAACAAAACGCAGTTTTCAGAACGATGAATATATCAAAACCAGGTATGGTCTTCTATATTAATTACATTTTTGGCACAGCAAAAAACACATAATTTCTTGATTCAGTTGGGAAAAAGTTGATTATTTTAGAAATTATTGTATTATAATATTTTAATTTTGTCTGAACTAGCCTGTGCTCTGTATAGAAATTGCTTATAACATTTACCTGTTTACATCGATCTTATTATTATAGTGAATTTGCCTTAGATGGTGCCAATACAAATTTCTGTGATGAAGATCGAAAAACGATTTAAGAAAATGTGCACGACTGGGTCGTACGAACTTGCTCATGTATTCCAAAACTTAACTCACAAAAAACCATTAAATGAAATATTTATTTACCTGGAAAAAAATTTATTTTGAAAAAATGATGCCATAACATTTCTTAAGAAATTGTTGATTTTTTAACGCTGTTCGGACTTTTATTTTTCGAGAAAAAAATGGTTCTATGCGAGGTATCGTTTTGAAGGAGCCATTTTTGAGAAAATTTAAACTTTTGGTTTTTGGCCGAAAAAGTTGTATGGAGGCTACCCTAATTTTTGATCTTAAAAAAAAATGCCATGAGGGACGGAATCGCTCGACCCACTTTTTTCGACTTCTCTATCATCGTAATGTCATATTTGATCAAAATCTCAACTTTTTTTACGAATTCAATTCTTGCCATATATGTATATGTATTCTTTGTCGCAACTCGCAAGTTAAAACAAATTTGTTGAAAGCTAATAAAAATAAGGGGCGCATTTTTGAATAATCTTTCTTTTAATTTTGAATAAGCTTTAAATAAATTCTAAGCCAGTTAAAGCAGTAAAAAACGTTGAAAGTATGTACTGCACTTCCATACATATGTACGTACACATGTAAATTTCTCAATCGTTTTCTAATCATAAATTCCACTAAGCAATTGACTTGATTTTACAATTTATATAAACATTCCCATTTCATTCATATTTTCTAGAACTCGTTGAACCCATGGTCATAAAATCACACCAGCTCCCATAACTCCTAAAAAAGAAAACATGCACCCTTGCAGCAATTAAAAATTGATTTACATTGCGATATCTCCAAAACATCTCCTATCGTCCTACAATCAGTGTTTTCAAATCCGATAGCTGATACAAAGGGATAACAAGCACGCAAGCCTGTAAGCCTATCAATTTCCCGTGCCACCAATACAAATCTATCTGAATTTTCCTTAAATACGTTGTCGTGTCCAACATACCCATTACCCAATAAAATGAAAAGATATTTTATGTTCGTTGTACGAAGTCTCATGACTTGAGCATCGGTGGTAGTGTTGTCCGGCAAAGTAGGATTTTGTTACACCAACAAGCGTTCATAATTTTTAGTGCATTTGGCGCTGTTTATCTGATATTATCAACAGTGAAACAAATCAAACATTTTCAATGTCTTATCTATAAGATACATCTCTTTGTCGTTTTACGGATGGACCTTTTTTTAATTTTTTATGTTTTTTTTTTTTTAATATGTACATATTAACCTTACCTGTGGTATTTTTTTAAAGTCACATTCAATTCATAACATTGTCTTTTCATTTTAACCATAGCGAGTGATAGTTTTTATTCTTAGAAATTTGAAACAATAAAAATTAGTAATTTATTGATTTTAAGAATGTGTAAAAATACCAATTGGAATGTTAAACAAAAATATGTTTTACACTATATTAAAAAAAAAAGAAGATGGATTGTGGCTCATAGGTTGTACTTCTTTTATTCATATCCATTTTTTATTCTTTGATAGATAAAAGAACTGAGTAGGTTAGGTACCTAATGAGATCTCTCAGTAATGCAACAATAATGCAGCAAAAAACAATATAAATGTCGATTGAATGTTCATTCATGTATGTATTCTATTAGGTTCAATGTTCAGCTAAAAGCTAAAAGCATTTTGTCGCCCTATTTCGGACTTGATACTTAATTTCGGCCAACAAATATTATATACAAGTAGCTACATAATATTCTATGATTTTTGTCACTTTCTTTAATAAATATCCCTTCCCAACCCCAAATGAATATGGTAATGATACTAGAAAAAATTGGAAAAAAAATATTACAAGATTTCCATGAAATTATAAGAATATAATCTAAGAACTTGTTAGCCAGTTTTTCTTATTTCATTTGATTTCGTTGAAAATATTTACACCATATCCATTTATTTTATTTTTATTTTTGTTTTCAGTGAATTAACGGTACATAAATGGATCTTATTTAGATGTTGAACCTCTCAGCTGAATACTAGTTAGCTTTGGAAACAGGACATATATTGGTCAAATTGGTAATTATTCATTAATCATTAGCTATATGTAAAGGGTCCGCCAAATAACTTGAAAATGCTATAAAGAAAAAACTACTGAATATTTTCTCAAATTCCTTATTTTATTTGAAAGTACAATCCTTCCGGTTAATAATGGAAGATAATTCCATTCAAATGACTGCCTCCGCTGGCCATGCAGTAGCCTACACGATCGGTCCAATTTTTAAGCACATTATCGATTGTGTGCAGCTGTATTTCACCAATTACTTCACGAATATTGTCCTTTAAAGCGTCAATTGTCTCTGGCTTGTCGGCGTAAACTTGTCTTTTACAGCACCCCACAAATAATAGTCCAACGGTGTCAAATCGCAGCTCCGAGGTGGTCAAACGACATCAGCTCTGCGGCTGATAATGCGATCTTCAAAAATAGGGTGCAAAACATCGAGTGTAGCTTCGGCTGTGTGGCACGTGCGTAGCGCCGCGCCGCACAGTGGGGAAAAAGTGGAAAAAACTCATTTTTATGAAAGTTAGATTTTTTTATATGTTGGAATCATTTCTTATAGTAATAATGTTGTAGAATCAGGATATGAAAAAAATTTTCTTCAAAAAAATATTCTAGACATGAAAATATGTATTCAATGTTGAAAAATAGTGAAAACTGATGTAAATATGAGTATTTCTTAAATTTTATAAAATCGGTTAAATTTCGACTTTTCAAAAAAAAATTTTTTGTAAATATATTAAAAATAAACAGATTAACAATATGAGATGCAAGTTTGGCTTAGACATTTTTCTTTTATATTTTTTATTTTAAGAAAACTTATAATTTTCCGGAATTTTAGCTTCAAAAATGGTTTTAACTATTTCCTCTGTTTCCCTCTGTAGGCGGACATATATCATAAGGTAGTGTTGAATCTCAGCAATATTTTCCAAAAAAAATCTCATCCGAATACGTCCGAATTCGATTTTTAGAGCAATTTGAAGCTAAAAATGTGTGAAAAACGTGTTTTCGAGTTTTTTTCCTTATTCTTTAATAACTTAGAAACTATTTATTTCATAAATACAAAAACAACATTTTAAGATTACTATTGAATTCTAAAATATGGGTACCAAATTTCATTGCAATCGGCTTAGCAGATTCGAAGAAATCGCTTGTGAAAGACGAATGAACAGGAAACGCAGTGATGTTATAAGGGTTTCGTTTACACTCTGTGTACGGAACCCTAATACATATTCGTAATTGTGCTTATTTACATCATCATTGTAATTTCTTTTATGTTTTCTGTAATCTATACATTTTAACTACATTTTTAATTTTTTTTTGGAAATGATAGGCCCAGCCCTTTCGGAGATGAGGACGGGGTAAATTTGAGTGTTTTTCATATTCCTTTTTTGTTGGGTTTTCTTGAATAACTTCAAAACCATTTATCTTGAAAATATATCCTTAATTACATTATAACTGTTGTTTTTTCTGTTTTTCTGTAATCTATACATATGAAACTATTTTCTGAAGTTTTTTTTCGAAATTCCAGGCCCACCTTTTTCGGTGAGTAGGAGGGGGTAAAGTTTGGTTTTTTGCATTTTCGACCTTTTTTGTTGTGTTTTCTTGAATAATTTCAAAATTATTTGTCTTAAAAATACAAAAAAAATATGTTTGTCATTGCAGGCAATTAATGAATGATTGTACTTAATTTGAAGTCAATAGGATTACCACCTTTTCAAAAAATGGTTTTAAAATTAAATGAAATTGGAAATTAGTGTATTGAAAAATTTTCTATGTTACATAAATAACTGTGACTTCAAATTATTTTTCCGGTAATATTCATGTTATAGACGTATAACTCAATTTTTTTTTTCAAAATTTTAGGTGCAGTAGTTTCGGTGATTAGGGGGAGGGGCTAATGCCCTGGTTTTGATATTTTGGCATATTTTTAATATTTTCTTAAGTAACTTCAAAACTTGTTCTCTAAAAAATACTTATATAAAAAATATGATTGTATTTCTACTAAACACGTTCACGTGAACGTGAATGAGTGAAGAATCTAAGCTAAACACTTGTTAATGTAATGTTAAACAAAGCAGTCATTACAAAGTATCTGAGAAAGATTTCTTTTAAAATGGAGATAAAAATAAGATTTCAATAAAAAAAAACATAAAAAATGCTTCTTATTTTTTTTTTCAAACATTACATTAATTTCAAAATAAATTTCAATAATTTCAAATGATATTTATCCTTTTCAATGTTGGATTTAAGAAAAAACAAGTTTTGATTTTGGTTGAAAACCATTTTCTCTTCTTGTGGGCGTGGCAGGAGGTGGAGTTGATTCTCCTTGCTTTAGGCAATCTTTTCTGAAAATTTCAACAAAATCGGTTCAGTGGTTTGGTTTTTACGGAGTTTTTTCCATTCTCCCATACAAGTGTCCCCACTGTGCGCCGTGCGTCCTGTTGAAACCAAATGTTGCCAATATCATCCTCTTCAACATGGTCCGATAACGATCGCAATTGACTGCAACGGCCACTCCTTGCTCATTTTCGAAGTAAAATGGCCCAATTATGCCTCTGGCTGGACCAAAATCCGCACCAAACAGTGACTTGTTTTGGGTGTATCGGCTTTTCAATGTAGGCGTGCGGGTTTTCCGGCCCCAAATGCGACAATTCTGCTTGTTTACATACCCGCCAAGATCAAAATGAGCTTCATCTGAAAAGATGATTTTTTTTGGCCAAATCGGCATCTTCTCTAAGTCGATCGCAGGCCCACCTAGCGAAACGAAATCGCATTGAATGGTCAGTTGGTTTCAACTCCTGAACCGATTGGACCTTGTATGGCGTCATACCAAAGTCTTTATCCAAAATTCGTCTCAATGATGTCTCCGAAATGTTCAATTGTTGAGAACGACGGTGAATTGATGTTGATGGCGCTTCATGCACACTTTCTGCCACAGCAGCAATATTCTCGGACACATTCCGCAACACTACCATGATTTTCAAAGTAATGTCGCAATATTTCCCAGCGTTGTTCAAGCGTAAACACAACCATATTCGTTTAGCGGAAGGATAAAATTAATTATCTGTCGAATTAGACAAGAGCTAAGTGTTACCATTCACGAAATAAGCACTAGTTGAAAAAAAACCTTAGATGGCGGGCCCTTTATAAGATCAGTAGTCTGAATACATTTACAATATTCCTTCTTGATATATTTGGCGTTCTGAAAAGTACTTTAAAAGAATAGATAAAAAACAGCGTTCATAAATAGATAAATAAAATTCAAAATGAAATAATTTTACAATTTGCTCGAACTCCCTTCGGTACGACCAATCAACTTGTTAAATTGTAAGACTTAAACTAAAAATAATTTTGCTTCGTTCTCCATGATTCTCATAATTTCGAGAATCTTAAAATTTGTGTTTCAGAAAAAGGGTTTGTGTGAAAAGCACACTTACGTGCCACGGTTTTTCGGTAAAAAATTTTTTGCGAACAATCGTTATGTTGTGTCATTTTCGGCCCAACTCGAAGTGCAGGACTATTATGGACGAACTTGCCCTTATAATCTAAATAATGTTTGCAGACATCGAAAAACTGTAATATAAAGTTCGGTAGATTTTCCAGTAGTTTGTTTAAAAAAAAAACAAAGTGAAGCATTGAGTTAGGCAAAATTTATAACTGAAAAGAAGTGTAAGTACTTAATTTTTAAATCCCACTTTTTTATTTAACTGTACCTATAGAAAATTTACATATAATTATGATTTTGAACACCGCAATGTGAGGTGTTGTAAATATTGTTTTAGTGGAATCGTTTACGTTCGCCATGAGCTAAGGAACATTAAATACATAGTAAAGTAAGCAATTATATCCTGTTTATATATCAGGCAACAAAATCTTACGAAAGAGTGTTGAACTACGAACCGGGCTGTGTTGGGTTGTAATTATTATTGAAATTCGATAAAACGGCTTTTCAGTTTTCTAAATGTTAAATTTTAAAAAGATTGTTATATTTGATATTATTGATTAGTTATACGTGATATCCAAAATAAAAAAATGCTCATTCTAAATTTTTGGATAATATTGTTTCAACTTAAACGCATTACTTATTTTTTAATTTACTTTTTGTTAATTTGTCTGCCTTTTATAAGTATTGGACAAGAAAAATGACAAAATAATTTAAAAGCCACATTGTCTTCAAAATGTCTTTCGTAATTAAAAAAAAAATCTCCCGAATTCCTTTCATCCAACATCAAATTTTTATAATCTAAAATTTGGGAAAAACAAAGATGGTAATAAAAGAATAATTTACTTAAGAATCTCATTTGATTTCGAAACACACTTAAATACATACATTATTTTATGTATTTTCCTACATATATGTTGGTCTCTGTTTATATGAGTATGTTGTTCAATACAAACAAACATTAATGTGAGTGCCTACTTGTCTACATCAAACAAAAGGATTTTCGGCTCCTCCCACGCTGCCTGTTTCAAACCAATAGTCAGTCAAAAAACGTTTTCCCTTTTTTTTGTGTGTTTCGAAGTCATGACTTTAAGTGTTTTCGGTTTGTTGGTTTGTTTTTTTGTTTTGTCTGATCATTTTTTATGTAGGTATGATCTGCTGCCGCAGGAGGAAAAAGAATGGAATATGAGATACACCTTTACAGTGTGTGATGTTGTTATTCGGACTACTCCTACAATTCTTTATTCATCTTGTAACGGAAATTGGTAAGAACTTTTACTTTTATTATTTAAATTTTTTCTCTTCAGAGTCAGATTTAATGAAGCAAAATATCAGTATTTCAAACATTCCATATACCTGCACCTAAAGTAGAACAATTTTTTTTGATGAAGATGGTACTTTCGTATGCTTCCTGTTGGCCTTAATTTTTGATATTGATGATCTTCCAAATATGAAACATCGTTGTCATCATCCAAAAAAGCACATTTTTCTTATCTTTTCGAGAATTAATAAGATATTTATGGGATGCAAACGATGAAAGCATTTCATTCTATAAAAGCTGAAACAAAAAATCGAATACCAAAATACCCATCAGCGTTATCTAAACCAAATTTTTTGACCTAATGCTTATTCAAAAAGACAAAAAAAAATTAAAACAGCAATATACAAATAATAAGATACAAAACTAAACATAAATTGTATAAATTAATTGGAAAATAAAAATTCCTTTCCCGAAGGCCGAAAGCCCGAAAGTATAACGATGATAAGAAAAAAAGTCAATACAAATTCAATATCTCATGATGTTATTTAACTTTACCTGTACCTGTGTGGGGCGCATCAGTGCTCTTCGAACCAAATTCAAGCAAATACAGCATTGTTGTCGTGCGAACACTCAACCGGCAACACAACACGAACACACAAACCCACACGCTGCGGCAGGCTGGCTGTCTTACTGGATGGACGCTGGATATTGCCCGTTGCCGCTGCTGCTGCATGCCATAGAACGAGTAGACCACCGGGGGCCTCACGAAGATACTTATTCGAATTCCCCACGGATTGTTTTTCGGTGATTAGGTGCAGAACACAATGCATTCGCTGTGGCATTCATTCATAACGAGAGGCGAGCTGTCTGAATTGTCGACTGAGTCTCGGACTGGACTCTGGACGACCTTATTTGCTTTATAACTTCTTTATTTACCGACCGATTTTAAAAGAACATAAAACTTAAAAGTTTTCTGCGAATTTTTGTTCAGAATTTTTTTTGTTTCTCTTTTTTTTTTGGTCTTTTTACATTTCGTGTTCCTTTTTTTAATGATCCACTCTCAAATTCAATAGGTAGCCAGATATTGGTGTATCTTTTTAGTCTTCTGTTCTTTTTCTTTTTAAGATGCCACATTGCGAAACAAATAAGTAGGTCCAACATTCTGATAGCTTTGTAATAAACAGGGCATGTTATTGGTTTCACGCTAAGATAACAATATTAACAAAATTTATTCAATAACTGAGTTTGTTAATAACGTTTTGTGGTTGTTTTAATTAAAGAACGTTTATTAGCATGACATTGAAAACTTTTTACATTGTTCTTTCAAATATTCCTTTTCACTGTGGAATCTTAAGCAAATAATGAATACACCATCCTTCATTTCTTTATTATGAATGCATATATGTATTTTAACCAATGAACTTATCAAGACAAGAACATCAAATCACGACAATTTAATGTAAATAGAATGTTGCCGAAAGTTCTAACTTTTTATCTCCAATAAAAACAAGGTGACGAATTGGCGACGTCAAGTAAGGGTTGGGGTCGAAAGACTGGAAATCGATATTCCGGAAAGCGAAATTCCGAAAATTACTTTCCTAAAGTAGTTGATAGTGTAACGTTTTTCTCGAAAAAATCTCTACCTTTTTTTCATGAGAATCTACTCCTATTCATCTCTCAAAGTTATGGGAATTGCAGAGATAGAAATCTGGTACGTTTTTTTTTATTCTTAGGAGGTACGAAATACTGAGAATCATGGAGAACGAAGCATTAAAATTCTTTGTTCAAATAATTCTATGTAGACAATTTCCAGATTGTTTATACTACGAAAAAAAAATGCACGATTTGTTTTTTTTTTGTTTTAACTAAAACTTTGAATTTAATTTAATTGTTTATAAACAATGTGTCTTATCTTCCTGGGAAAGAAAAAGACGTCCTCTTTAGGGCGAAGAATAATTCAAAAAGAGATATGGCCTTAAATTGTCATTTTAAAATATTTGTTAACATTGAGACAGTCAGTGTTGACCAGTGGACAAAAATTTAAAACAAAAATGCAATTTTGTTGTTTCAGGCTTTGATGCAGGTTAAGCGTATGTTGAATAACTGTTATTCACTACTTATTCTTTTGTTGGTTATTTTTTCTAGATGATATTAGCGGATTTGTTTACAGCATAAAATGAAATTTTAGCCAAGGTCTTGTTGTGAATCGCGATTTAGTTCGAAGTGATTAAGCTAGTGCAAGAAAATCAATTGGTTAAGATTCATTTAGAGCAGGTATTACTCGTAATTAGATTTTTGGAAGAATTTGGAATTTTAGTGAATTATTTAAAAAAGACCTATTTTAAGTGGATTTCTTTTTGCAGTTTAGTTTAGCTTTTAAAAAAAGCTTATCAGAGTGCAGCAGAATTTTTCGTGTAGTTATGTTGTCTTACTATTAAACTTTGCGGGAAAGTACAGTTTTCATGCTATTTTTTGCAATATTCAACTTTTTGTAGGCCAAGGTCAAACCACTAAAAATCAACAAATTTATGGAAAATGGATTTCTGGCGATGAAAAAACGAGAATTGAAGATATTGACGCGAACCTTGAACGAAGATGGAAGCAATGTTCGAGGAATCAGGTTCTATTAAAGAAGCGCCACGAGGCTTGGCTTGGAAATAATTTTTCATTTCCGGACAGTATTGTGGAGTATTGTGGTATTTGTATGATGCATCATCTTATGATGCACCAGAAGCTATTCGGGGTTAACCAAAAATGCAATTGTTATATTCAAAAAAATTGTTTGTACAAATGTTTCTTTTGCCTTACATTAATAAATGCATAAATATGTTTGAAAGATTTGATTTCTTTGTTGTTCATTTTAAACGTTAAAGTTTTTGTTTGAAAGATGATAAAAACGTAATTGCGAAAAAAGAGGGTGTGGCAGTGGGCGGATATAATCTATTTATTTTTGTGTTTTAAAACTAACCTAGAACCATTAACTCTTTTAGTTTTATTTAAATAGTACAAGTAGTTCCGTAGATATAAGAAAGTGGGCTTGGCACTGGGTGGATATGGTCCATATATTTCTTTGTTTTTTACTAGTTTTTTCCTTGAACACTACAATTCTTATGTTTTACTCAAATCGTTAAAGCTGTTCTTAAGATATAAAACAGTGGGAGTGGCTGGGGGTGTGAATATAACATTATATTTTGCAAAACCTTATATGTAATACATTTATAATATTTTTTGTATTCAACTTAATCCATCTCCATACAATCGACGGACTGTGCAGTGTCTCCAAACATTTTTCTCTAATACCTACTATTGAAAAAATTTACATTCGCCGCATTATTGCGCTGAAATTAAAAAAAATTAACGGTGAACGGAAAATAGGTATTCTAAAAAAGCAAAAAATTCGAAAATATGACCCTTATTTATGAACTATTGTATAGTCAGGATACAACGGGTTGGTCAAAGTGTCGAAAATATTGCTCCTGTTCAGAAGACTGTATAGTAAACGGATCAAATCAGTCAATTGCTCGACACTCTTCTAAATAATTGGACATGCATCGGTAGGACCACATTATGGTTATTTTGCGTAAGGATCTTAGTTAACATCCATAGAAGATCAAGCTGAGTCAAGAATTGAGACGATAGACCATTTGAAGCGACTTACGTTTTCCGGTTGGGCTATGGAGCAGATGCGCAAAGATGATAAATATGCTCGCAAATCATCTTCAGTGGGAAGGTAATTTTCGGCTCAATTGGTTCGTCAATAAGCACATTTGCTTCTTAAATCACCACTTCATCCAAAACAGATTGGTCTGGTTCGGTTTGGTTTGGTCTGGTTTTCCAATAATCCAGTTATGAATGTTTTAGTGAAAATTTGTATCGTGCACTTTTTTCATTGTAGTAGGGTTGCCGAGTGGTTTGCCCCGGCTTAGCCAAGGCAACCCTATATATTCGTAAAGAGTACATTCAGACCTTGAATTTTGTACCAAATTTAGCCATATCCCTGTAGGTTTTTTTATGGTTCAAAATCATTGGCTTCTGAGGCGGTTGCCGACCGCTTCGCCCCGGTTTGAACTAGGCAACCCATAATATTCTGTTTCGTCTCGTCGAGCTCTATACTTGGACGCTAATTTTATCCATATCCCTGTTGGTTTAATTTTTGGCCAAAAACGCACTATCAGTGTCCCGTTTTACCCCTTTTGCCCCGGACTTTGACAGGCAACCCTGGTGCGCTATATTTGTCTCCAAAAACTCTATCTAATAATGGGTACAAAATCCATATCCCTATGGGTTAAGTAATCTGACGGTCGCCTCTTACTCTATATCCTGCAACAACTTCAAACTAGTACCAAATTAAAGTTTAAACATTTCTTTATTAAAAAAATATGTGTGCCACGCCTATGCCTGTTACAAATACATGGCACACACCATTTCATGTTGAAAGTCTTATACTATCACTAATATATTCTATTGAGGAAGTATTGAGGAATTGGGAATCAAAATGATTAAAAACAAAACTTTTCATTTATTTGGATATTAGACAAAGTCGGAATTTATAATATGATAAAATTTCAAAAAATTTCAAAAATTCAAAAATTGAATTTTTTTGGCGCCTACTACGATTCTCGATATCAATAAAAAACTTCTTAACTTCTTCGCCTTCGGCCAAAACTTCGGCCTAGTATTTACCGAAGCCGAAGATTTGGCCGAATGTTGTTTTTTCGGCCGAAGCCGAAGCCGAAGCCGAAGGTTCGGTCGGACACTAGTGCCATGTATTTGTAACAGGCATAGGCGTGGCACACATATTTTTTTTTATAAAGAAATGTTTAAACTTTAATTTGGTACTAGTTTGAAGTTGTTATACGATAGGTACACAAATATTTGTCATTCTAGATATAGGTACTAATTTTTAAAAAACATTTCATTCTGTTAACTGATCGGCCAGTATTTTTGCAGCCAGCTCTCACTCTATAAGTAATAGTTGCGACGCAATCAAAGCTTACTATTGCAATTGCCTTGTTGGCATGAGAACAGAAGGTTGTTGCGCTCACGTTATGAGTATTTTGTGGTATTTTGGATTTGCTCGTCACCATGAAAATGTAACCATACTACCAGCTGTATTTTTAAATAATATTTTAGTAGAATATGATAAAGAAGAAGATTAAAAATGAAAAAAAAATTGTTTGAGTGTAAAACTTTTTTGCAATTAAAATGAATATTAAAAAAATAAAGAAAAACAAATAATTTACATTATTTAGTTTATGAAAGACTTCTTTAGCAAAACAAAGGAAAATGGTAAGTTTTCTTAAACGAACTATTTCTTAGAAAAAGCATATTGCATATTTTCTTGAATGACTTCACCTTTTTATAAGTTAATTTGAAGATTGTTTATTATAGTTCAAGTCAGTATAAAAAATGTATGGCTATAAAAAAGAAAGCGTAAGAAAGAGTAAGTGTTTAAAAAAGTAATTTTTTGTGAGAGAGGGTCCTTAATTATGTATATGCAATTAAAGGTACGAAATAAATCTTTAAAATAATGCAAACAAAATTATATGTCACCGCTAATTTTTTAAAGATATCGTTGTTCAAAAAGTAAGTAAAAAAAATTTGATATTCAAAAAGTAAAAACCAAATATTTGAATATACAGTGAAGGTTGAATATATGTATTTAAAAGACAAAATAAATACCTTTCATTTGATACCAAAATCGTTTTCCTACGTGCCTTAGATCACACAATATAAGCTGTGTTTTCAAAAAAATTAGTAAAATTTACTTTCAGAGTAAAACAACTTTGAACCTAAATATCTCGAATACCCCACCAACGATTTTGGAATTATTTTCCACTGATCCACTACAGCTTTCATTTGATACCGATTTCGTTAATGAACGCACTGGGCCCAAAAGTGAGCCATGTCCTTTCCCTTGCACTCTTCGTATACACCTCACTTTTTTCAACTTGAGTATTTCTGTTAAGGATACAGTTATGTGCAAAAGCTCTCTAATCTATTGAAAATATATTATGACATATCCTGCAGCAGCAAACATCGAAAGCGCCACTCATGCTTTGAAGAAAATTTTTTAAACTTTTCTTCGTTCAAATAATTCTGCAAAATGAATGGAAAGTTGTGATTTCTTTTTCATGCTGGTTCTTCAGTATAAAATTTTGCTGTTCATGAACATTTCCTAAACAAAAAATTTCACTAAGATAATTATGGATTTCCTCTTCGCTGATGATAAATCAACATCAAAATAAAAATGAAAATAATTTCTTTGCGATAACTGAAACATTATTAGAAAGTTTACTGAAAAAATACCGAGAAAGAAAGAAAGGTACGTAATGCTCAAAAAGGTTTTTGTATTATCATTTTTAGTTCTATGACCGAAAGAGTCACCTATACCATCTGAAGAACTGGTTTGATAAAAGTTTTTGCTGCTCTTATTTAAACAATTTTTATAACAGAAGACTTAAAATTTGAATTTAATACAATTGCTATTTTTCCATTTTACTTACTGCTTAATCTAAACATAAATCAGATTTATTCTGCTCAATATCGAATCAGCTGATGCGCTTCCTTCATGATCCATTCTTCCTCTCAATTAAAGAAGTATATAGATAACATTCATGCAGGTGTGGCCGCCTCAACTTACAGACGAGACTTTTTAGCATTTTCCTTATTAAAAATAGCATTTGTGCTATACCTGCTAAATTCTTTACTGAGACAGCAAATGTTATTTCTGAAATCAATGGTGTTTTATCCAAGCATACCCGTAATAAGGAAAACCAAAATAGATTTGTTATTTTGTTTTTGAAAACTGTTCGTGCTTTACATTTTAAAAGAAAAGTATTTGTCAATTTTACAGCCCGATTCTGCAGCTGTGACGAGTCACAAGTCACAAGCGCTTGTGACTGATTTCTTTTCAGGATAGTTGTGACTCGATAACAAATAGGAATTCTGAAACAACTCTCACAAGAAAACTCACAACAAAATTCACCTCAACAAAAATAATTTTATTGTTTTTGTTTTGCGGTTTTATTAAAAGCAACATTTCTTGTGAAAAATTTGAATTTTCCAAACACACAGCACAGATAATAAGATACAGATGTCTCAGGTCTCACCCTTATGGCGAGAAATGATAAATATGAAACTGAAAGCTACCAAAAAAAAAGCTTTTTTCCAAAAGCTTTAACGCATTCACTTAATGCATTGAAAATCTATTTTCGCTCGACTCAATGTCCATAAATGAATACTTAGGCAAGGAAAAAAGCTTCAAAAAGCTCCTTGTCAGCTAAGGCGTTGTCGGTTAAGAGCAAAATATGTTTCATTTTTTTCTGCAGGGATGAGACATCTGTATAAATTTATTATCTGTGCTCACAGTTTTTGGGTATCGAAAAAAAACATAGCAAAAATCATTTCTAGCAAATGGATAATTTTCAATATAATAAAGCCATTTGTTTTCATAAAAATCGCTCTTTCCATTTGCGGATGAAAGTTCAGTAATTGGACAAATAATAAATTATTAAATCAACTTCCATTTTTGAATTTCCTGTTCACACAAATATCAAACGTCAAAAGAAAATACAAAACAACAGCAATATGTTCGTTATTACCATTGAATAAGAAGTACAGGAAGGGGTCTTATGAAAAAGAAGTGAAGCATTTTTCTAAGTAGTGTGGGTTTCACAAACACAAACGCATTACAACAGGGTTGGTCTGCAGTTGAATGGTTAATCTCAGGGGCGCCAAGCGAAATATGATTGATTCGAGATTATTGTGCATCAATTTTATTTTTCAATTTCAATTCTTTTTTGGACCACATGGTGTTTTAACGTTCAAGGTGTACATGCACGATTATTATTATTATTATTTTTTTATATTTCGTTACATTTTCTTCATTTTTCATCCTTAATTTATCATATTTATTGTCCTTTTTCGAGTCGTATTCGAAAGCGCATTCTATGAACAAACTGATCAAGTGTTAAAAAGCACAAGAAATTGTGTAGCGCCTTACGATCACCAACAAAAATAAATGCGCCCCTGAACTGGAGTTTTTGTTTTTTTGACAGATGAAAATACAAAACAACATTTGACCAATTACAGCTCAGCAAAATGACAGCACATGCCCAGTTTGACAGATGAGTGCCCCTTATTTTGACAGATGAATGCCCCCTATTTAACACCATCAGAAATTTTTGTTGCTTCACTCACGTACACTGTGCGTGTAGCTTACACCGCTTCCTGTACTTCTTATTCAATGGTTATTACCTGCTCTGATGGAAGTCACAACTTTGATATTTTTTGTGACTGTCACAAGTTGTGACTGCGTAGCAGAATACGAAAAAGTCACAAAATCAATTCCACCTTTCCTTGTGACTTGTGAGGTATCAGTGAGGTTCCGCAGAATCGGGCTGTTAAACTCAAGTTCGTTTGAAAAAATATTGTTTTATTTTAAGTTGCTGTTAAAAAAAAAAAAAAAAATACGATTAAAAAACATAAAATATTGTCTCTAACAGCAATAATAGACAAATTTACCCTATAAACAATGGTATTCCATAACGCATCAAAAGTAATTGATACGCAAACAAAAATGTAAGATCGTTAAAATCAACATTGACAACAACTGACATTCAATGCACTCGACAGTAGTATAGTTGCATTATCTATTAAGAGGAGAATGTTTGTAGAACTACAAACGTGTCACAGTTATAACAAGTTAACATCTTCGGTATAATTTAGAGTCAAGAAAATAATATTCCCCACTTTCCTTTCGTACTGTGAAGAATGAAACACAAACACAACAAAAACTAAAGTAATCAAAGTCAAGCCCTTATTCAGGTATGCTTGGTGTGTAACGAGATGATTAACCCCACTTTATACCTCTTCTTCTACTTTCCCGTCCTCTTTCGTCAATCTTTACTTGATATCTCGGATGTCCGAAGGAATTTCTGCTGACTCTTTCTCAACTTATGTATACATATTAACCTTAATAGAAAGAGATATAAGGAACATTATACAAAACATAAGCTTGCATCAGCTTCAGCGCCAGCAACACACAAAACGACCACCCGCAACCATCCTTTGCCATCCATTAAGGTGAATTAGTATAATTCTATTGGTTGGTTTAAAAATGAAGTCTAAATTCCCTTCATGGCACGATGCAGAAAGCAGAAAGCAGAGTACAGAGTATAAGAGAACAACACTACCGCAACCTCATCCACCGAATCCGGAGGACCATCAGAGACCCCTGTCAACCCGATAGAGCACCTCTCACAAAAAATTCTCGAGTGTATTTTTTGTCGATTTCTTTCTCAAGACTGATCGTCTTCATCAGTCAAAGACACTGTCTCTTGCCTCCTCTAGTTTTTTTTTTCTTATAGCTTCTTTTTTCACCTGTTTTAAAATTATACGATCGTGGAAAACTAAAATTCCACTCCAGTGCGAGTCCACACACAAAAGAGCAAAGTACAAGAGAAACAACATCCAGATATAGAATTCAGATTCAGAACATCCACTGAATTTAAGTAGTTACTATAGTACCTACTTGTTCGTTGGTTCATGGAGCATTCGCTCATTTCATCGTATCCGTTGTCTGTAATTCTGTAAGTGACAGGGTGGTAGCTGGGAAGGGGTTTGTTGAAGAATTCGCCAAAAACCACGTCATGAAAATTCGTTTAATTATGTATGTGAACCCTATAAAGTCGAGTCATTGAAAATCAAACGCAAGCAAAATTGATGATTGCGAGCAATTACATTCCAATGCAATGATATTTGCTCATACTAAATGCATTTATTATTAAATTAATTTTGTATTTAATTTTTATTTTCTGTAAACAAGATAAATTAAAAGTGTAAAGTGTAAAAGCATGAAACAAAAAATTAATTACCTTCGTTCTCCCTGATTCTCATCGTTTCGAGTCCCTTAGTCTCTTGTGTTGTACAAATCGAGTGGCCTTATTAATATTCATTATAATTAAATAAAATTGAATATTCAGATTGAACATTTTAGAATTACAAATTTCTTTTACACAAACGAAATAACATATGAATTGATGTGGCTAGGTTGCTCAGAAGAATGAGTAGTTCACTGCGTAGGAAAACGCTACGGGATCGAGCCGGCAGCTTTTTTTTTACAAAAATCGCCAGCATAGCTGAGGCCACCTGTGCGATAATATGAGGCTCTGTCTCTCTTTGTCTTATTCTGTCCCGCTAATAGGCTAGTCACCAGTGCTGCTATGTGTTTGTAGTTCGTTACAGTTACGTTAAAAGTACCTACTTTTATTTTCATGTCAATATCTTAAAGTGCACTCAGAAGAAATCGCATAAAAGAAAATTGCACGCAAAAGTATTTTCCTTCGTTCTCCCTGATTCTCATCGTTTTGAACGTCTTTTTCCAGGCCCTGTCTTTTTAGAAAGGGCTCGGGCGATTTTTGAAAAAAAAATACGTTAAACAAAATTAAAAATAATAATTTTGAACATATTTAATTTACAACTTAGACATTTTAAGCAATTCTAAGCCTCTTTTTTGAAAACCTCAATATACATATGGATTATTTTCTATTGTAATGATGATCCAATTACTTCCTAGATTCGGAATTTAAATCATCAATTGGCGTGTCCAAGCATCCCTAGAAGTGTGATCGCCACGGACATGTTTTATTTTTCTTGAATTTCTTTGAGGCTATTTGATCATTGTATTCGTTGTCATCGTTGTTTTATTTGCTTTATTATTTTTCCACTTTTCAACTTTTCCACACCAACAATGAAAATCAGCACGCTCTCACGAATCAAAATAAATAAATACACGTTTATATTTTTTCACACATTTCTCTGATCTCGCAGATATACTTATGGGATCAGCTATAGAATAAAATCTTATTCGAGTCGAAAAATATATAAAGCCACTTGATGGTCTTCGGGGGCAATAGCAACATCAGGCTACAAGCAAGAACAGCTACATGGTATTTGTTAAGTCTTCGGCGCATTTTAGCAATGCCAGACATTCTGACTATATCGGCACAGATGGCAATCGCCTTCATCTGGGGGAACAGGTTCCTTCTTCTCTCCTGATTCTTTGAAAGAAATTCAGCCTAAGCGTGGAACATGTTATACGTACGAAGTGCGGACTATACGATCGTTCGGTTCGTTCGTTGAGGTTGTTTTTGTTGTTGTCGTTGTTACGTTCATCAAGTTGGTCATCTTCGAAATACTCAAGTGAAAAAAATTAAAGCCATCTTCCAATTGTCAGCATAATACAACCATCGGTGTTGCATCAAATATGCGTATAAGATTTCAGTGGCTTATATCAAACATTTAGATATAGGTCTCCTTAATTAACAAACTTGGCAATCATTTTTCACGGATTTTTATCAGGTCAACTTTTTTCCTCGATATAATAAAATAAACGTAATCCGTCCATAGTCCGGATTGTATATTCTTTAACATGAAAGCACTGACGATACTTCATACTAAAGAATCGTTATTTAACCGAACTAGGCGAATGTTTAACTCTATTCTACACTCTGTCTTCCCAGTGATACCAACATGCAAAAAATTCAATTTCAATGAACACCGACACCTTCTCTTAAGATTATTCCGGACCAAAACTGCGTTTTTTCAAATGATATTGTTGTCCTATCGAAATGATTAAGGTGTCAATGGGTAGACTACGACGCTATTGGAGCACAATTTCAATTAAGTACTCCAGGACTCAAAAACACCAAAATCGCCAAAATCCGAACTTTTTCAAAGTGAATTCCAAGGGTTTTCGCTAATATTTCTTAATGAGCATAAAACTTCACTTCTCTCTCTCTCTCTTAGCAAGATGCATTTAGTTTAAAAATTTTCTTCTGCAGTATGTGTGGCACTTCAAGCAATTCGCATTTTCAGTTTCAGTTCGAAACACTCTTAAAGTCTCTATCCTTCTTCTAATGCTCGCCTGCGTTCTTGGCTTATAAAGGGTACTGACAAAAGCTTTTGAATTATGGAAACAAATTACTGGAAGCACATTGATCATCATTTTTATCAGCTTAAGGAATGTCTTGCAGTACACTTGGTGTGTTAACGAACATTACTTTTGTCAGCGGGATAGAAGATGTGGCTTAGAATTCTTTTTCTTATCTGTCTCTTGCAAAGTACTGAATAAACTTCCAAGAATGTCATTTGAATTTAAGGATTTGTTGAAGAGCTAAAGTCACCTAGGTCCTATTAACGAATATGTTGAAGATTAATTCCTTTTGTGATTTGTTGGTTTATTTCAAAGACCAGTGGAACAAAACTTGACAATGTTTTGGAGAAAATAAGATACTTGCTCTTGGTTATTCAAAGGCATTGTCTAAATTCTGGCATCTTGTTCTTATATCGAAAATGCGAGTTATTTTAATTTGTTTAAATGTTTTCTTGTCTGCAACTTCTAATCCTAACCGAAGTTTCCCATATTCGATTCACGTTCCTTCTCCGTGGAACTGCAAGCTGTAAAAAATGTACATTGATATCTGAATAAAACAGTTTTTGATCAACAAAAAAGTTGCAAGATTTTTGTTTTTCTCAGACGATACAAGCGTTTTTTTTTTCTTCTTCTGATCTGGACATTATGTGAAGAACGTAAAGACGTCATTATTCCCATATGTCGACCAGTGTTCCAATTCCATACTTAACACACTTGGATAGTATTCGAAGAAGAACTCTTAAAGTAAAACATCATTTGATTGTACACATCCTTGGAACACACCGTCTCGTTGTTTCTTCTGCCCAAATTAATTCAACAAATTCAACTTCTGTCGTAATGTTAAGTACAGAGATACATTTAAAAACCGTACTACGTGGATCCAACTCCTCGTTTTAAACCCCTTTCTCTTTCCCGGTGCGAGCAATATGTCACTGCCTCTCTAGCATATGGATATGATATTAAAAAGACACTTGAGTAAAAAATGTACATTGATATGAGAGGGTTTTTCTTTAATTTTTGAACATTTTTGATGCACCTATAGTATTTTTATCTGTTACGAAAAAGAATTTGTATTTATTGTTACGAGGTAAAATAAAATATTGAATGGTTTGTTAAAATTGCACACGAGTGTAATATCTTTAATTAGTTGGTATTTGCTTTTAATACACATATACCGACATAAAAAAATAGCCAAAGCTCAAGCTGTTATTATATTTGTGTACCTATCATGTTGCCTTTTTGCTTTCTGCTTTCTGCTGCTCCCAAGCACAATTCTACTAAATACCCACCGTGCCTTTGATAAGATTAATCGCACTGATCGATCGATCTTTTGCTTATTTAAGTCGAATGCATCTTTCACAATGCTGAAGAACTGGATGAAGTAGTTCTTAACTCATTCTCAATCCCCCTTGAAAACCCTCCTCCCTCCTCCCACCCCCCAACAACCCACTACCATAACATCATATCGCCAGCACCATCACCATCACCACTTGTCCACTATAGATACCTCTATCCATCTCGCCCGTTGTCGTCGTGTAGTCTTGTACTTGTCGTCGCTTGCCCTCGCCAACCGTCCAGTCTGTCGTCCATCGACAACGGTCGTCGTCGTCTTCGGTCGCCGTGCACATAAAATTATTATTTATTTCACGAAATGGAAATTGGAATGTGAACATCTTAGCATCCTATTTAAATTCAATAAAAAGATAATTAAGTATTTCTGTAGATACTTTCTTGTGTTAGTATGTAGCTCTCTATAACACGTTTATGTATTAAAATTAATCTTCTGATGAAGATGTGAAGAAACGCAGCTGGGTATCTCGCTCTAGCTTTGTCTTTGACTCTAGATTTTACTGAAATGAGAAGTAATAATTTAACAAAAACTAAGTTAGTTCTTAACGGTTTGCTTGTCGAAGGACATTTTCATTTTCAAACCTTAGTTTTTTTTTCGAAATAGTGTTCTTAGATTTTTTTTTAAATTTTTAAAACTGAAATTTAGCACAAAGTTGACGATCGAGAAAATTGCATGACCGCTGGGTTTGACTAGATTAATTCTTCACGTGTTAAGGGAATGATGATGATGGATTTTTGATAAAGGCTGACGTGCTTAGGCGTTATCACTGTGACATTAAGAAGGAGGGCACTTGACCGACTATAGTATAATAATGTGAAGAATTCTAGTTCAATAAACGAAAGGATTTGTTTTTATTTTGAAAATTTAAATCAAAACCAATTTTGTAAAAATGTAGCATTCACAGACTTTTGTTAAAACAAAAGCTTTTGGAAAAAAATTCGTACTGAATACTACCTAATATTTATGGTTGGTCCGCTTATGAATTATTTTGAGGATTACATCAGGTCAGGTAGTATTAGGTTTGTTCAATGTGCGCTCTGGGTCGCTCTGTGGCGCTCTGATTTCACACTGAGCTGTTCGATGTCGCTCTTTTTTCGCCCCGATGCACTTCCACGTGTTCGATGTGTATTCAGTGCTCGCACCGGGAGCGCTCTGAATCGCCCAAAGTTTTTTTCGGGGCGAGAATTTCGTAGCTGTTCGAATCAGCTGTTGCTATACAACAAAGAGAAAAGAAAAACAGAGCACTACTAATGCGTTCGATGTGAAACCAAACCCAGAGAAATTTTTCAGGTTTTTGACAGCTCCGTTCAGGGTAGGTAGTGATAAGCACCGGAGCGCCCCGGGGCTGGTAACATCGAACGAACCTATTATTTAGGAGGTGATATTGTTGATCATGTTTGCTAGTTTTCGTTGTAAGCATTTTTACATTTTATGATATTACCTATAGAATAAAAGTTAAGGTGTACGCGGTTGTTTTTCTAAACTCTTGTAATTCGAAATGTCTTCTGCAAAATGAAATTTATGGAAATTTTCCAAGCAACACAATCGTCGCAACATGAGTGGCTGAGAGTGTGGCTTTCATCTAGGAAGCCAAAAAATTAACAACACTTGCATTGGCTCAACATCATCGAGTGAATAGATAACAATGCGTCATTCAATCTTCGCCTCCCATATTCATATTCGAAACAACAAGTACGGTGCAGTGCCTTAGCGCCCATGGCATTAACGCCCGCGGGTGTTAATTCCAAAAACAAATGGAATTTACCCCCGCGGATATTAATTCCTTTTTTAAATGGAACAAACACCCGCGGGTATAATTCCTTTTTTTGGTGGGCTTTAATTCCAATTTTAAGTGGAAATAAAACCCACACGTGAAACAAATGGTGACGTGAATAACGCCCGACAAAAATTAGACCCTTACAAGGGTTGCGGTCTTATTTCCATTGCAACTTAGAAATAATGCCCGTAGGGCCTTATTTTGGTTTTTCTGTTTTGATTAGAAACTTGGCGCAGGGAAACTCGTCCCGAAGTCAGAAGTCCCGAAAATGGTCTACGGAAATTCTGAGCCACTCGAGGGACTATTACCCACTATGGCGAGTCATAAGTCCCAATTAATTTTCACTTTTCATGGGAAAAAAGTCCCAAATGAAAAAAAAAGTGAAACAACGAATGTTCATGCTAAACAAATAAACAAAAAACTTAAATTCTTGTATGTATACACATTGAAATAAATAGGACCACATTTCTTTATTCGCTGTCGACAAAATGGTCAGAGCTGTTTCATTTTATTTGGAAAAGTAGTTGTTCTACACATCCTGTATTGCAAAGAAGGATTTTTGCAAGCATTTCAATGATTCATTTTCAGCATCTTTTTGAATTTCGACCGAGGATGAAGCCGATACGAAAAATTCAAGATCGATTTGATTTGATTGCGAGCGAAGCGATTGGAAAAAATTCTGCCCAAAAGAGAATCAATTTGGGGTGTGAAAATAAAAAAATTCACGCGAATTTTTATATTTTCACACCCCAAATTGATTCTCTTTTGGGCAGAATTTTTTTCCGCTTGTGTCCATATATCTTTCAATGTAATTGAAACATTGGTGATGACATTTTAGGTGATAGATAGATACAATAAGATGAAATTGGCTTCAAGTATAGTGTTTGTGACGTTTAATTTGTTTCTACTCACGTGGCCAAGGTGCCTAGAATGCCAGCGCAAGTGTTCACATCCGAGGGTGAAAAGATCTCTTCCAAAAGAAAATAACACTCGCGGTTGTTAGTGCCAATTTCAAATGGCATTAACACCCGCGGGCGTTAGTTCTTTCTATTGCCAAATCAAAAAGGAATTAACACCCGCGGGGTTAAATTCCATTTGTTTTTGGAATTAACACGCGCGGGCGTTAATGCCATGGGCGTTAATGCACTGCACCAACAAGTACATAATGCACCGTACAACCACCGTGACATATTTGGTGCGTTATAGATAAATATAATGGCTTAAACTAATTTATTAAAAAAGCACTCCCCTCCTATGAAATAACTGAATTTCACAAAAAAGAAACAATCAATGATTACAAAATTTTTTAATGAAGAATCAGTTTACTTCGTTCTCCATGATTCTCATCCTTTTGAGCATCCTAAAATTTCTGTTTGCGCACAGGATGTGGCTTGATTCGGAGTCGATAAAACCAACCAACCTTAGGTTGGATCTTAAAAATATCGATAAAAACAGATTTCTTTATATTTTCGAGATGCCTTGATATTTTTCACATCAAAATGCTTTCTTACTCTAAATTTTCCTACTGAAAAACTTGAGTAAATTCTCAACCACATCAAATTTTCTAAACATTCTAAGCGGTTTCAACTATCATACTAACTCAACGAACAAGATAAAGCAATTTATGACAAAAATGTTTCTTCAAGCCATCGATTAAAGTGTCGTTCAACGCAAAGAATTCCACTTTGGCATGCACATCAATTTACTGACATCCGACGTAACATCATCCAACCATAGATATAATTAATTACAAACCTCAATATAGAAATTCTTTAGAGACTCACATCTCAGCGCTTAAGGAACTGACCTAAACTAATATCTTCCAAACAGACAGACTGACAGACAGCAAAATAAAAAGAAAGAAAAAAAACTACACATAAGATGTCACACAATCACTTAGATTAGAAAGAATGACATCACCGGGCAAAGGCAAGATGGTAACGGTATAATCACATATCCCTAAGCATTTCCAAAAAAAAGAAGAAATTAGTATTAATTAAAATTTTTACTGGCGTGTGGCAGACAACGACTGCGGTTCTTCGGAAACTTTTTTCCATTTATATGATAAGTTCTGATTAGTCATTTGATATGGCAGAATATGTTTAAATTGTTCGACATATTCAATCTGAATGTGAAAACTTGAGGAAAAAAATATAAAAAATGTGAGAGATATCAGATATGAAATGGAATGATGTTCAGATGTCAGATAGAAGGACAAGTTTAATGTAGCTGAATTGAAAGCATGGCTTCGAATATGTTGTCTACGATTCTGTCACTGTCAAATGAGATGTGTGTGAAATTTTTAATTTGATTTTTGTTTTAGGGTCAGAGAGAATGTTAGATTGGAGTTGCTTGACTTGACTTGGGTATTTCGTATTTGAGTTATGCTGTGCAGATAATTTTTGACATTTTTTGAAATTAAGAATTAATCAAATTAATTTCGCTCTAACATGTGGAGCACCAGAAAACAAACATGTGGCAGTGCGAATTTGTTAATATGACTAAATTTAACAAATATGTTACTATCAAACAGAATGGTTCACAAGCTTTACAATTTTAGTATTTTCATTTTCGAAAAATTAAATGAAGAGTGGTGTGAATTTACTTTTATTTTACCTACTATTAAAATTTAGAAATTCATTTAATCCTACTAGGTGGGTTAAACAATTGAAACTTAATTGAAATTTAGGAAATCTGTTCAAGTCAAGGATGATGACATTTAAACAAAATTAAGGGATTTTATGGATTCAAACCATCTGAGACATGACCTGAGCTGAACCTATACTTAACCGGCTGAAGCAAAACAAAATCGCTGTTGCCTGATCGTACCATCACTTCGCCAACAAATCTATTAAATTATAGTGAACATTGTACAATATTTTCTACAGGCAAATAAAATAACAAATAAAGGTCGTCTAAGACAGAATAGCCAGACTATAGAATCAGAACTAGCCAAATCAGGAGGTATGAGGATTCAGACATACAAATTTTTTTATAGACTTCGCTAAGACTGACCTGCCTCCTCTTCAATCTGGCGTTGGAAAGAGCAATCCAAGTCTATGTTACAATATATAACAAGGACTAACGTCACCAAGTCCACGCTATTGTTTGCTTAAGCCGACAACATCGACAACTTTTGAAGGGATCCACAAGTTGTGCAAACCTCATTTATATATTTCGAGCAGACGTTGACAAACCTGGGCTACTTCAGTCTGCAGAAAAAGTTTGCAGAAGAAGGTTTAAAGGTAGAGGAGCACAAGTTCAAAGTAGTACAAATCCTCAATTACCTTGGTTCAGTAGAAGCAGCCGATAGTCGATGGCCTCTTTGAAGGCTCCTTATAGCTTCTTTATAAGACTATAGTCTTACAAATACCAATACATAGAGACCCGAGATTCGGGTGCTAAAACAAAGACACTCTGAGTCGCGTTCGAGAAAAAAATCATTCGAATAATAGTTGGTCTTATTTCAAGGAAGGAAGGATAATAATGAGCTATATCAAGTCCACAGCGAAGGTTTCAGACAGAAACGGGCCGGCGCGAAAAGAAAAAGGAAATATTGTGAAATGATTGTATCGACCAGGACGCCCGAAGCCTTTGACGGCGTCGGCCATCGATCGGTATGAGTGAGAAAAGTAGTTGAAGGAGGCCCTCATAGTATCCAAGATGAAGGCAAACATTTCATTGACCAGTCCGACGATCATAATGGGCCATCAATTGCGCTAGGTATGACTTCCTCAAACAATGATAGCAAGTTTAACCTAACCGACCGCCGTGCGTCGGTCGATGCTGATGAACTTTGAATTGACTGCACCAATATCTGGAAACACCTAAACTAACCTTAAATGATACATCCGACGAATTAAAACACTTTAGTTTTTGAACTGTTTTTTCTAGTTCCATTTAGTTTTTTTAGTTAAGTTTTGAGTTACGGTATTCATTGTTTTCAAAACTTTTCAATACACCTTGTTTTTTGTTAAAAATAAAACGTAGTTCAAAGTAGAAATTCTTGAATGAATAAAGGTGTGCATATTATGACGCGGTTCCCAAACGGTTGTGTTTATTTCCAATTAAATAAACTTTGTTTTAAACAAAACACACCTTAAAATTATGAATGGTTAGGAACAAAACAATAACAACAACAATTTTATTTTTGAAAAACTAATTCCCATTCCATTTACATTTTTTCTTATAAATAAATTGCATCGCCAAGCAGCAAAAGCACCAAGCCCAACACACAAAAAGATTATAATGAAAAAAAAATAATAATAATATCTGTTTTGCCAAAATTAGCAATAAAATAGTAAATTTATAATCAAACTGGTTAATTCTATCAATACTTATCTATCTATACCTAAATACTTATAGAGAGAACAACATCACATAAAAACAAGGTATGGCTTTGGTAGATCAAGCAGCAATAAAATATTAGCAATAATTCAGCGTATTGTCTGTTTTGCATAATTATTTAAGTTTCATTTGAATAAATTTATACTTTGCTACGCACGTACACCTATACTATAAAGCCGAATGGTCTATGTCGATCCTAGACTTTCTGACTACAAAACCATTTACCTAGTTAGCTTTTTTTGTGTTCATATACGAAAAATATATAAGGGAACCGATAGAGGCAAAGGGGATATTAATAATTTGTATGGATAAACATTCTGACTCTGTTTGAACATCTGTGGATGTATTGCAAAAGAATCGTGTCTAAAGAATGAATGTTGTATAATTTTATTACATTTTAAATCTGTAACGGGAAAGTATTTGAACTTTTTAAAGGTTTGAATTTAAATATGCTATTCAAAAAAAATTAGAACCAAAAGTTTGGATGAAGGACAGTTTATGAATAAATTAACAAAAAAATAGTAAGTATACGACGCAGTGAACCCAACAGAAAAATTACATTACAACGCACTAAGTATTTCTTCTTTGACACTGACTGACACTGAGAATAATAAAAACTGTTTTTAACTGGCTTAGCTAGTGACCGTCTTTTTATCATAGATTAATTCCATATAAACTTAGTAATTACTTAAACCAATTGATGTTAACATTGTTTTGGCACTTCGAAGTAAAATGGCAATTGGCTTACAATTTTATGATTTCATAAGACAATAGATTAGACAAAAATTTATTTTGAGCAAAGTAGACATACGGAAAATGGAATGCTTGTTCAATTTAAGTGTAAGTTCCAGTTTAGATATAAAATTATAAAATAATGCCCATTTGGAAGACTTTTACTTCCTCCACATTTGAATAGGCTTTTAATACTTCATATAAATTAATTGAATTAATTAGCTAAGGAAAAAGATGTTTGTATTTTAATAAATAAGCGTTTTTTAATTACTCAATAAAAAACTAAGAAACACATGGACTTCAGAAATATATGTAGATTAATCTATTTTATAAATGAAGACAAGACAGTGAATCCTTTCTGACGCACCAATTAGTTAATTGAACAGCCATAGAGACGGAATACTGCTTTTAAAAACAATTGTTCTCATATTAGAGTATTAAATTCCAAATCAAGAAACAGAATGATGTAAGTAAAATACCATCTAAATCAGAAACAAAAACTTACATTGGAAATAAGTGTTATGACGCTAAATTGGAACTGTTAACAAACAGATTTATTCAACCGTTTTTACAAGCTTCAACGAAGTTCTTAGCATTATATGTACCTATTGTTTAAAACTTGAAACCCATTTTTAAAACATACATTTACCTAGGAATGTTTTTGATAGTAAAAGTGATATTCAAGGAAAGAGAATCCAATAGATATTCTCTTAAAATCTATTAAGTTAAAACAAAAACAACTAATTGAAAGAAGTTGACAACATTTTTTTTAAATACTTTAAAATAGTTAATTTGAGATTTATCTTCAGAACAAATTTTTTTTTAATAATACAAACAAAGTTTATGGAACAGAGTTTTGAACGTAAATTAAATTGAAAATTACATTTAATTCAAATTCGTTGAATTATACCTATCTATTGAATCTTAAATCCCGGATAACGAAATCCCGCAAAATTTTTCCTTGGGGGATTAACTACTATTTAGAAAAAGAAATAATACTTTTTTTACGGGATTCTCCGAAATTATCTTTTCGTATTGGAATGAATGATATGCAAAATTGTTGTTTTTTTTTTAATTATGTTTCTTTTGATATTGGGTTGAGAACAATACATTTTTTACATTTGTTTTTGCTTTGAGGTACAGGAACCCTAGACACTGACGTTCTGCTTAGCAGCCAACGCACCTTACCACAGGAAGATATAATACAGAGTTTATAAACAATTAAATAAAATACAAAGTTAATTATTCGCATGAAAACTTTGTATTTTATTAAAAAACCATCGACGAATCCCCCCTTAGCATGTACAATATGGAACTGACTGATTTTGATTTCCCAAAGAAGCAAAAGCTTACCTATATAGAAATATTTGAACGAAGAATTTGAATGATTCGTTCTCTATGATTCTCAGCGTTTGGTGTCCCATAAAATGTTTGTTTTTGAAAAGGGTGTAGCCTTATTCAGTGCTGTTAGAAAAATCGAAAAACGAAGCTTAATATTCATAACTTTGAGTGACAAAAAGGAGTAAATTCTCATGAAAAATTGTTAACATTTTTCCGAGCTAACGTTGCACGGGTAAAAGACTGCGGAAAGTACTTTCCGGGATCTCGTTAGCATGGATTTCGTTTTCCAGGCTTTCGTTTCCAGTTTTTCTACCCCAACCCTCATTTGTCGTTTCTGTTTCATCCATCATCCATGCTAAAATTTCTAAATATTTATTCTCCAGGAGATTGGAGAGAGTTGAAAACAATTTGTAGAGTCGACTTGCACAAAATACAGAAGTCCTTAAGAAAAATTGAGTTGGAACATAAATTCTGTTTCATGTAAAAAGTAAGACAGACACAGCAGTCAAAAAATATTTTTTAAAGATAACACCAGGTTACACCATGAAATCAAAAAAAATTGTATTGTTTTAAAGTTTTTTGCCATTTCATCCACGGGTCTGTGTATCCAGGCGTTTTTGGCTCCTTGAATTTCTAAACGGCTTGACGCATTGAGGGCCTACAGTTACGTAGATCAGGATAAGCAATGAGGAAGATACCCTGTTGCACTCACATTTAAATCCCTGAAAACTAGAAATATGATTAACTAGCAGTTGTCCGCGACTTCGTCCGCCTCTCCCTCGTCCACCGGCCAGAGTATCGTCTCGACTTGTGCATCATGCGCGCGTGGGAATTTTGTTCGGAAGTTATTGTAAAATTGCATTGCAATTAAACTTGAAAAATTTGAGCATTTTTTATGATTCCCTTCAGTTGTTCATATACTTAAAGCATTCCCTTGGGTGAACTCTCCCTAATTCTAATATCTCTCTTACTTCTGCATCGTTTTTTTTCGTTAAGTAAATTTTTTCTTTAAACTGAGCATATTTTTTAGTTAAGAAGTACATAAAATGATATTGTTTAAACACAATAATCTGCACAAATAGTGCAATCAATCACATTCACAAATCAATTGAACTCTCAAAATTCTAATTTGAGCGGTTATTAGGCCAGTTCCACCTAACAACATCTCACTGAGATCTCAATGTCACCTTGACTGAGGCAAAATCATTTGGTGGAACATAATTCTCAGTTATCATTGAGATTTAATGGTTATCTTACTAATTGTTGCTGCACATATGTCAGCCACGTCAAATAGCTGAGTGAGAAATCGAATCCAAAATAATTTCATCTCAGAGATCTCAGAAAAAAATCTCAGTTCTCACATTTCCACAGATTCTTCGCTGCTATTGGTTGCAGCTTAATTTTAAATAGAATAAAGCCTTCCTCGATTAATGGACTATCCAACACAAAAAGAATTTTACAATTCGAAATAGTAGTTCCTGAGATTACCGCGTTCAAACGAACTTTATATTGTATTGTATTGTATTGTTTGCCGTTTTTTCCACATTTTACACAAATTCTTCGCTCCTATTGGTCGCAGCTAAATTTTATATATTAGCTTCAAGCCTTCCTTGATAAATGGACCATTCAACATTGAAAAAAGTTGTTCAATTTCATAAAGCAGTTCCTGAGATAAGCGCGTTAAAACGCAGAAAAATGTATATTTTTTGCCGTTTTTTCCATATTTTCCACAGATTCTTCGCTGCTATTGGTCACAGCTTAATGCTAAATAGCTTGAAGTCTTCCTCAATTAATGGACCATCCAACAGAAAAAGAATTATACCATTCGAACCAGTAGTTCCTGAGATTACCGCGTTCAAACGAACAAACTCTTCAGCTTTATATATTAGTGTAGATATAAAGCTTATTTTTTTACACAAAAGGAAATTTGCTTTTCTTAGTTTTTTTTATGTTATTTCATTTTACGCACTAGGTATTTATCATTTCACAGATAATGATATAAATATGTTAAAATTGTGGTTGCTCTTCCAATGTCACCGTAACACTTTTTCGTACATTTTTTCAATCAAAAAAACCATAAAAAAATCAGTTTTATCCTGTTATTATTATTTTTCGCATGCTTTTATCAATCGCTTTTAATGGTTGAAAATTTGAAATTTTATTGAATTGGTTTTAATATTTTTGGCATGGCTCCCATTCAAAACTTGTTGATTTATGCGATTTTTTCGAGAACAACTAACACGCGTTTGATTAAATATAATATTCCATACATGGTGTAAGAGATATGGGGTTTCCCTTTTCGAAAGATGACACCTTTATTTTTTTAAATGAAAATTATTTATGATCAAATCAAATATTATATTATGAATTTAGTACTCTTAGAGCCGATTTTGCAATCATCAGATAAACAAGCAGATAGTGTTTATTCGAAAGATAACAAATTACATATTGGATTGTTTAACCGTCAGATAGACTTTATCTGACAAATAATGCTCTTATTTATTCGAGCGGTGAATACTCAGATATGTTTATTTGCCAGTTTGTTGTTTGTAGATTTTTTCGATGAATGAAAAATCGGCTATTAATCTTAATAATGCAATGAAGGTGAAGCGTTTGTTTGATAGCACTAATCTCAGGAACTACTGGTTAAAATTGAACAATTATTTTTGTCTGGGATAGTCCATAATCGAGGAAAGCTTAAGGCTGTACAAGGAGACCTAGAATATGCTGTTTCGCCATTAAATAAAATGACTCAAAATGAATTGAATATCTGTGTAATGAGTAATGACATTTCTTCAAGTTTATTTTAGTGGGTGGCTAAGCAACGAGTGCAGGGTACAGTTATACTAAATAGGGAACAGCAAGTAAATCTCCATAATATGGTAATGAACGCATAAGGTTTCGTACCTTAGGTATCAATTTAACGTCTCAGCTACTACTACTACGGTATATTGAACTAATCACAAATCGTTAAAATCCTTTTTTGTACATACGTACTTCAAAATCACTCCTGAACTTTCACAATTATCGTCCTATATGATCGTAAACGAATTTCAGAAGGATATTTTGTCTCTTGTTTCGTATTTACCAAAGGCAGTCAAGGTACCAATTTTGAAAAATATGTAAGTACACGGCTTTTGAAATGAAATTTCTCCAAGTCCAAAATATAATGAAGAACTGACATTCAACTGACTCTCGAACAAAAAATTAGCTACGAACTTGGTAATTAAAAAATAATATTATTAAACCCAACTATTTTCCACGATTTTCTATTGTAGGTCTAACAAACCATTAAGCGTACTGCATACAATGTTTCCTATATTGGAAGAATCATAAAAAAACTGACCAGTTAAAATCTGAATGGTACAAAAACACGAAACGAGAAAAGGATAATCGAAAAGCGAAAAGCGAAACCTCAGGTTTTTATCTTCAAATCCACTTTATAAACTTTTTCGGATTGATGATTTATATTGCAGGAGAGATATCTTTTAGGAAACACATCTCAATGGAATGTGTTTACTTGTTGCTCATGCACAAAAATGAAGAAGAGACAAACAAGTAGAAAAAAAAATTCAATAAAAATCAAGAAGATGAAGAAGATGTAGGAACAACAAAAAAGTATCTTATGGGTCTCAAAGTCGCGATCAACATCCATCCATCCATACTATATAGAAAAAAAGTATCTTTTTTGTATCATGCCAATCGGTGTGTTGGTATAAGTGAGTGTCAAAACTCTCATTCACTCCCTCTTTCTCAATCTCTCATGCTCTCTTCACAACGACACATATACAGATATAATACACTCACCAACACAATTTCAATTGCAAGATCGACAAAACTACAGAAACCAAAGGAAAATCAAACAGACACAACCAAACAGAAGGCCTGAGAAAATATCTTTTAATACAAACACACACAAGTTAACAGGAGTCACGGAACTCCAACGATCAAACAGCCCCAGAGCACAAAAGCAACATCAACATGAACATCACAGCCATCCAGCCCAGCAGCAAGTTAAACAACATGAACAAGTGATCACCCAGCAGCAGTAGCAATGTGTACACTGGCTGCTGGCCGCTCTGATGTCTGTATAGACCGTTTCCAAAGCCATAACCAAAACCAAACGAACGAGACTATACACTTTGGATTATTGAATCAGGTAGACAGATAGGCGTTAGTCGTTCTACAGCCCTGATCGAGTTTAAATCTATTCCGTTGAGAGGAGATACATTCGCTTGAATTTAAGTTTCAAAAAAGTAAAACTAAAAACAAGATACACCAATACCACTCTTCATCACTCTGAGCTGAACTCAAATACAAAAACGATACAATTAACGAAGAAGTAACAAACAAACAAAAAAAAGCTTCCAAAATCTGAAAAGTCAGCTTAGAGATACAGTATCTTTTTCACAAATTTTTTAATAAAAATTAATTACTGTGTCATATTAAGAAGAGAGAAAAAAAAGTTGCGCAAGTTTGGAAAAAAAAGATTAATAATCGTGTTTGCATCTACTATAACCAGAAATATTGAAGAGAAACAAGTCGTTGTCGTCGTCGTATTATTCGTCGTTGTTGTTGTCGTCTTTTTGAATCGTCGTTTTCGTACAAATGAAAGCAAAAATAAGAATTATTTTCCGTGATTTCCGAATTCCAGCCGAAATTTAAATATTTTCTCAAATTCACAATAATTGGATTAAGTATATAAAACTACCCACATCCAGTCGCAATTGATTTGAAAATGATTTCGTCGAACAAGTTGATTAACCAATTATCAAAACAAAATATACTCCAGTGCACTTTGTTAAATCTTAAAATATAATCAAAAGAAACAACAATAATAATAAGAAAACACTAAAGTGAAAATATTTTTTTCCTACATATAAATGTCTTCAACTTCAACTACAACTACCACAAATGCAACAAAAAACATCTCACAAATCAGCTACAAAAACAACAACTGTGAAGAAGAAAAAGTTAAACGAAATCAAAATAAGCACATGAATTAATAAAACAACAACACAACAAAAAAAATAAATAAAAAAAAATATTTTTATAGTTACTGATATTTTTCCATTTTTTTGTTTGTTTTCCATCGCCATCGCCATTCCATTTTTTTTTACAATAAAAGGAAAGTGTCAAACTCAAATCCGAAAAAAAGTGTAAATCATTTGTTAAGCGAGTGGAAAATTCTCAAGTGTTGTTTTGTTTAAAAATTAAATCAACTTTAAATAAGTGACAAAAATTCACACAACTTTACATCTCTCGGATTGTCACATTTTTGTTTTGTGTTTTAATGCACCTGCTGTTGCTCTTGCCACTCTGGTTGTTGCTGCATTATTGTCATTATTGCAGAGTCACATCCATCATCAAAGTGAAAAGAAAATACACAAACAACAAAAACAACTATTGCGTATCTATATCTGACATGATTGTAACAGTAATTAGTGATCATAATTATTTCATAGATGCTGTTTGGCATTTTTGTGACAATTACTATTGTAATAATACAACAACGACAAAAAAAAGTTTTTAAAAACTATATATTTTTTATATATCACTATCGACGGAAAAACAAGCTTGATTTTTGTTCTAATTTTTTAGTAATCGTTTAAACAATAGAGTGTACAATTTTTTCCTAATTTGAAAATCCAATAAAACAAAACAAATATAGTAACAGATTCATGGAAACGAAAACTTTTGTAAATGAAGTGTAGAAATTAATTTTTACCTTGTTAATATTAATTTTAAATATTTGAAAAATATTTAAACACGCGCACGCAGACAGAACAAGAAAACATAAGACTGAGGTGAGTTTTTATTTCTTCCTTATTACCTTTTTTTTCAAACAACAGTAGTTTAACAGAATGACATTCTGTAGATACATCACGCACTAACATCACGTTTTTCACACATTTCTTGTCTCTATATACATATTTCCATCATTGACTTTTATTGAAAAACAATTACAAGATATAAAGAAGAAAAAAAAGTCAAGTTTTGTTTAAACTTGATGTGGGCATAAGCTCATAGATAGATAGATAGATGCAATATCTATCTTAATTCATCGTCTAGAGTGATTCTGAGAGATGATGGAGAGGAAAGAGTTGTTGCAATCCAACCTCTATAAGTAATTGCAATGAGCTCTCGTTCTTCATTCAAAAAATAAGAAAAAAAAATTGTATCTTTAAAAAATAAGAAGCCTTAGACTGGTTTCGGCTGGATAGATTGTTGTTAGTGTCTTTGAGCTTTGTTCAACAAACCGACGACGTTGACAACTCTTTTTTCTTATTTTTACTATATTTTGTAGCTTGTTTTTGTTGTTGTTCTTGCTTGATCAATATTTTCCAGAATTGTTGTACCTATTTTATTTTTTTTACTCAAAACAAGCTCTAAATGTGGCTTTTAATTATAAATAAAATATTTTGTATACCTATCAATGACATAGATAGCTATATATTATTACATGAGAGGGCATTAAAATTCAATTCTATTTTTACCTCAATCTACCTATAAAAAAAATGTTGGTAAACACGAGTGTTAAACACGACAGTTCTTATAACATCCACTTGAGGAAAAATTTATATTTAAAATTCATAACTTTTTCGTTTGTATTGATAACTAATTTTCTAAGTTGTCTTGTACCTTTGAGATATGTAAATTCCTTGTTTTTATATTTTGGTTTTGATCTGAGATATAGTTATAAATCTTTGAAAAGAGTATATCTGCTGCTATCTGTCAATAACATGCCTTGAGAGAAAAATAAAGAAGAAAAAACCTTCATACCTTTTATAAAAAGGTAAATATTTTTCTCTCTTACTCATTCAATTTGGAGAAAACAACGATTTCCCGATCTTTTTCTTTTCACTGTGTCTATAGTTAGAATTAAATTCTTATGTGAACTGTTTTATTTTTGTTATAACATTTTTGGGCGCCATTCGGTCAGTGGTTAAGTTTTTGTGGTTTGATTTTTTTTAATATATGTGTAGGTATTCTAGACTTTGAGAGATACAATAATTATATTGTTTGAAAGATGAGATAATTTTCAATTAGATACATTATTTTAATTTTTTTCTTTGGGTTTGCCATATTCACATATCATTCATTAATGATCATGAGTGTCATTTTTTTTTGCTCTTGGCTTCTGGAGTTTAAATGACAATACTTGACCCATTGCATATAGTTAGGGTCAGTGCTTTGTGTGATGAATTGAATTATTTGCTTTAAGACAAAAAAAAATGGAAAGAGGAGTGGAAAATATTAATTGAAGTTAATGAGGTATATTGACATGAAATCTTATAAGACATGCATATGAGACATGCATTGAGGAAAAAAGACAACCAGCTGTGACGTTGTTGGTGATTGTTATTCTACGTTTTCAAAACTTAGTTGTAAAAAATTTGTCTTAACACTTGCTCGGTAATGTCTTCGTTAGAGGCGAAGTCTTCAAGATATTAGAAACCCCATATTCGCTCTTAATGTTAATTTAAGACGATTACCGGATTTCGATGGCGAACCTAGTTCTCAGTCCCACGATTTCTGTTTTTCACTGAACACTTATTTCTGTTTAATGCCAGTTATAGCTATAATTTAAATGAAGTCGTGAAAATGTTTGAATGGATGTTTGAAAACGTTTTTTTTTTATTAGGGATGGAAGTACCAATTGTTAAACAATTCAAAGATTAGTGAATCCAACTCCTTCAATTAACGTCTAAGACTCAAGTTGGTCGAGAGTAGCTTGTAGCTACCGTTAAAGATTATCTGCTGCCATGCAGACGGTAAAACAAGAAATCCCTCTTGGGCAACACGGTTTAGCGAAGTGGTTAAATGGCTTCCTACGTGGCCAAAGTTGAGCTGGGAGGTTGACTGGAGTACAGAGTTCTGGTGATTCCATGTTTTGTCGACATCACCAAATAGGTGAAACAGAATGAGTTAAAGTGTGAAGTAAGAAATTTTTTTGGGTGGAAAATTGAGCTGACATCTTAAAAACAAAGACACAATGTCGACTGTTTGATATTTGCTAATAAAGGACAGGGCTAGGCCACAAACGAACATAACAACGCATGTTATTTGAAAAAATGTTGGGTCTGAAGGTAGTCTTGACATCTTAAGGATAATGGAGAATCGAAAGATTGACTGCCTCTTTTTTCTCAAGTTTGTTAATCAATATTTGTCTAAGAGAGTTTGTGAATCCCCTCTTATTTTTTTAACTATGTCTATCAAATTTTCATTTAGTTCTTTTTTTTCCAAATTGAATTTCTTAATAATAACCTTATACTAATTTATAAGAATTATTTTCTTACTGTATAGGTTGAAATTGAATAAATAAATAAATAAATAAATAAAATAAATAAAATAAATTTGTGGCTGATTATCTTTGAATCAATCAAACAAAGCAAAACTAGAATTTATTATTTATTTACAAAAAAGTACATTAAGCACAAATTTTAGTTATCCAATCCTGTGAATCTCTAGACTCTAGACAAAGTGTGACCCTGAATCGAAAACAACAATTGAACTGTTTGTTAATTTGGAGAAAAATACAACAATAAGATAAATATATGCAATTTGCCAAGCCGATTTTTATCATCGAAATGACATTCAATATACATATTTTCCTCTTCGGGAAAGTTAGTATCCTTTTTCCAGTACCATTTTTAAACTTAACAAAAACAACACAAGTATCAATATTTAGTTTTAAGCTACGTGTGCACGATTGCCAGATCTGGCAGTTATTGTCAGATCAGCGAACGTCTGACTATGTGTGAAAATGAGCTGGCAATGAGCTGAAAATTAAATTTGGTACACGGTTTGCAGAAAGTCTACAAATCTCTACACAAAAGTTGCCAAATATTTGCCTGACAATACGAAAATCTAGTTTCTGCCAATCTTCTACACGCCAAATTAAATTTTATATCTACAAATAAATGTTCAGCTCATTCGAACTGCCAGCATTGAAAATAGTGAAAAAAATAAAATTATGCCTTGAAATCATTGCCAAATCAATATTTGATTTAAGTAACCTATAGGCAAATTCACATTATCCATTTATTAAACCAAACCTCTTAATTAGGTTTTTTTAGCACAAGCCAGCTCGACATATTATGAAGTGTGCCGGCGGTGAATAAATGGAACAATTTATTTATTATAAACTTAGTCTTCTAAGAGTCTTAGAAACTTAAGAACTAAATTAATTTAATATATTTAAACATATTTCTATCATATAATCCGAAAGTAATACTTGTACATTATTCAATTTGACACTTTCGAAAGTAGGTATGGTTTACTGGTGGCCACAGCTGTGCAATTATCTGCATAATGATTTTCGAAAGTTGCTTAAACCAGAAACTATTTTTTTTCCTCACGAATCCTTATACTTTAAAGCCTACCTCATAACTGTAGAACGATAATTACCTGCAGTTAGTCGCATTAATATTGAAAAAAAACAACCGTCCGTCGGTAAAATGTAAATCATTCCATTAAAACAAGATCGCCTGAGGAAATAACGTTTTTTTCTTTAATTTTCACACTATTTTAACATCTACCCATTCCAAAAATTAATTAAACACACATCATGTGCTATAAAGCCATTTAAATCTTAGTGTCGATTCCTCATCCGCCAAAAGCTGGTTCAAAATTTTGTCGTTTATATTTCATCCAAATGACAACCAACAACCCAATTCAAAATTGTTTTGCAACATCCAAAGCAATATAGGCTATACAATGTAGACTTAAGCACGCGTTGTCAAAACAATTTATTGCGCTCACTTGGCTAATCCACTTTCCAATTAAACTTACATATATTATATGGATAACAAGCTCATGTACCTATAGAATTCACTTTTACCAAATGCCAATTGGCTTAAAGCTCATATCCATTACAATCCATCGATGTTAAACAAGCTAAACAAATTCAAAAATTTTCCGCTGTCAAAATCATTGAGAGGAGAGAAAAAAAAACACGAACTAGAATGTAGTAACCGAAATGTAAAAATCTTGAACTGATTTTTGAAAGAAATAGAAAATGTTATGATTGATAGGCTTTTGACACCTTGCTTGTAAGGCGGTTAAATTAAAATCGAAAAAAAATATGTCATTGACCCATTGAAACTTGTTATCATTATTTGCACACATAGTCCAATCAGAGGTCTATCTATTACGGAATGAAACCTTTCCAGCCATCTGCATGTTTTTTTTTTCTCATAATCAAAACTAATTACTAAATAGAACAGTTTATTTTTGTATCATTTCGCATTAGAGAAAAAAAATGCATTAATTTAATTGAGTGCCTTTTGTTATTTTTAGAACTTTAAATCTAAAACAAGCTTTAACCAATCATTAAGTGCTGCTTGAAATTTTTTCTATACTATAATTAAAGCGTAACATTGAAAACTAGAATTTTAATGTTTTTTTTTTTAATAACAAAAACGTGTTCTTTCTAGAATTTTTATAAGTTTGTGTTTACGTTGTGAATGAAGGTAGTTTAGCTCTTCTAGATTCTCCTCTTTATGCAAATATGTGATGCAGGATGGGATTAATTTGCGATGAAATTAAGGGCTCATGTTATTCCATAATTCCTGTTTTGTTTATTTAGTCGGTATTAAAAGTGTGCGATTTAACAAGGTACATTTGTCTTTAAATATGCAAGATCTTAACAAAAAGACAACTAATTTTAAAACGTCTTTAGCAAATTGTATGTTTGAAAGGACCTTGCTCTTTATTCAATTATGTACATGGTTATTCATATCCTGGTTTCAAGTTGGTAGCGCTGGCATTTGATACTAACTTGTCAAGCTTAACTGTCATCTGAAGTGTCATAACCTCATGATATTAGTTGAATGTTTGCTATTTACGATAGTGGATCATTCACAACGCCGGCCGTATATACGCTTCTTAGGTGTTAGAACAACAGAAAATAAGCACTGATTCGTACAACATGTTCTTAATCGACGAGGCTTATTTTTCATTCGGTGTAAACAAACAAAATTGCCGTATACGGGGCTGAAACAATCAACAAGTGATCGAAGAGGTGTTATTGCATTCAAAAACAGTTTCTTATTCGTGTGCTCCATGATCGAAAGGTGCCATTGGTCCGTATTCCTTCGAAGACGCCAATGAACGAATGATTGAAGATCATGACTATGACGATATGTGGTTCCAACATGAGGGGGCAACAAGACATACAACACGACAAAATTCAAAATATATCGCTGAATGTGTTTTAGTTAGCTAATTAATTTAATTAATGGCCCTTTATAAATAACGTTAGACGCACTTCATTATAACTCCATCAGCTTTACTTCTTCAAAAGTTTAAATTTCAAAAAGGGTGGCATTTGCTTATGTTTTCTTAAATGTTTTTGAATTAGTTTGAATTAGTTGTCTTAATCTCTATAAATAAATGTCTATACGGGGTTTGAACATCACACCAAAACCACACAACCGAATAACGCGAAAATGTACAGTTTTGTTTGCCCTGGTTATAAGCATATGTTTCACCTTATAAACAAAATGATTTGATTCCCAAAAACTCAATGCGAGGATTCAACACATTTTTAGATAAACGTATACACCCTATATCCAAATCCGACATTATTCAAATTTTGGTTTTTCCCAGCCAACTGTAAGAAATCCTACATAGAACGGTATTTTCGTATTTGGTTTCATTGAGCTAAGCTTCAATGAAAAATCAGGATTTCTCCCAAAAAAGGACATTTATGTATGTGATACACCTACCGATGTCAATGATAATGACATTCAAAAACAGATGCTTATAAAACTCGGCTAGGATTTTCCCGGTTGAAATGAATGATTGGTAGAGTCGGAGGATGGAATTTATTTAGGTATATGATTTTAGAAAAATTTTCTCCTAACAATTAAACACTGAAAATAATGTGATGGAGGCAGTGTTCCCAGGTTTTCAAAAACAAAATCCCCCTTTTCTGACACCAAAACACTTATTTTTCCCCTTGAAAGAAAAAAAAATCCCTAATTTTCCCCGAAAAAAGTTATTAGGATTTTCATGTAATTTTTATAAAATTTTATTGGTTATTTTTTCATACATATTCATACAAAAAGAAAAACAATTCAAAAAGGGGACTTCAAAACGAAAAAAAACATTATTTTTGATGAGTTCCATCACAATAGAGTTGAATAGATAATAATTTAAAGAAATACAAAATCAATGTCAAAAATATTTGGAATACGATTTAAATATTCGCTTTTAAATAAACAATCAGCAAGTGTCTTAAGTGTCAGTTCAACTCGGTCAAATAAAATATGAATTTTAACGTCTTCCGATTGCATTTCAAGGTTCAGTTCCTTGAAAAATGGTAAGAAGAAATCTAAAAATTCTAAATTTAAAACTGTTGTTGGTTTTCCAAGAACCCTGTATATTTTTTCACATTGAATTTTGTTAATAGAATCTTCCAGAAAACTTTCCAAAAAATACAATACTAAAGCTTGGTATTACTCAATAAGTCTTTTGATAACCATATGCAGGGACAGCCATTGTTTTTGCGATATGGTTTAACGTTGCAAAAGGCTTGAAATTCCTTAAAACCATGTTGTCTATTGGCACTGTAATTTAAATGCGAGAAGATTTCGCGACAACAAATTTCTATTTCGTCAGGCAGGAATTTCAAGGCATTGTTTGCCACGAGATGGAACGAATGGCACACACACCGCATGATGAACAAATTTGGAATGACATCTTTGAAAAGTTTCGAGACTAAATTTTGTTTTCCCACCATAACACTGGCACGTCCGAAGCAAATGCTACTAATTTTTTTTCAAATGGAATATTGTGCATTTAAAAAAAAAAATGTTTTGTTTTCATTAAAGTTTTAAGCTGTTTTCCCCTTTTTTGGATTTTTTCCCCTTACTTATCCCCGTCCCCTTTTTTCCCCTTTAGCTGAAAAAAATCGGCAAGAATGATGATTTTCCCCTCAACCTGGGAACACTGGATGGAGGTATTTTTTTAGTAGTGTCCGTGGCGTAGTGGTTATGTGCGTTTCGCAGAAAGCGTGGGTTCGAAACCTACTCGTGCTCATAAAGTTTTTATTTCATCTTCCACGGGTACTGTCTCTTGCGTAGAACTGACAACACTTCCAAGAGTATCAATCTGTCATTAAAAAAGTTCTTCTCAACTCTGCATTTCGGAATCGGAGGTCTACTCAATTCTGCACACGCACTCAGAGAATTGTTGATGAGTGTAAGCCACTTAGGCCTTGGCTATCCTATAGAGCTGTCGCATTATTCCATAATAATATGAGGTATTTTTTATGATTCCGACTTAAATTCGAACATTTTCTTACAAGAACCCGTGATGTGGAGGTGTGCATCGAATTCGAGTAATATCTAAACATTTTTATTTTATTCCTCAATTGTAGGTAGGTACTGCTTCAATTCAACAAAGTGGGTTCCCTCAATTGTAGTGGCTTAATAGAAATGCACGGGTTTTTCCAAGTGGTAAATGTCATCAATTGGTGAAATACCTTGCACTCAACTTTATTAAATCCAGATTGAATAAAAAATTGGAATTTCCTCAAATCGATGAAAGTTATTTTTCCATTCAGGACATTCAGGGTTTTCCACAGCTATACTTGCCTGCCTTATGTCGAGCATAACTGAAAACTTGTCACTAGTTCGTTCTCGGCATTTCTTGAATCGAGTTCTTAAATTTTATATTTTTACGCGAAGATAATTTATCGGAACAAATTTTTAAGTTTTTTAAAGGCGAAAAAATCACGATACTGTGGAAACCCCCTTAAATAACAAATTGTTCTCCAGAAATCATCTACTTCGAATTTATACCACATTGCTAAATCAAGTGAACTATCATCAATCCAAGAACACTCTCTGTGTCTCGAAAAAAATGCAAATACTAAAATATTATTAATAAACAAGGAAAAAAACAAGTTCCAAAGTGAACCACACGATCTCAACGCATCAGTTGATGGTGAAACAGGTGCAATTAATTTACCGCAGTTTTCTTCTTATCCATGCGTCCCAATCCCAAACGTACAAATAATATTAATTCTATCTACGATGCTAGAGATGAACTAGAAAACTTGAACGTGCGTTCTTCTATATGTATGTATCTGTTTTTGTATCTTTTATGAAGAGTAAAGAAAGAACAAAAAAAAAGAAAAGAATCTCTCAAAAACAAGAACGTCCAGTAGTTTGTGTTGCGAGGATGATAGTACCCAGGCTATATTATATTTATTGGCACATGCTTTCAATACCCACTTGAAAAACATAAAGTAAAAGCAATAAAAGATATATAATTTTGCATTTTCCCTTTTGTGAAGGTAGAAGAACGGGCTCATTGTTCCGAAATTGTAATAATAACAATACTCGTATACCGCCTCAGGTAAAAGGCTAAAGGCGCTGTACCGCACTTGAGAAAACTGCGGGATTTCCACACAGGTAGGTTAGGTAGAAGATCTACCTGTTAGATTTATATATTTTATGACTCTAAAATAGCTTGTACTTACTCGAGAGTGAGTTACTCGTTATGATTTAAATTGTGTGAAAAATTCTAAGAAGGCCCACTCGATGAAGCCCCTTGGAAAAGGCGACTTGAGCAAGAACAACAACAAAATTTGTTATGCATGCCGTTAAGATCCTTGATTTTGCTATTTCTATTACGTGATTGTTGAGTGAGTGTGAGTGCGTGTTGGTATGTGGTTAGCACCCCTTTTTCATATCAATTTTGCACACTCATATAGTTGTCTCTTTTGCACCAAGAATGTATCTTTTTTACTTTGTAGTCAATCTTCTTGTGTATAGATAAAATTGCAAATAGAATTTGAATCCAATTTATTTTTTACCTTTGCAGAGTTGCAAGCGACCATGGGCGCATGGCTTCTATTCCTTATAGTGCTGGCGACTATAAAACCCATCGTTCAAGTTGCTAGCACAGAGGAAGCATCAACATCAACATCATCGTTATCGTTGTCGTTGTCGTCGTCGTCTTCATCATTATTAACGTCGTCGTCGTCTTCGTCCTCATCTCCATCGATACCATTTCCAGTGATTGATAACATTAATAATTCTAATAATAAATTAAGTGATAGTGATAGTAGTCGAAGTAGAAAAAGTGACACCACAATCAGTAGTGAAAAGACACCAACAATAATTCTCGAAATGGATTCAACAACGGAAGAAATCATCGAATCAACAACATCAACATCGTCATCGATATCAATCCATGAATCAAATAATAGTGAACAATCTGAACAACAAAATATCAATAGTGATAGTGAAGATGTGGATATTTTAGTTGATAATAATTTAAGTGATACAACAAGCACAGTGATTGCTAAAAAGCCTGATCCTGATACTCTAGTCGAAATTGAAAATAGTCTTCTATCGTTGTTTAACATGAAGAAGCCACCGAAAATTGATCGAACCAAAATCGTCATACCGGAAGCTATGAAAACACTCTACGCTCAAATTATGGGCGAAGAATTTGATTCTGTAAATATCCCAAAGCCTGGCTTATTGACGAAATCAGCGAATACTGTTAGAAGTTTTACACATCAAGGTGAGTTAGATATTTTTTTTCTTTTTGCATTTTTTTTTAAATTAAAAATATGTCCACCATTGTTCAAGTGCTGTAGGAAACAAAGTGGGATTAGATTTTGGAAAAAAAATAGCTGCAAGTAGTTTTTTTTCCAAAAGTGGAATGAATCTACTACTATTGAATCTAGCAGCTTTTAAAAATGTATGCAAGTATTAGTACTTCTTCAAAAGTTAAACAATTTTTTATTAAATTTTAACGCGCAAACACCACTACCTACATGAATACAGGAAAACTGTGTTAAAATGTTATAAACAGAACTACCTGACACAGCTAAGGCTACAGGTTTCTCTTCCTTTTCATCCGCAATGACCTTGAAAATATTTTCAATTTTATTGTTTGGTTCCCACAAAATATAATGAGAATTGTACAAAGATTGTAAAAATACATATTTCTAGTTTTCAAAGGTGTTGCCCAAAGATAATTCCCACTTGAGTTTTGAAGTGCATCTTGTGTATTCCGAAAAGTAACCGATTAGGATTAAGGAAAGAATTAAAGGTATGTTTTTGTTTATAGATAGAAAAATATAGGGCGCCAGAGGTTCTCTGCTGTACTTTCCGTAGGTTGTTTGAATTAAAGAAATATGTTTTTGGGTAATTCCGTGTAATTCATAATCATAAGATTTATTTTACTATGAATTATTAGAAAAATGTATTAGCGCGGCTGTTTGAAATGGGAATGCCAAATTGAAGGTTGCCAGTGTTGTCTCATGAAATGATGATGAAATTTTGTTAATAATTTTTAGTGACAAAGTTGAATAAATACTTGTTTCGAAAATCAGATGATATTGTTTTACAAGGTATTCGCAAAAGCCCCATTTACATGTTTAGTTTTTTTGTTTTTGTGAATAACAAATAAAATTACAGAATTTCACTATACTAACAACACAAAGTGTTGTTGAAATTTATGTCTCTTTGTAAAGGTTTCATCAAAATCGGGTATTGCAGGTATGTCAAACTACCTCTCGAAATTGTTGCTGTACTGCAAATTCCAAAGAGTATTTCAGATTTTGTTTAAAAAAAATTACACCGAGTTATCAAAACCTAGGAAATTCGAATATTATTTTTAATACTATTTAATAATTGGATTAAAATGGTGATTCTAGACTTTTTGATCCTTAATAAGGTTTAATTATTTTTTGTGTTATTTTTCTACTTCAGTTTTTTTTTTTTTGTATTCATGATCAAAAGATAAGAATAAATAGAAAATCGCCAAAGAATTAAAGTATTCTTTCTGAAACTACAAAAAAAAAATAAAGGTATAAATGATGAAACAATGACTCACAAGAATGAAGAAATCTTTGCTAATGAGGCCACATTAAAAAAAAAAAAAATGTGTTGCTCAAATCATTTTAAATCATAATTTTTATTTTAAACCTTTAATTCGATCTTATTTTCTGATAACTATCAGATTGTGGTTTTGCGGTTTGAGAATTTGTTCGATCAATAGAACAAATAAAAGAACAATACCGAGTTTTGTCTTTTATTTGTTTTATTCCACAAAAAAGTAAAAATAATATAGTAATTACTTCCGAATAGGCATAGAGTAACAAAAACACATATATTCAAACATATACAGACAAAAGGAGTATTTTCTAATCAATTGAATTACAAATCACTCACTCGACCGGATTTTATTCAAAACCAAGACTTGTTCTTATTTAAATTTGTTAGTCATTTTGTTTAAGACAAGACAACTGATAAAACCACTCCCTGCCCTTCAAAAAGTTTTATTTTCTGATATCTTGATAAGATCATCTATCCAATGATACACGCACAAATATCGTCGCTTTAAAATTTTTATTATGTCTTAAGTCTTGTTTTGTATTTATTTATTTTTTCCAAAGCCGGTGAATAGAAAGATAAGAGAATGGCAAAAAATGTGACTAGCGAAATTCTACGCTCAATAATTTTAAAATATGAATTCAATTTTGAGCACCTTTGAAGACAAAAAGAACAAAAAAGAACAAAATCACGTGATATTTTATTTGTTTAAATATTTTAATCAAAATTAAGAAACAAGATGGATAAACATTAGAATGTGACAGTCAGGCTTCTGTGTCTCGCCGTCCTATTTTTTTTTTTTTTTTTTTTGGTTTACTAAACTTATAATTTGTAAGCATTTTGGTTTTGGCGTGAGATTTCTATTTTTGGACACAACACGATTTCTTTTTTTTTTTATGAATATTTTGCTATTCAAATTTGCTGATAAAAATGCTCTATAAATTAGTCAATAATTACTATTGGAGCTGCTTAACAACATGTTTGTTTTTGAAGGCCGGTTTCGGTGATTATTTAGTTAAATAGTATGCTGTATGATTTTGAAAAGCAGGTGTCAGATAGCAACATTTTGTTCTTTCAATTTAAAAATTTACATCACTGAAAGTTTTGCCATGCACATTGAGCCTTGCTTACGCCTCTTGTGTTTGTGGTTTGAATGAAAACACGAGATTATGTTCAAAATTGTAATAAAGATGATATAGAGGGGTTCAAAGAAGTGGGTATGGCTTTTCCATTCTTGTTTTAGAGGACTGGTTAACTCGATGAAAAAAATTATTTCTTACATCAGAACACTTTCATCATCCTTCTTCAATGCCAATACAAACATCCTGTCTATTAGCTATATCAAATTAAATCGGCCATAGTTAAAAACAAGTTGCCAATTTGTTTGATTCTCTTTTTAGGAAACCGTTTATGCATTCTGTCGGATGTTAAAAGTCATAGGCAATAACTATCAAATGAAGTCCATCACCTATCTCAGGTTTCCACTTCAATAAACAATCAAAGAAATCGGTTAACTCAAATTGACTCTTATTTTCGACATTTAAGGACCCAAAAACGAGATTTGATCCCTTCCAAGTCAATGTCACTCAAATTTTGTAGCTAATCACGTGGAATTAATTGATTGGTTTCAAGTTCGTAAAGAACTTCTCAACAAATTCGCGTGCTTAAACTTCTGCGTTCGTGCATACGAGCACGTATACTCTAAATTTTCTAGAAATTCACAAGAAAAAAAGGCAAAAAATAATTAAATTAATATAAACACAAAAAAATTAGCCAATTGATAAAGACAGCTTCCCGAAAAGTGCTAACTTCATTATTACCATCCTAATTCGCACATCTTTATGTGCCCATGTGAAGATAGATAAATTAAAGCCAAAAAAATAAACTTAAGAGAAATAAATAATTAGTTTCAATTATTATTGCATGTACGAAATGTAAATTGTATACAAATATATCTGTATCTGAGCTTGCCGGCAAAAGCAAGCAACAACGCTAACGATCATCTGTTATATTTCTTGTTTTTCAGTTGAAAATTTCGATTTTGTGGAAATTTGTTTCTAAAAGATACCTACTTGAGATGGTCAGTGGTGGATTTATTCCATCATCAATATTTCATATATTTCAAAGTTCAAACACAAGGGGGGCCCTTGGTAGCCAACATTATTTAAATCCATCATTGTCCAAATATTTAACAAACTACAAGTATATCGCAGAAAAAAAACGCACCGCAAACAGTTTCGAAAAATGTGTTTATTTAAAATTAAGTGAGATTTTTCCTAACAATTTTGTGTGCAATTAAAATTTCTGCGCCACGCTTTCACAAACCATAAATTAAATTACACAAAAACCTCAAAAAAAGAGAAGAAGAAGTGGCATTGTTTACATTAAAGATTATCTTGTTTAAATTAGTTTTTATTTTAAAAGCGAAAAATTTGATTATTTTTTCTCACTCTCAGCTAGTTAATTGGTTTTTAAGCTTTCTATCAATTAGTTTTCCAAATAGATATTGAACACACCTTAGAAACTTATCCTTGAGGAAAAGCGTCTTAATTTAGAAAATTTACACAATCTAGACTAGATTGCAGACAGATAGCTTAGCTCTCCGAAAAATTTTTCTGGGAGAATAATTGTGCGAAGATTACATTCGATTGTGTATATTACATTTCATATATGTATAACATTTTTGTATACTCTCCAAGATATTTATAAACAAAAAAGTTTTGTTTCGCAGAACTTTTCAGATAAATCTTTTGAGCAACTGGATTAACACGCGTGCAAAAACATTTCAATGTAACAATTTATTTTTTTCATATTTGTAGATAAACCTGTGTTTCAAGACGTTTGAAGAATCAAAAGAATACATTCTTTGATTTATTTCGCTCATTTTTTTGCTTAAATTGGTCAAGCCGTTCCAGTTTAAAAGCGAAAAAAAAAACAATAGACATGCTTCAAACGCCACGCCTCGGTTAGTCGATGCGAAACTGATAATACAATTTCTTTGACACGAAACAGAAACCGAGGCTAGTGAGACAATTTCGTATTCGCAAGTTTTTGGAATCAGAGACTTTGCGTATAGAGGTTTTAAAATAACATGCTCCAAAATGTGATAGAAACTGAAGCACTTTTTTCAACAGGTTTTACTAGTCGATTAGGATTGTTTGCAAATTGATAAGATGATTTACAGAGTGGAATCACTTCGCAGTATTTATAAACAGAAATGGCTTAGGAACGTTTTTTGCTCCTCACGATTGAATTTAAAAATTCAGAACTTTAAAATTTAAATTAAGTTTTTATGTATGTGGATTTACATTTTGAATTGAAGTTATTCATGTTTTCAACCTTCCCCAAATCTTAACTTTAGCTAATAATTTTTTCTTCTTATTTTTTCAGACAGTAAAATCGACGAACGATTCCCACATCATCATCGATTTAGACTACACTTTGACGTTCGGACAATACCCGCAGAAGAGAAGCTCAAAGCCGCCGAACTCAGTCTCAGTCGTGACTTAATCAGCAGTCTCGGCCGGACAGCAGCCAATCGAACTTCATACCACGTCTTAGTGTACGACATCCTCAAGGTCGGTATCAAGGGCAAACGTGAACCCAGCTATCTGCTGCTCGATAGCAAACAAATTCGCCTCAACAGCACAGATATTGTCAGCTTCGATGTTCAACCGGCCGTCGATCGATGGCTAGCAACACCAAAAAATAACTATGGCCTTCTGATTGAGGTGCGAACAGCCAAGCATCTCAAACCGGCGCCACATCATCACGTCCGCCTGCGACGCAGTGCCAACGAAACACCCGAACAATGGTCACACAAACAGCCATTGCTTTTCACATACACTGATGATGGGCGGCATAAGGCGCGATCGGCACGCGAAATGAGCCGGCCCAAACGCGCCCATCATTCCCGCAAATCACAACGAAGGAAAAACAGCGACGAAATCTGCCGACGGCATTCGTTGTATGTTGATTTTGCCGATGTTGGGTGGGCCGATTGGATTGTGGCGCCACCGGGCTATGATGCCTACTACTGTCATGGAAAGTGTCCGTTCCCGCTGGCCGAGCATTTGAACACAACAAACCATGCGGTGATACAAACTTTAGTCAATAATATCCATCCAGGTAAAGTACCAAAGCCATGCTGTGTACCTACACAATTGACAAGCATTTCGATGCTCTATCTTAACGACGAGAAGTCCGTCGTTCTCAAGAGCTATCAGGATATGACAGTAGTTGGTTGCGGATGTCGATGATTGTTGGTTGCAGCAACATTTACAACAACAGCAGCAGTGGCAGCAGCAAAATCAAACAAAAAACAAAAACAACAGGAGATAGAATAAATCTAACAAGGTACATACAAACACAGTTGGTGTTTAACAACAACAATTAAAATCTGTTCCATCTGTGCCATTACGAACGATACGCCATCACCACGACGGACGTTCTATATTCTAAAATGGTGATCGAGGGAAAAAACACATGTGGATGTTTACACATCAAGTGCAGCTTCTATCCAAGACGAAGAACTGCGCACACGATCAAATCAAGGATCAAGCTTGGCGTCAAAGGACTTTGTACCTAAGGGCCCCGCATGATCGAGAATGGGATCTTCTAAAAGTATCATAGCTTGGGATCTTGCTATTCTTCTTAATTTTGGAAATAAAAATAGTTTAACCCGGGGTCAATGCAAGTTTCCGGTTGTCCTCAACAGTGGAGAAGTTAGTTTTTTTAAGAATCTTAACTTGCCTTGTACTTGACCAGTGTTAGGCTAAAAAAAGATATTTTTACTTTCTTAGCGTATATTGCATGAAACTGTATTTAATGTGAAATGAAATTAAAATTAAAATGTATGTTTTTTTTAAGTGCAGTCAAAAAAAATTCCTCTTTACGAGAACAAAAAATTCCGCTAAGTATTACAATTTTAAATCATTTCAATTTTCTTGTAACCTGTCAGTTTTTTCTAAAACTTAATTAGTTTAATTTTAAGAAATGTAGTGCAATATGTACAGAAAACAATTCATACTTAAAATTAACTAAATGGTTGCTTTATGTTTTGGAAAGAAAATATGACTTTTCTTTTTAAATCCAATCTAATGAAGAGACGCACTTTTTTTAGATTTTTTGCAAGACAACATTTAAGCGAAAAAATATAATATGTAATTGCATTTTCCAATACAACAACCAAAAATGTGTTTTCTACATAAATGTTAATTTCCTCTTCACTTGAAATGCCAGAAAAAACGTAAAAAAAATATATTAAAAACGAGAAGTATCCTGATTGAATTTTACCAACTTTGTGTATTGTTTATATAAAAAATGTGATTTAGTTAAATTATATATAAATGTTAAGACTTAATATATGTAAACATATAAAAACATATTTTTAAACAAAAAGTTAAACAACAAAAAAACGAAAAGTTGGCAGTAGCAGAAAGAGAATTAATTAATAAAATAATTATTAAAATAAAAATAAATGTTCCATCATACATTCTGTTTATAGTTCATTATAAAAATGCATTTTTGTTTGTTTGTTGTGATTGTTATTATTTTTTTATAATTTGCATTTTTTTTTCTTAAAGTTATATAAGTTATTTTTTAAAATTATTTTAACACCAAAAGTAAAATAAATAAAAATGAAAAAAAAATTCGAACAAAACAATTAATTTATGCAAAAAATATATATAAATGTAATTTGAAACTTATATTAAATGCAGTGCCAACTGCCAACTGGAATTGTATATATTGAAAATATAATGTTTAAGGTATTTTTATATATTGTAATAATTATTAATATATTATTATATTATTATGTAAAATCGACAACGAAGGAGAATTTAATAAAAAAAAATCGAAGGATCGAATGTTTTCCAAGAAATATGAAATAATATTTGTTTTATATTTCCGAAAAAGAAGAATTTCTTAAAGATTGTTGGAACTAAAAGATCAAAATCTTAACATTTTGTTCGATTTGTATTAAAATTTGCGGTCTAAGGGGTTGAAAAAGTTTGCTCGTAAAATAAAAAAATATAAGTGTGACCCATGTAGTCCACACGACTAACTTCCCAGAGTAGAAAAAAAATAAAAACATTAGTTGTTTTGCAAAATTTCCAGCCGATGCATCCCGCTGTAGTTGTACGCGCACGTTGGTTTTTAATGTCAAATTCCATAAAACTGATGATTTGAGGACATACATTAAGTTCATTGAATAACAATGGTGCCATCTGTCAAAAGTTGATCGTACCAACTCGTGGACTCATGCAATACTTTGCACAGAAAATACAGCCTATATTACTCCTGAATATTATCAGATTAGTATTTTCGAAGATTAACATTTATATGGCAAAACAGCGTTTGGAGGGTCAGCTAGTAATAAAAGAGAGTAAATGATACTCCTGAAAATTGTTTTTTTTTCTATTCCTGAATACAACTGGATTTATCATGAAAATTTCATTAATATCTGTTGGGCCGTTTAGGAGTCCATACCGGACATCCAAACAAACAAACACAAATCCATTTTTATGTAAAGGGAGATTTAGGTCCAGTTCGATCACGCTTGATCATCTTTTATCGAGGATTATTTCAGTTGATAGTCATAGAATTCGTTTGTTCACAGAAATTGTAATTAAGGAATCAATGATTTGAGCATTTAATTTGAGATTTTGTTAATCGTCCAATTTTGCTCGATTAACACCATTTAATCAAGGATGTACTATAATTCAGCTTGCTCATACTTGATTTACGCATTGACATGATATTTGAACTCCTTCAATTACTTGATTACTCAAATTTATCATCTTTTGAAAACTCTCAAGTGAACCACCGTCCTGAATTTCTCAGAAGAAACCTTCTTACATTTTTGTGTAAATATCTAGTAAACTTTATTACAAAAGATGAAGGAATATTTTATTTTTCAAGACCACCCTGAACTTTGCTTAGTTCTTTGAGGTCAAAATGATGCTATATACAGGGTGATTCACGAGCGTTGTGCCAAAAAGCTAGAGCGTGTAGGTTGAGTTGAGACAAGAAAAAAATCGTATGGGAGGGGGGGTCTCTTCCCCCCCGTTTAGCCGGGAGGGGCAATTTTATGAAAAATTGACTTATTTTGTAAAAAAAAATATTAAAAATCAACAGCTTAGTTTACAACACCGTGCTATACCTTTCTGAAAAGCTAAAAACTTCTTCTTTCACTTTGTTTTTAAAATAAATGGTTTTAACGAACAGTTTTAAAAAAATAAATTTTCAAACTCAAAATTTTCAAAAAAAAAGCCAAAAAAAATTTTTTGAACTAATTTTTTTCAAAATTTTATGTAATTAAGTACTAATTTTGTTTTAAAATTTCAATGTCTTTGTTAATTTTTAGTTGAAAACAGAAAATCGGATGCAAAAATGTCTTTTCGTTTTTGAGAAATTAAAAAAAAAACCAAAACCATTTTTTTCTAAGAAAATCTTTGTTTTTATTTTTACCTATCTGGACTTTTAGTATAATTTACTAGTTTAATTTATAAATTTAATTTTTTGTAATTGGAGTTTTATGAGGACTCCATAAATAAGAAAAGTATTGGATTTGGTCAGTTTTCAGACGTTATCAATGAATAGAATGGTTAATCTATTGAAAATTCAATACTTTTCTACTTTATTGAGTCGTCATAAAACTCCAATTACAAAAAATTAAATTTGTAAATTAAACTAATAAATTAAACTAAAAGTCCAGATAGGTAAAAATAAAAACAAAGATTTTCTTAGAAAAAAGTGGTTTTGGTTTTTTTTTAATTTCTCAAAAACGAAAAGACATTTTTGCATACGGTTTTCTGTTTTCGACTAAAAATTAACAAAGACATTGAAATTTTAAAACAAAATTAGTACTTAATTACATAAAATTTTGAAAAAAATTAGTTCAAAAAAATTTTTTTGGCTTTTTTTTGAAAATTTTGGGTTTGAAAATTTATTTTTTTAAAACTGTTCGTTAAAACCATTTATTTTAAAAACAAAGTGAAAGAAGAAGTTTTTAACTTTTCAGAAAGGTATAGCACGGTGTTGTAAACTAAGCCGTTGATTTTTAATATTTTTTTTTACAAAATAAGTCAATTTTTCAGAAAATTGCCCCTCCCGGCTAAACGGGGGGGAATAGACCCCCCCCCCCCTCCCATACGATTTTTTTCTTGTCTCAACTCAACCTACACGCTCTAGCTTTTTGGCACAACGCTCGTGAATCACCCTGTATATTTAACTTTCTTCTAAGACAAAAAAGGAAAATGAAAAGATAATGGTTTGAGCACAAATTGTTAAGACTATTTTATTGTTTAGAACGTATAACCATACACAAAAACTGAAATAATGCCAATCTTAATGAAGAACTCATTGTTCCTCTTGATCTTCCGCTTAGTCGGTGATAACTGATGACGGACTGGTTGTCTTCTCAGTGGGGGCTTTGCGCTTCTGTCCTGCTGCGGCGGAAGTGATTGCCGTTTCCTTGACCATGAGAGACCCGGTGTAATTGTCGTTATCGGTCAACTTGTGGGGCCTGCCTCGGCTGGGTTTGTGAACGATAAGCTTTACGGGGTATGGAACATGGTCGTTTTGACGGTTTTGAATTTGCTGCTGGAGCTGTTTTAGCTGCAGGAGCAGCTTGTGTTTGGGAAGTTTAATGCAACATCTGCGAATTTTGAAGATACTGGACTGTTGTTTCTTCTTTGCTGGTGTTTGTATTGTTTTCTCCACAGCAGCGACTGGTTAGTTTTATTGTTTTGCGGGGATTTAAATGGTGTCTTTGGTTCATCCAAGTGAGAGTCACGTTGTGGTGTCGACGAAGCCAAAGGCTCACTAATTTCTTGTGAAGCTTCTTGAGAGGCGTTTTCTTTAATTCCGCCGACGACGATTATGTGGATTTTTGCAATTTCGACAATTTCGAGGCATTCTGTTTCTTTTTGTTGTGTTGTTCCGCCAAATAGAACATGACATTGAATTTAGTCCTCTCCACAAGGACACGCTATTTCGTTTCCTACGCGTACAGAAATAACATTTGACAAAAAACTGAATTAAAAAACTTAATTCTTGATTAAGTTTTGACAATGAAACTGACTGATAGACTGGAAACTGGAATGATTTGTAGAAAAACCATGATTTGTTAATCAAGGTGAAAAAAAAAATTGAACAAACACTCTTTGATTATCACGGGTTCTTAATAATGAATTAAGGGGAATCCGTGATAATCAAATTGAAAATTTAACCCACTGTGAACGAACTGGCCCTAAGCCAGGCCCGTAGCCAGGATTTCGGTTCGGGAGGGGGGGGGGGGCTTGTTCAATTTCGAAGAAGTAATTCTTTATACAAAAAATTAAAAAAAAAAACTACATAATGTAAATGTCTTTCAACGATAGCTGTTGTAACTGGTAGTGTGGCCAAAATTGTAAGCGAGTAGCTTATGCTCCTGAAGTAGGTCTTGTCACATATATCTAGCAGTTTCAGAACATTGGAAGAGGGATCCCAAGTAACAATTTATCTTGTATAAGGTCCAATTCCTGAATATTTAGAAGCAATAGCTTCCATAGTGTTATTTTAAGGCTTATTTAAGGATGATTGTTTTTATTTTGCTTGAATAAGACCTTTTGTAATTTACTTATAACAGCCTGCAATTTGATAACCCAGATAAGGCCTCCTTATGCAAATTATAACAAACTGCTTGCTCGAGATTGATTTACCGAAATTATATAAGGCCTCGCTTTGCTTCCTTGTTAAAGCGCAGTTAAAATAACTCGTATAAGGCCTTATTTTTGTTTCCTAATAACAGTTTGCATTTTGATAACCCAGATAAGGCCTCCTTGTGCAAATTATAACAAACTGCTTGCTCGAGATTGATTTACCGAAATTATATAAGGCCTCGCTTTGCTTCTTCGTGAAAGCGCAGTTAAAATAACTCGTATAAGGCCTTATTTTTGTTTCCTAATAACAGTCTGCAATTTGATAACCCAGATAAGGCCTCCTTGTACAAATTATAACAAACTGCTTGCTCGAGATTGATTTATCGAAATTATATAAGGCCTTGCTTTGCTTCCTCGTGAAAGCGCAGTTAAAATAACTCGTATAAGGCCTTATTTTTGTTTCCTAATAACAGTCTGCATTTTGATAACCCAGATAAGGCCTCCTTGTGCAAATTATAACAAACTGCTTGCTCGAGATTGATTTACCGAAATTATATAAGGCCTCGCTTTGCTTCTTCGTGAAAGCGCAGTTAAAATAACTCGTATAAGGCCTTATTTTTGTTTCCTAATAACAGTCTGCAATTTGATAACCCAGATAAGGCCTCCTTGTACAAATTCTAACAAACTGCTTGCTCGAGATTGATTTATCGAAATTATATAAGGCCTCGCTTTGCTTCCTCGTGAAAGCGCAGTTAAAATAACTCGTATAAGGCCTTATTTTTGTTTCCTAATAACAGTCTGCAATTTGATAACCCAGATAAGGCCTCCTTGTGCAAATTATAACAAACGAAATGTCACTTCGCGTATGTATGTGTGATTGTTTTTTGATTGTTCATTTCAATACATGCGTACTCTGGTTTCCTTATGATAGTTATTGCTCACTTAAGAAAGCGGACACTCTTAGGAATGACAAGTTATCCGAGTTCAAATCTCATGGCATGTTCTTTTTTTTTTTGTTATTGAATGGAAAGGCTATTATTCTCATGATGTCTCAAGTAAAAAATGTGGTATCGTATGTAAGGTGTGATGTGCTTTTTGCTTTCCAGCCGAGGTTATGCTCGTCGGATCGCCAAGGTTCCTTCTGAAGAAAAACACTAAACTTCAGTGAAAAAGGTCCACAATTTCTTTATTATTTATTCAATATTCCTTAATTAATAAATAGCCTTATGCTTAACTTAGTAAAGAAAAGTAACCTCCTCTTGGTCTGGATGTTACGCGTCTCTCGTAAAGTTTAATATGAAGGTATGCCTGGTTCCGGTATTTCTTCAACTGGATGTAAACCGTTTCGTCGGGTACGTGCGGTTTGCGTAACGGTGGCCTTGTATGATTCTGAGAAATATAATAGAAGAGTTATTAGTAGAGTATCTGGCAATACTAGTGAGCGGCAGGTACTGTACGGCCCCAGATGGCACGCAAAACAGCAGGATTAATGGCCCCTGGTAGCACTAAAACAGCAGGCAATAGCTCTGGTAAAACAGCAGGATTTATGGCCCTGGTAGCACTAAAACAGCAGGCAATAGCTCTGGTAAAACAGCAGGATTTATGGCCCCTGGTAGCACTAAAACAGCAGGCAATAGCTCTGGTAAAACAGCAGGATTTATGGCCCCTGGTAGCACTAAAACAGCAGGCAATAGCTCTGGTAAAACAGCAGGATTTATGGCCCCTGGTAGCACTAAAACAGCAGGCAATAGCTCTGGTAAAACAGCAGGATTTATGGCCCCTGGTAGCACTAAAACAGCAGGCAATAGCTCTGGTAAAACAGCAGGATTTATGGCCCCTGGTAGCACTAAAACAGCAGGCAATAGCTCTGGTAAAACAGCAGGATTTATGGCCCCTGGTAGCACTAAAACAGCAGGCAATAGCTCTGGTAAAACAGCAGGATTTATGGCCCCTGGTAGCACTAAAACAGCAGGCAATAGCTCTGGTAAAACAGCAGGATTTATGGCCCCTGGTAGCACTAAAACAGCAGGCAATAGCTCTGGTAAAACAGCAGGATTTATGGCCCCTGGTAGCACTAAAACAGCAGGCAATAGCTCTGGTAAAACAGCAGGATTTATGGCCCCTGGTAGCACTAAAACAGCAGGCAATAGCTCTGGTAAAACAGCAGGATTTATGGCCCCTAGTAGCACTAAAACAGCAGGCAATAGCTCTGGTAAAACAGCAGGATTTATGGCCCCTGGTAGCACTAAAACAGCAGGCAATAGCTCTGGTAAAACAGCAGGATTTATGGCCCCTGGTAGCACTAAAACAGCAGGCAATAGCTCTGGTAAAACAGCAGGATTTATGGCCCCTGGTCGCACTAAAACAGCAGGATTTATGGCCCCTGGTAGCACTAAAACAGCAGGCAATAGCTCTGGTAAAACAGCAGGATTAATGGCCCCTGGTCGCACTAAAACAGCAGGATTTATGGCCCCTGGTCGCACTAAAACAGCAGGCAATAGCTCTGGTAAAACAGCAGGATTAATGGCCCCTGGTCGCACTAAAACAGCAGGATTTATGGCCCCTGGTAGCACTAAAACAGCAGGCAATAGCTCTGGTAAAACAGCAGGATTAATGGCCCCTGGTCGCACTAAAACAGCAGGATTTATGGCCCCTGGTAGCACTAAAACAGCAGGCAATAGCTCTGGTAAAAACAGCAGGATTTATGGCCCCTGGTAGCACTAAAACAGCAGGCAATAGCTCTGGTGGATCTGCAGGTACTAGTACGGCCCCTGGTGGCACGCAAAACAGCAGGATTTATGGCCCCTGGTAGCACTAAAACAGCAGGCAATAGCTCTGGTGGATCTGCAGGTACTAGTACGGCCCCTGGTGGCACGAAAAATAAGCCTGATACTCTTGAAACCCCTTACCTCTGGTGGGGGGAAGTTCCAAGAAAAATAAATTATTTAATAAATTACCTCTCGGAGCCGACCTGCTCCGTTCTGCTGCTGAACACCGACTGACTGCGAAAAAGCAATATGGGCAGAAGGTGGTTGATAATAAAATATACCCGTGAAACCCCTTACCACTGGTGGGGGGAAGTTCCACAAAGTTTATAATTACACAACCACTTACCTACGGCGACGATCCGATCTGCTTCGCGGTCAGACACCGACTGACTCGAAATCTAATATTAATTTTACTACCCGAGGTGGCTTATTATCCCACCACACTAGCGATCTGATTTTATATTTTTACCACGGCGGCGGACTGGTTTACTGGTTTTGTGTTTGTTTTGATTGTGTTGCTGTCTCGTTCTGGCGGAGGTGTACCCTCTGTCTCAGGTATTGATTGATGATTCACCACGGCGGACTATTCTACTCTGGCGGCGGTGTACTGTTTCACCACGGTGGACTGGTGTTTTGTGTGTTTCGTGCAGGTTGCCTTATGCTTTTTCGTGGGATGACTAAATGTGAATTGTATGCTTGAGAAAGGTAAAATTATGTGTAAATGAAAATTGTATGTGAATGATTGATTGCTGGTGACAAACATAGGCGATGATGCCGGTGGCCATATGTCTCTTTAAAAAAAAATAGATGAGCATGTAACGCTTCGTTACATACCACTCCCCCTTCGGAGACGAGAACCTTCTCGTCTAAATCCGTTGGTACTTCGGCCTGTGCAGGCAGTGAGGGTGACGTGAGGAGTGGCTTGGATGGCGATAGTCTTGTCAATCACACGAAATACGTTTTCCGGACGGGTGGCTGCTGCGATCGGGGTTTCGGTGGTGACGGTTCTTCGGGTCTGCGTTTTGGGTGAACGTATAATAGCGGTGGCGGTTGAACACATGGTGGACACGGAATAGGCGGAGGTCTTACTGGCGGATACAATGGGTCGGACTACTGCGGCGGTGGTTCGTATGGCGGCTGCGGAATGGGCTGACCTGGGACAGGCTACAGCGATGTGACAGACAGCTGTGGTGGTTGACTGGGCGGCGATTGCGGCTGTGGAAGAGGAAGTGGTGATACGCTTGGCATTGGCTGTGCGTACGGAAATCGGCGGCTTACTTGTGTGCTTGTCGGACTGGACCCTCGGCTGGCTGTGCTTCAATCGATCCAACTCTCTCTGGGGCTCTCCGATACCCGGTTTCCATGATCTGTGTCGCAGCTTATAACCTCGTATCTGTTGCTGTTTCTGCTGGGACACCTTAAATGCTCTACCCACTTGGCACTTACTAACGTACTTAGCTATGCCTCGGTACATTCCAGGCCAGTAGTACAATTTCATGATTCTGGATGCCGTTTTGGCTATCCCTAGGTGGCCAGCCAATGTGGCATCATGGTTATTGTATAGAACTTCTTGTCTTTCGGCGGTAGGCACACACAGCTTCCAATCTGAGTCTTGGTTCGACAATGGATGTGCTGGAAATTTTCGGTACAACCGGTTTTCCATTATTCTGTATTCGGGGTATTTCTCGGGGTGGTGGAGCATTTGACTGATACGTTTCTGAGTCCAATCCTTTGGGCTGCTAGCTGCAATTGTTATCTCACTATGGGCAACCAGTAATGGGTCTCGGGGCAATCCCGTGTTGTCTGCGAGAGGTATTTCTCTACCGCGCAGTGTCAACCTTACCCCTACTTTATGTAATAGGTCCATACCTATTACCATCTCATCGGTAAGCTGTTTCATGTAGGTTAGCTCTGCCATTACTGGCCTTTCATCAATGTATAACGTCAGTGTATAGTGTTCATGGCTGGCTACAGGGTTGCCGTCTGCCATCTGCGTTATATGATCTCGGTATTGAACTGGAGTGTTATTATTACGTAACATTCGCCTGGTTCTTGTATTAATAAAAGACTTTGTAGCCCCCGTATCCAATAATGCTTTTATTTGTTGCCCGTAAATCTGAATCGATATAAAACAACGCGGGTCGGTCCAGGTTTCGGCTGCTTGAAGTTCGGATTCGTTCTTGCGAACAGAGGTAAGTACCTCGTTTCGGTTCGGTGTCTGACTGGGCAACCCATGGTTATCGCTGGCCAATCGGTTATTGGTGGTCTCCGGCCTCGACTTGGTTACTGAACCTGTGGGTATCTCCTCTTCTTTACTATCCACCCTTCGTCTGTCTTTCATTACTGAAGCTCTATGAGGGTGACAAGCGCAATCATCGGTTAGACGTCCGTCCTCACCGCAATAAGAACAGAAAAGTCTGAAAGGGCGCCGGCAGTTGCTTTTCGTATGGCCTCGCTGCTTACAATTCCAGCAGTGTGTTGCCCGATCATATTGGGCAGGATTTGCGCTCTGTGGTTCTCTTGCGAAAGGGTTCGCATGGCTATTGGTTCGGCTGGCGGAACAGTTGTTATCGTTGCGTTGATTAAATGATACTCGCGGCGGCGGAGGAGAGCGGTTATTAAAAGACGGAGACGCTCTATTAAGACCTGGGCTGGATCTCAGTGTGAGCTGTCGTGAGGTACGATCTTCACTTTGTATATATTCGTATTCCTCGGCTAATGTCATCAGCTCTTCGACAGTGTCGAAGTCTCGCCTTTTTATGTACAAGTGATACTCTGGACGTAAACTGTCATAAATTCGGTCGACACTTCCTTCGAGGCTCATGCGTGGATGTCTGTGGATCAGATATTGAGTGGCTTGTATAAACTCCTTAGCCTTTTCTCTCGGGCCTTGTTTTCTCCGAAATATTTGGTCTTCTAACTTACAGACGTATCGGGCGGGTAGAAAATGGTTAAGGAAACTGGTCTGGAATTCTTTCCATGTGCTCATTCGGCTTCGGTTTATACGGAACCATTCTAGGGCTGTACCCCGTAGAATTTCAGGCAAGGTTCTAACCAAGTCATTTGTAACACTCGGCCAATTCTTCAATCCTTTCTAGGAATTCGAAAGCATTGCCGGCGGCGTCGAATTTCAAATTCCATTTCCGTACGGTATTCATGACTTCTGCGTCATGACGGCGAGGATGTTCGTTCATGGAATCAAATGTTTGCTGATGATTTGTATCAAATGTTGCCTTTTCGTGTATGACGTCGCCTGGTATTTGCTGGTGATTTGCATCAAGAGGTGAGGTTAGGGTTACAGGCGGAGCACTGGTCTGGCTATGAATATGTCTCGTTGGAACTTGGAGCGATATATTGTTTTCTCCCTTATATTCCCTCTCGCTGGTAGCTTTCTCAATTTCTTCACAGAGATTCTGTGTCGACTTCCTCTGCCTGGCTTCCTTGACATAGGCACTAAATCGTGCCCTTAGGGCGTCCAACGTTCCACTCGTGTCCAATCCTATCTGGCCCATCCTCTCGATGAGTTCCTGCTTCTTGAGCAGGTACATGGCCCCCAGGCTGGCGGTGTAGTCGAATACCTCTTCGTTCTCGGACATGGCTGGCTGAATATTCGGCTGGTGTATTACTGGTATGTGTAAGGTACGGGTGTGGACCTCAATAGTCCCTGCTCGGGCGCCAATTTGTGATGTGCTTTTTGCTTTCCAGCCGAGGTTATGCTCGTCGGATCGCCAAGGTTCCTTCTGAAGAAAAACACTAAACTTCAGTGAAAAAGGTCCACAATTTCTTTATTATTTATTCAATATTCCTTAATTAATAAATAGCCTTATGCTTAACTAAGTAAAGAAAAGTAACCTCCTCTTGGTCTGGATGTTACGCGTCTCTCGTAAAGTTTAATATGAAGGTATGCCTGGTTCCGGTATTTCTTCAACTGGATGTAAACCGTTTCGTCGGGTACGTGCGGTTTGCGTGACGGTGGCCTTGTATGATTCTGAGAAATATAATAGAAGAGTTATTAGTAGAGTATCTGGCAATACTAGTGAGCGGCAGGTACTGTACGGCCCCTGATGGCACGCAAAACAGCAGGATTAATGGCCCCTGGTAGCACTAAAACAGCAGGCAATAGCTCTGGTAAAACAGCAGGATTTATGGCCCCTGGTAGCACTAAAACAGCAGGCAATAGCTCTGGTAAAACAGCAGGATTTATGGCCCCTGGTAGCACTAAAACAGCAGGCAATAGCTCTGGTAAAACAGCAGGATTTATGGCCCCTGGTAGCACTAAAACAGCAGGCAATAGCTCTGGTAAAACAGCAGGATTTATGGCCCCTGGTAGCACTAAAACAGCAGGCAATAGCTCTGGTAAAACAGCAGGATTTATGGCCCCTGGTAGCACTAAAACAGCAGGCAATAGCTCTGGTAAAACAGCAGGATTTATGGCCCCTGGTAGCACTAAAACAGCAGGCAATAGCTCTGGTAAAACAGCAGGATTTATGGCCCCTGGTAGCACTAAAACAGCAGGCAATAGCTCTGGTAAAACAGCAGGATTTATGGCCCCTGGTAGCACTAAAACAGCAGGCAATAGCTCTGGTAAAACAGCAGGATTTATGGCCCCTGGTCGCACTAAAACAGCAGGATTTATGGCCCCTGGTAGCACTAAAACAGCAGGCAATAGCTCTGGTAAAACAGCAGGATTAATGGCCCCTGGTCGCACTAAAACAGCAGGATTTATGGCCCCTGGTAGCACTAAAACAGCAGGCAATAGCTCTGGTAAAACAGCAGGATTAATTGCCCCTGGTCGCACTAAAACAGCAGGATTTATGGCCCCTGGTAGCACTAAAACAGCAGGCAATAGCTCTGGTAAAACAGCAGGATTAATGGCCCCTGGTCGCACTAAAACAGCAGGATTTATGGCCCCTGGTAGCACTAAAACAGCAGGCAATAGCTCTGGTAAAAACAGCAGGATTTATGGCCCCTGGTAGCACTAAAACAGCAGGCAATAGCTCTGGTTGATCTGCAGGTACTAGTACGGCCCCTGGTGGCACGCAAAACAGCAGGATTTATGGCCCCTGGTAGCACTAAAACAGCAGGCAATAGCTCTGGTGGATCTGCAGGTACTAGTACGGCCCCTGGTGGCACGAAAAATAAGCCTGATACTCTTGAAACCCCTTACCTCTGGTGGGGGGAAGTTCCAAGAAAAATAAATTATTTAATAAATTACCTCTCGGAGCCGACCTGCTCCGTTCTGCTGCTGAACACCGACTGACTGCGAAAAAGCAATATGGGCAGAAGGTGGTTGATAATAAAATATACCCGTGAAACCCCTTACCACTGGTGGGGGGAAGTTCCACAAAGTTTATAATTACACAACCACTTACCTACGGCGACGATCCGATCTGCTTCGCGGTCAGACACCGACTGACTCGAAATCTAATATTAATTTTACTACCCGAGGTGGCTTATTATCCCACCACACTAGCGATCTGATTTTATATTTTTACCACGGCGGCGGACTGGTTTACTGGTTTTGTGTTTGTTTTGATTGTGTTGCTGTCTCGTTCTGGCGGAGGTGTACCCTCTGTCTCAGGTATTGATTGATGATTCACCACGGCGGACTATTCTACTCTGGCGGCGGTGTACTGTTTCACCACGGTGGACTGGTGTTTTGTGTGTTTCGTGCAGGTTGCCTTATGCTTTTTCGTGGGATGACTAAATGTGAATTGTATGCTTGAGAAAGGTAAAATTATGTGTAAATGAAAATTGTATGTGAATGATTGATTGCTGGTGACAAACATAGGCGATGATGCCGGTGGCCATATGTCTCTTTAAAAAAAAATAGATGAGCATGTAACGCTTCGTTACAAAGGTTATCACCTGAATGATGGTAATTGATCAATTTTATTTTCTAAGAAATAAATTCAAATTATAGGTATATAATTTTACTACTTTTTGAATCAACTTTAAAGAATAGTAGATATTTTATGCATTTTATGTGTTCAAGTCAGTTTCCAATAAAGCTATCTGTATCTTATCTGGATGGATGGACACCCTTTAATCCACAACTTTTTTTAATTCAATTTTAATGTTTCACTCTTCACGAATTTAGTAATATTATACATTTTGTCCCATAAAGTTTGAGAGAAATGAGTTGCAACAACTATTTTCAAGTTTGCTACTCATAACATAGAAGTCGCAATAGCGCAGTGGATGAATGCTCGACTGATAAGCGGAGGGTCCCGAGTTCAAATCCCATAGGTAAACTCTAATATTTATTCTCAGTGTACAAACAAATATAATTAATGAGAAAAATAACCGAATGTCCATGTTATGTCAGAAATAAAAGCAGCAAACAACAGAAAAATCGCAAAAGAAAAACAATTTCATGTTGAAAATAAATTTTTCTCTACTTTTGCAATAACTTGCATAAGGCCTTATCTTTACCGTTTCAAAGAAACTATTGCTTTCTGTATCGAGCTGTTGTAAGGTCTTATTCGCAATTCTTGAAAGAAGCTATTGCTTCTTTAAATTAACTGTTATAAGACCTTATAGAGATTTCTTCCGAGAAGCTATTACTTCCTTAAATCAATTGATATAAGGCCTTGTCATAATTGATTTAAAGAATCAATGGCTTGCATAACTTGCGCCAAACGTATTTGTATAAGGTTTCATACAAGCAAGATACAAATCAAGAAATAGCTTCGCTTAAGCCTTATAGAAGCTAAATTGTTACTTGGGATCCTTACTTACTTTACTTACTTACTTAAGGTGGCGCTACAGTCCGGGGTGGACTTGGGCCTCAACCAACAAACCTCTCCAGCCAGCTCGGTCCCTAGCTCGCTGTCTCCAGTTTCGCACGCCGAGTTGGTTGAGGTCGTGTTCAACTTGCGCGCGCCACCTGAGCCTTGGTCTTCCTCTACTGCGTCTTCCCTCTGGGGTGGATTCGAAGACTTTACGGGCCGGAGTATTGGTGTCCATTCTCTGCACGTGACCGAGCCATCTGAGTCTTTGGATCTTCACTCTTTTAGCTAAGTCAGTGTCGCTGTACAGCCCGTACAGTTCGTCGTTAAATCTTCTCCTCCATTCACCGTCTATGCAGACAGGACCATAGATCTTACGTAGAATCTTTCTCTCAAAACGGCCAAGTGCGTTTTCATCCGTTTTTGACAAGGTCCATGCACCATATAGCGGGGATGATGAGGGTCTTATAGAGCGTCACCTTAGTTTTTCGGGAGAGGGCTTTTCTATTCAATTGCTTTCTTAGCCCGAAGAAACAGCGATTAGCAAGAGTTATTCTTCGTCTGATTTCGGCGCTGATGTCGTTGTCCGTATTGATAGCGGAGCCAAGGTATACAAAGTCCCTAACTACCTCGAAATTATATGCGTCTATCGTGACGTTTTGTCCAAGACGTCGGTGTCGGAATAAAACCTACAAAATTTTCCCGAAGCATACTTTTCGTGGGCTCTGTACAGCAGTCAACATATCGGACACATATTGAAAGTTGCTCAGTGCCAGAAACATTCATTGTTTCATCAGCCAGAATGCTAAAACAACTCGATCTTATAACCCGGTTAGATATTTTTCTGGTGACAATATCAGAGCATATATCCAAAATTTCGTTTTGGATATCTGGGCTTATATAGGTTGCATTTTTTGAACTGGTTACGATGTGGTTACATAAGTAGTGAGGAACTAATAAGAGAATATACAAACTTTTGTTCAAATATTTTTTTAAAAATCATTTCGGGAGGGGCTTGAGCTCCTCTAGCCCCCCCTCTGGCTACGTGCCTGCCCTAAGCATAACGATTGACAACAAAATGAAATAAAAAACTTAATTCTTGATTAAGTTTTGACAATGAAACTGACTGATAGACTGGAAAATGGAACGATTTGTGGAAAAACCATGATTTGTTAATCAAGGTGATAAAAACGTGAACAAACGCACTTTGATTATCATGGTTCGCGAGATAATCGAGCCGAAAAAACGTAACGCACATACGCACACACGTACATACGAACATACATGCACACACACAGAAATCGTCATAAAAAGGGTTTATTCGGATTCTAGTGACCTTGAAACATGGAGATATGCAAAAACTGGAGATTCACAAAATCGGCCCCATTACAATAACTTCCTCTGGGAAGTTAAAAATACATCAAACATGGTATGCTGGAATTGCATTCTACAAAACCATGTTGTTTCAGCAGATTTTTTGTTGTTATCAATAATCTGAACTGGCACCTACGTTTTACATGATTTTCACTACCATAAGTGAGATATATCTGCAGTCAAGTATAGTTTTAAAAATGTGTCTGATCAACACTTCTTAACATTAGTTTGTATGTTTTACGCTCTTGTATCGAAAAGGACCTTTCGTCTTTTGCATTGTATAAATGTATACAGCTAAAACAATCAAATCACAATACCTACTTGAATAAAAATCAACTTTTCTAGCCATTCAATTGAATGAGTATTACAGTAACACTGTTTCAATATGGACAAGTATTATTATAACATTTTAAGGCCATATCTCTTTTTGAAACATTTTTCGTTCTTAAAAGGACGTTTTCTTCTTTTACAGGTGGAGAGCGTTTATAAATAATTAAATGTAATATATGTTCATAGTTTAACTTTGTATTAAAATAAAAACAATCGACGACTCCTCCCGCTATCATGAACAATCTGGAACTGATTGATTCTGATTTCCCAAAGAAGCAATTGCTTATAAGGAATTATTTGAACGAAGAATTTTAATGGTTCGTACTCTATGATTCTCAGCCTTTGGTGTCTCATAAATTTCTTTTTTGAAAAAAGGTGTGGCCTTATTCAGGGTTGTTCGAAAAATCGAAAAACGAATCATTTTTCGATCTATTAAATTCCCATAACTTTGAGTTAAGAAAGTCTCATGAAAAAAGATAGGATTTTTTCCGGGCAATAGAACTGCGGGAAAGCAACGGGTGTTTTTTTCGAGGTATAGAGCTTTTAGTTGGCATTACTTTTCAAGACGGCGAACGATTTAACAGCTGTCAAGTGATTTATTCTCAGTTTGGTTTGGCAATTCATCATGAATAGACTCACGTCTGAACAACGCTTGCAAATTGTGCAATTTTATTTCGAAAATAATGGTTCTGTGCGGAATACGTATCGCGCACTACGTCTATTTTATCGTCGACAAAATCGTCCATCAGAGCAGTTAATTCGATTAACCATGGAACGTTTTCGCACCACGTTTACTCTAATTGATAACTCGCATCCCCAGAGACGCCGTATGGTGCGTACAGAAGAAGCTATTGCTACTGTAGAGCGTAGCATTGAGGAAGACCCGAATAAGTCCATCCGCCATCGAGCACAGGAATTTGATCTGTGCCATCCACTTTATGGAAGATTTTGCGGAAGGATCTTGATTTGCGTGCTTACAAAATCCAACTCGTGCAAGAATTGAAGCCAAACGATCATCAAACAAGGCGTAGATTCGTCGAATGGGCCCAAAAAGAGATGGCCGTTGTTTCCGATTTTCATAAGCGAATTTTGTTTATCGATGAAGCGCACTTCTGGTTGAATGGCTACGTCAACAAACAAAACTGTCGAAACACCGTTAAATCCAGAAAAAACTGACTGTTTGGTGCGCTTTATGGTGGAATCATTGGTCCTTACTTCTCCAAAAACGATGATGGCCACAACGTTACGTTACAGTAAATGGTGATCGGTATAGAGCCATGATTACTAACTTTTTCATTCCTGAATTGAACAATCATGATGTCCAGGAGCTGTAGTTCCAACAAGACGGCGCAACATGTCATACAGCTCGTGCCACAATCGATTTATTGAAAGACACGTTTGGTGACCGCCTAATTTTACGTTTTGAACCTGTGAATTGGCCTCCAAGATCTTGTGATTTAACACCGCTATACTATTTTCTGTGGGGTTATGTAAAGTCATTGGTCTATGCGGATAAGCCACAAACGCTTGACCATTTGGAAAACAACATTCGCCGTGTTATTGCCGATATACGGCCACAAATGTTGGAAAAAGTCATCGATAATTGGACGTCCAGATTGAACTACATCCGAGCCAGCCAGCCACAAGATTATCTTTCGAATACATAAAAAATCATGTCAATCGAATATTCCATCGTTGTTTTATTGCAATTTAAAGTTCTATACCTCTATCTCTCTGCTATAATACTATAGATACCAATTTGTTTATATCTTCAAAAACTGTGAAAAACTCGAAGACTCTCTCTTTAAGGCCTCAAAGCTCAAAATGGTTTTAAAAAAATGGATAAGAATCATGTGTTCAAACTACGTTCAGGAAAGTTACAATCGAGGCTATCACATCACGATGGATTTTCAATTTGTTTTTTCAAGAATGCAATACTCCCCTTTACGCATAGTAAGTAAAGACTCAATTCATATCTGATTTAACGCTATTCTGAAGTTGTTTCGAACATATAAGGTTTGAAAATATAAAACATTATTCTTTGTCGTCTTTGTCCACTTTGTGTTTTTATTTATTTATTTACTTTTTTTTTAATTCTTTTTTACTAACCTTTAGCCATTTCTTCGGCATTGAATTTAATTTGCAGCCAAATTTAATTAAGAAAATAAGACATTAAAACAAAAATTTTGGTAGTGTTGCCTTTGAACCAAGCCTATTTTAACCAAAACTAGATTGATATTAAGTGACGCTTATAATATTTCTAGTATGAAAGACGTGCGTGAATCTTCATGTTTTAAAGAGCCTTTTCACCAGTTAAAATCACATACAATCAGAATTTGATGAGAAAATAATGGTAAGCCATCTGGAGGTAGCGAGTAAACAATAGCTGATGTACCTACCATTAACAAAACTTCTCAGACTCAAACTACTAAGTGTTCAAACTACGTTCAGGAAAGTTACAATACTCGAAGCTATCACATCACGATGGATTTTCAATTTGTTTTTTCAAGAATGCAATACTCCCCTTTACGCATAGTAAGTAAAGACTCAATTCATATCTGATTTAACGCTATTCTGAAGTTGTTTCGAACATATAAGGTTTGAAAATATAGAACATTATTCTTTGTCGTCTTTGTCCACTTTGTCTTTTTATTTATTTTTTTTTTAAATTCTTTTTTACTAACCTTTAGCCATTTCTTCGGCATTGAATTTAATTTGCAGCCAAATTTAATTAAGAAAATAAGACATTAAAACAAAAATTTTGGTTGTGTTGCCTTTGAACCAAGCCTATTTTAACCAAAACTAGATTGATATTAAGTGACGCTTATAATATTTCTAGTATGAAAGACGTGCGTGAATCTTTCATGTTTTAAAGAGCCATTTCACCAGTTAAAAATCACATACAATCAGAATTTGATGAGAAAATAATGGTAAGCCATCTGGAGGTAGCGAGTAAACAATAGCTGATGTACCTACCATTAACAAAACTTCTCAGACTCACAGGCACCATTGTTAGTTGCCTGTAAATCTCAGTGACATATTTTTATGCCAACTAAGTATACCTACAAAAAAAAAAAAAACAAGGAAAAATCTTTCAACGACATCTGCTCAAATAAACGTCCCGTTGTCCATTGATCGGTTCGCGGTTTTCCTTTGTAACTCATCAAGCATGAAACTTGGAAATGTCTCAACATTAAAAATGCCGCAAAGACAAAAACCAAACAGACTCTCTGTTGCCTCTGTGCTGTAGCTGTAGCCTTCTGCTTGTAACATGATAATTGGCTATGAACGATGATGATGCCCGGCTCAGACATTAAGTCGCAGAAGAAAACCATTATGCCATATCATCAAGCAAAGCAGACACTAAGCTTCTACTGACCCGACCGGAGAACGGAGCGTAACCATTTGCAAAAGAAGGACATTGAATCTCAAAGTTTAAACAGCAGCTGTATAGACTATACCATAATATATGTAAGGTACCTTACCTTAAAACATATTCGACTCATCTCGGATTGTCTGGTTTAGATCTAGCCAATTCATCGACTATCCCACAGTATTGGTAGTTGTTGTGGAGACTATACAACCATTTGGTAAGAGAGGAGTAAAGTAACAGGAGAAAAAGAAGAAGATAAAAACAAAAACCTCACTGTATTATGAAAAGGAAGGAATGTCCATTATTAGCCGGTGTAGTTCAGACGAAATGTCTGCAAAATAAAAACCGAAGAAACCGAAATCGAAACCGAACGAACACAACAAACCTCCCAATGAGGCCATTGTTTTATAAAGACATGCAATTCGGTAGAGGAACACTATTCAAAGGCTGTTTGTCGGCTGATTTACCCTTTGAGTTTAGTTCCATTTATCAAATTATACGTGTGCGATAGTCTTTTGTTTTAGGGTTTGTCTGATGTACTCTTGTGTTGTTTATAGACTTACATATTATTTCGTATATCAATATAGAGGAAAACAGTGAATAAGCGATCTTTTTCACATTAGAAATCTCGGTTTTTGTGTTTTTTTTTTTTTTGTTTAATTGAGAAGGGTCAATTAATATTTTTTTCCCATTAAATGGTCAGAGAAGTCCAAATTTTTTTCGCTTTTAAAAAAGAACCTATACCTTTAATGTCAATTTATACCTAAGGAATTTTCTGCAAAAGCAATTTTACGAAAACAAAATAAAAAACTATAATCATGCTTCTTAAAAGTAGGTATAGCTGTTATGGACCCAGTTTTCATTTTTTTTTTTTTTTTGCTGAAATCTTCTGTGCTAATAAGTCAAAAGAGTTAAAGTCAATTTTTGTCATTTTTCAGCATAACTATTTTGGTGATAACTGATAACTTTAAGACTCTTGAAGGTAGGTATACGATTTTGTTCAGGATACATGATTGTATCCCTCATTTACCGATATACATATATTTATTATTATTATTAATTATTTTTCATTATTAACCGGAAGGATTGTACTTTCAAAAAAAAGTAATTTGAGAAAATATTCAGTAGTTTTTTGTATAGCATTTTCAAAAAAAAAAAAGTTATTTGGCGGACCCTTTATATTAGCTTATAAAGACAAGTTTTCAAAACAAGCTGTTTTCAAAAAAATGTCGACATGTGTCACTAACCCAATTTTCGCGGATTTTAAAGTAACCCATGTCGAAGTGATAACTTACACTTCTTAAGATTTATACAAGCTCTTTTAAATTAGCACACTCTCTTAAACGAAAAGTTATTGTATTGCTTAAAACAAGCATCTAAGTCAAAATACTTGATCTTCGACAAACGAAATTTTGAAAAATTGAAAAATAATAATTCTGAATACGTTTTGTGTTTCGAGGCTTTTAAATACAAAGAAGCTAGCTGATCCAACAAAAAAAATGTGAATCTTAAACCTCTTCTATTTTGTCTGTGCAAGAAATGTAAACGTTTAGTGTGGTAATTTCAATATTTAACGAATTTTAATATTTCAAATTATTTTAATGATTTGGGGTTCTGTCTCAAAAAAGACATGACCTTATCGAGCAGAACTTTCTAATATAATAATTAATGATGGCACTTACATATTTTTAAATACAATAAATACGATACTTGAAATTATTTACCAAAGATCCGTTTTCTTTCCATATGAATAGTCAACAAATTTTATTCCTTGTCGTGTATTACAAATTGTCTTTTGGGTCGAATATTTAATGTTCATTACTATTTACTACCCAAATAATCTTGATTTGGTCTTTCGTATTTAGTTTTTGAACATGCAAGCGCTCTGGATCTAAAACTTAAGAGATTTCGTGACATTAAGGAAATCAGGTACAAAATTTAGGTTCATATTTCAAATGTCAAATTAATTTTATGAATATTTGAATAAAAGGAAACACATTACTTTGTGTTGAATTGGAAATTGAATTTTACTCATGTGTTAGTACTTTTTCAAAAGATGTCTAACCGTTTACACTTCCCTAAACTTCCAAAAATAATTCAAAACCAAAATTAGATATATCAGTCATTCCCGCTTTTAAGCGAGACCAACGAACACCAATTGATTTTTATATAGTACACCAGGGGTTCCGATTCTGACTCAAGGTGTGGGCCCTATCGAAACAAAACTAATTATTGTAATTAGTTAACTGGCTTTTGTTAATTTCGTCACTGATTTTCAACGAAATCGGCTTACTAATTTTTTAATAGTAATAATAAAACAATCTGAAAGTATGTCGTTAAATTTTTCATCTTAAAAAAAAAATTATGATAGTTTCAGCATAAATTTCAACAGTAGTTCACAAAATGTTATTTATCGCAATGTAATAATATACAGAAGGGTCAAGGTCGAGAGACCCAAATGGATCGGTCATTTAGAGCGGATAGACCTCACTGTTTCGGTCCAGAAATAAGTTTAAGCGGATATATTTTCGTGGATTCAAGGAAAAACAATCCATATGAGTGTAGGAATAAAATTTCTATGACCTTAAATCGTTAAAAATTTAGAATTAAGTTTCTATTTAACTTATTTTTCTACCCTGTGGGAAGTAAGTGGTGGGGACCACACGAGTCGCCCTCATATTTTTTTTCATGAATCCATAAAACGAAGATATTAACGACTTGGTCTTACGAACTTGCTCCTGTATTGCAAATTATAACTCACAATAAAAAAAAAGTGCGATGATCGGACTTTTATTTTTCGAGAAAAACTTATAACAAAAAAAAAGGTTCTATGAGCCCTACCTCTGTTCTATGAATACCGTTTTAGGGCAATACAAAAATATGTTTATAACGTAAAATATATCAATGTTCTGAAAATTTACACGGATGTTTAAAAAAATAATGTAGGAGTCGGTTTTGAGAAAATTGAAACCTTTGGTTTTTGGTCAGCAAAAATTGTATGCTGGTCACCCTAAATTTTGATCTTAAAATAAAAAATAATAAAAAAAAGCAAACAATACCTACTGATTTGCACAAATCTCCAATTTTCAAGTTTGAAGTCAATTGGACCAATGGTTAAGGCTGTAGATGCGTTTACAGTCAGACAGACGGACGGTTCTGCCGGACCCACTTTTCCGACTTCTCTATCATAAGTGGAGTCAATGAAGCTCAAAAAACAGCTCGAATTTTGAAAAAAAAAATCATTTTTTTTGTTTTTTATATTGTTTAAAATCAGAAACATTTCATTCGGGGGAAATAATTGCTTATATTGTTTAAACAATTTTTATAATGTTTATAAAGGGTGATACACAAGCGATGTTTTTGGTAATTGAAGTGTGTAGGTTGCATTAAGACAAGAAAAAAATCATATAGAAGGGAGGGTCTATTGCCCCCCGTTTAGCCGGGAGGGGCGATTTTATTGCAAAAAAGCTTATTTTTATAAAAAAAAAATATTACATATCAACGGCTCTATCCACAATGTTATACCAAAGCTTAAAAATGCTTCTTTCATTTTGCATTCAAAAAAAAAACTTTTTTCAGGAATATTTTTTGATAAATTGATCTTCAAAGTGAAAAACTGAAAATATTGAAATTTTTAACTTTTTTTTCCACTTCAAACTAATTTTTTGCGAAATTTAATGTAATTGAGTACCTACTTATCAAGGATATAATTTAATTTGCAGTATAAAATAATCTTCATCAAACGAATCTTCCAAATTTCTCTAGGGTGGTCGAAATAAAAAAGCAGAAAAAGAAACACAAACATTTAAAGATAAAGTCAATTTGCCTTACAATCCATTGAGCCAATAAGTTTAACACATACCGATGCCGCTTAACAAAGCTACGCCAATAAAAAAATATTCTTTCAGATGCGCATTCCATGATTGAGTAATTTATTTCTTTATTGTTTGTATTGTACATTTTAAGAATTCGCAACAATATACCTTGCGAGTTTAAAGGTTCGCATCTGTGCAACAGAAATCCCTGCAGCTTTATTTTATTCATTGTTGGCGTTGAAAGGAAGACAAAACACGATCTGGATTCCGGATTGTGGAGCAACTTGGCCAGGAATCGGGTGGGATCATGAGATCCACACAACAACACAACACGAATCGTCATTAAATACTCGTAAGTTAAGTTAAAAAAGAAAAAAACTTCTTTTTGGCATTCAATTAAAATTGTTTCGGTCGCTTAGGTATGGTATCATGGTTAGAGCTATGGGTAAAGTCACAACATCAGAATAGCAATGCTGGTAATATTAATGACTGTCCGGGATCAAGTGGCTTCTTGGACTTATTTAAAGAACCCACAATGACCATTCACACAAAATTCCTTGGTTTCGGTTTCAAATTACAAGAAAATGTAAATGAATAGGAGGATGCTGCTGTGCCAAAATGTACATTTCTCCCACGCAATTTTAACGAATATTTGTGGTTAAGTTATTTTTTCTCAAAGAAAATAATACTGTTATGTGGTTGAGCACGTTTCTAAGGTTACAGGGACAAATTGAACAATAATTTAAATTTGGTCAATAGGAAAACACACAAGAATCAGAATTTTCTAAATTATTATTATTAAGTGTACAACAATTAAAGAAAACATATCCTGTTCCCTAATTGAAGGGAAACTTGTTATCATATCAAATTCAATCAAAAAATATTAATAGTTTTTGAAACAAAATCGTTTAGTGACTTTACATGTGCCGCAAAGTTAAGTTCACATTTGTACTTGGACAAGCTAGAAATTAAATAAAATAATGATTTTCGAGATTTTGATCAAAACAAATCAGTGTGTCCGATGATTTCGGTCGTCTGCTTTTCTGTCCTCGTTTTTACTAAAGTAAAAGATCGATAGACTTCACACATAAATATTTAGGCCTTACATAAACAAATTCTAAAAAAAAAAACAACGGTGTCCCCTAGAAACGTTTTTGGCAAGAACGATACCTACCCTTACAGTTTTTTCATGCACGTAACACGTTAGCCACTAAGGCGCTACTTAGTGTGTAAAAGAGTGATTTTATGAATGATTGTCAATAAAAAGTAATATTATTGTTTCCGAACATATTTTTCGATTAAATCAACGTTTTCAGAAATACTCGCCCTGAAGAATGAACAAAAGAAATACATATATGAGGGCGACCCCTGTGGGGGAAATAAAAAAAAAAATATAATTTCAATTATTTATTAAATCAAATTGTTAAATATCCTATTCCTACTCACATAGAATGTTTTTCCTTGAAATCTGGACGCTGCCTGAGTGGTTGGTGACATCGACATCGAGCACAAAAAACCGAACACACATACGCATATACGAAAACCTGGAAAGCACTCTCCCCCAGTACTTGAAAAACCACTCCTTTTCGTTACTCAAAGTTATGCGAACTAAGGGCATCGAATTCGAAACGTTTTTCGATTTTTCTAACAGCTTTGAATAAGGCTAGACACTTTTTCAAAAACAGAAATTTTATGAGACACCAAATGGTGAGAATCATGGAGAACAAAGCATTGAAATTCTTCGTTCAAATAATTTTATGTAAGCAATTGCTTTTTGGAAAAGCAATTCGTTCCAAATTGCGCTCGATCGCATTTTTTTTTATTTTTTTTTTTTTTATAATACAAAGTTACAAAATAAATAAAGATTCGTGCGAATTTTTCACTTTACACCTTAATTTATTTTATTTATTTGTTTATACACGCTGCATGATTTAAAAATATGAATACAGGCTATTCGAATAAAGCTTAAAATCACAGAGTAAATTTTGTATCAAGATTAAAAAATCAATTTGCAAGTCGAGCAAAAAAAAATCAGGTCAACCAGACTTTAGTAAGAAAAATAAACTATAATTTTTATCGTTACTGTAAACTACCCCTACTTTTTCTCAAATGATTCATTCATTTTTCTGAAATCAGCCCACACAGCCACACACCATCATCTTTTCGTTTGAACCTATAAAAAAAACATCAATGAAAACGCAAAAAGATAAATTCCAACCAAGCGAATATTCTCTTACCATTTTCCCAAATGATTGATGTAGATTTACAAAATTACCCAAAAATTCCTAACTTAAATTAAAGTACCGACAATTTAACTTCATTTCATTTTTCATTTTGTGAAGGAACTCGTCGCTTATCATTAATCCGAATCTCTAGATACTTCTGCCTGAATTTATGGACCTTAAGACTTGACAATATCAATTTGACAAAATAACTCGCACTTGTGATATTACTTGAGTAAGGTTAATGTTTGAAAACATCAAACAACCTGTTTTGCCATTGCCCAGGGCCCAGGAGCAATTAGGCAAGGCATAAGCCTGGTCCGACCAGAATTGAGGTAAGTGCTCATTAAAACACCCTTATGGTTTTTTTTCTGATCCTCTGATCTTTTAGCAACAGTCATTCAATGATAAGAAAATTATCCTGTAATATCCTTTGTGTTACAACGGCAGAGTACTCAGGTATCAGGTAACAGCACACTTAGTTAAAATTTCAGTGCTTTGGGTCTTATTTTGGTAATGATTTTTGTATAGGAAAATAACGTTTATCTTATAGTTACATCTCGTATTTGTGCGTGCGAGATCAGAACACCTTTCAAAAATATTCCGAACTGTAGCAGCAGGTGGACATCCTGTTAACCTGGTTTTAAACATAAGGTATCATTTTCGATGTGTTTGTGCACTGTAAATGCACACATTTGTAGGGTAAATTTTGTTTATCGGTTTGATGGAGCATTTGTATTTCAACTGTCTGCTTAATTTTTGTTATTTCTGTGTTCAGATCTGAGTCCATGATTTTTGCTCTCAATAAAAGTCATCCTGAAAAATATTTTGATATGGAAATATATATTTCAGCAAACAGCGTTCGCAATGATAAACATTTTTCAGAAGTCAAGTACCTATTTTCTAGAAATACCGAAATTAATTTTTTTTTTACTTAGGTATAAGTATTTCATAAATAATCCTTCACTTTTCTTGAAAAACAGAACTAATGTCCTGGAAAACAGTGATTTAGTGATACAACAAAAACAGGCCTCTGCAAGCTCTACTCGGAAAATTGAGGAAAAGTTTTCTTACAAACTATGTGGATGCAATGCCAACAAAATTGATTTTTTAAATCCAACATAGTTCACTGGCAACTTGACAACCTTTATTTTCAGTGCATTTTCAGCCCTTTGCATATTTGAGCCCAATAAGCCTAGGGTGCTATAGCCAAATGTCCAATGTGTCAGGCACCAGTCAGAAAATTTTAGCTTCTATGTTTGTCTTTTAATCAAATTTTGTTCTTCTTTGCTTTGAAAAATTTCATCAGATTGCATGACTGGTGACGGTCAATATTATTAAGTGATGGAAGGATAGGTACCTTAAACTTGTCGGCTGATTAGGTTCACATTTTTATTTAATTTTTTGTTCTCTCTCCATCAAAGTAATGATAAAAAAAAATGTTCGAGATGATTCATTTTAAGAATTTGACTGTGCGGAGGTCTGATGTTGACAATTTGGGTGTTCTCTGGATATCGTATACAAGCATACAAAAGACACAACCTGTTGTCAATTCGTGTGTAGCCTCAGAGCAAAATAGTTAAAAAATGCCGATCCTCTTGGTTTGTGATGTGATGGAATGGGATGGATTTCATTCTTTTTATTTCCTTCCACAGGTTCTCGTCAGGTGAGTCATTTTATATATTTTTTGTCGATAAGGATTTCGGAAAGTCTTAAAGTAATTGATTCTCACTCTATTTGGATGCATTAAGTTAGTTTTTTTTTCTTCGCCAGTGAGATAATAAAATCGGATGACTTTTCACAAAGGACTTTGTGGAATTTTTCATTGATGATAGCAAGGAAACCGCATTCTTTGCCGGTGGTAATTTAGTAACGTATGGCGCTTAGATGGAACGATATTTTGTTCTTAACATCGCACCGTGGTGATTTTAAAATGATGGCTTTGTAGACCATAATCAAACGAAAAATGACTCAACAAAGAATAATTCTGATTCGGCACTAAATTAATATATGTACATATGAATACACAATTACATTATTTTTTTTTCGGGGCCGAAACCTTAAAAACTGATTTGAAGTGGCTTGATACATTTTACGAGACGAAGTTTAGAAAAACTCTTTGGAAGGCTTTCATTGCCTTGGTGCCTTGTGCTTTTGGCCAAACAAAATGAAACCAATCAAAATATCAAACCATGGCATTCTCTCTAAATCGAATACGTACCGAGCAACGCACGTCTTATGATGGTAATTTCCGAACACACTGAAAGATAGATAGATGGATATTTATTATTTCATTTAAAGTCTTACATTGGTTTGCTACCGCACATTTTATAATATACTGATTTGATCTTCGAAATCAATATTTCATAATTGGATCATAAAGTGATGGTAAAGTAATTATTATTTTTTTTTTTTTGTACGAGATAACAAAGGAACAATGTTATTGATAGAGTTTCAAACTCAATCCCATCCTTATCCTTCCAATGCAAATGTTTTCTCATGAGATTATCAACAATGAAATTGTTTTCCTGGGTTGGTAATGAACGACTGGAAAACGAAAGCCCGGAAAACGAAATCCCGGAAAGCAGGGGCGCCCGAACGTTTCAAAAGCGGGTGGTGAGTTAATTTTTTTTAACCCAAGGTATCAAAGAGGGATTAGGGTGCGTTTTAAGAATCGAAATTTTCAAGTAAGACACATTTTATTCTGAAACTGTAAAAAAATTGTATTTACAGCTTTTTTCATTTTTTTTTACAAATATTTAATTTTTGTTGATCATTTCAATTTAGCAGCAATCCTTCAACAGATCAAAAACTTTAGTTCTTTTTGTATTTTTTTACAATAAATTCATCCATAATACCCTCCAAACCGAGTTTTTCTGCTAACTCATGGTAGACGTGTAAAATCGCAACATTATTTAGTCGTTTCTGACCAATTGTGGAGCGCAAATAGGATTTGAGTCTTTTCAGTGTCGAAAAACTTCTCTCATTCGAACAAGACGATGCAGAGATCGTCAATAATAATTTCACGAATCGAATTAATTCAGGGACAAGGCTTTTACACAATGGATTTTCTTGTATGAAAACTACAATTTCCCCAAGATTCTTTAATTGCACTTCTTTTCTGCTAGCCAAATCCAGAAATGTTTCTATCACTGAATAAATTATCTTTGTGGAAATCATTTCCATAAAACGTAATAATTTCATCAACTCACGTATCATCGCCTAGTTTGAACGCCTCAAGATCTCGAAAAAAACTTAGCCGAAAAAACATGGTTTTCTGTATCAGAATTTTCATTCAAACGCTTAGAAATTCTTTTTCGCTGTGGCAATTCAGCTTCTTTGATGTCAAATTTTTTAACATTTTCGTTTATTTCGTTCCAAATTTTTTCAAATTTCGCGGGGCAATTGCAAAGAGCATCAACTTTTTCGAAAGAATCTATAACGCTCAATTGAGAACTTTGTAACGCTTCATTCAAATTTTCAATTTTATGAAAAATCTCAATAATAGGCCCAAATGAAAATGCTTATTGAATACTATTCTGCTCCGCCGAATATGGATGCGTAGTATGGTCACCATATTACTCTACTCACATATATAGACTTGAAGCAGTTCAAAGAAGGTTTATGCGCTTCTGCCTACGTTTCTTTTCTTGGTCTCCAAATAATATTCGTCCTCCTTACTCGCATAGACTTGCTTTAGTTTTTATAACTAATGTGATGAATGGGTCTATACTATCTCCATCATTTCTAAGTAGATTTAACTTTAGTTTCAGTCGTACATGCATAAGGCTGCAACAGCCTTTACAACTACCTTTCAGTAGATCAAACTATGGTGCCAATAATCCAATAAATCAAATGGTCTTAATTTTTAATAAGTATTATTTTCTTATAGTTTCGATATCATAATTTCAAAAGCCAATCTTTCAAAACTTTATTTTATAATGCCTTAGTATAAATGCAGGCTTTAATTAATTAATTGTTAACATAATAATTTTTAATTCATGATAATATTGTACTTTGTAATTTTTTAGATAAGGATATATGTATGTAGTTCATTTGTTTGTAAACATTAGTTCTTAACGACTTAAATATTAAAAATAAATGGCCCCTTACAGTAAAAGAGTGAGATATTTCCCGTGGTGAATTCCACATGGGGAATTTCTACGCGTGGTGAGCAATCAACGCACACAACAGGTCTTCCGGCACCCCTGCCGAAAAGTACTTTACCGCAGTGCTTTTTTAGCCTGGAAAAAAACGTACCTTTTTTCACTGAAAACTAAGAGATCGAACTCTGATACGTTTTTCAATGTTTCTAACAGCCTGAATTAGGCCACACACTTTTTGTTTTTTTTAAAACAGAAATTTTATGAGACACCAAACGCTGAGAATCATTAAGAATGAAGCATTAAAATTCTTCGTTCAAATATTTCTATATAAGCAAGCAGTTGCTTTATTGGGATTTGGGAAATCAAAGTCAGTCAGTTCCAGATAGTGCTAGGGGGAGGACACGTCCATTGTTTTTTTTTTCTAATAAAATACAAAGTTAGTACTATAAATTCTTCTTTGCTCTCAACCGCACCCTCCTTCTTTCGGTTGTGCGGAGGAGCGGAATGTTTTTAAAAATTTAATGGTATACGATATACTGAAAGAAAATTGGGTCGCCATTCGAAAAAAAATTTATTTTTTGGGTCATCTTAAAAGAGGTATTTATATCCAACAACTTTTTACTTCCAATATGTTTCAAGACCATTTCGTTAGAGTTAATAAGATTCCTATCCACAACGTTCTTAACATGTTAAATCATAATTCAAAAGAACGAAGATAATATATCAAATTCAAAGAGTTTAAAAGAAACAACGGCAGGTCTAACAACCAATAAAAATCTAAAAATCTAAGTGAGATGTTTTGTAAAAAACAAACACTGTCAGATGTTGAACTGCAAGCGCGTTCTTAAATTTGTTTTGGTCTATTAAAGTCAAAACGTTACTGAAGACAAATGAACCATGCTTTGGTATTGATATCTCATTTGACAGGCTCTGTGTTTTTGTATTTAGAATCCATAAATGCTTGACTTCAGCTTAAGCAGTTTATTAAGATAAAATTGGCAAATTTTGTATTGCTCTTGACACAAAATTATTAATTTTTATGTGCTGCTGTATTTGCGCTGTCCGAACAAGGATATTCTTATCTTTCCCTGATAAAGTACCTACATAACATTCGTCTTAAACATATTTAAACCTCGTTAAAACACTTAAAAACGCAAAGCATATTGTATATGCATAATACATTATGCATCTATGTATTTCGAACGCCCAATTAAAATCAAAACATCCATCATATCCTTAATTCAAAGTTACTCACATTAGCTGGCAAGAAACAACATTTCGATCCTAGGAATTTTCTTATCTCCCAAATCGTCTTTCCAACTAAGTTTTCATATAACGAATATTAATATCACCACAATTCTCAATAAAAGTCAATCGAGTTTAAATGATGATACAAATTAAATTTCAACATCTCATTTTAGGGCCTATAATTCTTCGGCATTTTGCGCTCCGCTTAAGAGATCCCCCAAAAGACCACACACAAGGCGTATAAAAAAAATCAAAATTAAGAAACAAAAAAATACTCAAACGCAACATAAGAATATTTTGACTTATTACCTGAAGATGCTTTGAAAAAAAAAACGATCGAAACTACACAAGTTAAAACAAACAAACCTCTTCAGAGCCTCCTATATAACGAATTTTATAGGATGGTATGCTTCCTTAACCTTAATCAATATATCTGAGGTAAACAAAAAAAAATGTTTAAACCAAAAATGATCTCTTGTGTAAAGTAGGCTCCAAAGTTAGAGTGAGAAATCAATTCAACATTGGAACAACATTGTTAAGAACTAGGATAAAACTATTTTATACCTTACCTCCATTGCCACTCCGACAATCTTACAAAATAGTTTTTTATTAGGAACTTAAAGTTTTGTAGGACTTATAATAGTCCTTATATAAATAAGTAAATTTCGTTGTTAAAGTTTTTTTTTGTTCCAACTCTAAACAAGAACTGGCCTGCTGTAAGAATTTTCGGTAGAAAGTCACGAATCACGATAACCTTCCAATAGTAATCTCATGGTAACATAAATATCACTGTGTTGTCTTACAAGATATTATGATGCCAAACAAAACATCAAAAAAATAATAAAAAAAGAACATGCATCCCAAAAAAAGTACACGCAACACCGACCCCAAGTTGTCTGTGATGGCCATTGAGAGTGGGAAAATATTTTTAAAAAGGTAAGTTTTGAGTTATGACTTATGACTTATGAGTACCTACGATGTATGAGTAAAAAGGGATGTTTCTATTAATTAAAAAATATAAAGGGGAAAAGCACAAATAAGCCCAGTTGAGACGGTATGATAAGGTGGCGCTACAGTCCGTTGTGAACTTGGGCCTCAATCAACAGTCTCCGTTGCCAGCCCGGTCCCTTGCTGCTGTCTCCAGTTTTGCACTCCAAGTTGATTGAGATCTTCTTCCACTTGTGTGCGCCACCTGAGTCGCGGTCTTCCTCTACTTCTACGTCTCTCGGGAAAAGTGTCGAAGGCTTTCCGGGCCGGAGCATTGGTGTCCATCCGCTCTAAATCTAAGTCTCTGGACCTTCACTCTTCTGACTAGGTCCATGTCATTGTACAACCTGTTATGTTCGCTGTTGTATCTTCTTCTCCATTCCCCATCAACGCACACGGGGCCAAAGATGACCCGAAGAACTTTCGTCTCGAAACAGCCTAAGGCACATTCATACGATATTGTCAAGATCCATGCTTCTGCACCATATAGCAAGACTAGGATGATGAGGGCGTTATATAGTTTTACCTTAGTTGCTCGAGAGAGGGCTTTTCCACTCAATTGCTTTCTTAGCCCAAAGAAACAGCGATTAGCAAGAGTTATTCTTCGTCTGATCTCGACGCTAGTATTATTGCCCATGTTAATAGCGGAGCCTAGTAAGACAAACTCCTCTGCTACATCGAAGTTGTATGCGTCTTTTGTGACGTTCTTTCCGATCCGTCAGTGTTGGGTGTCCTTCCTCGAAGACAGCATATACTTCGTTTTACCCTCATTTACCACTAAACCCATTTTTGCCGCTTCTGTCTCAATTCTCACAAAGGTGCCATCGACATCACGCTGTGTTCTTCCCATTACATCAATATCATCGGCATACGCCGTGTTGACGGTGGAGTTTTGCAGTATCTTCTCAAAAACGATGTTAAAGAAATCGCACGACAATGCATCGCCTTGTCTGAATCCTTTTTTGACATCGGAAGATTCCGTAAGCTCGTTGCCAACCTTGACGGCCGGCGCAGCGTGAGTTCACCATCGTCATTTTGCACAAACGAACGAGCTTGGCAGGGATGCCAAAACTAGACATAGCTTTATACAGTTCGTCTCTGTAGATGCTGTCATACGCGGCCTTAAAATCGCTGAAAAGGTGGTGGATATCGATTTGGCGTTCATAGGTTTTTTCTAGGATATGCTACAAAGTGAAAATTTGGTCGATGGTTGACTTTCCTGGTCTGAAACCAAATTGATAAGGACCAATCAGGTTGTTGGCAGGCTTCCGACGTTCACATATTACGGCAGAGAGGATCTTATATGCGATGTAAAGTAGAATGATTCCTCTGTAGTTGGCGCAGTTTTGAGAATCTCCCTTTTACAGGATCGAGCAAACAATGCTGAGGTTCCATTCATCGGGCATGCATTCTTCCAACCATAAATAACAGATGATTTGGTACATGTTCCTATCTAGATCGTCGCCTGCTGCTTTGAACAGCTCGGCAGCTAGACCATCTGCTCCAGCGGCTTTTTTGGATTTCAGCCGTGATATTTCCGTTTTCACTTCTTCTAGGTCGGGTTAGAGGAATTATTGGCTATCACCGTGTCCGATGAAAGGCTCCTGCCTGACAGCGGGATTTTGTTCGTCGTCACCGTTATACAGTCTACAGAAGTGGTCTTTCCAAATCCCCAGCATTGACTGCGATTCTACTATCATGTTCCCTTGTTTATCTCTGCAGGCATCGGTTCTTGCTCGATGACCTTGAGCCAGCGACATCTCTAACTGCTTTCTGGTAATGTGGTCACTGGTCTTCGATACTTGATTTTGGCGGCATAGGACTTCTTAAGAGGTTAGTTGACACTCGATCAGAGAAGGATCTGATGATCTCTTGCGATTGTAGCCGTCCGACGTCGAATTTTCTTGCAGCATTTCTTCCTTGGTTACGACGAGGTTTTGGTCCGAGTCGATGTTGGCTCCTCGGAAAGTTTGAACATCAAGAATGCTGGACAAGTGCCTTGATCGGGAGATGATCTCGATGTTCCCTTACGGATGTTGAGATAATGGAACCATGTGCTTGCTACCACAACATTTCGCCCCTTGTCGTGCAGGCTGTGCTTTCCGACTGTTTCACCAAAGATGTCGTCTTTTCCCAGCTTACATACATATGTACAATGTACATTAGGGTGGTTCTCATGTGCTTTTTTTTCGAAAATTAATGAAGACATCTGCTCAATCATCTCCAAATAAATAAAAAAAAAATCATTTAATTTTTTCAGATTTTTATCTATACCCCTTACTGGCCCTGTATCGAAGTGAAATTCTAATACTAGGGACTTTGCGGCTGATTTTTTGAATATTCCCGTATATCTCAATTTCGGCTTTACCGATTTTATTCATATTTTGCACAATTATACTTAACATTATCCTTAGTGATATTGCATTCCAAAATATTATTTAAAATATATTCTTCAATAACAAAAAAATTGGAAAACAGATCCATTTTTGTAGTACCTTTTGGGTTTATAACACTCTTTTCTAGATTTCTCAAAACGGCTCAACCAAGTTTTTGGAAATTTCGTCAACAGGTTTATATGCAATGTCTTAGTAAATATTGCATACCAAAAAATTTCATAAGTGTTTTAATTTCCCTGATTTTTTCAACGCTTTTCTAGTATGGTTCTCTTCCTACTTCATATTTACTTTCCAATAATTTGGAAATGCATCGGATGGATTTATTGGAAATTGATGATTTGAAATATTTGTACATGAATTGAATTTCAATTTTTGTCAAATTTTTAAAATACAAATGCATACGTCATCTACCTGGAATTATTTTCACAACTCTTAATAACACATTTTCTATGCAACACCTTGCATTATTCAAAATCATTTATGTCAAGAGGACTCAAGGATTTTTGATTAATTAGACTTTAATTTATGTTAAAGTCAATTACGGTTAATAAAATAATAAAAATGGCACCTCATAAAAAACATGCGAATCCCTTAGAAGTAATTTCTTAAAAAAGTTAGCAAAGAATAATGTTAATGCAAAAGAAAACCCTTAAAAAGTAATTTTAAGTCAATAATGTTTTCCCAGAAAAACGTGCGAAAAACAACTACTTTTCTCCGGAATAGCAAATAAATAATAGAAAAAAAACTGTGCATCGTCACTTCGATACTATTCAACAAACTCTAAATATGACTTGACGTCTGTTATTTTCTTAACAAAATTAAGAAAATATTATTATTCAAAATACACATGTAATGGTATGCATGTGAGATGTGAACGCGCGCTTTCTTCATAAATTTCATTGGCGTGTTTAAGAGTTAATTCAAAAAAATAAAAGATTGTATAACTACTCAGTTAATATGACAATTTGAACTGCCAACAACTAATGTGATTTGAATTAACATAACATTTAAACACTTCTGTTTCCAATAAATTGCATTTGATTTTCGACCTTGCATTCTTTGTCATTTACTCAATGGGCAGGCAATCCCACTTTAAATTGTTTACATTTTTAGCGTTCGTGTATCTGAAACAAATTATTTGCAATCAAAATGTCATTCAATCAGAGAATCACCTATCACCGTTTTTAACTAGAAATGAATTAATTTAAAAACAATCCTGCATCATCAATGATGCGCAATGACGGTGAATTTTTTTTTCTCTGTGCACTTGGAACCGACTACTGCAGGTATTGAATGGCAAGTTTTGCATTCGCAAAAAAATATCAAAGAGTAGATTTTGATCAAACATGGCATTTCTGATGGATGGATAATAGCGCTATTTCATTGTTTCTACAATAAGCATTTTTAAAGCTAGGACTAGAGGGGTTCTTACTACATACCTTTAATATGCAAACAGAAAGCAGTTGCGTTCTGTTGAAATGTTTACTCTTTTTTTTTACTGTTAAAGAAGACAGGACGAAGTTTAAATTTATGCACATTGAAATCGGTATAACGGTTTCATTTTGACGATAGGAGTAAACATAATTCTTTGAACGGAATCAGTTTTTAATACTTAATTTATAAAATCTAGTACGGTTGGAAGTCTCGCCTCTTTAATGTATTGACAAAGTGTCAAAACAGCTGGCCTGTTTGAAATAAACTTTTGGCTACACGTAGGGTAAACTAAGATGGTTTAGTTTTATTTAATTATTAATAAAACCTAAGGATCATTAAATCTCATCAAGAAACAAACATTTTCAGAAACTCTTAAGCCCTCCGAAATCGGAAATCAGTTTCTCAAGCAACCGTTTTGTAGCTCTATAGGAATCCGCATACTTGTCGACTGAAATGAAACCGGTTTCCAACTGGTCGCACGCAACTGATTTTGTAGGCCGAATTTCAGTTGCTCAAGCAACTTTTTTTTTTTGTAATTAAAATTGTAATACATATTTATATACAAAAATGGATGTATGTTTGGGGTCTACCACGAAATCTCGAATGCAAATATCTCGAAAACAAAAATCTCGAAATAAAAAAATATCGAGAACAAAATTCTCTAAAATATGATCTCGAAATACAAAAATCTCGAAAAAAAATATCCCGAAGCCAAAATCTCGAAAAAAATAAATTATTCTTCAGATAATGGTTTCATTCGCTCCCGCGAATTGACTCATTATCTGAAAAATTATTTATTTTTATCGAGATAAGTTAGTTCGTTCAGCTAAAAGTAAAGGTTCTTTTTTTTCATTTTGGACAAATTATTATTCATCGAAAAATACAAAAGGAAGCTGTTTTGTTAAACAGTACGGAAAAGATGAATAGGTACTTTAGTCTACAAAAATGTGAATGCTCAAATGCTTAGCTTTTTTAATTTCCGAGTGAAATTCGTGACTACATATTTCGATGCATTGAGTAATTAATTTTCCAAAAGTAGTATAAGCAAATCGGGAAAAATCAGAAACCTATGAATTTTTCATCTGTGGTCTTGTGCAGACCAAACAAGAGAAATCTTACAAAGAACTCAAAACAAATTTTAGTCTAAGCATAGTAGACTTAAAGTTTTAGTTGATAAGCGCACGTTGGCCTGTACCTGTACCTACATACAAGCACGGATAATAAATTTATACAGATGTCTCACCCTTATGGCGAGAAATGATTTATATGAAACTGAAAGCTACCAAAAAAAAGCTTTTTCCAAAAGCTTTAACGCATTCACTTAATGCATTAAAAATCTATTTTCGCTCGCCTCATTGCCCATAAATGAACACTTAGGCAAGGAAAAAAAGCTTCAAAAAGCTCCTTGTCCGCTAAGGCGTTGTCTGTTAAGAGCAAAATATGTTTCATTTTTTTCTGCAGGGATGAGACATCTGTATAAATTTATTATCTGTGATACAAGCTTATTCATGTTTAAGTGCAGGAGTCGGTTCAGTCAAAATGTAAGGTAGAAAAACTTGAAATGGGGGAAGAATTTAAAATGAGGCGAGAGTATCAGCGCTATTCTGCTATCCACGTGAATCTTAGATTCGATTCACCTATTCGATTCACTTTCGATTCCCACGAACACTGCCTTGACATTCTGCTATCCATCGGGTGAACTTCATTATCCAAGCCAATTTGACACTACAAGTTAAAAGCTGTTCATGTAAAAATAACAAACAAACTTCCACACAGTCAAATCTTTCAATGGTAGACCCAGGAAGTTTATGCTATCTTTAAGATTATTCCAAAAATCTCGAAGTTTCTGGGGTTTTCTTTTAGCAATATTTTTGTAAATATTTGGATTTAATTTCATTCCGGAAATTATTGCCATAAATAGGTCTCTTATTCTTTGTTCTGCCCCTAAAAATGTCAATAATCTTTATTTATACAAATAATCAATCAATAAATTGCATTTTATTGACCACCAACTAGATAGAAAATTCATTTAATGAAAAACCCGCAACATTTAGTATGCGGATTTGAATTGTATAGAATGAATGGGTTCGCGTGAATAACAGAATACCGCGCAGTATTACCGACGATACCGACGTTAATGAATTGAATCCACATTCGATTCGAACGGATAGCAGAATAGTGTGAAGTGAAAATTGAAGAAAAATCCCCCCCGATGAATAGCAGAATAGGGCTGTATGCCATAAAAGAAAAGAAATTTTGAAAATAATGGAAGCAAAAGAAGAAATAAGCTAGATCGGTTTCTTAAGGATAAGAAGCTTAGCACAACACTTTTTTTTGTTAGTTGAATATTTTGTTGAATTTTGTAAAATTTTGTTGAATTTATTAAGATTGAGTTGTCTTGTTGAAAGTTGAAATAAATAAAATTATGATTTTTTTTCGAAATATTGTCCTTCGAGATTCTTGTACGTTCGAGATTTTTTCATTCGAGATTTTTATTTTTTTTATTTTCGAGATTTTTTACATTCGAGATAACGTAATGATCACGTATGTTTAGTTGTTTGTTTCTATGTTCGGTATGGAACTATCGATCATACTCGTGCGCGGAGATAAGTCACAAGTTGGTTGCAAACCCAGTTGCAAAACAATCGCTTGAGCAATTGATTTGCGATTCTACTTGCAAAACAGTTGCTTCGTGTGCAGAGGGTCTAAGCGTTGCAAAACAAATCTGTTACATGAATGTCAGGATTTGAAATTCTTTTCGTTAAACGTCACTAATACTGCTATTTTTTAAGGCAGTATCTACGTGGATCGTTTTTTTTTGTTTATGAACTTAATAGTAATCAATTACAAAAAGCGTAAGTATTAAAAAGAATTGTTTTTCTGTGCCGGAAACTGCATGGTAGATACCGTTGTCAAGCCTGACTTCGGTCTTCGATTGGAAGACAAATGCTTTTCTCTGATTATAAAGGATGAGAGACCTACTGTCATCGCATACGTTTAATAAATTAATAGTAAGGGAACAAAACATGAATTTAAACTTCATGAAGAGAAGGAGGAATAGATAATGTTTCAAAAATTAAAAATAATTGAACAATTAAAACTTGTGTCGCTACGCTAAATAATAGATTTTCCTTAATTCAATATCAATATTAATGAAAACGAATAAAAATATAAATCTTCTCCACGACTTAAGGAATAGCACAGCGCCACAACTCATCCTAAGAATTTCAATGAACATTTTAAAAGTTAACATTTGTATATAATATTAAATTCATACTACAAACTGATCACTGCGCTATAGACCGCGACGTTTGTGATTTGCCGCTTACAAACGTGTTTGGAATTTTTTAAATTAATAAAATTGCTAAGCTTATTGCCCACTTATCATATCGGAGACAATATGTCTAGCCCAGGCAGCAGTCAATTGCTTTCCCTGAACTTCAATTCAACTGAGTATAATGGGTTTTTACACAAGCTTGGAATGTGTTATTTATTTACTTATTTTATTAACAGCATTCCTTCAAATATTTTGTTTTATAGTTTTGTTTTGCAAGATGCAATACGCAAAAGTCAAGTGAGCCTTATTTAAATAAAGTTTGCTTATCGAATCTCGCCACGTTATCGTAGACATGATGGCGGCGCGGCGTCCAAAACCTTTTTGTTAAATATTTACATAAACATATTCAGTGGAAGAGAATATTTTGTTTTCAAGCTCATCATAAAAACATCATTTAATGTTTTGTTTTAAGAATTTTAATATTAACTAATCGCGGAATTATACAAAGAATTTTAAATTTTATCAGTTTGACCTTTAAAAAATTGATGTTTCCATTTACCTATTGTTTTTTCTCGGCAACAAATTCAATACGAAAACATCAAATATTTGGTGAAATTGAATTTATTGTGTCTAAAAAGACTATTTATATAAACAAAAAAAATGAATTTCGCGAATAGGTGAATGAGTTTCAAATTGACTAACTTAAATCTCTTTTTAAAAAATGTTTGACCTCAAATACGTCCAATTATACTTTATGACCACTCCTGAATGATGTTTTGAAAACCTCATAACTCATAGCAGCCATTCAAAATCTTAAAAAAAAAATCCCATTCGCTGATTTTATGTCCTTAAAATTCACAAGCAGAAATCTCATTTAAACATCAATTAGGAGAGACCACCGGAACACCGGATGTTTGTATTTTGGCTCTGGACCTGGACTCATTTACCTTTTTCTTCGAATATTGATGTTTTGTTTTCTGACAATCAGAGTAAATTACTTCAGCAGAATAACCTAATTGGCAAGTCATAAATAAAAATATAACAACATAACATAACTGACATCGTTAAAGCAGTTTATTTCCACTTCTCTTGCACATTTTCAGTTCGATGTTGAAAGGTAACAAATAAAACTATATCCTAAAGGATTTTATCGCTCTTCACATTTTTAACACAAGATAATCACTTTATTTTCATTTGTATTTTTTTTTTTTTTAATGGGCATAGTGAGCCAAACTGAGCATTTTTTTTTTTTTACATTTTATCTTTATTTGAACTAATATTTATATACATATTTACAATTTATTGATTAGTACTTAAGGTAATATTTGATTTTTAATTTGTTGGCACAGAAGGGGCCAAACTATATACAATGTTTGTTTTCTAAATTTAAGGTTAACAAAAATATCAATGAATAAAAGATAAAAAATACATGAAATAAAAAAACTCGGGATGTTCAGTCCTGGTTGTCCATTGGTGAGGCTCTTAGCCGCGGTTAAAAGCTGACCCCGTGTCAGCGTAAAAGTGAAGATCTCCTTCGTCGTTGGTTTGCTCGATCTCCTCCCTTAGTACGTCCAGCGCACATAGGTATCTCGGTTCAGGGTGTCTTTGTTGTGTGGTTATTCCGTTGATGAGGTTGTTGGGGTGATTGCTCAGTGATCCTGCGATCCTTTTAGCTGACTGAATTAGGTATTTGTCCAGTGGTGTAATTTTTGCTTCGTCGTAGAGTCTTTTGTTGCTGAAATGCCTCCTTCTCTGATGGTTGAAATAAAGTCCTGTGCAGCTCCGCAGGACTTTTCGTTCGAACACTTGGAGTTCCTTCATTGCTGTCTTTGAAATTGTATACCATACTGGGAAGCTGTAGGTGATGACGGGCCGAATTAGCTGCTTGTATATTAGTAGCTTCGTTGGTTTGCTGAGTCCTGTTCTCCTTCTTAGAAGCGGATTCAGTCGGTGTAGGGCGTGGTTGGCCTTCTTTAGTACAGCTCTCGAGTGAGGGTTGAACTTCATCATCTCATTGAAGTGGACTCCAAGGTATTTGGTGTTTCTCTTCGCTGCCAACGTTGATCCATCGGGTAGAGAAATTGAGATGCTTCGGCATCTTCCAGCTCTTCTACCTCTGCTATTGGTGGGCCTTCGGAAGCAAATCAGCTCTGATTTCCCTGTGTTGATGTGTATTCCCCATTTCTTGTAAAAGTCATGGAGCCTTCGTACATGGGATTCCACCTTCCTGGCTGCGATGATAGGCGATGGTGAAGAGCAGTATGTGATTGAGTCATCTGCATACAGAAGACTCTCACATTCACTGCTTGTTGGTTGGTCGCTGGTCATCAGGCTGAAAAGGAATGGTCCAAGTTTTGATCCTTGAGCTACTCCAGCTTTTATTGACCTTGTCGATGATTTAGAGTTCTCCAATTGAACAAAGAAGTTCCTGGAAGAGAGAAAAGAAAATAAAATTTTTATTAGATTTGATGGTAAACCTAATAGGTATAGTTTGTGATTAAGCCCTTCAATCCAGACGCTGTCAAATGCCTTTTCCACATCTAATAAGCACGCAACGGATACTCGATGGCTGTTGAGTGCCGCTGCGATGTCGTGTTGGAGTTTAGCCAGCGGATGCAGAGTAGAGTGATTTTCTCTAAATCCAAATTGGAAGTCCGGGATGAGGTTGTTGTCGGAGCTGCACATCTTCAGTCTTCTCAGTATAATCTCTTCTAAGATTTTGCTGATGTTGTTGAGGAGGGAGATTGGCCTGAAATTGGTCACTAGGTTCCTTGCGCCTTTTTTCGGGATTGCCACTATTTTCGCAGTTTTCCATTTTTGAGGAAAATAGCAGTTGTTGAGGCAATTGTTGAAGATGATGGTGATGTACAAGATGAACACTTGGGAGAGCTTCTTCAGCATGAAGTTGGAGACTCCATCAGGTCCTGTTGATTTTTTTGGCTTCAGGTTCTTGATGACTTCGCTGACTTCTTCTCTTGTACAAAACTTTTCATTATTTTCAGTTGGATCATCGGCAGGGTTTGTGGAGCTAAAGGTGACTTCTTCGTTGCCTGGCTGGATGGATCGTTGCACGGATTCCTCGATTTCCTCGAGAAATGCAGAGTCCGTGGATGGAGATGGTGTGAAGTTTCCTTCGAAGCAGGATGCAAAAGCCTCGGCTTTCTCAGCTGCTGACGAAACCTCATTGCCATTATAAACTATAATGTCGGGAATACTCTCCTTCCTTCCGGCAATCCTATTAATTTCCTTGAAGGCATTGGGACCAGGTTTTATTTCCTGGAGCCTCTTCTGGAAGTGAAGGTTGTTGTGGTATTGGATGGCGTTCCGGAACATGGTGTTAGTACATTGGAGTTCTGCTTTGACTGCCTGGTAGTCCCTATTGACGGTGTTGAGTTCCCGGTGGTGAATCCGTTGAAGACGTTTCCTCAGCCGTTGCCTGTGGTTGTACAAATTTTGCACAAAAACTGGAAGGTGTCGGTATCTATCCCTGGATGTTTTGGGTACCTTCTGGCTGTCAATTGCTGTTTTGATGGCTGCTTCAAGTCCTTCGATGGCGCTGTCGATCTCTTCATTGCGAAGATTCCTGTTGGGAGATGGAATGATCAGACTGCGTTCCACGTCACTATTGAGCTTCTCGACGTCAAGCTTGCTGTAATCCAGACAGTCATCTGGTGGTATTCTCATTAAAGGAATGGCGAGATGAAGGTTGATTGATAGTTGAACTGCTTCATGGTCGGAGTCACTGCAGACAGTTGTGCACACATAATTCCTGAATTCGGGAAGGATATGTACCAAGTCTGAGGAGGCCATGAAGAAGTCCAACCATGACGGAGTCCTTGGGAAAGTCGGTTTAGGCTGCGAGATTACCACCAGGGAGTGATTGTTGCTGTTTTGTTCCATCCAGTCTGCGATCGCTTGTCCTTCGATGTTTATTGTGGTGTCCATCCAGTTACGATGCCTTGCGTTGAAGTCTCCACCGATGATTCCATATGTGGTTTGCCTTAATGTACTGTTGAGTACATTAAGATCGTTTTGTATATGGGCTACTGAGGATCTGCATTTCACATACAGGCTTATCACTGTAAGGGTTTCTCCTCCTCCTATATTAAGTTTGATGGCTGTTGCTTCACTGGTCCGTAGTCCTGAGATGGTAACTTCATTGGCGTTTGGCTTGAGTTGATTCTTTAGGAATATGGCCGTCCCCCTTCGGTTTTCGTCCTTATCCTGTCTGAATGTGGTGTAGCCGGAGATGTCGATACTATTCCTCCTGCTTACGTTTGTTTCGCTGATGAGTGCTATATCCGGGCTGTTGTTCTTCATGAACAAGTTGAATGACGTCCTTTTTTCAAGGCTGTACAATGAATTTACATTGTACGTCAGGAGTCGTAGCTTCTTCATAGACAGATCTGGAGGATGATGGTGGCAAAAGCCACTCTCTTTTCATCCTCGCTGAGTTGTGCGTAGTTGCTGGGGACAGCATTCTTGGCGTTTCTAATTAGTGTGAGGAGGTCCGAGCCGAAAAGGCGTTTGGCTTCACCGTTGATGTCAATGGGGGTGGCTTCTGGGTTTTCCTTCCTGGGGATGACCCTTATGCTTGGCCTTTTGGCTGCGGCTGGTTGTGCTGGTTTTGGGGCTGCGGCAGATGCTTGTTGACGAGGCTTGTTTGCTCCAAGCCCTTTGGTCATGGCTGCATAGTCAATGCCGGGTTGAACGTAGGTGTGCACAGATTTGGCTGCCAGAGCGTGTTGGGCCCTTTTTTCAGCGGCCTTTTTCTTCTTTTGGGCTAGCTTGGCCTTGATGATGGGACACCCCTTATAGTTGGCTGGATGACCTTCCTTCTTACAATTTGCGCACCATACTGTGGTTCGCTCCACATTGTCCTTCCTTTGGCATTGACCGGGCTTGTGGTCTTCTTTGCACTTGACGCAAACATATTTGCGTCCGCAATTGGAAGCAACATGTCCGAGTTGCTGGCAGTTCCTGCATTGGACGATGTCGATGGACTTCAGTCTTTCCCAGTGTACACGCTGGTTCATGATCAGTGTCTTTGTGTACACTTCCCTGATGTCACAAGTTTTGTCCAGGTCCACGACGAAACTGTTCATTTCCTTGGCGTTGTTCCTTGGTGGTTTGAATGGAGTGACTTTTACAATGGGTAGACCTTCAATCCTAAGCTCGTCTTCAACTTCAATGGCGGTATAGGAGTGGTGGATTCCTTTGAGAAGAAGAAGGTTTTTCCTGTCCTCTCTGGGCGTGAATGTATTATACTCCATACATTGTTGCTTCAGATAGTTCCTGATTTGGTCGTATGATTCACGGTTTCCTGCTTGTATAATGGTCGTGTCTGATTTGTTTTTGATATCGTACATCAGTCTTTGGGCACGGCAAAATTTCCCAATCTGGGCAACGTTGCACGAGTAGCAGATAATTGGTGGAATTTTTGTCTTTTTGTTGTTCGGGGTGTCCTTTTGGGTTTCGGTTGGTTTCGTTATTGCGGAACTAGTGAGTGGTTGAGGTTGAACCGCTGCGGGAGATTTTCCTGCTTGCTGCAGGTCGTCAGGTTTTTGCTTGGTTGTCTCTTCCTTCCTCTTTTTAGTTACGTCTTGTTGTTGTGGAGGTGACTTTGGTCGCTTGTTGGATTTCCTTTTCACCTCTGTAAAGGAAGTACCCGAGCTGGTTTCACCATTTTCGTCGCTAGTGAGGCCGGTGACTGGCCCGTCTTCTTCTTCGCTGTCTGAAACCCCGGTGTTGTAGGTTTCTTCAGCTTCCATATCCATGCTTGTTTGGCTTTTCCTCATGAATTCGTTGTAGGCTTGATTGACCTTCGCGTCACCCAGATTAGTCCTAAGCTGCTTAATCAGCTTAGAAAATAAACTAAGTGCCTGATTCGGATTATCCATTGCCAGATCATCCATTGTCCTTTAATCCTTTAACAGGTAGGGCGCAGGTAGAAATGTCCACTGCTGAACCTTTTATTGGGATCGGTGGATTATTTCTTTTATTAGGGTTGTTTGTCTGTTTATTCTAAATTGTGTGTTATCCGCTTCACGTCTGTGTCTTGTCGGTGACCGAACTAGAATGAATATTGAATGAGGCCAAACTGAGCAATTTCAGTTTCTAAATTATGTATGATAAAAAGTGTATACCTACCTTATATCAATAAATTGATTAACGATTGACTTCAAGTCTAAAAATATTAAGTATTTTAAACGAGTTAAGCGTATATATTTGTTTTTTTTATTAAGACCTAAGAGAAGCCCCATCAAAGGGCACGGTAGTGCCCAGCCAAGTTCTAGCACTACTCCCTTTTTACAGGATCGAACTCAAGCACATTTTTTAATCCCCCATAACTTTTGAAGCCATTGAGTTAGAATTAGAATTACAAATGGAAAATAGTTTGAATTAAAATTTACAAGTTCACTTGGCAAGTTTTCGTTTGACGCGTGATTATGATTACCTACTAACATTTAAACTTGAACAGTCAACTTGTAAATTTTTATCGAAACTATTTTCTTTTAATATTGTTGTATTATCTTCTATGATTTAAAATATTCAATATAACTTTTACATGTAAGAACTTGGCGTTCTTTTAGATTCACTACTTTTGGTGGCTGCCTTTTTACACAATGTTTTTCGCACATAAGAGAACTTGGCTCTTTTTTTACATTTTATGTTTTTGTACTGATACAAATTGCTTGAGCCCAAATCTATAAATTATTTTAGTTCAAAAAACCCTTGTTTTTGAGTTTTTAAACAATAGTTCATTCGTTTTTGAAAGAAATTCAATACCTTTAGATTTAGTAATATATCTGTTTTATTTATTTTTTTTTATAAATATTAAAAAAGTTATATAACTTTTTGGAAAAAGAAGTAATTATAATAGAATTTTGAACTATAAATTTGTATTTTATTTAAAAACAAAAAAATATAAAAAAAGCAACCCGTCCTCTCCCCAGGATGAATAATCTGGAACTTACTGATTTCTTAATTGCTTATATAGAATTCTATTCTATTAGGTCCGTTCTTTTACTTTTTGGGCAGTTTGTGTAAAAACTGTCAAAAATCATCCCCACTCCTCGAAATTTTGTGATTCACCCAAAAAGTAAAAGAACGCTTCACACCAAAAATCTGCCAAACGCACAAAATTATGTCAAACGTCAACAAAATTTAATGTACTTCTTATGGTTTGACAGAACTTACACAAACTGCCACAAGAAATTTTTCTGGCTAAAATCGGCAGATAGGGGAAATATATTTCTCCTTCAAAAGTGACAGATTTTACAATAAGTGGCAGTAAAAGAACGAAAAAATTTGAGAATATGGCAGTTTTGGGCAGTTTTAGGGAGTAAACGAACGGACCAATTTAAACGAAGATTTTAACAATTCGTTCTCCATGATTCTCAGCGTTTGGTGTCTCACAAACATTTTTTTTATTTTTGAAACAGGGCTTGGCCTAATTCAGGGCTGTAAGAAAAATCAAACAATGTACCTACTCTTTCATTCTCATAACTTTCAGTGTCCAAATGAGTAGATCCTCATGAAAAAAGGTACGATTTTTTTCGGGCAAACTTTACACGGACAAAAGTTCTGCGGGAAAGTACTTTCCGGGATTTCATTTTCCGGGCTTTCGTTTTTTAGTCTTTCGACCCCAACCCTCGTGCCTGAGCAAAGTTACACAAAATCACTTATATATATAAAAAAACAAAGACTACTCTACACACCACAGCAGTGGCAAGGGAACTACAAAAATACGATGATGATAGGAAAGAACAATTTGACCAACAATGCCATTAAACATTGGAAAACAACTGTCTTTTTACAATTGAAAAATTCGAATGAGCCCGTCCATAGTAAATTTTGCATTTAAAAAAAAGAAACCAACGTTACAATATATTTAAGTAAAAAATTAAAATCGAAGATTGTTAAGGAAATTTAATGTTTTTTGATTTCTTGAGTTGAAATTCGTTTCTTTGAAAATATTTCAATTCGAAAATATTTTAGATTTATATATGTATTTTGTTTTTGTTAAGACGTTTTAAGGTAAATGAGCGAGTTTGTACTTCAAAATGGACCGCACAAATGTTTAACTTAGGTACTTTAGTTTATAGTCCCATTGCACTTTTTATTGGTCGTTTGTCATAGCAATCAAGGATATAATAAAAATGGGTGCGGGGAAATAACTCCACGGGAACTTACTCCACTGAGGGATTTACTTCCCACCAAGTGAGAACTTACTCCACTTTTGTAAATTGTAGTTAGTTCTCATGTACAGTAGGAATTAAATTCCTCAAATAATTAGTGGATCTAGTTCCCTTCGAATTTGAAATAATTTGCCACTTTAATTGAGAAAAAATTAAAATAAGAATTCAAGTATACTGAGCAATTTTGTTTGTGAAATTAAAATAAATGTCTTTTAGAAACGAAGTCATTCCGAAATTCAGTTTTTAAGACTGAAAATAATTTTAAAAAATCGCATGCACAAAAATATTGAGAAACTTACTCATTCGGAAACCCATTTTTAAGAATCTGACCCCGATGCAGGTGGCCATGGCACAGAGGATAGAGTAGTTGACTGCTAAGCCGAATGCTACGGGTTCAAGCACCAGCTTCGGCAGCATTCTTGCCAAGTAGGTTTATGTTATGTGTTCTTCTCTTTCCTTCTATGTGTCTATCTGTCTCTCTCTGTCGTATGTCTTGCTCTGTCCCAGCCGATGGTCTCAGTCACCAGTGCTGCTATGTGTCTGTAGTTCGTCACATTTATGTGAGAAGTACTGTGAAGTCAAGTCAAGTCAAGAATCTGACCCCTATAGGTATGGTGGTTCATTAGTCCAGCAATCAAATTCGGGGTTTCTGACCTTTGCTATTAATTTTAAACATTTCTAAAACGGAATATAACAATTGAAATATACCGCATGATGTAAGTTTATGTGACATAAACAAAACTTTTTCCAATGCAAACCTTCTTCTGAAGTTTGGTGTTCGGTGAGAGTAGGGCATTCTACAAGCACACTGTACTTCAACCCAGTTTCATCTTGTTGCATCTTTTTGTCCCCTTAAATAACTGAGCTATTTCAATAACCTTAAAAGTTCCATCACAAAGACATTTTTTTATTGACTCTATTAACTCTCAAATGATTAAAAAAATTGTATTATTAAGGATTTGGAGCTTGAACCAAAAATTGCAAGCGAGCGAAGCGAGCGGAAAAAATTTTGCTCAAAAGAGAATCAATTTGGGGTGTGAAAATAAAAAAATTCGCGGGAATTTTTTTATTTTCACACCCCAAATTGATTCTCTTTTGGGTAAAAATTTTTTCCGCTCGCTTCATTCCCAATCAAACCAAATTGATTTTGAGTGTTACAGATAGTCATCATCCACCAAGGTGAAAAAAGATGCTCAAAATGAATTGCAATGATGCAGCACCTTTGAAAATGAATTGCTCTATCCATTTTGTCGACTCGACAAATAGGTAGTAAATAAAAATGATCTTATTTATTCATAGGACATTTTGGGGTTGTTGTTATGTATGCATACACGAATGACCCACCATAGTGGGTCATTTGCCCCGAAACCCCTTTTCGGGACTTCTGACTTCCGGACCAGTTTCCCTGCGCCATGTATAAATGTGTGAACTTAGTTCCCACTAGAAAGTGAACTAAGTTCTCACCGTACATGGGAACTAACTACACTTTACAAAAGTGGAGTAAGTTCTCACTTGGTGGGAACTCAGTGGAGTTAGTTCCCGTGGAGTTATTTCCCCGCACCATTAAAATGTTGGTGAACTTTTTTGTATCCATATCTCAATCGCTTTTATAAGATGAAAACAATTTTATAATATTATCTTCGACTTCTTGCGATTAAAATTTATTATTTATACATTCCTTCTCTCTTTTTTTAGCCATTTGCATTCCAGCTGCATTTCTAGGGCTTCAAGCGTCAAGCCATGCATGCATATCCGGCTTGAGCGATAATAATTGGCCTGATCTCGAGTCCGATAAAAAAAAACAACGAATCCTCAATTTTTTATTGCTGCTCAATCGATGAAGACATTTTCACACGCCTCAAAGCAAAATTAAAACATTTTTGTTACCAAACAAAAGATATCCATTAATATTCTGTAAAAAAAAAAAATTAACAACAAGAAAACACTACAAACAACTTCATTTATCAATAAAATAATAACTTTCAACGGATTAGGGGTATAATTAATTTACATATTTTGTTTACCGTCCTGAGTGATTCTTGGTTCTTGGTATTTTCGTTTCTCTTATCCTTTTACCCATCAACACAGCCAATTTAAAACCAATTAGTAAAAACATTTCAATGAAGCCGTTCATAGAGATGCGTAACATGAGACATCAGGAACACGCCCCTGCTGGGAACTTTGTGTGTGGTTTGGCAAAGCAACGAAATAACAAAGAACCACAGGTTCCTTCCCTTTCCTTGCCTTTAGCTTTTTACCTAACCTTTGAGTTGTTCTTTTTTTTAATATCCTCAGAATGAACTCACTCACATAATGCATCAAAATTAAATTGTCATCCGCATCGCCTTACCTATATATTCGGACGGATAACAAGATGATCAAAATACCAATACCATTAACTACGCGGCTATAAGCTTGGCTGCTCAATGGCCATCACGATAGCCCATAAGAATGTTCCCATTTGGAAAATTGGTCATAAAAACGAACGAAAAAAAAATGAGAACCTCATCCCGAAATTGTGGAATTTTGAAATAATTAACGAGCCGAAGAAAAGTGACTTGGGATTGGGATTTTGTTATTTTTTTTTTTTTTTGGGATCGAGATCGGGAGTGTTTGTGTGCTGTAAAAATAACTATTTCCTTATGAGACCGAGCAAGATCCATTACTGAACGGAAAAAGTCCAGAAACCTTTTTTTTCTATAAGTAACAAAATGGAAACAAAAACAAACGTATAATAATTAGGAGAGTGCTACTATCAGCGATCAAAAATCTTCAAAAATGATGACTCCTCTTGTAAATTAAAAGATAAAGTACCTCTAGCTACAACAAAGAGCAAGACAAAGATCTTTTCTTGTGGATGTCTTGACATGAGCCGTTTTTGGATCGTTTTTCTCACAAAATTATTCGAGATGTTAACATGTTATTGTGCAGAAAGGAGATATTTACTTAAGGATAGGTTTACAATTTGCAATTGATAATATGGAGTTCAGGGTCGCTGGCAACAGCTTGTTCCCATACCTTAAAACCTTTTAAGTGGAGACTGAAGAAGGTAACTCATGTGCGATGTGCTATATAGAAAATAATGTTCAGCATTCCTTTAAGGGCATTTCGGTGATCTATTAAAATCATTTAAAGCGCTTTAAATATGCTTTAAAAAGCCAATTATATACTGTAAAAATATTCTCTAAGAAATTTCGAAATAGCTGAAAATCTGAAATTTCGTGTTTTTTTTAAGTTTATTGTCAAAAAAAAAAAAAACAATAAATACCAAAAACCAAAAATGAAAATATAAACCAGAAAAATTTAAAAAAAAAAGTTTATACATTGAAAAACTTGTTTCAACGTCATCCGCCAGTTATACGTGCAAATTTAATGCCATTATTTCACATGCAGTGTCTTTTTCTACGAATGAATTATGTCCTAAGAAACAATTCGTTTTAAAACCTTGAGCCCGCTAATTTTTTTTCCAAAATATCGATTAATATTTATGTGTTATTTTCTTGATATTGCAGTTGACGGTATTAGTTTTAACTTGGGCATCGATCACTATTTTTATGTTAGCTGAAGACCGCTTGTTTCCAGTTGTGTAATACATTTCGATAAAAATGTATAATTGGATGATAGAAATATCAAGTCACGTTTAATGCCACTTTCTTGAAAAATGTTTTTAACAGCTCTTATTGCAGCTGATTTCTCTTCGTGTAGTGCTTCGAAAACGCTTTCCATTTTTTGTTTTATTTCTACACCGTAAACTTCTTAGCTTCAAAATACCCGACGAGTCGTAATCGGTTGAGAAGGAATTGGTATGTCCGGTGCAATGTCCTTGAATACCCTTATTCTTGATGGAGCTTTAAAAACAACTTTTTCACGTTTACGATGAAAAGATCAACCTCTGGAAATTGACCTCGAAGAGTTTCACAAGCTCTATGGAGGCTTTGTGCCACACTAGTGACATGAACAGAACAACATCGCAACTTTTTCGAAAAAAGTTAAACAAAAAAATTGCAAGTCTTTCAAACATTTGAAACAAAAATTGCAAATAATGACGAAATATGCCAAAATATGCATTTTAAAGCAAAATATGCAAAAATATGCATTAATAACAAAATATGCTAAAATATGCAATAACGAATGGGGTCCAAAGTATTTCTATCTTGTCAATTGCCAAATTTGACGTTTCAAAAAGAAAAAAAAATGCTTGGAGCATGAATTTGGTTGCCCTATCCCTTAATAATCTATATATATAAAGCTCTTCGCAATAAAAGAAATAAGGCTTGGAAAAAGTATATCAAATCCATGACCTTGGAAGACCAAGTGGTATACATTTCTCTTTTTGAAGAGTTCAAGAAAATTTCTTACGAACTTTATAGCGAATACATGCTCACTGTAGGAAGCTCTCTGAAATCTGACCCAAAAAGTTTCTGGAAATACGTTAATTCGAAAAAGAAATGTGATGGTTATCCAGTTAATTTTATTCATAATAATGTTACTCTTACCACAAGCCCTGAAATCTGCGAAGGTTTTGCAGATTATTTCAGTAAATCTTTTGCTGATTCTCCAAATGCAGTTGACAAACTCTACTTTCAATATTTAAATAACTGTCCTCAAGTTTTGCTTAGTAGCATTTCAATAGAGAGTAATAGAATATTTGAATTTCTTTCACTTCTCAAAGATGATTATTCATGTGGTCCAGATGGCATTCCACCTATTGTTTTAAAAAAATGCAAATCTGTTTTAGCTCTTCCTTTAAGGAATATATTTGAGTTGTCCCTGAAAACAGGAATATTTCCTTCAATTTGGAAGAATGCATTTTTAACTCCAGTATTTAAGAAGGGAGATAAAACTAATATTACAAATTATAGACCTATATCCAAACTGTCATGCATCCCTAAGCTGTTTGAACAAGTTGTATGTGATACGTTAGCATTTAATTGTAAAAATATTATCTGTAACCAACAACACGGATTCATGCAGAAACGTTCTACAGTCACAAACCTTCTTGTCTTTGTGAACAAATGCTTGAACTATATGGAGTGTGGTCAGGAAGTAGATTGTGTCTATACTGACTTCTCGAAAGCTTTCGACCAGTTATCCCACGCGATTATAACGTTCAAGTTGAACGCATATGGGTTTCCCCCTTTTTTCATAAAATGGATATCTACATATCTTGAAGACAGGTCCTATCAGGTTAAATTCAGACATCATGTCTCTAAATCATTTATTGCTAAATCCGGCGTCCCTCAAGGTAGTCACTTAGGACCCCTACTTTTTATATTGGCTATTAGCGATGCTCCGCTGTGTGTTCAGAATAGCGATATTCTTATCTTTGCAGATGATATGAAGTTGTTCAAAAACATATCTTCTGCGAATGATAGAATTCTTTTGCAAAATGACCTTGACAGGTTTTCTCTGTGGTGTGAGAAAAATAGTTTAAAATTGAATCCCATTAAATGCCAAACAATGACTTTTTCTAGGAAGCGAGTACCGACTTCTTATGACTACACAATCTCACAGCACATTTTGACTCGTCCTGTCACTGTCAAAGATCTCGGTGTTTTATTCACATCTAGTTTAGACTTTTCTGAGCATATTAACAGCATTGTTAATAAGGCCAATTCAATGTTAGGATTTATAAAGCGTTGGTCAAAGGAATTCCGTGATCCGGCTGTCACTCGTTCTCTATATAACTGTTTTGTTCGTCCTCATCTTGAATATGCTTCTCAGGTTTGGACACCTTTTTATGATACTCATATTGAGAGGTTAGAATCCGTTCAACGGAATTTTACTAGGTTTGCCATCAAAGGTATTCAATGGAGCGATTCTTCACACATTCCTCCTTATGAATACCGTTTGTCAACTCTCCAGATGGAAACATTGTCACAAAGAAGAACCAACAATGACATTGTATTTTTCCATCAGATAATTATGGGTATAACTGACGCTCCGGACTTGTTAGGCCTTATTTCATTTAACCATAGAGGAGGAGGTTACAACTTTCGTGGTAGGGACATGATTAAAGAACCTAGGCATCGGACAAATTACGGTATGCATGAGCCCTTGACACGAATGAGCAGACTTTCTAACTGCAACTCAAACTTATTTGATTTTAACTTAAGTAAAAATCATGTAAAATCGTTATTAAAAGCCAGTGTTCCACGCGCTTAAGTGTTTTGTTTGGTTATGTATTTTAGTTGTTATGTTACTTTTATTTTGTTGTTTTGCTTGTTTAAGTGTTTGTTTGTCCTATTGTTAAAAATTTTGTTTTTCCTTTTTGTTCCTGCTTGTATTAAGTAGTCCCTAACTCTTATCTTCCTGATATTCGTACCGCCATGACTTTTTTTTTATTTTATTTATTATTTCTAATCAAGTGCCGATACGACTAGCAACGCAATTGCAATCGTACTCGGTGAAAATGGACCCCAGCGCGTGCGGTATCTGGGGGGGAAAGAGGCGTGGGAATTAAAAAAAAAATATAAAAGAAAGTCGTGTTTGTTACAACACTTATAACTCGAGTTCTGCTGGACCAATTTTCATGGTTTTTGGTTAGTTGGATTTGTCTCCGCCCCGAATAGCAGAATACATCTTAAAAACAATGAAAACCATTTGAAATCACAAACGGCGCAAATGTAAAAAATAAATAACGCTTTTCTCACTACAACAAAATAAAAACAAAACTGATCAATTTCAAATATTGAAATTAATATTTGTCAAATCGAAAAAATATTTTAATTGAAAATTCATTATTATGTACAAGCTTCATCTTCGTATCCGATAAAAAAGTATCGAGCACAAAAGAAAGTTCAGGTCGTTTTAGGAAAAGGGATTACTTGACATTTTGTCGGATTTAAGACTAAGCCGTTAAGCAGAGCCCATCTATCAAGTTAGAGACATGGTCAATCAAGTTTCTAAATGGCTTAGAGCATAAAAGTTTAACATCATCAGCGTATATGTATGTATGTAAGTAAGTGTATAGATGAATGATGGCATACTGTAGGTAAGTTATTAGGTAATATTAAGGCAAACAAAGAAAAGGGTCCAGAATTGAGTGGTCCCAACTGTACAAGTGACATAAATTCAGAACATTTATTTCCTACCACCACCAAATTTAAATCTCTATTTCCAAAGCCAAAATAATTCCGGAGCTTCCAAGAGAGTATGGAAAGATTGACTTTATCAAAAGTCTAAAAGTCAGAGTAAAGTAATACATCCTCTGTCAAAATCACTTCTTATTTCATCAAAAATTTGCACGATTGCGGTCGAACAACTATGGTGGTGTGGCATTAAGAAATACATTCAATCCATAATTTTCAACTTCCTACCACTTACCTACTTTTTAAGAGCCACTTCTTACTCAGTTTTCATGAAAATTTCATCGATTATTATTATTGTTTGTACATTGATCGCAGTTGTGATAATGACATTAAAGCTTATTATTGTGAAAGGTAGGATAAATTATAAAAGATAAATAAACATGTTCATACACTACTGTTTGTCATCAATAAAACAGCAAACAATGCCATATCACTGCCTTTAATCGCATACTTGCAAATATATTTTATGCTCTTCGCTAAACTATACATTAATATGAGCTTGGAATGTTTTGCTCAGTAGAGGTGAATAAGGCACCGCATAACAATTATCAATGTAAATATCGATGTTTTTGATACTTTTCGTAAATGATTGTCCGCCATTATCAGAATTCCTTCGACGATATATTAGATATCCGTCAACATTTGTGATCGTATCGTTAGTAAAATCTTTAGGAAATCCTGTGGTACATTTTCCATCTGCCATACACGGCGATAAATGATTGAAATTACCGCATGGGCCATGAATCATGTTAGTTGTAACCCACCCTTATGTTTTTGATAGCATCTTATATTTTTCAACCCTATGCAAATCCGTTGAAGACTCACTTTTGTGCCAGTGGTAACAAATGATTAGGACCAGGGTACCGGGTATTGGGGAAGCGGGGTAGTCGGTAGCGGGTAGTGGGTAGCAATTACTGGTGCAGCGGGTAGCGTTTAGAAGTATTGGATAATGGGTTACAGGTAACTGGGTATAACGGGGTAGCGGGTAGACGGTAGTGGAGAAGCGGGTAGAGGGTAGCGGGTGGTATGGTAGCGGGTGGTATGGTAGCGGGCTACAAAAGTCTAGGCCTTTTTTATATCGATTGAGGCAGTACGAAGTCTGTCGGGTCAGCTAGTAAATTAATAAAAATGAAATAATCGTTTTATAGTCTGGGAGGCGACCGTAAAATTACCTACCTCATCAGCAGAGTGGAAAATTTAGCCACCATCTAATGCTAAATGACATGAAATTTTCAAAACCAGTGGTCGGACAGACTTTTCCTGGGCATTCTGGTGGCTAAATTGCACTTCCGGTTGCGTTTTTTGGTGCAACTTATACCATGGGAAAATTGGAAAAAGTAAGTATAGAGGTCAATAGACATTTCGTCGAAGATACCAAATCATATGGTCGGACAGAAATAACGCGGGCCTTTCCCTTTATCCGACCGTTTAAAAAACGGTATTTTTGGTGTCATCCTACCTCATCGGCTGAGTGGGCAAATTGGGTATCAAATGAAAGCTTAGAACGTCTACATTAACAATCTACTGGTCGGACAAACTTTATATGGGTCAATCATGCGACCGACCGCATTTTTCTAAAAAAAATCTGTTAATTTCTTTAATGCTTTTCTCAACTCAGCATCAAAGTTTGTCAGACCAGTATAAGTTGCACCAAAAAACGCAACCGGAAGTGCAATTTAGCCACCAGAAGGCCCAGGAAAAGTCTGTACGACCACTGGTTTTGAAAATTTCATGTCATTTAGCATTAGATGGTGGCTAAATTTTTCACTCTGCTGATGAGGTAGGTAATCTTACGGTCGCCTCCCAGACTATTAGAGAAGTTTACTCAAATAATTCTAATTATAATTATTTAAGTATGAGATGATTCTTAGGTAAATAAAAATAAATAAAACTGAAAAGGAAAAAAACAAAATGTTCTGAAGCAATACAAAAACATTCAAGAAGGTAAATTTTTTTTAGAAATTATTATAAAGTGCTCCCCGGATAAGTGCTTTCGCTATCTTTTCTATTTCTTTCTGTGTAGTGTCCGTGGCTTGGTGGTTATGTGGTTATGTGCGTTGCCTGCTAAGCAGAACGTTGTGGGTTCGAATCCTACTCGTAACCATAAGAGTTTTTATTTCATCTTTCACTGGCACTGCCTCTTGCGAAGAACTGACAAAACTTCAAAGAGTATCAATCTGTCATGATAAAAGTGCTTCTTAACTTTGCCGTTTGGAATCGGCGTTAAATTGTAGGTCCCCTCAATTCTTCACACGCACTCAGAGAATTGTTGATGAGCGTAAGGCACTTAGGTAAGGCTAGGTTAGGTTATATGGGCTGACAGTTGATTTTGTTACCGTCACACTTAGATCAATGTAGATCCCTTGTGATACCCTGAAGTATTGTAACTTCTAAAAAAGTAATTTAACCTGAATTCTATGGTTGGTCGAGCCATTTTTTTAATTCGCATTGAGGGATTCTGATGTTATGGTCTATGAGAGAGGGATCAAGTACTGAGCCTTCTCTTGCAAGCTCATCCGCTTTGAGTAAGCCACTTAGGCCTTGGCTCTTCAAGAGTTGTCACGCCACTCTATTATTATCTTTTCTGTGCAATAGTTTTTCGAACTTAGTTCAGCTTTAATACCTTATTAGTTTTGTTCTTCGTCTGACGTTTAAGAGTTCAGCCAAAGGAATCCAATGTATTCTATTTCAATGAAGCTTCGACCTCACGTTTCGAACATCGTACGTAATGTTGCGTAATGTGACTCCAAATGGGAGATCTAGTTCAGCTCAACAACTGTAGAAAAAAGTCAACAAACAAAATTGCAAAATTCAATGATAATGATGGAGGAAGAGATGTCATTTAAAGCAAACTCGAAGGTGGTGTATCGTAATGCAGGCGAAGACGAAGCTTAAGCGCGTTTGTGTTTCAGGCATAAAAGCGTTCATTTCGGCCAGAACTTGCTCGTGTGGCCGCCGGGTAACCGAGAATCTATAGTTTGTTTAGAAAAAAATAAATAATAAAATACTTGACTGTAGTGGAGTCAATGAAAAAAAGGATTTCCAGAAAGTCCTCAGAAACAGCTCGGTTTCGGATGATTTTTTTTCAATTTTTTTTGTTTTTATTCTGTTTGAAATCAGAAACATTTCATTTGGGGGAAATAATTATTTATATTGTTTAAAATTTTTTTATATTGTTTATAAAGGGTGGTCCACAAGTATTGTGCTCTATAGTTGGAGTGTGTAGGTTGCACTAAGACAAGAAAACAGTCAAACAAAAGGGAAGTCTATTGCCCCCCGTTTAGCCAGGAGGGGTGATTTTATAAGAAAAAATCCTATTTTTCAAAATGTTACCTTCTTGTAAAGCTAAATAGGGCCTCTTTCATTTTGCATTTAAATGAAAATATTTTCAGGAAGATTTTTTAAAAAATTCATCTTCAAAGTAAAAATATTGAAATTTTTAACTCCGAATTGAAATTACATATTAATTTTAGAGAGTTGGAGTTGTAAGCTCAACCCAGCTATTTAAAAATTAAAATCACAAAATCTTACATTTTCTTAGCTGTTATATTTGTGGTCTTATAAATCAAAGAAGAAAAAGAGATTGGGTGAGATTTCAACAATTCAACAATTGAATGCTCTACAGTGTCTTACAAACCTTCAGGACCTACAAATAAATGAAATTATGATAACAAAACGAAATAAGTTCAAATAGTGTAATTGTTATTCTTATTACACCACATTTTTTATTCGGCTGTTAAAATCAATTTGTTTTATAGTTCCAAAACATTTTTTGTTAACTAAATGAAATGAAATAAGGAAACGCCTTGATTTTCAAAAGAATGTCCATTCTATCCGGCTAGCGAAGCGGCTGTTTGTGCGTTTAATTTCCCAGCCTCAGCAACTTCCTGTGAAAAATAATATTATAATAAATTGAGAATAAAATTTAGGTTTCAACTAAGAATTACAAAGAAAATAAAAACTGCGCAAACGGCGAGAAAAATTAAAACTCCTTGATTTTTCATGATTTTAATATCGGCAAAGGGTATTGTTTCCAATTGAATGGTTTTGGCTTTACCTTTTTGACCCTTTTATACAATTTTATTCCAGTTTTTATTTTATTTATCTTGAATATCTATGTAAGAATTTTATGATTAAACAAATTATAATTATTATTAAATAAATTGTGAACCTATCATTATTTAACATTACCTGCACGAACCTACATTATATTGAAACAAAAAACAATTATTAACTGCATGAAATATTAGGTAAAAAAAGCGACTTATACTACACTATAGCAGTTGCCCGCGACTTCGTACGCCTCTCCCTCGTCCAACGGCCAGAGGTACGTCTTGATCTTGACTTGTGCAACGTGCGCGCGCGGGAATTCTGTTGGAAAGTTATTACAGTCGACTCTCCAAAAGTCGAAATTCTTCTTAAATCGAAGCCTTCAAATATGTATTATTTTCCCCGTTTTAGCAACACTTTTCACTGACGCTGTCACACTATCTTGATACCACTACACATGATATAATTTTATAATGAGTAAGTAATAAACAAAATAGTCCTTTGTCCTTTTCGGATAATAATTGATCAACCGCAATTCGCAATGCGAATGCGACAAAAGGGTTTTAAGTCGGGCGCTGTTTTTGTATTTCGTTTGCAATAGATTGCACTGGCCACTGCATTCAGACTGCTATACATTATGGTGTTTTTCTTTTTTAACTCTGAGCAGATAACATAAATGTCAAAGAAAAAAATCTGTGTTTCTTTTCTAGCTCAGATGTATCAGAGCTTAAAATTTTTGTGCTCGGAACTAAATCTATTTGCCCAGGATAAAACGACGCGAGCAAATAGAGCGAACACCGGAGCGAACAAAACTTCTCTTAGTAGCTCGTGTACTGTAGGTAAACAAAAAAATATAAAAAAAAATTGTGCGTGTCAGCTCCGACGCGCGACTGGAGTTCACTCAATAAGAATGATTTGATTACCTTAAAATATATAATACGCAAAGGATTGAATTCATATATTCATACATCTATTCATAATAATTTGATAAAATATATTATACTTAAATTAATTATAATTAAATTAATTAATGATGAAAATTCAAATTGGTCCACATTTATCGTGCATTATTGCATACAAAATGGAATTGAATGTTGATAAATTCTTAATTGAATTAAAGCCTGAAGCCTTGTGCTTCTTAAGAGATCTTAATCTTGAAGATCCGATTATTAGAACGCACGCTAGGAAGCTTTTAATCGAAAAACAACGATCGAATTTTGGCCATAGCGGGATTCTCCCACAGGTGATGTGTCATTTTGTACGAACCAAGCAGGTCGTTTGTGTGCAATAAAATTTATTTTAAAATCGAGATTGTGAGGCTTGTACTAGACGTATCCTTACAAATGAGGTATCAAAATCACCGTTATTTCATGTAGATTAGACATATGGAAATTTCAACATCCAGTCTATAGGATTAAAACTTTTATACCAATTTATGTGAAAATGTCTTAATTGGCTATATTAATGAGTTACCGTTATAATTAAAGTATAATAAATTGAAGAGCATGAAATTCTGTATCATGTGTGAAAATTTCACCGTTCTACGTTGAAATCTCTGTTCAATAAATTAGATTCGAAATGGAACTAAAACTTTTACCCCCTCTTTTCACCCCCCCCCCTCGGTTAATTTTTTTTAAACTTTGAATGTCTTACTTATTAATGTTTAGTCAAAAGCCATACAAATAAGTTTTAAACTTCTAACCTAACCGACCTCCATACAAACTTTGACCTAACATTTTAACCTTTTGTGACCTTTTCAACCCCTTTTATTGCGTTAAAAACACCGTATGGCCCTTCCACAGGTTCTAGTCTATCTTACTACCAAATTTCATCTAAATCGATCCAGTAGGTTAAAAGTTATTAAGAGTTAAAAAAAGCGTTGGTAGTCAATTTTCGTAACGCTTTTTTCAATGATTGATTTTACTATCCATATTTTTTCCATACCGGGGTCTATATATGAATCGATTCTAAAGGAGTAAACTCCAAAAATAATTAGTAAGAAATTTAATATCGGTGCTCGGATTTGTTTCTTTTTTATATCGGTGGACTTTGAATATGATATGCTCAGAGCTTTGTCTTAACATATCTATGATGTGCTCGGATATAAAAAGAAAAATTCCAATATGTAGAGATAATATAATAGAGCACGAAAGGAAGCCTGATAAGTGAAACATCGGACGAGAGACAAAGAAGATTGACGAGTTATCTCGTTCTCTCTCTGAGCTCCTTTTTAAGACAACAAAAATTTTGTTTTTGACTTTTTTGTTTGTCTTCTGCCAAAAAAATTAAAAACGACAATTTTTGCCGAAACGCAAAAAAATCAAACGAGCTTACGTCTGTTTTGGCGGCCTACGTCCAGCAATTGTTTTTTTTTTAGCTGTATACAAGGGGGTAGTAATTTGTTAACAACAAAGTTTGAAAAACCAAAATCCTTCAAACCTTTCATATGTCAACATAAAGCGATCGCCCTTATTGGGGTTAAACAACAACTCAATAAGAGATACAAGTTTTTCTGTTTTCTTATTTGTTTAAAAAACAAAATGAATTATAGTTTAATGTGTAAAAATCGCAAGAAATCTTTGTTTTGTATCAATATTTTTCCAATTATCTTATATCGTTATTTTATATCGTCAAATTCTATAATCTGTACTACTGTTCTTAAACGAAAACTCAGACTAAGATTCATACCAGAAATCCCTTATGATCACATTAAAGTCAATATTCTAGAGTTTTTTTTTTTATAATTAGCACACACTCAAGGGGTTTTTTATGCCCTTATTATGCCGTAGACACAGTGAGTGCTTTAGGAAGGAGGAAAGGGGTTGGAGAGGAGGTGCCGGTGTACATTGGTCTTAAATTCCTGAACATTGCAATGATTTGGAAAGACAGAGTGTGGAAGGGAGTTCCACATTCGCGTAGTACGGCTAAAGAACGATTCTCTATACTTGAGGGTACGACCGAAGTTGGGCTCAAGGGTGAACTGATGGGCATTCCTGGAGGCGCGGGTATTACGGTTGAATGTCTTAAGGGGAGGAATGCAACTGGCTATTTCACTAGAGCATATACCGTTAAAGTATCGGTAAAACAGGGTGAGACATGAGACATTACGACGATGTTCTAGAGATGTAAATGACTCAACGATGGTATTGTCACCAATCATTTTGAATGCTCTTTTTTGGATACTGTCCAGAAGACTTAAGTACGTTACTGGAGCACCAGCCCAGACGTGAGAATTGTACTCAAGCTTAGGACGTATGTAGGTTTTGTAGATAGTAGCCAGATCAGAAGGGGAAAAAAATTTCTTGCATCGCCTTAAGAAACCTAAACATTTTGCGGCATTTTTGGCGACATCGCATATGTGCTCGTTCCACAAAAAGGTGGTCAGTGATGCACATACCGAGAATCTCGAGATGTTCGGTCTCATTGATGCAAGTGCCACTCATGGATAGTGGCAAGGGGGGTATGTCACGCTTCGACGATACAAGACAGCATTGAGTTTTCGAAGCATTAAACTCTACGCGATTTTGTATTCCCCATTGTACAATGCTGTTTAAGTCAGAGTTTAATGAGCTTATCATATTTTGCCGTTGCAGTTCCACATCCGAAGATGAAGGATTTGAGTCTGGAAACGAATATGAAAAGCTAAGGGTACTATCGTCAGCGAAACAATTAATTGGATTAGAAGTAACAGACAAGAGATCATTAATGAAAATGAGGAAGAGGGTCGGAGACAAAACGGAGCCCTGGGGCACACCAGCATTTATATTGTGGGTTTCAGACTTGAAACCGTCCAATACAACTTGTATTGAACGGTTCGAAAGAAAGTTTCTAATCCAACGAAGAAGGGGTTCATCAATACCGAAAGCACGCATTTTCGATAAAAGAGCAAGATGCCAAACTTTATCAAATGCCTTAGAAATATCAAGTGCAACAATCTTACTTTCTCCAAAACGGTGTAAAGATTTGTTCCACTGTTCGGTGAGATAAACCATCAGATCACCAGTGGACCTGTTGCTGCGAAAGCCGTACTGCCGGTCATTAAGAAGCTTTCGGTCTTCGAGATATTTCTTGAGCTGATAGTTTATCAGCGTTTCCATGACCTTAGAAAGAAGGGACGTAAGTGCAATCGGTCGATAATTGGAGGGAGAAGAAGATTCGCCTTTTTTTGGGATTGGCTGGACAAATGCTGTTTTCCAACTGCTCGGAACGAGCCCAGAAGAATAGGATAGATGGAAAAGCTTACGCAAGGGTTTTGCCAGCGTGGAAGAACACCTCTTCAGAATAATAGCGGGGATACCATCCGGACCCGCGGATTTATGTATGTTGAGATCCTTTAGGACTCTCGCCACAGCACGAGTGCGGAAGAAGATCTGTCCCATGGAATCATTGACGCGCTCAAGAACAGGCGGAGTCATGGCACTCTCTGGCAGCGAAGAGTTGACGGCGAACTGCCTAGCAAAAAGGTTAGCTTTCGCGAGAGAGCTAACAACTGGAGTGTCATTGTCAACGAGCGTTGGGCCCGAAGAAGAAGAAGAATTCTTCATATTTTTAACAAATGACCAAAAATTCTTACTGCCTTTGGGACATTGCAGTATTTTTTGCCTTAATTTTTGGTCATGCAAAAACTTTGTCCGTCGAATATGGGCATTGCAGGCCTTCCTGGCTTGTTTAAACTTGTTCCGGTTTTCCTCAGTTGGGTTGGCTCTAAAACACCGGAACTTTACTTCTGGTTCCCTGATAACCTCTTTACAGCTTGAATCAAACCATGACTTTTCCTTAGGTTTGATGCTTTTAACTCTATTCGGGATAAAAGTTTTCATTCCCAAGATAATCATATTAGTAATCATATCTGCGCTGGCGTCTACGTCACTATCGAGGAAGCATAGTGACCAGTTAAAGATCCGGAAGAAGTTATTGAGACCGTCCCAGTTGGCTTTCTCGTATTGCCATACGGTTCTCTTCGGAGCTCTTTCTTTAACTGGATTAGTTTGGCACGAGAAATTTGCAGATATTATACTATGGTCTGATCTGCCTAGAGGCGTTAATACACTGATAGTGTATTTATCAGGGTCAGACGTAAGGAACAAGTCAAGAGTATTTTCCGCTTGGCCATCAATATCCGATATTCGAGTGGGCTCGGTGACAAGCTGAGTGAGGTGGTTAAACTCAGCAAAGATCTCAGCACACATTCCTTCGGGTGTTGTCGGGCCCGAATGGAGAAGCCAAGAAGAATTGTGTACATTGAAATCGCCCGTAATAACGATTTCGGTGTGAGGATATAAGGATACAATTCTTTGGATGGAGTCAGACAGAGCCTCAAATTCGCGAGAAGTTGAAGCTCTGTCCAAATTTGGGCTTCGATAAAGGAAACAATAGTGAATGATGCGCTTATTTACTGTGAACTTGAACCACATTGAGTTGAAAAAAGGGTCGGAGCAGTTCCCATATTCTGGAAGAAATTGATAAGCGACATCATTTCTAATGTAAACGGCGAGACCATGGTGGAGGAGGAATTGTGGCACTAAGCTATACCCATGAATGAGAAATTCAGTAGGATCGGAATTCTCACCTACTTGGGTTTCACTTAGTGCTAAAACAGCTGGCCTGTTAGAAACAGTGTGGATGTACAAAGCAAGAAAATTCGTACGTAGCCCACGAATATTACTATATTCAACTCTGAAATTTTCGATCATTGCAATATTTATAGAAAATTAGAACCAAAACGGACAAAACAACTAAGAAAAACTACCAAATGAATAACAGGTATCTTAACAAATCAACGACACCGCTAGTGTTATGCCTTAGCGGTGTCGCGAGTCGATCCGACCCTGGAACCCAAATGGCAATTTCTCTATTTATCCGTTGATGATGACAAATTACATGCATACATTGCATGGGCAAAAAAAAGCTCAAGCAATGTAACGCATGTATTAAGCCATGCAACTGTAAGGATAGGGAAAGTGGAGGATGGGTACTCACATGTGCTGTGTAGGCTTGGTGTATTTTTTTTCTTTCTATTATTGAGTGGCGGTGCTTTTTTTTTCCTTTAATTTGATTTGTGTTATTGTTGTTGGTTATGATGCTGGTTTTGGGTGTTTGCTTTTTTTTTTGTTTTATGTTGTATGTGAAACTGTTTAACTGTTATTATTTTTTCTTTTTTTCTTTGTGGTTTGATTTTTAGTAGGTTATTGTTGGGTTGTTTGTTTTTTTGTTTTTCAGGTTTTAATTTTATTTTTATATTTAAAAAATGGTTTTGTTATTTATTTTTATTTTTGTTTGTAGCAATTTTTTATAATTTTTGTTTGAAAAATACCATAGAGGTTTTAATGAGTTTGAAGATAAAAAAAAAAGAAGTTAAAAATGCTATTCAAACGCGAGAAAAGCAAGGTTTTGTTCGTTTTTCTTAAAACAAATCCTTCGCTCTTCTTAATTCTCATTGTTTTGAATAATAAACCAGACATCTAAGTTTTATCTAAAATATTATCTGTTTTTTTTTTTTTAATAGAAAATATTTTTGTTTTGAAGTTAAAGTGAAAGTGAAGTAGAAGTGAAAGTTAAAAAAGTGAAGTGAAATGGAACAACAAAATAAACATTTTGCCGAGGTAAGTTTTAAACAAAAACTACCCCTAATTGACCCAAAGTTGTGGAAAAAATATTAATAAATTTTTAAATATTTCGAGTGTTTTTAACGAATTTTTTGTTTGTGTTTGTTTTCGAAGGTGGTTCTTTCACAAAGGTGGCGACCGAAATTGGCCCTTGTGGCTTCCTGTCCCACTTCGAAAAACGCTACAAGGATGTAGAAGTCTGGTGTTGTGAATAGAGAAATCGGCTGCTCTGCAAGGCCCGCATGAACACCAGCTGTCGAGACGGTTGCTATCTGGTGACAACGTCCACAGCCGCACTCCATCACCGTTTCCCAAAGCGGTACATAAGGCCAACGCGGCGCTGAAGGATAAAGCCAGAGAGCCTCTTCGGCCCAGCTTCATTATTCGCGTTACGGTGATGGAAGTCAAGGAAATAGTCCGTCCGTACCTGCCGTCGAAAAACGCGCGAAAGATGAAGATTTCCAGGGTGCGCTCCAGCTTGATTCGGGAACCTCAATCGCTGGAGCAAATATGCATCCCTGAGAACATCAAGTACGTTGATGGAGAACTATTTGTGCTGGCAGAGACGGACTTGGGAGGAGGGAAGAACATCCTCATGGGCACCAGAACATCAATAGACTTGCTCGTGCAGTCGAAATGCTGGCTAGTGGATGGTACGTTTCATGTCGCGCCAACCATCATGGGTCAGCTTTTTTCAGTGCACGGGTTCATCCACCAAACTAAAGTCCCTTTGGTGTTGTGTTTAAAGTCAAACAGGACAAACGCTGCCTATGAGGAGTTTTGAATGCAACTTCTAAGGATTGCTGTGGAGAACCAGCAGCCACTCAAGCCTGATACTATTATTATCAGACTTTGAGGCAGCAATCCTCAAATCAACAAAGACGTTCTTCCCATCGGCAGAGAAAAAGGGATGCCTTTTCCACTTTGGACAAATCCTGTGGAGGAAGATGCAAGCCCTGGGTGTTGCACTTAAATACTCCACAGATGAGGCATTCCACGAAGAGATGCACATGCTGAAAGCTCTGGCATTTGTCCCGGCAGAGGAGGTTCCAGCGTACTTCGGCGAGTTCCAGGCTAGCTTGGCTGACCCGGATTCCAAAAGGATCGCTGAGTGATTCGGCAAGAACTATGTTGGCGATTCCAACCGTAGGCCACGGTATTTGCCAGAATTTTGGACAACCGGAGCGATGGCAGCCGACTCAAGCTTTCCAAGAACCCAAAACAGCGTGGAAGCTTGGCATCGAAGACTGAAGGTAGTCGTCGGTAAGCAACACGCTGGTCTGTACAAGATCATTGCGGACCTTGGGAAAGAGGGCGCCATGGCAAAGCTGGCTGTGGAACGAGTACGCCGAGGAGAGCAGCCACCAAAATCGAGGATAATAATAAAAAAAATAAAATCCTCCAACGAGTATGCGAACTTAGGTTGACCACAAGCAAGGTCCAATATTTGAAAAATATTGGGGTGTGAAAATAAAAAAAAATTTATTTCACACCCCAAATTGATTCTCTTTGGGGCAAATTTTTTTACGCTCGCTTCGCTCGCAATCAAATCAAATCGATCTTGAATTTTTGGTATCGGCTTCATCCTCAGTCGAAATTCGAAAAGATACTGAAAATGAATCATTAAAATGCTTGCGAAAATCTTTCTTTGCATTACTGGAAACTGGATGTGTAGAACCACTACTTTTCCAAATAAAGTAAAACCTCAACAGATCTGACCATTTTATCGACAGCTAATAAAGAAACGTGGCCCTATTTATTTCAATGTGTATACGTACAAGAATTTAAGTTTTTTGTTTATTTGTTTAGCATGAACATTCGTTATTTCATTTTTTTTTTCATTTGGAACTTTTGTCCCATAAAAAGTAAAATTTAATTGGGACCACTGACTCGCCATAGTGGGTTAATAATCCCTTAAACGAATTCGATACTTTTGACTCTCAATGGTGGCTCAGAAGTTCCGAAAACCATTTTCGGGACTTCTGACTTCTGCAAATTAAACAAAGCAGTTTGTGGACTGAAACAGAGCGGACGGCTTTGGAACTTAAAGTTGGATGCAACTCTTAAATTACTTGGTTTCAGTGCTTCACAATGCGAAAGGTGTATTTACTTTAAATTCAATAACTATCAAATAACGCTTATTACAGTTTACGTGGATGATCTAATTGTTGCAACGAATAATTCCAAAGAGTTTGAATTGATGAAGCAGAACTTATCTGAATGTTTTGACATTAAGAACCTTGGACATCCTAAGCTCTGTGTCGGATTAGAAGTTCAGCGTTTGAATGACACTCTCATCATTACTCAGGAAGGATTCATCAAAAATTTACTAAATAAATACGGACTTACGGACTGTAAGCCCGATCGATTACCAATCCCTACAGGTTTGAAGTTGGAACAAATCCCGAATATTAAAGGAGAGCAAAAGGAAGTCGACAAAACCAGGTACCGCCAATTGATAGGGAGTTTACTCCACTTTTCAACTTTCAGTAGACCGGATATAGCCTACGCAGTGAATGCATTATCTCAATTCAACAACGATCCTAGACAACAACATTGGATGGAGTGCTGCAATGCACATTCTCCGGTATTTACAAGGCTCGAAAAATATTGTCATCGTTTATAGAAAAACATCAGAGAAACTACACGCTTATGATGATGCAAGTTGGGCAAGTGATTTCAGTGACAGAAAGTCACAGAGTAGTTTTTCATTCATTTATGGAGGAGCAACAATTTTATGCGCTTCAAAGAAACAGAAAATTGTTACTACTTCAAGCACGGAAGCAAAATATGTTAACCTAAGTTCTGTTGCAAAAGAAGCATCATTCTTACGAAATCTACTTGAAGAACTTGGACTTCATCTAGGACCAGTGGCAATTTTTACCGACTACAAAAGTGCACAGGCTATTGCAACAAATTTGGATATCCAAGGGCGAACCAAGCACTTATAGCGTTTTTTTTTGGTAATCCGGAATTGTACACAGAACTGTCCGATTCCGGATTCCAAACGAACAGGCAAACACATTTTTTTGGTTCTAAGGGTTGAATGGTTGTGTATTTGTGAATCCTCATATGAAGAATCGCAGATGACATGACATTGTTTTTAATTTCTTTATTTGTAAACATGGCAGCGAGTACGTATATGCGAGTGTGTGCATGTATGCGTGATTCTGTTTTTGATTCTGACTTCAAATTCGGAATCGTTTTTCTGTTCTATTCAGAACAAGAACTGTCATCTTGTGCCAAGTGAACGAGTACAGAACTGTTCGGAACAGTTCCGGACGACCAAAAAAAACGCTATTAGATATCCGATATCATTTTTTCAAAGAAGCAATTGCTGATAACAAAATCAATCTTGAATTTATTAGTACCGAAGACATGCCAGCAGACGCTCTAACAAAACCTTTAGCTTTAACAAATGTCTAGGAATGTCTTTCAATAAAATTTAAATAAAAAAAAAAAACATTATAATTGTGAAATTGAGGACGGGTGTTAGTTATATGTAAAAATACTTTAACTTAAACTACTTATTTTCATCTATAAGCTTTTTTGATTTCTAATTAATATTGTCGTAGATATTTTTCATTCTAAATTTATTCTTCGTTTGTTTAACATACAATATATTGTTCAATAAAATATTTTATCCCCGAAACATTTCTTTTACTAACCACGGTTATCAACATAAACTTACTTACTTACTTATGGTGGCGCTACAGTCCAGGTCGGACCAGGGCCTCACCCAACAAACATCTCCAGCCAGCTCGGTCCCTAACTAGCTGTCTCCAGTTGGTTCAGGTCCTCTACCACCTGTGTGCTCCACCTGAGTCGCGGTCTTTCTCTTCTGCGACGTCCTTCCGGGTTGGATTCGAAAACTCTACGAGCCGGAGCATTATTTTCCATTCGCTCTACATGACCCAACCATCTAAGTCGTTGGACCTTAACTTTTCTGGCTAGGTCAGTGTCGCTGTACAGCACGTACAGTTCTTGGTTGAATCTTCGTCTCCATTCTCCATTAATGCAGACAGGACCAAAAATCACTCGGCCTTGAAATCGATGAAAAGGTGGTAGGTATAGATTTGATGTTCCTGGGTCTTCTCCAAGATCTGCCGTAGTGTGAATATTTGATCGATGATGGACTTTCCGGGTCTGAAGCCACACTAATAAGGACCTATCAGGTTGTTGACGAAGGGCTTCAAACGTTCACACAGCACGGCATGGCAGACAAGATCTTATAAGCGATGTTAAGGAGACTTATAACTCTGTAGTTGATGCAGTTCAGGGGATCTCCTTTCTTGAGGATCGGGCATAAGATGCTGAGGTTCCATTCATCGGGCATGCTTGCCTCCGACCAAATTTTGCAGATGAGCTGGTGCATGCTCCTAACCAAATCATCTCCATCTGCTTTGTACAGTTCGGCGGCTAGCCCGTCTGCTCCAGCGGCTTTGTTCGACTTAAGTTTAGATATCGCTATCTTCACTTCGTCCATGTCGGGTGGGTGGAATTGTTGCCCTTCTGCACCCAAATTGAATGGTTCTGTATTGCTGGCGGAGTTTTGCTCGTCATCGCCATTATATAGTTTGGAAAAATGGTCTTTCCATATCCTCAGCACTGACTGTGGTTCCACTACGATGTTCCCACGATGGTCTCTACAGGCTTCGGTTCGTTGTGTATAAGCCCTGGAGGTTTGTTTCACCTTTTTGTAGAATTTTCGAACCTCGTTCCTGTTGTGACATCCCTCTATCTCCTCGATCGCGCGCTTCTCATGCTCCCTTTTTTTCTTTCTGAGAAGTTTATGCTCCTCTCTCCTTTTCTGCTCGTAGATCTCACGAGCTGCTCGTGTCCTTCTTTGCAGCCCCGCTTTGTATGCCTCTTGTTTAGCTGCATGTGCTCACCGGCATTCATCGTCAAACCAGGGGTTCCGTTGTGGTGGCCGTGTAAACCATAGCAGTTCAGAGGCTGCTTGGCAGTGTTGCCACTGGTTCTCTATTAAACGCTCCTTATAAAAGCACCCACGCAACAACAAATGACAAAACAACATTTAGTTTATATGTGAAGGTTCGTGTTTAAATTTATTAAATAAGATTTTCTATACAAATGCCATTGCGATTAAAAACAATTTTTGACTTCCTCTCCTAAAACTTGGCCTGCGGCTTAACCTCAAAAAAAAACCTCACAATCGCTCAAAAACGATTGTTTTTCAGTGTGGAAAAAATGCCAAAAGCAAGTTATAGTTTTTTGCATAAACTAACAACAAAATACGGATCCCTAACTTAACACAGGAGCTTGTATCTCCTTCCCCAGCTGTGACAACTCCTTGAGAAACTGCTTTGAATTACTCAAATTCGACGATCCATAAATAATTCGTTTGTTAACATTGGCGCTTTGTTTCTGTTTCATAAAATCAGCTAAATTCTGATATTCAATGTAATTGCCTCCACCGACAACATAAACGACTGCGTCTTGGAATGGAGCACGATTCTTTGGCATAACGTCGCCACCTTTGAGCAATTTCGGATCCAAGTAGAGATAGTCATCTGTTTCGACGGAACTTCGACATTCCATAATTTGGTCAGTGATTTTGGTAACAGGCAAGTTCTAAAAGGAGGACAAGAATCAATAGTTTAAACGGAAACAATTTCATACAACTTACGTGTCGTTTGACGACTAAATTCTTGACACCCTCCATCACAAAAGAAGACCCCTGGGAAACTAACTTGGAGAACATCGACACGGTCTTGGTGCCACCGCCTTCGTACTGAGTCGTCTGGTTCACTGGTGATCGGATGTTGATGCTCCTCCATCGTTCGACGTATGTCAGAGGAGACAAGTCGCAGCCAGCCTCTTGGAGCGCCTCCTTGATCCTCTGGAATTCGTATTCGGGTACGTTGACCGAACAAATGTAATAAATTATGTACAGTCGCATTTTGTCCTCTGGCAGACCGAATTCCGGATCATTTAAAATGTCCTGCAGCGGCCGGTCGAGAGTCTGTTTGGACATAATTTTCTCTTCCAGCTCAAAGAATGAATCCAGACGCCGAGTCTTGATGTAATTCAGAATGGCGGTGGCGATTTTTGTGTGCATGTCGATAAGGCGTTTCTTTTCCATAAGCTGGGGGAGGGAATTGATGGCGTTTGTTAGCCGGGCGGTTGTGTCATTAACCATAGAGAAGGCCACTTCATTCTCGCCATCGATGCCCATGGATGTCTTGAGCTTTTTGATTTCTTCTTCCGACGATCGGTAGGATTCCAATTCTTCTTGAATGGCCTCGGCAACCAGTGGGAAGGGACTGCCCTTGTGTGTCATCCAAAATTTGTCGTTCTTGTCCAAATCACAGGCTTTAAGTTTCTTCTTGGTTCCGCTACGTTGGCCGCCTTCGTTTTCGTCCTCTAAATAGACCAGATTAAGGCTCAATTCAAGGACGTCGTGAACGAGAGCCTGGTAGGACCAGGTGTGATGCAACGGAGTCGCAAGATCTAGATTCCGATCGAGAAGCAGAAGCAGTGGCCGTTGGAAGCTGAACACACCACCGGCTTGTGTAGCGTCCATGTGGAATAGATTGTTTCGGGCATCCCAAAGATTCTCACGTAATTTCTTTTCCAGCTTACGGCCTACCATTTCGGCGGCACTGTTTCGAGGACAGCGTATAATTGGAACATTGCCGAGTGTCACAAACACCGAAAACAAACTGTCCACAATGTTATCCATAAGTACTTCGATTTCGTCATCCCTTGTGTTGGCCCGATTGATAGAGTAATACGACACGGCATCGCTGTTCTGGTGCTTGAATACAAAAAAGTCGTCCTCGAGACTTATGAAGTTAACGTATTGGTCGTAGACACTGCGAATGTTGGCCACGCATCCTGCCTGCAGGGCGATTGCAGCAAGATCTTCGATCTTCTGCCGCGATATTGGCGAGAGGAAATTCAAGTAGTAGGTGTCGTAGATGTTGTTTTGTAAGTCTTGCTGAATTCTGCCGAGATTTTCATTGGTCGGGGCGCAGAAGTAGACCGCAGGGACATCTGGAATGGAATCTCTGTCGGAATGCAATTGCCTGGAAACAGAAATATCTTGTTTTAAGATTTACTCTACAATCAGAAACGTCATTTTCAATTTTACCACGTCATAGAACAAACTTATGAACTCAACTTACACATGCAACGTAACTCCGAGGTTCCGGAGCTCTCTAATAGGAATGATTGGCGATATAATGTCTTGTCCGTCACGATCGTATATAAGAATTTTCCACACTGGTTCAGCGGCTAGGATTTTTGGTTGCTGAACATTGAGGTTGAGCATTTGTTTAATTGCATCTGTTAAAAAGATTTATAATTAAACAAGAAGAAAATTCAAAATAGAACGTATAAACAAGATGGAAAGTATTGCAAGGAAAACGTCTGCATAAATGACGACAACATTTGTGTTCATTTACATGACTTTTAAATTGATTTTGTTGCTTACTTATTTGCCTTTCGCGGAGAGTTAACATCTTAAATATTTTTTATCGTTTTTGAATTGTTTAATAAAAGCTTTTTATATGTTTAATTTTAGTTTTAAAAAATAGTTTTTTAATTTCTTGGTATCGATGAAAAATCTAAATACGAGCTGTCATTTTGACATTACACGTACTTGCTGTTTTCGAAGTTCGAATTTGTGACGTTGCCAGCTGTTGGAATGGCCATTCACAGTAGTAAATCTTAAGGCAAGTATGCACTGTAAAATCTAATGGGAGTTGAACTTTCTATATCTTCGAAAAACTTAGCATTTTTTTTATAAAATGCTTTAAAAGACCTCCGAAGATTCGCGAAAAAACAAGAATGCATAATTCTAAATAAGCGTATGTTAGAAAAAGAGTAAACCTCAGTAATAGGTTTCTTCATTAAATAAATTCATAATTATCTATGGTTCTACGAAAGGACGTGGTAAAAACTTTTTGGGTGTTCTTCAGAATCGATAAAAACCTGTTTTGCAGTACCTCGTACGTATGTATCAAAAACATTATTCAGCCCTATCGTGAATTTCGCCCGAATAGCATTCCGCCCGAAAAATCCCTTTTTTTTTGTTCCCTTATTGTGAGTTACGGGTGAAAAAATTCCATGTTCGAAAAATTCCCCTTATTGGCATCAATCATTCCGGGCAAAATAAAACGACATTTCACCTTAAAATGTTCACTTTTTTTTGGTGGCGAAAAGATAAATAACCACAAGATTAGAGTTAAGAAACATTACCGTTTATAATAGTTTGGACCAAAAATGAATCTAGTAAGATGAAATACTAGAAAACGGCTTCGACACCTATTCAAAATGTGGGGTTTGTCAAGTTAGTGCACTCAGTACAAACTAGCGGACGGACGAGTGAATCTACAAAAATCAATTGGTCGGAACATCCTTTCCAAAGCCGCTTGATCAAATTCTTGGTTTTTTTCAAGAGTGCAATGCGTTCCATTACCTCAACACTGCACTGCACCAAAAAAAATAAATAACTAAAGGCCCAACTATAATAGTCGGATGGGTGCGTACGTTGACGTACGAAAATTCCCAAATACATGCAAATCAGATGTCGCAGCCATAATAGCGGATTGCTCGGTTTCGTTCAGTTTAGTTTTCGGACGTAAACTCACTTTTCTTTCTCAATTTACGCGCGGAAATTTGACATTTTGTAACGGGATTTCTTGGTGTGTCCTTGCTGGCACATCCCTGCTAGCTCGTGGTGTGGTTCGTAGGACTCCTCGTTATCAAAAAATATGAAATTACCAGCTCTAGCACTAGGTGGTGTTGTGCGCGAGAAAACGATTCTATCGTTACCCTCCCTACCTGGTTATTCCTCTCGCTAAAATAACCCCTTTATCCTTACTTACTTTCCTTATCCCATATTCTTACTCTTCTTCGTCCTTCTCATCTTTCCCTTTTAAAACAGAAATTTTAGCACATATTCATTCTTATTTTATTCACAACTTTCATTTTACTATTAAAAGATGCATCTTAAAACATAATTTTTCAATGGAAAGAAACCTTGTCTCTCGGACTATCAACAAAATTTAATCAATAAAAAAAAATTTAAATAAACAAAAAAAATATGAGTAATATAAATTAAATCAAAGTGGCAACTTGGTTGCTTTTAAAGCCTAAATTGAAACTACTATATTAATCAGATCAAATGATACCGAGCGCAAGTTATGTACAAAATGTTATAATTATAAGCTATAATAAAAATGTATATATATATCTATATATCAAACACTCACCGATATACTCCTTCCGCTGTGGCCACTGCTTCCGGGATCGACGAAACACGTTAAATCATACAATGGGTTAATGCTTATACTTATGTATGTACATGTATACTTTTGTAATATATTGCTTCACTCGTTAGGCAACAACTCTTCGAATTTAAACTTTATATAGCAACCTTTTTCTTTAAAATATAATTTACTTTAATTTACAATAATTATTCAAGTAATCAAAATGATTTCATAACGCAATAAAAAAAAAATGCATGAAAAACAAAATATGGATTTAAAAAAAAATTGTCTCTGCCTGGGACTCGAACCCTGGGTCGCTGAGTTGAGGGGAAATGGTCTTAGCCCCTTAGCTATCGGAGCTCCTTGAAATGGGAAAGAAATTTGCAGATTTAAGTACTCCCAGAGCTGCCTCGTGCTTTTATAGTACGTTTGAAGGTCGATCGTTTTGTATTTGAGTCGACGACGACGTCGACTTCTGTACGTATTTTATCGTACTTTCTGAATTTATGATTTTCAGATGATTGTCCTAAATCGTTATAATTATAATTATGAGTAATTTCAAAGTGACTATAAAATCACATGTGACTTACTGTGCAATTGCAAGGATATATATATATATATATATATGGTATATATACGTATGTAATTGTAGTCTTCTTCCAAAGACTTGGAACTCTTTAGCCGGTGTTAGGCAAACGCCAGCTAATTCTTTTCGGACACTTGTTGTGAACAATAGGGATTTTTTTTAAACTTTTAAATTTTTGTCGAACTATACTTTATTAGTGTAATATATACTATTAACGTGGCACACTATAGTTTACTCGAAGCTTGATCTGTAACTTGGTCTGCTTGGAGGTTAACAATGAAAAGACTTCAGATTTTTCCCAACCTCACATTAACCTGTCAAGTTAGGATGAAAGTTCTGCTCTCAGAGAAAGAAAGTTTGGTTTCCTTCCTTTGGGACAAAATATTACATAAGGCTTTCACAAATAGGTGGCGCTTTTGGTCATCGTGAACGAACGAGTCCAGCACTTTCATTGGTAATAGAAATTTTCCTACGTATTTATTTAATACAAAAGTATTTGAATCTTTACGATCATTTAGATCGTAGGTAGGAACATATGTCCATTCCAATTCCCTGCATTCCCCATTTTCCCCATTGCTTGCAGAACAGTAAAGATCAATAACTTCAGCAACATCAGTTGTCTCTTATTATTCCTAATTTCGTGTTTTTCTTATTCATATTCATAACAGTCAACATTGCGATTGCGATTGCATTTCGTTTTCGTTTTCATTCTGACGGTCGACGAGGATGTTTGTGTCGCGAACATTATTTAAAAAAAAATCGAATTCGGTTACAGGGCTTTGCATATTTTAGACAAATCTTGCCTGGAATATGCAAATGAACCCACGTATTTTAGAGTCGATCGGGAAATTAGTGCAGTGAAAGTGAAATTAAAAGCAAATTATTGCTGGATTCGAATATCCAAAACCAAATTGTGCGTGAATAGTGTATCCAAGTGTAAGTGCTAACGGTGCTAACCCATAGTGTAGTGTTGTCCCTTGTCCCCACTCAGTGCGTGAAGTGATTTGCTATGAAATTGATGTTTCATTCAACATTCTATCCAGCGCTAACTACTGCTACTCCAAAGCCGTTATGAATTTCGGGATGCCAAAAAAAATGTAAACAAAACAAAAATATAATGTTTTCGTTTAGTTCCGTTTGAAAGATTCAAGGTCGTTAACCTTGAATTGAATTTTTGATATGCCGTCGGCAATTCGCGTTATTTTGATGTTTACAAACATAAACAAGAACAAAATCTATACTCGCGCACCGATTTCATTACACCTAGTAATAATATGTTTGTCGTTTTCTTTGCTTCGCGACGGTTCACACGATTTGGGTTTCAATTGCATAAATATAAAACAATTATTTTGATGTAAACATCTATACTACAACTAAAATCAAATGAATGCTAACCAAGACCAGTGTGGGGCGTGAACCCATTTACTAGCCGGGCCGTTGTCAGTCAGATAAGTATTTTTATGTTCTTATTTTTACTTTTAGATCGATACTTTGTGATGTTTTTTGCTTTTACGTTTGTTTTCAGAATAGGTCATTGGCGCATGTCTTTAGCATGGAAAATGCCCAAGGGCTTACCTGATCGTGACTCAAGCTCATACATGCAATTGCCAATGACTTTTTTCACCCGGGACTTCAGAAACTTAGGGAGCAATTTTGCGTTAATGCCACGGACAAAATTACTTTGGGCAAAGTTTCGGTGGAATACCTCCTGCCCTTCTTGGTAAGTCACTTGTTTTGATCTAGAGTTATACGAGTTCTTTGACTTAACGTGTGCCCTGAGCATATTATCGGCCAACTTCTGTCTAACTAAGGCTGTTTTCGGTACGTTAGGCAATACGAGTATTTCCGGGTCTCCTAGAGCATTCAGGTTTCGAAGTATTTTATAGGTGCTTCCGTGAGAAACCATATTTTGGCCGAATAAAGCAAAATACGGCTGACATCCCAAAGAATCGTGCATGTCCGATCGTAAGGAGCATGCAATACTGGACAAGTGCGTGTCCCAATCGTCTTGTTCTTTGGATATCAGGACCCTAAGTTTGCTCAGGAGACTTCGGTTTACCCTTTCGGAAATATTTGCCTGAGGAGAATATACCGCTGTCCGTACATGGTTAACACCGTAGTTAGCCAAGAAGTTTTTGAAATCGTTCGACGTGAATTGACGTCCGTTGTCCGAATGTATATGCTCAGGGGTCCCGAAAGTGTGAAATATCTCAGATTCTAGGAACTGAATGACTCTAGCTGAGGTTGCCTTCGGCATTGCTTTTAGAAAAACAAATTTGGTGTAGTGATCGACTACAATGAAAACGAATAAATTTCCTCGTTTCGTCCGAGGGTACGGACCAAGAAAATCAATATAAAGCCGTTGTATTGGTCTTTCGGTTACGGTTTGTCGCACGATGGGTGGGCGCAAAATCGAATTTGGTGCTTTGACCATTTTGCAGATTTCACATGTACTTACATAAGCTTTAATATCTTTCACCATCTTAGGCCAATAGTATTTGTCTCTGATACGCGCATAAGTTTTTGCAAAGCCACTATGGCAACTTAATTTCGTGTTATGCGCAAGTTTAATGCATTCGTCAGTAAGTGTATCTGGCAACCAGAGACGCCACAGAGAATCCTCCTCATGTATATCACCAGTTCTAAACCTTATACGTTTATAAATAAATTTTCCTGAAACCACTAGGTCTGGAAGAGCATGTTGATTTTCAAGGATGTTTTTTCTCAATTGGTCATATTGTTGGGAATCAAATTCGACTGACTCGAGGTCGATTTCGCCACAGGTCCATGTCAAAGAATCCTCATCCAACCCATTAACTTCTACTGCAACTTTTGCAGAAACCTCCTCCAACTCCATGCGAGACAAGCAATCAGGCACTATGTTGAGGACCCCTTTCCGGTGTTCGATGGAAAAATTATACGGTTGAAGTTCCAGGCTCCATCTGGCTAGTCTTCCGGATAAATCCTTCATGGACATCAACCATTTAAGACTAGAATGGTCCGTAATTACCGTAAAAGGTAATCCGTCAACATAGGGCCTGAATTTTCTTATACTCAACACTGCTGCAAGGCATTCCTGCTCAGTTACAGTATATAGTTTTTCTGGGCCTTGTTCAGCTTCTTTGACATGAACGCAATCGGCCTCTCGTTGTCGTTTTGGTCTAACTGAAACAATACTCCACCGACTCCATCAGAAGACGCATCGCATTGAATGAAAAATGGTTTTTTAAAATCAGGTTCCGACAACACTGGATGCGTAGAAAGAGCGACTTTAAGCTTATTGAAACTTTCTAAAGCTTCTTGAGTTAACTCAAACTTATGGTTAGCTTTCTTTCTAAGGCAATCGGTTAGCGGCGCGGTCAAATCGGCATATCCTCGGATAAACCTCCGATACCAGCCGGTTAGACCTAAGAATCTTCGGACTTGCTTTATGGTGTTTGGAATTGGAAAGTTAATCATTGTTTCGATTTTCTCGGGATTAGTTTTAAGGGTGCCTTGACCAACAATAAAACCAAGAAACTTGATTTCACTTATGCAAAACTTACTCTTTTGGATATTTATGGTAAGGTTCGCCTGGCGAAGACAAGCAGCAACATCTTTCAGAACGCGTAGATGTGTGTCAAAATCGGAATTGCATATTAATAAATCGTCCAGGTAAACAAACACGTTGTCACGAAGACGACTCGGGATCACTTGGTCTATTACCCTGCACATAGTTTGGCCTGCATTACTTAACCCAAATGGCATTACTTTGAATTGGTAGAGCGGTCTACCGGGTACCGCGAAAGCCGTTTTTTCTCGCGATTTGGGGTCCAATGGGATTTGCCAATATGCATCTTTGAGGTCTATCTTCGTGACAAAGTGCGTATCCCTGATGCGACTCAGCAATCCTTCGACGTGTGGTAAAGGATACGCGTCCTTCACCGTTACTGCATTGACTTTCCGAAAGTCCAGGCAAAGGCGAACCTTACCGGGCTTTCGCACCAAAACGACTGGGCAACTCCAAGGTGAGTTGCTTACTTCGATTACATCCAGCTCTAACATTCTGTCTAGTTCCTTGTAGACTTCCTGTTGCCGGACCGGAGATAACGGGTAATGTTTCGATTTAATCGGACAGGCATTTCCCGTGTCGATTGTATGACAAGCTAAATTAGTTTTTCCTAATCCTAGGGTAACAAAATTTGGGAAAAGTGTTTTAACTTTTTCCAACTGAAAACTTTGCTCCTGAGTGAGCTGAACGAATTTCGCGTCTTCCTTAACATCCCCTTCCTCATCATTTACCTGACCATCATGTTGCAACTCACTTATCTGAGGCATAATATTAAATTCTTTCCAAAAATTTATTCCCAGGTAAAGATTTTGGGATAAATTGGGAATAAGGTAAAAAGTGATTAGTTTAGTGATACCGTTATATTGAGTGGTTAGTTTGCAATAACCTACTATGTCATGCGACTTTCCGTCAGCTGTTCGGACGAAATTGTTATAAGGGTACACTGTTGCTCCAATTTCCTCAACAAACTCTCTGCAATTGTTTCCTAAGACTGATATGGATGCACCACTATCCAGTAGTCCAAAAACTGTTACGTCATTTAAAACAACATTTGCATACATTCGACCATCAGTCTTTGACGAGATTATGGTTTCAACAATTAACTTTCTTATTTCTTTTCTCTTGCGAAATCTTTGACGACATTTTAAAACATGATTATTTACTGGTTTATTAACCGTACCGAAAATTCGTTCTCGAACTTTATAATAATTTAATTTACGATTATGGAGCGATTTAAGTTTGAATGTTTCTACAGGGTGATTTTCTTCTAAATTTGTGCTGGTAGAAGTTTGTCTCTCCAGGATCCTAATTGGAGCGACTTTTTGTTCAGCCTCTTCGAAGCTGTAAGGTTTTGGTGTTGATTCTATTTCTGTGGGTGATCGGGATTGTTCCTGTAGGAACGAATTCCCCCGCTCTTCCCTTCGTCCCTCATTTGGTTTTCCGAATGTTTGCCACATTCAATCGAGGTCACCCCTTTTGCACCGCACAAAAAGCAAAATAATCTTCTTTCTCGTGAAGGGCAAAAATGGTAGGCATGGCCTTTAAGATCGCAGTTCCAGCATACATAGTTTGCTGTCGAAAAAGGTTTGCGACCTGAAAAAGCTGCAATCTCTTCACCTTGCGGATTAAAATCTGGTGATTCACTTTCAACGGATAATTCATGCACGTTTCTTTGAAATGGAGCTCGCTTCATTAGAAATCTTTCGGCTTGTCTGGCTTTGATTCGCAACGCTTCAAGACTTTTAATTTCAGCTGCCATCAACATTTCACCTAATTTGTCCTTTACGTTATTACGGATGACATCAACCAGTTTTCTGTCATCAAATGGTTCTTTGAGACGGTCGTTAAGACTTAGTATTGAAACATAGAACTCGTCGAATGTCTCTTTAACGCCTTGTTTGCGTGTAAGTAATTTCATGCATACCTCTATATCGGTTTCAACTCGACCAAATTCTTTGACCATTGCCGCTTTTAGGTCTGCGAATTTCGCTCGAGGATTTTTCTTTAAAAATGACCAATACCACTTATTCGGTCTACCAGTCAACAAAATATGAAAGTTTTGTTTCATTTGCTCATCGCTATATGAAGATGATACTTGCATCATGTCAATTTTGAAAAGAAAGTCAGACACGCTGTCACTACCATCATAGCTGATGTGCCACCTATCTAATCTACAAGCCCCCAATGTACTTAAATTTGATGGGGTTGTCGATAACCTGTGATGGATCGACTCTGGAATATCCGGGATTCCATTTTCCCTAGTTGTGACATCGTTTCTAGTAGTCACACTTGGCCGGGCTTGGCCTAGGTCAAGGTTTTCCAGTTTTTGAACAACTTTACCCATAAAATAATCTAAACCTTGGAAAAATTTTATTTGGTTTTGTGTTAAACTTCTTTCAATTCTAGAAGCCAAATCTTCCATTTTATCTGAACCCTGTTGACCTATGGGATGTTCTCTATTTCCATTAGGATTGTTTTCCCTTTGACCTTCCTGTGAAGCATCTTGAAAATCATCTTCCCCTAAATCTGGGTTTCCGTTTTGTTCATTGTTGTCTGCCATGATTGAAGAACTAGCTTCTGATACTGTGGATTGTAAATTTTCTGAGAAACTAAACGATGTATCGAAATTAAAGCGATCAATGGTATTATTAAATCTTTGATAGAAGGCCTCAAAAACAGCTTCTGAATGGGCCTTTAATGTTTCTAAATCGTCGTGACTTATTGATACCCTTGGTTTTCTATTCATATTACCTAGAGTGCGAGTCAGGCAAAAACAAATGTTTCCTAAACAACGCAATGTTTTTGGAAATGTTGTCTTATAAAAAATATATTTTCAAAGTGTATTTGAATTTTGGAAATATGCAATTTTCGAATAATATAAACAAAACATATGGTACTAAAATCATTAATTTGGGTGATTTTGTTTCAAAAGTTGTGAGAATTGTTTTGAAATAATATATCATTAAGGTTAAAAGGAAAGATGAGATTTCTGATTTGAGAAGGATATGAGATAATAAGGAAAGTAATCTTTGTTCTTAAAGCCGATAAAAAAAAACTATACAGCAAGCAAAATTGAAATAAACTAATGATTAATTAAGAAATTTACTATTGAAACTAACGTTAGTGTTACAATTTAGGATTTCATGTCATCAACTGACCAAAAAAAACTTTTATCAGTGAAGGCTATGAAAACCAAAAAAAAATCGTATGCAGATCTGGAAGGACAACCGAAAACGCAGCTTGCATCAACGGGACTTCTTCCATACCGATGATAATGAAGATTATATTTTCATTTCCTGCTAGTTGGAATCTTACTCTTCAGCAATCTAACCAACGACTCGGATAAAAAAAAAAAATATTCTGACTAATTTATTTACATGAAAGCCATTTCCTAGTGGCAACGCGGGACCAAAAACTTCACTTCAGTGACCGGGACTCATCAGGATCTTGCTTTCAAAATTAAATTAATTAAACAACAATAAAAAAGTTATGTATGAAAAAAAAAATGATAAAATAAAATTGAAAAAAAAATGAAGTGGCTTTAAAACAATTATTCTTTCACCATCTACCGATAGTGAACAACACGTTGGGCGCCATTTTTGTAACGGGATTTCTTGGTGTGTCCTTGCTGGCACATCCCTGCTAGCTCGTGGTGTGGTTCGTAGGACTCCTCGTTATCAAAAAATATGAAATTACCAGCTCTAGCACTAGGTGGTGTTGTGCGCGAGAAAACGATTCTATCGTTACCCTCCCTACCTGGTTATTCCTCTCGCTAAAATAACCCCTTTATCCTTACTTACTTTCCTTATCCCATATTCTTACTCTTCTTCGTCCTTCTCATCTTTCCCTTTTAAAACAGAAATTTTAGCACATATTCATTCTTATTTTATTCACAACTTTCATTTTACTATTAAAAGATGCATCTTAAAACATAATTTTTCAATGGAAAGAAACCTTGTCTCTCGGACTATCAACAAAATTTAATCAATAAAAAAAAATTTAAATAAACAAAAAAAATATGAGTAATATAAATTAAATCAAAGTGGCAACTTGGTTGCTTTTAAAGCCTAAATTGAAACTACTATATTAATCAGATCAAATGATACCGAGCGCAAGTTATGTACAAAATGTTATAATTATAAGCTATAATAAAAATGTATATATATATCTATATATCAAACACTCACCGATATACTCCTTCCGCTGTGGCCACTGCTTCCGGGATCGACGAAACACGTTAAATCATACAATGGGTTAATGCTTATACTTATGTATGTACATGTATACTTTTGTAATATATTGCTTCACTCGTTAGGCAACAACTCTTCGAATTTAAACTTTATATAGCAACCTTTTTCTTTAAAATATAATTTACTTTAATTTACAATAATTATTCAAGTAATCAAAATGATTTCATAACGCAATAAAAAAAAATGCATGAAAAACAAAATATGGATTTAAAAAAAAATTGTCTCTGCCTGGGACTCGAACCCTGGGTCGCTGAGTTGAGGGGAAATGGTCTTAGCCCCTTAGCTATCGGAGCTCCTTGAAATGGGAAAGAAATTTGCAGATTTAAGTACTCCCAGAGCTGCCTCGTGCTTTTATAGTACGTTTGAAGGTCGATCGTTTTGTATTTGAGTCGACGACGACGTCGACTTCTGTACGTATTTTATCGTACTTTCTGAATTTATGATTTTCAGATGATTGTCCTAAATCGTTATAATTATAATTATGAGTAATTTCAAAGTGACTATAAAATCACATGTGACTTACTGTGCAATTGCAAGGATATATATATATATATATATATATGGTATATATACGTATGTAATTGTAGTCTTCTTCCAAAGACTTGGAACTCTTTAGCCGGTGTTAGGCAAACGCCAGCTAATTCTTTTCGGACACTTGTTGTGAACAATAGGGATTTTTTTTAAACTTTTAAATTTTTGTCGAACTATACTTTATTAGTGTAATATATACTATTAACGTGGCACACTATAGTTTACTCGAAGCTTGATCTGTAACTTGGTCTGCTTGGAGGTTAACAATGAAAAGACTTCAGATTTTTCCCAACCTCACATTAACCTGTCAAGTTAGGATGAAAGGTCTGCTCTCAGAGAAAGAAAGTTTGGTTTCCTTCCTTTGGGACAAAATATTACATAAGGCTTTCACAAATAGGTGGCGCTTTTGGTCATCGTGAACGAACGAGTCCAGCACTTTCATTGGTAATAGAAATTTTCCTACGTATTTATTTAATACAAAAGTATTTGAATCTTTACGATCATTTAGATCGTAGGTAGGAACATATGTCCATTCCAATTCCCTGCATTCCCCATTTTCCCCATTGCTTGCAGAACAGTAAAGATCAATAACTTCAGCAACATCAGTTGTCTCTTATTATTCCTAATTTCGTGTTTTTCTTATTCATATTCATAACAGTCAACATTGCGATTGCGATTGCATTTCGTTTTCGTTTTCATTCTGACGGTCGACGAGGATGTTTGTGTCGCGAACATTATTTAAAAAAAATCGAATTCGGTTACAATTTCTCTAAAAATATAAAAAAAAAAAAAACAGCAAGACGACACTCTGGGCTGACTGGCTGCCTTATAGAATTATAGATGTTTTTGCGAGATGAGGACTCAGTATATCAAGCAGTTTGTTATACAGTTCTAAATTTATTCGTGTATAAATGAAGAACTGTTCTCTGTCCAGATTTTTATTTTTATAAGTGTAACAATGAAAAAACCATTTTGGTTTCTATCGATGGGACGCACACAGCAGGACCTATCTCTGGAGCTCTTTTTAATATAATCATCTAATTCTTTTAATGCAAACAATGCTTCCATTAAGAAGTGCATTGATTTTAAACTCTTAATTATTTTAAATTGTCTAATTTTGCCCAACACAGAATAATGACAGAAAGCTTTCCGATCAATTATGATTTATGGGTAAGCGGATGCAATTGACAGTCGGAAAGAAACGGTTCGTTCAATTTTGACGCTAGCTTCCGTTCCCGTCCGTCTATTATAGTTGGGCCTTAAGGAATTTCATTCTTTTCACATCAATTTTCGATTTTATTTTTCAACTCCCAAACCAAATAGACACAAGAAATATACGTAAATCAAAATCAAAATTAATTTATTTAAACTGACAAAGACTTCACCTTGACGTCGATGTTTTCAATAGTAGGCGTGTTTTTTTCACTACTCTGTAGCCAGTACAGCAAAATTTCCCTTGGCAAACAACAACAATTTGATTTTACCGTCGATAAAAAGGCCAGTAAAATAATGACAGATAAGCCGGAGATAGAACTTCATATCATTGAATTGTAGATGGCGCTGGGGCGTTAAGAAGAATTATTTTGCTACGCGAATGTTGGCAATTTTGAAAATTATGGAGGAACAGCCCCTCGATAAGTTTTTCCGATTTTTGCGCTTTGGAAAATATGAAAATAGGAAAATAGGAAACTAGGAATTCATACAAAATTACTTCCTCCCGATATCAAGCATAAATTTCCATGAGATTAGAAAAACCCGATTGGTTCTTCAACTCTTCTCAACCAGGAAAAAAGTGAATTAGAAAAAGACAAAAAGAAACCCCATTCGGCTTTTTTACGATGTTTTTTTTGTGTGCCGCCGCTGCTGCTTTTTTCGCTCGGTGATTGTGGCCCCTCTTCCCGTTGCCAAAAAAAAGTGCCCACACAAAACACGACGAATATACGAATACAAACCTTTTTTCTGTTTGCATATGCAAATTTTCAATCGAGGAGTTTGCCAACAAAAACGAAAAATAGTTTTCCAAAATCTTTTTTTTATTTTTTAATCTTGCAATATTTCACTTAAACAGGAGATGGACGAATAATTTTTGCGACCTCGTTTTGAAGCTAAAAATTGTTTTTTTTTCTTGCTTTTTGCTCTCTTGGGTGTTTTTCATTCTCCACTGCATTATAAACTCTCGGGTTGGCAAATGAAAAATAATAAAACAACATTTAACCGGACACACTTTTTTGTTCAGATTTGTTGAAAATCATTAATCAAATGTTGAAGAATTAAATGATGACAATATTGAAATTTAAATTGAATTTGACAGATAGAGTGAGTTGGAGCGTTTTTTTCGCACTTGATTACTTTACTGGCTACCGAGTAGTGAAAAAAACACGACTAGTATTAAAAACTGAGCGAAAATTTCCTATGTTTCAATTTTTGTGTTTGAAATGAAATGAAAAAATTTGATATCTTACAATTTGCGTATCAAAACCTTAAAAAAATTAAAGCTATGAGTTGAAAAAGAATATTTCTTTAATGAGTTAGCCATTTGGAATGTAAGGCCGTGTGCGAATTCAGTTAAAAATGGGTTAAAAATTGACGTTTAGTTAAATTTTGACACTTCGCATAATTTGACTAGCTGCTGAGCAGGTTAAAAATGACAGTAGTGGTTAAAAATTCATCCATTTTTATTTTTTAACCACAATTCATCCAATTCGCACACGGCCTAAGTAAAGAAAAATATAAAAATGTTTAATAAATTAGGAAGGGAATTATGAATGGGATATTTTCATTCCCTGAAAACAGTGTTTTTGTGCAAGCATTATATCGCTGTCTGTTTTATTCGAACTTTCAGTTCTTTTTCGAAGTGAAATTCTGTTCGGGCGAAACTCACAATAGCTGTTTTAAATTCCGGGCGAACGAAAATATTCCGGGGGAATTGTTTTCCGGGCGGAACTCACAATAGGGCTGATTATATCATTGCATTCTTTCTTTCATTAATCTGGTGCCACTGGGCGCCAGGGCCTCATCCACTGGCCAGAGAATTCCCCAAATAATTGGATGGATTGTGGTTAAAAATGGATGAATTTTTAACCACAATGTCATATTTTAACCTGATCCGCAGCTTGTCTAATTTTAACACATTTTTTCAATTCAATGCGAAACGTCAAAATTTAACCAAACTTCAAGCTTAAACCACTTTTTAAGTGAATTCGCACACGGCCTGACAAAAAAAATTATTAATAATAGCCGTGTTTTATTGGGAACTTAGGTCAGCTTAGCAGTAGGAATTACATGTCAAACAACAACAACCGAAAGCTGAGTAAAAATAAGTTAGGAATTTTAGTTAGGAATTTCCTTAAGATAAGGTTTCAGCAATTCGACACTTGAGTTTGTCGTTGTGTTTTTCGTTTATCAAAAATGTCAAAACCTTTTGAAGAAAATAGTTTTTCACCATAGCAACTCAATGTAAAAAAAAAAAAATTGATTCAGATAGGTGTAAAGATGGCGTTTGGAATGCAGGTATTTTTCCGTACAAATTTCGCTTTTGAAAACCAATTCGAACTGGATAATTTGATCAAATTAATGTTATACTATTAATTAATGTTATACTATTAATTTTAGAGAGATGGAGTTGTCTGAGTTCAACCCAGCTATTTAAAAATTAAAATCACAAAATCTTACATTTTCTTAGCTGTTTGATACTCTTGGAAGATTTGTCAGGTCTTCGCAAGAGGCAGTGCCCGTGAAAGATGAAATAAAACCTTGGCTGTTATATTTGGTCTTATAAATCAAAGAAGAAAAAAAGATTGGGTTAGATTTCAACAATTCAACAATTGAATGCTCTATGGTGTCTTACAAACCTTCAAGACCTACAAATAAATGAAATTATGATAACAAAACGAAATAAGTTCAAAAAGTGTAATTTTTATTACACCACATTTTTTATTCGGCTGTTAAAATCAATTTGTTTTATAGTTCCAAAACATTTTTTGTTAATTAAATGAAATGAAATAAGGAAACGCCTTGATTTTCAAAAGAATGTTCATTCTATCCAGCTAGCGAAGCGATTGTTTGTGGGTTTGGTTTCGCAACCTGAGCAACTTCCTGTGAAAAATAATATTATAATAAATTGAGAATAAAATTTGGGTTTCAACTAAGAATTACAAAGAAAATAAAAACTGCGCAAACGCAAACGGCGAGAAAACTTAAAACTCCTTGATTTTTCATGATTTTAATATCGGCAAAGGGGATTGCTTCCAATTGAATGGTGTTGGCTTTACCTTTTTGACCCTTTTATACAATTTTATTCCAGTTTTTATTTTGTTTTCCTTGAATACCTATACACAAATTTTATGATTAGAAAAATTATTATTAAATTAGTAAATAAATTGTGAACCTATCATTATTTAACATTACTTGCACGTACCTACATAAATGTTGAAACAAAAAAACTATTATTAACTGCATGAAATATTAGGTAAAAAAAGCGACTTATACTATAGTCGCGACTTCGTACGCCTCTCCCTCGTCCAACGGCCAGAGGTACGTCTTGACTTGTGCAACATGCGCGCGTGGGAATTTCGGTGGTGAAAGTAGAATGTGGAAATCAAAACCCGGACACTAAAAACAGAAAACCGGATACTAACAGCAGATTTTAAAAAAAACAAGAAAATAGAGTGGCGCGACAGCTCTTAAAGAGCCAAGGCCTAACAATTCTCTGAATGCATGTGAAGAATTGAGGGGACTAAAAATTTAACGCCGATTCCAAACGGCAAAGTTGAGAAGCACTTTTTTTCATGACAGATGACACTATTGGAAGTGTTGTCAGTTCTTCGCAAGAGGCAGATGAAAAAAAAAACTTTATGGGCTCGAGCAAGATTCGAACCCACGCGTTCTGAGTAGCAGCAGATTAAAAGAAATGAATGGCGTTTTTAATTGGCAATCTGGAATCTAAAAAAAAGCATTCTGGTTTTAAAATCAGAAGAAAATTCTCTTCTTTTCACAGTCAGAACTGTCGCTTTTACTTTATTGAACGCATTCGGAATAATTTTTTTTTAACTTCAAATCAAAAACGCCATAATAGAGGGTTACGATTACTTCGTGCTCTTTGCTCCAACCACTTATAACAACGTACATCAGTCAATGGAAGTTTTGTATTCTTCTTTTTGGAATTTCTGTGAAATAAGACAAATTTATCATTAATTTCTGTACCCCCCTTGCCACTGTCCATGAGTGGCACTTGCATCAGTGAAACTGAACATCTCGAGATTCTCGGTATGTGCATCACCGACCACCTCTTGTGGAACGATCACATACGCGATGTCGCCAAAAATGCCGCAAGATGTTTAGGTTTTTTAAGACGATGCAAGAAATTTATTTCCCCTTCTGATCTGAACATCACTTGAACATCGACGTAATGTCTCATGCCTCACCCTATTTTACCGTTATTTCCACGGTTTATGCTCTAGTGAAATAGCCAGCTGCATTCCTCCCCTTAAGATATTTAACCGTAATACCCCCGCCTCTAGGAATGCCCATCTTTTCACCCTCCAGCCCAACTTCGGACGTACAGTCATGTTCAGGGAATCATTCTTTAGCCGTACTACGCGAATGTGGAACTCTCTTCCACACTCTGTGTTCCCCAATCGTTGCAATGTACAAGAATTCAAGACCAATGATAACCGATACTTCATCCTAAAATATCCTACTTTTCCTAAAGCCCGCACTGTGCTTTGGCATAAAAAGGGAGTGTGTGCTTATTATTAAAAAAAAAAAATATTGGAGCGGGTCTTAAGCAAAAAGTGCTGACTTTTTCAAAAAAAAAAGTGCAACTTCTGACGAAAAAACAATTGTTTTAATTTTTGCATGTCCCTTTTTAATGTTTTTATAATTTTCAATAATTTACTCTCAAAATAATCGAAATCCCAGAAGTGGACCTAAATTGTGAAAACATGGTAAAACGTGTGGCTGTAGAAATTCAAAAGGAAGAAAATGAACACCCTGTATAAATTGCCCACGCACGATATACCCATAAATTTCACTCTCTTTTTGTGCATTTACTTTGGTCTAATAACAAGCTTCTTCGGGCGAGCGAACCATGCAATTCCAATGCTAATGCTGAGTGTTGTGAATTGGCTTAATCTAATAATGGATTCCCGACAATCAGCACAAAAAGGAATAACAATAACAAACGTGCACTTCATTCAAATGCGCAGGAACCAAACACACAAAAGCTTTCGAATTCATTGACCAAAAGTGATTTTATGAAAAACTTTTCATTTTCAGTTCTCCCACAATCATAACATAATACACGAAATTTTCATTAGAATGATCAAGTTCGCATAGAGAGTGTTAATGGGAGTTAATTAAAAGAAAATTGCATAATTCATTTCTGCCCTAAAATAACATTAACAAATATACAACCGAACTATGAAAAGTATTTTTTTTAAATATTCGCTATAAAATTATGCAAAAGGAGTGTTTCATTACTTTAAAAGGTTATCCTTGAGATTAAGAACTTCTTGGAAAATGAAAAAGTTGTTAAATCAAAATCCGAGACGTGGATAAAGATTTATTTTTGTTCTAAACAAATTATGTGTTAGTTCGCCAAACAAATTACATTTCACGCAAGAACGGAGGGTGTCTTCATAAAGTTGGTATTTTTATTAAAAATCTATAAATTGATTTTTTTTTTATCGAAGCAGTAATATCAGACAAGTATGTGAAGCCCCTAGTGCAAAACAATTCTAATCAAATTTAATTTTACCTTTTTTTTTAATTAATTTTTACTTAAATGTGTTTCTTTTTTAAAGAAAAAATTCAAACAATAATAACTTTTCCTTCAGACAAGAAAAAAGCTCTTTCGAAACATAATGAAAATTAATGTTTATTTTTCCTTCTTTATTGATTTTGTGGTAACACAGAACTAAATAAACAGAAAATGTGCTTTGAGCAGAGTGAATGACACATCTTTGTGTAGTGTGCCAGAGGAAGACATTAACCTAGGTCATAAATAAAGCCACAGGATGTAAAGAGTGTACCCAAAGGTATAAATGCACTGCATACTTTTGTGGTGTGTACCGGAGACGAATCTTGACCTTACTTTTATGTAGGTACCTATGCTGTGCAGCAGTGAAGAGTACGTGGTGATATTTCTTGATAGAAGGGGTTCTTAAACGTTCGCTTTTAGCTCAATTAGCTTTTGTGTTTGGTGTGTGAACGATTTGTAGAATATCCGTACTTGAATTGAGGACTTTATGAAAGAGTTAGAGGATAAACTCAACAAAAACGTTGACAAGTGGAAAATTTAAATGGGTACTTTTGTTACACGTCATTTTATATTTTTCTGAAATGCTTAGCTTACATTAAAAATGATGGCAATTAAACTTGACATTTTGATAGCTTAAGGTGAGAAATATGTTACTTACTTACTTAAGGTGGTGCTACAGTCCGTTGTGGACTTGGGCCTCAATCAACAGTAGTCCAGGTGTCCACCAGACAGCTCGGTCCCTAGCAAGCTATCTCCCGTTACACACTCCAAGTTGATTGAGGTCCTCTTCCACTTGTGTGCGCCACCGCGGTCTTCCTCTCCTTCTACATCCCTCGGGAATAGTATCGAAGGTTTTCCGGGCCGGAGCATTGGTGTCCATCCGCTCTAAATGACCGAGCCATCTGAGTCTCTGGAATTTGACCCTTTCGACTAGGCCCTTGTCGTTGTACAACCCGTAAAGTTCGCTGTTGTATCTTCTTCGCCATTCCCCTTCAATGCACACGGGGCCAAAGATGACCCGAAGAACTTTCCTCTCGAAACAGCCTAAGGCACATTCATCCGATTTTGTCAAGGGCCATGCTTTCTGCACCATACAGCAGGACTGGAATGATGAGAGTGTCGTACAGTTTTACCTTAGTTGCTCGAGAATAGGCTTTTCCACTCAATTGCTTTCTTAGCCCAAAGAAACAGCGATTAGCAAGAGTTATTCTTCGTCTGGAGTTTTGCACTATCTTCTCAAGAACGGTGTTAAAAAAAATCGCATGGCAGCGCATCGCCTTGTCTGAATCCTTTTTTGACGTCGAAAGATTCTGTAAGCTCATTGCCAACCTTGATGGAGCAGCGTGAATTCTCCATCGTCATTTTGCACAAGCGAACGAGCTTGGCAGGGATGCCAAAACTAGACATAGCTTTATACAGTTCGTCTCTGTAGATGCTGTCATACGCGGCCTTAAAATCGATGAAAAGGTGGTGGGTATCGATTTGGAGTTCATATAGGTTTTTTACATGATCTACCGCAACGTGGAAATTTGGTCGATGGTTGACTTTGACAGGCGTTCACATATTACAGCAGAGAGGATCTTTTAGGCGATGTAAAGTAGACTGATTCCTCTGTAGTTGGCGCTCCCTTCTTCAGGATGGGCAAACAATGCTGAGGTTCCATTCATCGGGCATGCACTCCTCCGACCGTATCATACAGATGATTTGATGCATACTCCTATCTAGATCGTCGCCTGCTGCTTTGAACAGCTCGGCAGCTAGACCACCTGCTCCAGCGGCTTTGTTGGATTTCAGCCGTGATATTGCCGTTTTCACTTCTTCTAGGTCGGGCTCACGGAATTGTTAACTATCATCGTGTCCGATGAAAGGCTCCTGTCTGACGGCGGGGTTTTGTTCGTCGTCGCCGTTATACAGTCTACAGAAGTGATCTTTCCAAATCTCCAGCATTTACAGCGATTCTACTATCATGTTCCCTTGTTTATCTCTGCAGGCATCGGTTCTTGCTCGATGACCTTGAGCCAGCTGTTTTACTTTCCGATAAAACCTCCGAACTTCATTCCTGCTGTTGGCTATCTCAACATCCTCGATCTGACGCTTCTCATACTCTCTTTTTTTCTCCTGAGAAGCTGGCGTTCCTCTCTCCTCTTTTGCTCGTAGAGATCATGAGCAGCTCTTGTCCTCCGTGAGATATATGTAGTAGATGTAAATATAATTATGTGAATATGAAATAAATGTAGTAATAAATTTCGTTTTGCTAAGGTATCCATTGAGTAAAATTTCACGATAAAACACTGGATTTTCATTGAGTTTTTCCAGACCTCATTAACTTTAAGGTCGAATTCTTCACGCGTCCCGCCAATTTGTCGAATTCGACCAGCTGCTATGGACAACGGGGAATCTATTCACCACACCCTTCCCCAGCTTTTGTAGCTGTAGTTTACCACAACTTGCTGGCAGTGGCCTAACCGGCGAGTATAAGTTATTTATTTTAAATTGGAACTCAAACTTGCGAACGGTATTGGCGAAAGTGGTTTCAGAAGATCGTTTATCAGAGAGACGTTGTTTTGGTATGAGCTTTTCCATGATGACTTTTTACCAAGCCAAAACAAAAATGAACCCCTAAAAAGTCATTGGTTCTAAGGAGTTCAAAGTAATTCAAACATACTTCTTCAAAAAAATTATGTAGAGCTCAAAGTGAAGACAATTGAATTGTTACCTTGTGCATGTAATCAATGTGAACATTTACAAACTTATTTAAATTTATATGTCCACTACAAAATGTTGTTAGCTATAGATGAATTGATATTACTGTTTTCTCTTTAGATACATATGTTTCTAATGAACTTTGTTGTCAATTCAAATAAATTCATTTAAGAAAAATGTATTACAGAATGTGCGAAGCAATTACCAATGGTTGTGGAGGTAGGTTGGCACTTGGTTCAGTCGTCTTAATTCATCTCATTATTTACAATGAATCACCTGGTCCTACGGTTGTCTTTGCAACTGCATTTGCATCAATATATGGATTTATTTCAGGTAAGTTACACCAAGAGTTTATCTGAAGTAAAAGCATTCGAAAAAGACACTATTTTGCCTGAAAAAAAAATGAAATTTACTTCTGAAGAGAAAAAAACACTCATACGCCCAAGTGAACTTAACTAAAAATTACTAGAATTATTGCATCTGGACATTTTTTTTTCTTTTTTACAGCTTCTTGTAAAAGTAGTCTAAGACCACTTCAAATGCCTTATATCAGAGCTAGTAATAAGTTCGATTTCACGTGCCTCTTTCTGGCTACTTGGATGGATATATTACCAATTTTAGCCGCTTGTGGAGCATTGGCTCGTACGTTAAGTGCTTGCTTGGATGAATTGATGGGAGGATTAGCTAGAATATTAATTTTAGGTGAGTCCGTTAATCACCCCTCTTGGACTTTTTCTAAAGAGTAATATTTTTCTTTAGGAAGAAACTCATCAGAAAACGAACCATGGCCGGATGTCCTTGGTGTTGCTGTAGTCTTTTTAGTCACAGGAATGTTTATGCTTGGACTGGAGGTCAGTCATAAGTCATTACCTTAAAATTCCAATTCAATTAAAAAAACTATCATAATTGTCTCCTCATAGAACACAAAAGTTTTCAGTTTTATTATGACACTCGGAATGCTTGGCATCAACGGAATACTAAGCATTGTCGGTTGGTATAGCGGAAATTCAAAAGAGTGGGATAGTAAAGAACTACTTCCAAGTGGATCGAGCAATGTAACTTTCATTCAAATAAAAGTTTTTAAAGATCATTCTCAAAATTTTAATGTTTTCAGTTCCTCACCGCAGCAGCGTTGATAACATTTGCCTATCCCAGTGAGTTTACAAGTAAATCCAGATACCAGAAATTCTCCGGTTTCTTCTTTGTCGTTTTTGTTTGTGGCTCAATACTCTTATCAGCTGGTTGCTTGTCTACAATAGTTCATGCAAAGTAAAATTCCAGAACATGAATTTTCTGAAAATATTAAATAAATTTCTTTTAAAGAACATCTAACGAGTTCATCGCTGTGCCGTTGTTCACAATTTTAGAGGAAAATGGCTTTCAAAAACTAATCCAAGCCGCTTCGTGCCTTTTGCTGCTAACGTGTTCGGGTGCCTTCTTGGAACTCTTCCCAGAAATGTACAGTATTATTGTTCGATTTGCCAAATCTGAATGGAAAATCTTATCGAGACAAATAAGTTATGAGAGCTCCGATAGTGGAAATCCAGTATTAGCAGTTTTTATTGCAGGCGAGTTGAAATTTTGACATTTTTATGAAAAAAAAAAACAAAAAATAATCAAATGCTTAAATCCTCAGGAAGCTTATGTGCTATGGTTGCATTTGCGTGTCCCTTGCAACATCTCACATATACTCTGGCAGCAGGACATTTATGTGCTGGGCTATTCAGGGCTTTTTATTTACTATATTCGCCATTTCGGCCTAAATATGTTCAACAAAATAGTAAGTTGTCGTTTGTCGAAGGCACAATATTTATTCTATACTTTGGGTTTGTGGCTTAGGTGATTCATCACTTTCGTATAGTCGCCTGTCAACTGCTCCAATAGTGAAAAGTAGCACCGCACGAAGAAGAAGTTTGTGGAATATCAATTTTCCAATTCAAGGAAATTTGAAAAAAACCAAAACGAAATCGAATAAGAATAAGCGTGAAGTAGAAAAAGAATGGCTGCTTTTGGGTGAACCATCGTCACCCTGTCCCGTTCGTGATAATCCGGATATGGAATCGACTATTTTGTCGGATGGCGAACCACCGGTTTGTATTTAAAACTTTGAGACACTTTTTAGTTAATATTGGCTCTGAAGAAATGCGATAAGGATGCACCTTGAGTGCATTAAACGCTCAAGAAAGCTTGCTTGTCATTCGACAAAGGACATTGACAAACTTTCTTAATACTAACCCGAATTGTTTTTGCTTTCAGCCATCTGATTTCGAATATGCCGAAAAGTTTGAATCCTCTGAATCAGACACCTCAACGGATATTGATGCTATTGTCGACGAATATCGGCAGAAGATAAAAGTAAGATTAACTTGAATTGACTTAAAATTGTATTCAAAACAAAATGCGTTTATTCAAAGGTCACAACTGCTGGTCCAATGGAGCGAAGCATTCGGGTGCCTTCCCTTGCCTCATGGCGAGTTACAATTTTCGCCATAGTTGTGATCATTTTCGGTATATCGCTAACAATCGTTGGAGTCTTCACTCATCTCTTTCCAATGTTTGTAGCTGGAATTATTGGTAAGAAAATTTTCGAATGACCAATTTACAAACATTCAAAAATTTGCATTTTCTTAGGAATTTCCATAGTCAGTATTATGATGTCATTCATTCCAAAATACACAGCAAGTGTCATCAACGTATCGCCGGTTATGTGCACCACATCTTTCGCCATTGGATCTCTGCTTCTTGCATCGTGCCTCGAGTATTCATGGCCAGCGATTCTGGTCTGGGCTCTAGCTGGTCTAGTTCTTCTGTTTCGATGTGACAATTGGTGTTGCTATTGCTTTGATGGCGAAACAATGAATGAAGAACTCATACCGAGTGTTTCGGGAAAGACAACAATTCGAATGCCACGAGGACAAGTTATTTCGGGCAATAGATGACAGTCAGATTCCTCGGAGGATGATTTCTCCAATGACAGGGGCAGTGGTGATGAATGGACTGACCAGTTAAGAGAATTAATATAATTTCACTTTAAACAAATACGACATAATGTATAAATACAAATAAATGCAGTGAGATTTGTTATTGTAAAAATATATTTCGTAAATTTATTAAGAAGCTTAAAAAGTTCAAAATCATTCAAGTCTATTTAACTTGAAACCTAAAAGCTTGTTTTATAAACCAGATTGGAAATATTGTAAGATGGATCAATTAGAAAAACTCAATTTTTGGCCTGCCTTTAACTCATTATGTATTTGCACTGTTGAAAATTTAAAAAAATAAGAGGAACTACATTAGAGAGAAAAATAAGTGAGGTAACTATTTAAATCAAAAAATGTTACTTGCAGTAAGTTTGCAAAATTCTAGACAAAAATATTTATAATATTAAGATTTCTCCGTCCTCCGATAAAATTAGCATTTAGATAAATTTAAATATTATGTGATTAGAAAATGATTTAAAATATCAAGCTATAGCTACACTGCGATTTGAATAAAATCTTATAAAACCAAATAATAATAATAAATTATATAATCAAAAGTATTCTGTACATTCACCGTTTGTCTTTGAAATAAAAAAATGTACCTTCCTACTTAAATATAGCATGTATTATGGAAAATGTTTATTAAAATTTATTTATTGGAAGAAAATTGCTGTTTAATTGTAATGGGGTTTTTATTTCGAGGTATAGAACTTTAAGTTGGCATTACTTTTCAGGACGGCGAACGATTTAACAGCTGTCAAGTGATTTATTCTCAGTTTGGTTTGGCAATTTGTCATGAATAGACTCACGCCTGAACAACGCTTGCAAATTGTGCAATTTTATTTCGAAAATAATGGTTCTGTGCGGAATACATATCGCGCACTACGTCCATTATCGTCGACAAAATCGTCCATCAGAGCAGTTAATTCGATTAACCATGGAACGTTTTCGCACCACGTTTACTCTAATTGATAACTCGCATCCCCAGAGACGCGCGCCGCACCGTAGGACAGAAGGAGCTATTGCTACTGTAGAGCGTAGCTTGAGGAAGACCCGAATGAGTCCATCCGCCATCGAGCACAGGAATTGGATCTGTGTCCATCCACTTTATGGAAGATTTTGCGGAAGGATCTTGGTTTGCGTGCTTACAAAATCCAACTCGTGCAAGAATTGAAGCCAAACGATCATCAAGCAAGGCGTAGATTCGTCGAATTGGCCCAAAACGAGATGGCCGTTGTTCCCGATTTTCCTAAGCGAATTTTATTTAGCAATGAAGGGCACTTCTGGTTGAATGGCTACGTCAACAAATAAAACTGCCACATTTGGAGTGAAGCTAATCCTCAAGTGTATGTCGAAACACCGTTACATCCAGAAAAACTGACTGTTTGGTGCGCTTTATGGGCTTGTGGAATCATTGGTCAGTACTTCTCCAAAAACGATGATGGCCACAACGTTACAGTAAATGGTGATCGGTATAGAGCCATGATTACTAACTTTTTCATTCCTAAATTGAACAATCATGAACATGATGTCCAGGAGCTGTAGTTCCAACAAGACGGCGCAACATGTCACACAGCTGGTGCCACAATCGATTTATTGAAAGACACGTTTGGTGACCGCCTAATTTCACGTTTTGGACCTATAAATTGGCCTCCAAGATCCTGTGATTTAACACCGCTAGACTATTTTCTGTGGGGTTATGTAAAGTCATTGATCTATGCGGATAAGCCACAAACGCTTGACCATTTGGAAGACAACATTCGCTGTGTTATTGCCGATATACGGCCACAAATGTTGGAAAAAGTCATCGAAAATTGGACGTCCAGATTGGACTACATCCGAGCCAGCCATGGCAGTCATATGCCAGATATCATATTTAAAATGTAATGCCACAAGATTATCTTTCGAAAAAAATAAAAAATCATGTCAATCGAATATTCCATCGTTAGTATCCTATAATTTAAAGTTCTATACCCCTAAAAAAAACACCCTTTATAACGTCTGTTTTTAAAGTGTGTAAGAAGGTTTTGATTGCTTTTCAAAAGCTTCGATAACGAACAACAACAAGAACTGCTTCTTGAATTGTCCAAAACGACGAGAGAGGGGAATACATCCTTAATCTCAATCTGCATCGTTAGAATTGCGTTAAAATACATACTGGTTAAATTTAACCACTACTGTCATATTTTAGCCTGCCCCGCAGCTAGTGTAGTTTTAACACATTTTATTCAACACGAAGTGTCAAAATTTAACCAAACGTCAAGTTTTAACACTTTTTTAACGAAATTCGCACACGGCCCTATTTGCTCTTATCCTTGGTTCGCAGTAGAGAATAGCCTTTTAACCGAAATACCGATCGATTATGATGTTGAACCTCTCCTAACCTCACTCCTTTTGACGATTGAAGAGCTGATCTGAACCAGACTAATTGGGAACGTTGAGTTTCGTTTTGGATAGCCTATCCAACTCGGTTTTCATAAATGAGTTCGATAGCTGTGAAATGTAGAGTACCTACCTACTACAATCAGCTGTTTATGAATTTCAATGGCTGGAGAGCGTTGGATTTGTTTGGTTTGAGCCTCTGCTTCTTTTTACAAAAACAAAACCTATCCGGATAGCCTATCCAAGCCAAAATGAACGCGCCCATTGTGTTTGAACGGCTGGTCGGGGCTGTTTGGCTCTTCCGCTATATTCTGCTTTCCGTGTTCTTACTGTTTTTATGTGGCATTTCTTACAACCAAGAAGAATTGCTACTAAAATTCAATGTTTTTTGGCGTGTAAGAAATGTGCAAAAACGAATCAATCCCTTATTTGAATGTCTATGTTGCCTGGTCAGCTGTAAAATCGAGCACCGCAAAAAAATCACCCTAATCTCCATGTACCTTTGATGTTGAGATGTGGGACCCAGGTGCTTGCTATGCTACCACAACATTTCGCCCCGCAGCAAAATCGATCAGCCTGAATCCGTTATCGGAAGTGGTGTCGTGCAGGCTGTACTTCTGTTCCACTAAAGATGTCCTCTTTAGTGCTCGTAGAATTCGTCTTTGGTGTCGTCCTTTTTCTTTTCTGTGGGGGCATGCGTGCTTATTAGGCTAATGTTGCCGAATTCAGCCTTGATTCGGATCGTCGCGACGTGATGCGTTCGCTTGCACATTTGAAGCTCAAGACCTTTTGCCTGAGTCTGCTTCCCCCGACGAATCCGCATCCAAAGAGTAGCTGTTGTTGCTCCCGGTAACAATCACCATAGTAAATGTCGCAGTTTTTCATCGTCATTTTGCTCGGTCCATCCCATCGCATTTCCTGGATATCGGTAATGTCTGCTTTGTAGCAGTTGAACGTCTCCGCTAATTGTTCGGCAGCACGCGGTCTATTAAGGGACCTAACATTCCACGTGCATATCCGAAATTTGTTGTCCTTTAAACATTTGCTTGGGTCGTCATCAGTGTATCCGTCCATTTCCGAGGCCTGTTGTTGCTTCGCAACTAAGTGCTTTTCTGCGTAGTTGGGAAGTTACCCCGACGTACAACCCCCAACCTGGAGTACCAGGCACTTTATGTGACTTCAAGTGCAAGAGCCGGAAAAACCGCTCCTTTTACGGCCTGGGCTTCAAATAAGTCGAAGTAGCCCGTAGAGGTATTCACCAAGTAGTTCGACCTAACTGGAACTGAAGACGCCACCGTTGATTGCAAAAAAGAAATTCATTCCTGCTGTCCCTCGTTGGGAGTGCCACTCCCAAGGAGTGGGAACACTCCTTCGTTGTAGGGTAATTGGTAGTAACAGCCTAGGTACTCCGCTTACACCTGTCGACCATGGGAGGCCCTTCTGCGAAAACAAGTTTCGCGATCGCATAGCTCTAAGCTTCATAGTAGTAGTTACCGTAAGCCGCTCCGCCACGTCAAGGCTTACCCCATGGAGGGTTGTTTGACTATTACCTACTCTCAAAAGACTTACAACGGGTTTATGAGCTTGTTGCTGGTTCTCTATAATATTCCACAAATGTTTGATTTGATGGATCCGTGGTTGGCAAGAAACATAATATGTTGCGTTGGAGGCGTTAGAGCTGTTGCAACCGTAAGTCACGTCTTATACCTATTTTGCTTACAAGAATAAGGTCAAGTCTCTGTATAGGACATCGCGTTTTCAAAACTTTTGTTCGTGGTTTTTGTCCTTAGAGACGACGACTGTCTAGCGAGCTATGGCTTACTATCAAGTTTGTATTACATAGTTTGTGCAGCATGCTGTCGATTGATGTAAATACGTAGGTAGGTACTCTTTATATTATGTTTTCTCTTTATGTTTTGAAAATGTTGCTTGTCTATATTTATTTTAGTTGTCACGACTTTATCATTGAAACTTGAAACAATGAGAGCCTCTTTATTTTCTTTCATTTCCCTCTTAAAATTAATTTGTTAATATACAAGCCAAGCATGCTTACACATCTTCAATTATTGTACTTACCCGTAGCCAAAATGTAACATTAACACGAACTTTGATGCACAAATGAACGAAGAGACATCCACATTCAATTAAAAATAAGCAGGAAAGACAAAAACAATAAACTTGAAGCCAAGGCCTGTTTTGGACGAAGACGATGATGGCGATTCCCCAAAAAAAAACCCAGCCCAATGCAGACTTACCGGTGGCCGCCAGACGCCAGCAGTTGGCGCAATTGGCAATTTGGCTACATAATGTTATGAAAACAAACCTGAGTGGGGTTAAGGTTGTTGAAAGTATATTGTTTGTCCACCACTGTCCAATTTCAGTTGTAAGTTAAGAGCAACCGTATGAATTCGAAGACAGTTTACCATCAACCAGTAAACGATAAAGTGCGTAAATTGTTGCAATTTTAGTTTTTGTTGTTTAATAAAATAAAAAAAGAGTGTAGCGTCCAAAATGTAAGTGCATTTGAAGGTGCAAACTTAAAAATATTTATTTGTAAAAACTCAAAGAAATTATAAGAAGTGTAGATAGTAATTTATAAACAAAATGTGTTCAGGCAATCATGTCGATTGAGATTGAATTTTTTTTAAGTGAATAATTTATTAGTCAAACAATTTTGTTTATTTTGTATTAAATGATTTAAACTCACCCTGATCTGATAGAAAAATTATAAATTATCTATTTTAAGGAGCCTTTTTAAGTGAGTTAGCCTTTCAGGCGAAAAGCGAGGGAGACAATAGTTTCAAATCTTAACGTAAATTAGCTTTCACAACATAAAAAAAACTAATTTTTAAGAATATTTGAGTCCAAGTTGTTGAAAGAACTTTCAAAAGGCAGATCACGCCAATTAGCATTGCCTATACGGAATTTGTCTTTCCCCGTTAAAATATCAGAATTAACAATTTCCACGAAATAATGTTCCAGAGACAAAATATGGTATTTTCAAACAATAATGCTTCTCAAAAACAATTCTATTCAGTATAAGATTCCCAATTCAGGATAAAATTATTGCATAAGTGGCGCAAAGAAAAGCATGAAATTATTTAAACAGGTTGGCCGTTGGCCGTTTGCATGGAAAAGGAACTTGTTGCACCTACTACGGTATTGTGTTGCATAATAAGTTGCTTACATTTTATGCAACCCATTCCTTATGATTTTTTTTTTATTTCCGCAACAGTCAAGGTGGCACAAACGCACGTATACATCCAACCTCACACTAACAAGTATCTTGCGAGTAAGTTATTGTTTTGGACAACACATAAAATATGCATTTATTAATTGGAAAATAAAAATGATTGTTCTTTCAAATCATTTCGTTTCGCTTGCATTCTCCAAAGTATCCTCAGTCGGAGCAAAACACGACTCAACGGAAAATAATAAATTTTGAATTTTAGTTCAAGAGCTTCAAGTACCTACTTTAATTTTGTAAGGTCAAGGTGAGGTGGAGGGGGTTTTCTAAGTTTTCTTATCTATGTATATAAAAATGAAATCCTGTTCGTTTATAATCGAATAACTGACAAACGGCTGGACGAATTTGGCTATTTTTTTTTATTTTGTTCGTGTTAGTCTGTAGATGGTTCTTAAGGCATTTTTTTTTTTAAATTATTGCAGGTGCATTGGTTTTCAAATGGAAAACTTAAAAAATTCAAAATGGGCTTTCGAATGTAAAACAGAAAGTTCTTGATAAAAAAAACTCAGAAAACTCATTGGTTTTCTAAGTGAAAATTGCATATTATTGCATCAGGTGCATTGCTATTCAGATGGAAAAATAGAAAGTTCTTGATGAAAAATTCGGACAACTCATTGGTTTTCATAGGGAAAAATGCGTATTATTGCAGGTGCATTGGTTTTCGAATGGAAAATTGGAAAATTTCAAAATGAGTTTTTGAATGGCAAATAAAAAGCTCTGATTAAAATCTCGGAAAACTAATTGGTTTTGAAAGGGAAAATTGCATATTATTGCAGGTGCATTCGTTTTCAAATGGAAAACTGGAAAATATGAAAATGGATTTTCGAATGGAAAATTGAAAGTAAACTCGGAAAACTCATTGGTTTTCAAAGGGAAAATTGCATATTATTGCAGGTACATTGGTTTTCAAATGGAAAATAGGAAAATTTCAAAGTGGGTTTTCGAAGGGAAAATAGAAAGTACTTGATGAAAAACTCGGACAACTTATTGGTTTTCCAAGTGAAAATTGTTATTGGAGTAGCTCTGAAGGGCGGTGGGACGAAGTTCACGGGGTCAGCTAGTACCGTTATATTGTTGAAGTGAAACATTCATGAGCCATATGTATCTGTCAGTTTGCGACTTAATAACGTAAACTTAATTACTTACTTAAGGTGGCGCTACAGTCGGTTGTGGACTTGGGCCTCAATCAACAGTCTTCGCCAGCCAGCTCGGTCCCTAGCTAGCTAGCTAGCTCCAGTTTTGCACTCCAAGTTAAATGCGGTCCTCTTCCACTAGTGTGCGCCACCTGAGTCGCGGTCTTCCTCTCCTTCTACGTCCCTCGGGAATAGTGTCGAAGGCTTTCCGGGCTGGAGCATTGGTGTCCATGCGCTCTAAATGACCGAACCATCTGAGTCTCTGGAGCTTGACCCTTCTGGCTAGGTCCATGTCGTTGAACAACCCGTCAATTTTGTTGTTGTATTTTCTTCTCCATTCCCCATCAATGCACACGGGGCCAAAGATGACCCGAGAAACTTTCCTCTTGAAACAGCCCTATAGGCACATTCATCTGTTTTTTTTTTCCACTCAATTGCTTTCTTAGCCCAAATAAACAGCGTTTAGCAACAGTTATTCTTCGTCTGATCTCGGCGCTGACTGGTGTTATTAACAGTTTTAATAGCGGAGCTATTAGGTAAACAAACTTCTCTACTACCTCGAAGTTATATGCGTCGTTATGTTCTGTCCGAGTCGTCGGTATTGGGTGTCATTTTTCTGCACCTACTTTTTTGGTGGTGCAGTTTTCTAAAAACTATCAAATATCAAAATTTCAAATGCCAAATTATTTTTATTTTTTCCAATCAAACAATTTTTTGAAATTATCTCGATTGACGAGTTTTCCAAGGAAGTAAAAATATTACTACTATACTTCCAAGTAATAATTTCTCTCAAAAATCTAATAAGCTATTCAGAATCTTATTTCTAACAAATGAAAATTTTATTCAATTTGATTTAACTTGGAATATTTATTTTACAGCTGATTTATTTCTGTCAAAAAGATTAAACAGGGAGCTGATCTTTTCTGTTCTTACTTGCTCTGACAGTTTTCATTTACTTGTGCTGTTCTGATCTGGATTTTCTTCATTAAACAGTACTATTTTAAATATGATTTCTGGCATATGACTGCCACGGTTGGCTCGGATGTAGTCCAACCTGGACGTCCCATTTTCGATGACTTTTTCCGACATTTGTGGCCGTATATCGGCAATAACACGGCGAATGTGTTCTTCCAAATGGTAAAGCGTTTGTGGCTTATCCGCATAGATCAATGACTTTACATAACCCCACAGAAAATAGTCTAGCGGTGTTAAATCACAGGATCTTGGAGGCCAATTCATAGGTCCAAAACGTGAAATTAGTCGGTCAACAAACGTGTCTTTCAATAAATCGATTGTGGCACCAGCTGTGTGGCATGTTGCGCCGTCTTCTTGGAACCACAGCTCCTGGACATAATGATTGTTCAGTTCAGGAATAAAAAAGTTAGTAATCATGGCTCTATACCGATCACCATTGACTGTAACGTTGTGGTCATCATCGTTTTTGGAGAAGTACGGACCAATGATTCCACCAGCCCATAAAGCGCACCAAATAGTCAGTTTTTCTGGATGTAACGGTGTTTCGACATACACTTGAGGATTAGCTTCACTCCAAATGCGGCAGTTTGTTAACTAAAAGAGAAAGTGTGGAAGGGAGTTCCACATTCGCGTAGTATGGCTAAAGAACGATTCCCTATACTTGAGAGTACGTCCCAAGTTGGGCATTCCTGGAATCGGGGCTATTACGGTTGAATTGTTTAAGGGGAGGAATGCAACTGGCTATTTCACTAGAGCACTTCCCGTAGACGTAACGATATAACAGGGAGAGACATGAACATTACGTTGGTGGTCTAAAGAAGTGAATGTGTCAGTGATGTCTCTATCATCGTTCATTCGTACATCTATTTTTGTTTGATTTGTTTTCTCAACATCATAAGGAAACAGTTAGCATCATACTTACATACATTAACGCTCTAAGTTAGGAAAAAGTGGACAACAAACCTCAGCTTATTCAGCTGAAATGGAGTGTATATCTTAAAATGTTCTCTTTTTGAAAGAATTTTAATAAAAAAAAATTAATGAAAGACTCTAAACGCCGCAACGCTAGTTAGGTTAAGGTGGTTGCGGATACAGGATCCGCACACTTAGGCCAAAGGAAAAGGCCCATTTTGATACCAGATCTAGAGAGTTACTTCTTATTAGTCGAACCATTTTGAGCTTTTTATAAAGCGAAGAAGATATGTGATATCCTTGTCACTGGGATTATCATAAAAATATTCTCCCAGATGAAGTTTGCGTCTTAGTGAAAGAGCAGGACATGTGCAGAGAAGGTGAGAGATTGTTTCCTCTTCTTCCTCGTCCACACAGCTCCTGCAGAAGTCATTTGAGGCTACACCAAGTCGTATTGCGTGTCTGTCAGTGTCCCGTAAGGACACCTATTAGGGAACTAATATGAAATCTGCTTTGAGATAACGAGTCCTTACAACGCTTTAGGTCCAGTGACGGCCATATGAGTTTTGTGGCTGCGCACCAGTGGCGTAACTACCACCCGTCTTACCGGTTTAAGAAACCGGGGCCCCCGATCGCAGGAATTTTCGTTTATCTAAATATTAAAAACAGTAACAAATAAAAGACATATCTACATATAAACATGTTTTATTTTAGAAATAATAGTTTTTGCCTGCTTGTTATTACATATTGGAGATAAAGTACAATCATAACTCAAAAACTACATTTTTTGTTTGTTAATGGTGCAATACCTTAGATCCAAAACAATTGAACAAATTTACGTTTTGTTTTGCGAACAATAATAAGATTTGGTGTCAGAAAATTCTTCGTTGAAATCGAAACGACTATGTACAATTCTTTTCAGCTTATTTATTAATGACATTGTTGAAGTTATTAGACATTGTAACTATCATCTTTATGCTGACGACTTGCAAGTTTACTTACCATTTTCGATTAATCTTGCAGCAGATGCTATTTCGAACATCAATGATGATTTGTTAAACATTCATGTTTGGGTTGTCAGGAATGGCTTAGTTTTGAACCCTTCAAAGTCACAGAGCATAGTTATATATAAACATTCTTTAGATGATACATTATTCCCTAGATTGTTTCTGAATGGCCATGCTATTGACTATAGTCCTACTGTTAACAACTTGAGATTTGTATTTAACAAAACGCTCACTTGGAATGACCACATAAATAAAGTTATAAGTGGAGTTTATGGGGGTCTAAGGCGTTTATGGAGATTTTCGTTTTATATACCCAAAGCATCTCGGCTTATGCTTGTTAAAACCCTCTTAGCTCCTATTATAACATATGGTTCTCCTTTATTTTGTGGTATGGATTCAAATAGCAAACAAAAACTTAATGTAGCATTTAACTCTTGCATCCGTTTTGTAAATTCGTTGCGAAGATTCGATCATGTATCACATCTATCAAATTGTGTTTTCGGTGTTTCTCTTATGTCCCATTTTGTTATTGAAATTTGTAAATACATTTTTAAATTAATACGTTTTGAAAAGCCTGAATATTTATATGACAAACTCCAATTCTCGATATCCACGCGCACGCATAATTTAAATGTCCCAAGATTTACAACCTTGCAGACACGACGATCTTTCTTCGTGTTGGGTCCCAGAATATGGAACAGTTTACCTAATCAATTAAAAAGCTTAACTTCCCTTAATAATTGTATTTGTTGCTTAACTTCGAACTTACAGAACCCAGAAACAGCCTCATATTTTCATTCATTATTTATAAACTAGTTATTTTTTTTCTTTTAATCAATTTTCCTGCTCGTTCTCATAAAATTTTGTCTTATAATGTTTTTTTTTTTAAATATCTTTAAGAATCTGTTATTTTTATAGCATAAACTTTGTAATTTTTATAATGTATTTTTAAGCCATAAATGAGACCTCGTCTCAAGGCTTATTTTTAATAAAAGAATATGAATATGAATATGAATATGAATTCAATGGTCATCCCGGAACGATTCTCAACAAGCTGTTTCTTTCAAGTAGGTATTGTGATATTTTGAAGTACCTTCAAACTTATTCTTATCCCTAATTCGAGAACCGAGAGAAATGAATTGTGTGAAGACGAAATACTTTATGATGTAGAAGCAAGATTGCGGGTCAATATTTTCCATGGATGTCTTGATCTTATTTGCATTCAAATATTATATCGATTTGAATGTTTGAGGAACGTTATCAAAACTTTTCGAGTACTTCAACCAAGGAATTAACAAATATGACGGATCAAGAAATCTACACGGGAGCTTTAATACTTGCGAATACTTATACATAAGACATTACTGACAAATTTCCTGAACAATTGGTTTCATGCCTCAAAAAACAAATTGAAAAATTATTCAAAAGTTAGCTGATTTGAAAGTAAGGCGTATTAAATTCTGAACTCTATTTTTAGTCTGGGAGGCGACCGTAAGATTACCTACCTCATCAGCAGAGTGGAAAATTTAGCCACCATCTAATGCTAACTGATATGAAATCTTCAAAACCAGTAGTCGGACAGACTTTTCCTGGGCCTTTTGGTGGCTATATTGCACTTCCGGTTGCGTTTTTTGGTGCTACTTATACCATGGGGAAATTGGAAAAAGTAAGTATGGAGGTCAATAGACATTTCGTCGAAGATACCAAATCATATGGTCGGACAGAAATAACGTGGGCCGTTCCCTCTATCCGACCATTTAAAAAACTGTATTTTTGGTGTCATCCTACCTCATCGGCTGAGTGGGCAAATGGGGTATCAAATGAAAGCTTGGAACGTCTACATTAAGAATCTACTGGTCGGACAAACTTTACATGGGCCAATCATGCGACCGACCGCATTTTTCAAAAAAAATCTGTTAATTTCTTTAATGCTTTTCTCAACTCAGCATCAAAGTTTGTCCGACCAGTAGATTCTTAATATAGACGTTCCAAGCTTTCATTTGGTACCCCATTTGCCCACTCAGCCGATGAGATAGGATGACACCAAAAATACAGTTTTTTAAACGGTCGGATAGAGGGAACGGCCCGCGTTATTTCTGTCCGACCATATGATTTGGTATCTTCGAGGAAATGTCTATTGACCTCCATACTTACTTTTTCCAATTTCCCCATGGTATAAGTAGCACCAAAAAACGCAACCGGGAGTGCAATATAGCCACCAAAAGGCCCAGGAAAAGTCTGTCCGACTACTGGTTTTGAAGATTTCATATCAGTTAGCATTAGATGGTGGCTAAATTTTCCACTCTGCTGATGAGGTAGGTAATCCTACGGTCGCCTCCCGGACTATTTCGGGTCTATCACGAAATCTTTAATACAAATTTCTCGAAAAGTAATACTTGAAAGTAACGGTCTCGAAAACAAAAATGTCGAACGAAAACAATCTCAAATGCAAGATTTTCGAATATAAAATCTCGAAATACAAAAATTCGGAAAAAATTAATCCCGAATGCCAAATTCTCGAAAAAATAAATAATTTTTCAGATAATGGTTTCATTTGCGCGCGAATGGTTTCATTTGATACAAATTATCCATCGAAAAATGCAAAAGGAAGGTTTTGTTAAACAGTACGGAAAAGATAAAAACTAAAGTCTACAAATGCTAATGCTCAAAAGCCTACCTCAGAGTGAAATTAGTAAGAAAGGTACAAAAAAAAAACAGAAACCTATGTATTTTCCATCTTTGGTCTTGTGCAGACCAAACAAGAGAAATCTTACCAAAAACTCAAGACAGAGTTGAATCTGATCATAGAAGATTTAAAGTTTTATTAAATAAGCCGCACGTTGGCCAGCTCAAGCTTATTCATGCATAAGTGCAGGAGTGGGATCAGGCAAAATTTAAGGTAGAAAACCCTGAAATGGAGGAAGAATTAAAAATTTTGAAAATAATTGAAGAAAAAGAAGAAAGAAGCTATATTTTCATTTCTTAAGAAGCTTAGCTCAAAACTCTTTTTTGTTAATTGAAATTTTTTGAATTTCGTAAAATTTTGTTGTTAAAAAAATAAAGTGTTTTACGTGGTAAAAACTTCTTTGTTTTTTTTTTTAACATTATTTGTACGGATAGAAGAATACCACTTACGTAATAAAAACATTTTCCTGGGAAGGGCCCCTGCTAAGACTCCAACTGGGGCCCCCATGTCTATAGTTACGCCACTGCTGCGCACGTTGGTAAAATGTACCACCTTGAGTTTGTTATCGTTAAGGCTGTTTCTTTTAGCAAAAGTTTACATGTAGCTATCGGTAGGTATACCTATCTTTTCCCTTTCAGGTGAAATAGGTAAGACGGTTCCATTTTTAGCTAGTTCATCGGCTCTACAATTTCCTGTGATGTCTCTGTGGCCCGGCACCCAACAGAGGTGAATGTTAAATTGCTGCGCCATCTCCATAAGAGATGATCGACAATCGAGGGCCGTTTGAGAGTTGGTTGAGCCACCATCGAGAGATTTAATAGCAGCCTGACTGTCAGAGCAGATGCGGATATCAGAAGTTGATATCACGTTTTCTCTCAGCCAGGATAGAACCTCTTTGATCGCCAAAATTTCCGCTTGGAAGACGCTACAATGATAAGGGAGGCGGAATGAGAGGCTTAGATTAAGCTTTTCTAAGTACACACCACTACCAACTCCATCATTTGTCTTGGATCCATCTGTATAAAAATGAATGCTTTTGTCATCCAGAAGTTTTTTGTCTTCCCATTCATCTCTGGATGGAATGGATATCTGGAAGTTTTTACCAAATTGGGATTTTGGAATGGTGTAGTCTATGTACTTTGGTATAGAACCAAAGAAGTTCATGAGATGAGGCGTTGAGTCTTATAGCTGTACTCGCTGCCACTTGTTTGCTGAAGATGTCGAGGGGTGTCAGATGGAGGAGAGTGTCCAACGCTGCTGAGGGTGTGGTTCTCAATGACCCGCTTATGCAGAGACATGCAGTCAGTTGGACTCTGCTGAGTTTGTCGCAGTAAGTGTCATTCTCCAGTGCAGTTCACCATACTGCCACCCCGTACATGAGTATTTTTCGGATGACCGATGTGTATAGCCAATAGGTTAAGCGAGGTTGAAAACCCCATTTGCTTCATATGGCTTTCTTGGAAGAGAAAAGAGCTACTGTAGCTTTCTTAACTCTTTCCTGAATATTTGGTTTCCAACTTAATTTTTTGTCTAATATCAGACCAAGATATTTGGCTTCATTGGTAAAAATTAGTGGTACACCTTTTATTGAAGGAGGTACAATTGCTGGGATTTTATATTTCCGTGTAAAAAGGACGAGGTCTGTTTTTTGAGGATTAATATTAAGTCCACAGTGGTCAGCCCATCTGGTGAGCATATTAAGTGCGTTTTGGAGGAGGTCTCTCAGGGTATTCGGATGTTTTCCTGTACCGGCGGCGATAGGAACATCATCGGCATACGCAATCACTCTATAGCCTTCCTTCTTGAGGGATATTAACAGTTCGTTAACTATACTATGTTCCACAGGAGAGGGGACAGAACACCACCTTGCGGAGTGCCTCTGCTGACAGACCTTTTCGTACAAAAATCCCCCATCTTAGAGTTGATGATCCTGCTTTTTAGCATTACATTTAAATCAACTCATAAAGTGAGTATTCGACGTTTAGGGACGTCATAGCAGATTTGTTAACGTCGTTGAAAGCGCCCTCAATATCCAGGAAGGCAACCATAGTATATTCCTTTTGCTCTAGGGAGTATTCGATAGTTCTTACCAGAGTATGCAAGGCTATTTCTACCCATTTCCCTTTGCAGTAAGCATGCTGAAACATCGATAGTCTCTTTTCAATGTTGTTACGTATATGGATATCGATCAATCGTTCCAGGGTTTTGAGAATGAATGATGATAGGCTAATAGGTCTTAGATGTTTAGGGTTGACATGCCAGCATTTGCCCGCCTTGGGATAAATACTACCCTTACAAGATCTAGGCAACTTTTGAAGATCATCTCAAAGATGGGCAAAGTTATATCGCTGGTATGTTGTAGCTCAGCTGGTATGATTTGATCTGGACCTGGAGATTTATAAGATTCGAAACTATTCAGAGCCCATGTCAATTTTTCTGCTGTAACAAGACCTTGAAGAAAATTAAAGTTAATACCAGACCCAGGACGGTTTGTTGTACTAACGGATTTGGAGCTATCTGGGAAGTGGGTGTCTAATAGCAGGTTTAGCGTTTCTTCGCAAGAGTTAGTCCATGTACCATCCGAGTTTTTAAGACAACTAGGCATGGTTGGATTTGTCAAGAGAATTTTCCTTAACCTCGATGCCTCCGAAGATTCTTCTATTGAGCTACAGAAGGATCTCTATGAGGATCTTTTGGCTATTCTCAGTTCTTGTTTATACTTGTTGAGGGATTCCTTATAGGAATCCCAATCTTGTGGGTGTCTAGACTTTTTGGCATGATTGAGGGTTTCTAGTTCAGCAGCCCACCAGTATGGTTTCTTCTTTCCCCGCACTGTAGTGAGGGGGCAGGCAGTTTCCATGGCTTTATTGAGGGCTGCTGTAAGCTCATCGACCTTTTGATCGATTTCACAAGCGCACAAGGGAGGATCAGAAAGTTCTGGTTTAATCAGACTTTTTAGGATTGTCCTATATATTTTGGCCAATCTGTCTTCCGATAATTACGGAATTGGATTGGTTTTGGGGACTCTTCAATAAGGGTGAATTGGATGTATCTATGATCAGCGAACGAGTGTTCCTTTGATACTCTCCAATTCAATATTTTATTCGAGAGATGTATCGAGACAAGAGTGATGTCTAGGACTTCTTGTCGATTTTTAGTTACGAAGGTTGGTTCATTACCTACGTTACTTACTACCAGGTTAGTTGTTAAAATATAATCAAAAAGAGATTCACCTCTGTCATTTATATCGGTACTACCCCACGTAGTATGGTGCGCATTGGCGTCATACCCGATAATTATATTTGTCTTGAGTCTTCTAGATTCAGCTACCGTCTTCTCCAGAGTGGTACCAGGCGGCAGGCAGACGCTTCTCATGCTCTCTCTTTTTTCTCCTGAGAAGCCGGCGTTCCTCTCTCCTCTTTTGCTTGAAGAGCTCACAAGCAGCTCTTGTCCTCTGTGAGAAATATGTAGTAGATGAAAATATATTATGTAATGAATTTCGTTTTGCTAATGTATCCATTGAGCAAAATTTCACGATAAAACACAGGATTTTTATTGAGTTTTTCCAGACCTCATTAACTTTAAGCACAGGTATATCTTAAAATCTTCTCTTTTTGAAAGAATTTTTATAGAAAATCTTTAATGAACGAGTCTAAACGTTGCACCGCTAGTTAAAATCATAAAACGTCAACACCAGCGATTTTCTCATTGAAAATAAAAGTGCTCATAACTTGCTTTGCCAACATTCTTTTTTACAGGATTTTCAAATGTATGCTTCCACTTGGGCTTCTGCTAGCTTCAGTCTTGGCCCAAATACAACACCGCGCTGTATTACAAAACGAGGCTTACGAACAAACGCTGTCTAACGAATACAAGAACCCTTTTTACAAGTCAGCACGGATAAATGCAGCCCTTAGGCAATCAACTTGGTTAGGACCAGGCGAAGAAGTGGTAATTTACAAATTCCTCAGGAAATGACTAAAAATTAAAGTGAGCTCAATAATATATAATTGCAGGTTTTCGAAAGACAGGCTGAGAAGATTCCACGATCAGAAATATACTCCGTTCTCACACACGCTGGATTGATCCAGCGAAACAGACAACACAAGCGAAGTTTGAATAATTTTGTTTAAAAAAAGAAAAACTTTATTATTTATACAAGCAATAATATAATTTTTGTACACTCTAATTGCTTTCTTTTCTTCCTACCTAAAAATCAATTTCTATCGTTTCAGCAGCAATCTTTTGTAGATATTCTTCGTTAAGGAGTTTTTCATTGTTTGCAACCTTTGTGGTGAGCTCAGCGGTGGCGGCGGCGGCGGAGGCCTCGATTAGACTCCGTTTCGCTGAATAGTCTTCTTCATTGTCACTCGAATCTTCCGCATAACCATTTAGCTTCACCTTTGACGAAACTTTCTTTTCGACGTCGGCTGGTGGATTTAATTCAATAACAGATTTTAAAAAGTCATTGCACAACAAACTCAGTGGGGCCATAGTATGCGAGGGCATCTCCAAAAACTGTAATGAAAATCAGTAAGTTAGGTTAGGTTAGGTAATAAGGGGTGTGCATAGCATGAAGCTGTTGCGTACACGGGGGCCTACTGGTCCATTGTGATCCCCTATAAAAGAAATAAAAGTTAGCATCGATGCTCCTCAATTTTGCCGATAAACGTAGACTGGCTTGTTAACGAACCAGCCTGTGCTATCTATAAATTTCCTCATGTTTGCCATTGAGACCTGTGCTAGATCGTCCAGTTCTCCAACGAACCTGTTTCGGAAATGACGGAGTCGGCTAGTTTTGAGGTTCGGACAGTCACAGAGCAGGTGTTTAATGGTTTCTATTTCCTCCTCATCCTGACAGCTCCTACAAAAATCGGGTGCAAATGCCCCTATCTTGTTGCCCATTGTGCCAATGGCGCAATGACCCGTTAGTACACCTATCAAGATTTTAATTTTCTTTTTACTCAGCGAAAGAATATACCGAGTTTCCTTTTCGTTTGTGTTAGGCCATAAACTTCTAGAGATTACGCAATCGTCCCTGGATTTCCAGGAGTTATTGATTTTCTCTTTTGATTAAAGGTCTATCTTCCTCTTGAGTACCCCAATCGGGACGAGTGGTCCCCTAACTGAATGGTCGCTACTACTTGTGTCTGCTTCTGACCCTTTCATGGCTAGTTCATCTACTATTTCGTTCCCTTCTATATTGCTATGTCCAGGAACCCAGCAGAGCTTAACCTGGTTAGTGTGGCAGATTTTATTTAATTCCTTCCTACAGTTTAAACTGCTTTTGATCTTATGGTCTCACTGGCTAAAGCTTTGATAGCAGCCTGGCTGTCCACGAAAAAGGTAATCTCCGAAGAGCTTAGCTTTTCGTGATGTGCCAATGCAGCTGCTTTTTCAATGGCAAAGATCTCGGCCTGAAAGACACTACAGTCAGCTGGGAGTTTATACGACGCTCTGATGTTGAGAGATTGGCAAAACACTCCAGCACCTGTTCCTGATTCCATTTTTGAACCGTCAGTGTAGAAAGGGATACCCTGTTTACTTATAAGTGAATTAGGACCCCAACCCTGTCTTTCTGATATGAACATAGAAAATTTCCTATCGAAATCTAGTACAGGGAGAATGTAATCGGTGGTCTCCATCAGTCCTGGAATCGTGTCATATCTTTGTAATATTGACCCGTGTCCATAAGTGCTGTGCCTCCAAAAACTCAGTTCTTTTGAACGAATTGCAGTTTTGGCTGCCGTGCACCTTATGAATTCATCCAGAGCCGGGAGATCCAAGATCATTTCCAACCCAACTTGTGGTGTGGATCTCTGAGCCCCTGTTATTCCTATACACAGGCTAGTCGCTGTACCTTATTCAGGTTCTTGAGATAGCTTGATTTTTCCACCGCTTTCCACCATACAATAGAGCCATAGTTAAGAATGGGTCTGACAATCGCTGTGTACCTCCATTGGATGACTTGCGGTCGCATTCCCCAACGTATACCGAAGGTCTTTTTGCATGTGTAGAATGCACATAGTGCTTTTTTCATTCTTTCCTCAGTATTACGCTTCCATGTAAGCTTGGAGTCAAGGATTACTCCTAGAAATTTAGCTTCCTTAGAAAGTTTTAGAGAAATACCATTTAGTTTTGGAGGGTTGAAGCCCTCCAGTCATTTTCTTCGTGAACAAAACTAGCTCTGTCTTGGTGGGGTTGACCCCGAGACCGTTCTTAGTTGCCCAAGAAGATAAACCCTCTAAGGCGTTTTCCATAATGTTTTCGATGATGGTAAGGAGCTTGCCTGATACCAAAACCATTATGTCATCTGTATATGCTACGATTTTAATGCCCTGATCTTTAAACTTTGTGAGAATTGTGTTGTGCCTCTAGTAGCTGTGAAGATCCAATCGACAATGACAGATTCAACTCCGACTTCAACTAAGGCAGTTTTGATCGATTCCGTTTTAACATTATTAAAAGCACCCTCGATATCAAGAAATGCTGCCAGGTTATATTCTTTATGTTCAAGACTCTTCTCAATATGTGAAACTACTTCATGCAGAGCAGTCTCCACTGATTTACCCTTAAGGTAAGCGTGTTGGTAGTTGCACAAATTGTTTACGTTGAGAAGTTCTCTAACATGCAGATCAATTATTTTCTCTTGTTTTAAGGAGAAACGAAGAGAGACTTATTGGTCTATAATTCTGAGCGGTCGAGTGAGTCGGTTTCCCGGCTTTTGGGATAAAGACTACCTTGACCATTTTCCAGCTACTAGTTTGATACAACTTATGAAGATTACCCTAAGCCACGGAGTTATTACTTTGAGAGCATTTTGAAGAAGAGCTGGAAAAATCTCGTCTGGTCCCGCTGATTTGTAGGGTTTGAACGAGTTTATTGCCCAGATAATCGTCTACTCTGTAATAACCTGTTCGATTGCAAGTAATCAGAAGTTTTTGGGTTTTAACAACCAGGGAAATGAGTTTCCATGAAGAGTTCAAGCGTTTCTAGGCTCGAGTTCGACCATGATCCATCGGGGTGTTTAATGTACCCCGGGATCGTGGGATTAAGGGCCAGGGTTCTACGGAGCCTCGCCGCCTCGCTTGTTTTTTTTTCAATGGATTCACAATGTTTAGGCCACGAATCCTTTTTGGTCTTCCTTTACTCTTTGGTGTACGTTCGAACGAAGCGAATAGAAAACAAAAATACTGACCGATTTAACAGCAGCCTTTCCATGCACTCCAATCGATACTGCGCTCCGGTCGTCTTGATGGTTTTGTGTGTCTTTGATTTGATTGGTTGCAAAAGTACCGAATGGCGTATACCTGACCACTGGGCCGTTTGTTTCGTTGGCAAATGTCAACATGTTCTCTTCGAGTTCATCATCTTCTCCGAGATACATTATTTCCTACAAAACCAACAAATGTCAATGTAAATGTCAAATTAAGAGGAATACCAAGCTTACATTTTTATCTGTAAGGAAATACAATATCGATCTTGATTGCCAATTAACAACAAAAGCTTGCGATTTTGGTTGCTTTCTGAGGAGCCAAACGGCTCCGAGAACTCGCGGCAAATTCTGTCTGTAATACAACGTCAAAGCGTCGCTCGGCGAAAATATATACACTGCGAAAGAGAAGCACAGAGGGCGATTAAGAACAAGTAGAAAATAGTCAATGAGAGAAAACTCACATTCATTGTTCTTTGTGAACACTGAAACTAAATTAGTTTTGGGGTCGATAGCAATTTGTTCAGTTGACAGCTTCAAAACCGTCTGAAGACGAAGATTCAGCAGATTCCAAATCAGTAGCCTGTTCTCCGTGCATGCAATCACCTGTAAAATAAATTGTCAAGAACCCAGCTCAGACATTTCGTAAAGCTCAAACTCACCAAATGCGCAAAGTCCCCTGAACAAAACAGAATCTTCTTTATAACCATCAACGATGGTATCAGAGGAACTTGCTTATCATTGTTTGTCACTTCTTCCTTCTCCTCTTCTTTACCGCCAACGCCATTCGTCAGAGGTGGCTGTGCCTTGGCAGGAGTACTCCGATCAATCTTGAGCAAACTCAACAGCGAAGCTAATTTCCTGGTATTATTGCGAGCATAGCTCAATTTCCGCTTCACATACTTGTCCAACTTGTACTTGGCCTTGAATCGAGCCCTCAAATTCAAACAGTGGATTTGCTTTTCCAGGTTTTTGGTCTTCAAGACGTTCGGAGCATTCGCCTGGACATATGCGACCATTTTCGAATGCCATTCCTCGGACAATTGGAACGAAATGCCCAGTTTTTGGTAGACCAGGAGTTTCTGGAACAAACTCAGCTGGTTCATCGAACGGATTTTCTTGTACAAAATTTGTTTCTGTTGAATATTTATGGATTGGATTTGTTGGACCTTCCTGCTTTTGACGGAGTTTTTGATCTCCTTTAACAGAGTTTCGTCATTTGTGTGCAAGAGGTTCGAAAATAGTTGAATTATTTTCTGCTTTTTGCTACTGAAGTCAGTCTTCGAACCATTTTTAGTCACTCTAGGAACTCGCACCTGGGCCTTTAGCAGACAACCATCGAAACTTCCGCCAGGCGTTAGGACAGTCATAAGTTTTAGACTCTCTGCCTTATAAACACACAAATTGTTGCCAAAGCCGGCTGCCAGCAGGGAACCATCCTCGGAGAAGCAAATCGATTCGATAGGCATGTTGCGGTACGAGGTCTGTCCGATGCAACACCAAGTGGAATCGTCTAGGGCCCAGAGTTTGATTAAGTTGTCGTTGCCAACAGTGGCACATAGAAGATTCTCCACATGGTATTGATTTGAGAACTCAACAGCCTTAACCCCACCCTCGTGTGGTAGTTCCACATTGGTTTTCAGATGGTAACTCTGATGCTTTTGATTGTAATGCCAGAATTTGAGACGAATCTCAGGAAGGTACTGCTCGTCATTGAACACCTCTACAGTCGCCATCCAGTTGATACTGAGAGCAGCTTTTGTCACTCGGTAGTTGTAAATGATTTTATCGTCTTCTGTAGAATGTTGATTCTGTCCCACAATGTCCAGCTGAAAAACCAAAATCGGAATGAGATTAATACAGCCGTGTTGGATGAAGATGCCTCCTTACATTGTAAAGCATTGTTTTTGTGTACGCCGAAAAGAATTGTAGATGACCAGCTCTACCATTGAGAACGAGGGTGTTTTTGCGTGGATTTACCCGCAACCCAATCGGATATACTTCCTTGCCGGTTTTGTCATCGAAGGTGTAGGTGAAATTTTGCACCGTACATTTGGTTTTGTTATTAACTCCGAGAATTTGGATTCCTGGAATTTTGAATTGAGTATTTAAGTTGTTCTTTGAGGAGAGTGAATGTGATGCTCACCATTGTCAGCAGTGCAAACGGCAACATTTGTGCTGTCAGTGTTAAGAGTTATGTGTAAGATGGCTGATGACATTCTTGGAACAAAATCTCTGCAATCGGGACGTAAAATGTTCCATCGTACTAACACGGTTTCCAGACCACCGCTTAAGAATGTCGCTCCGGTGGTAGAGAAGGCCATACTGGTCACACGTGAGTGATGCCAATGGTAGAGGGTCTGCAAAGCGGAAAAAGGATGAAAATTTTCGTTTTGGAGACAGCTGAATTGCAGTGATTGAAAGCTTAATGAACGCCCTTTGAGGGGTCGCGCAGTTTTACTTAGTTTCAGGAACTTAGTAAGTTTACCGGCAGATTCTGGAGCTCTTACAGTTTGTTCAAGAGAACTTACCATTCTAACATCATCGTCGACCTTAAAAAAGTCTCTCCAAATAATAATTTGTCCATGTTCATCTCCGGTCGCAACTGCTTCTTCCTCTGGATGAGTTCTTACTAGTGTTACTGGGCTGCTGTTTCTAAGTCTATGGGAAGAACAAATATTTTCTTAGTTCATATTCAATCTTGTTAAGGCCCATTGAGCTTACTTCCTCCATGTCCACGTCTTGTAGTTAACAAAAAACAAGAATGTTCCCTGAGCAATAACAAAGTACTTGAAAGGGCCCTTGTCCACAGCCACCATTGCCTTCATTCGTCTGCAAAGAATTTAGTTTTCATTCTATTTCAATGTAATGTAGAAAACTTACTTCAGCTTGAGATCCAAGGGAATTTTCAGCTGTTGTCCATCGACAGTGTTCACAACGAAGCACTGCACTGGATTACCACGCTTGACGACTGTAATAAGTGCACAAGGCTGATCGCCTTTCAACACCAAATTCATCATGTGAAACGTTTTGTAAGTTACAATTCCCTTGATGTTTAGTTGAGCACGACTTTTCACTACTCCATTGGACCATTTCCAGCGAATCACTTCGCCCGATTCTGTACACCCGATAACAATTTTATCGTCGAGCATATCATATTCTAGATTTATGATGGGATCTTTAGCTCCTTCGAGCGTGTGAGTTACTTGACCAGTGGATGCAGAAAATACTTGGACATTTTTGTCTGTGATTACAAAAAGGAGGCTGAAAATTTGGAGTTGAAATGTTAGGAGGATTTCGAGATGTGTAAAGTGCTTCGAAAGGTACCTGCCGTCTGGCGAAAAGAGTGGTGGTAAGTTTATTAAACTGCCTCCGGCAAGGTATTGAAGTTTCAATTTATCAGCATCTTCGTCCATTTTGTGTTTCTGCTAAGGTTTTTTTTTATTAATTGTATTTTTTAAGAAAATTTTCACAATTTTATGCCTTTATTTTGTAAAATTTATATCGCACGTGCTCGTCGCGAAAGCGCTTTCTTCAGAACTTTGACAGGCGGTTGACATCGAACTTGACATGTTTTTGACATTTTGAATACTTTCCAGTCATTGGAAATTTCTAGTTCTAAAATTTTTAGTTCACTCTAAGGAGTATCTAGCACTTCCCTTCCATCTCGATGTTCAAAATTCGAATTACTCTCGCTTTTAGGCCGTGTGCGAATTGGATGAACTGTGGTTAAAAATGGATGAATTTTTAACCACTACTGTCATATTTCAGCTTGCTCCGCAGCTAGTCAAATTTTATTCAATGCGAAATGTCAAAATTTTACCAAACGTCAAGTTTTAACCCATTTTAACTGAATTCGCACACGGCCTGAATTCGCACATGGCCTTATTTTAAATTTTGTTCATTTTGATAAATTTGGCAAAACCTGTCATATTACTTGCCTCTCTACTTCCTCCTCTACTGGGGCCTGGGACCCTATTCTTGAATCAAAAAAATAAAATATCGCATACATTTTCGTATACGAGATCAAAAATAGTATTCTTGAACGCTATTCGAATGCTGTCAAACGTCTCGTATACGAAAATTATCGAATGCTTCATCTCGAGTGGCCAGACCCACTCGAGATGAGTTATCGCATACGAAAATTGTGCGATGAATATGAAATTTCAAAAATTTTGCCTAGTTTGTGGCTGGTTGTGGTTTCTAAAACATAAAATGTCCTCGTGGCAAAAGGCCTCAATAAGTTAACAGAGAACGAAACCAACCGGAATCAAGACAACATAACATATTGGGATCCTTGAATTCGACAAGCCTGATAAGCATTCAAAGGAACAATCGTCTTTTATGGAGACCCATGAAGCATATCACCATGGAACAATGGAAACCAAAAAAAATTAAACGATTGCGATGACAATTGCACATACTACGCCAACGAAGTTCAGAATAAGCAAACATTCTTTGTGGACACTAAAAATTCCCGATGTTAATCCAGGGGTAAGTTGCAGAATTCCTATGAAACCGATAATTGAGTTTTTTTTTTGCAGGAGTTGAAAGAAGTTAATGAAAAGAAACAACAATCCTACATGGAACTGAACAAGAGAATTGACCAAGAAAAGGAACTCAGTCATGCTATATACGAGTCAAGAGACCTTGACCTTTAGTATAAGAATTAAGATTGTTTGCATTGTATTGTGTTAATGTCATTTATTTCTTTTTCTTAAAATAAATTTTAAAAAAATGTATAAAATTGTAAAAACATCGAGTTTTTGGACGGCTCTTAATTCTTCAAGAAGTCATTTAAATTACAAACGAATGCAAGAATTTGAGACGACGCCGAATAGATATTCGACACGAACAGCAAAACCATTGTGCAGCGTTTCTTCGATGCTGAGGCGGCTTTGATGACGGACGCAATGGCTGCAATTGCACAACTCAAAAGGCCGAATCCAGTTCCCAGAGCTGTTTTAAGCAAAAGCCAGAAGTTCATTATATCGGTTTCGGTTGTGATAAATGTGTAAACTGTGCAAAAAGAAATATATGAAAGCAACAGTTGCATGATACAAGACAAATTGTGTTTACCATTTACAGCATCAGGACGATCTCTCCTGCGCGACGACTCGATTTGATTTTGTTCAAAACATTGTTGGCTTGTTGAATTTCAATGCATCGAGTATATTCCCCGCCTTTTTATCCTTTTCATGTTTAACTTTGTCCGAAATTCTGGATGATGTTCTTTGGAGTATTTTCTACATGCGGCTGTTATTTCATCCATGCTCTCGAAAACTTCCTTCCATTTTTCATACGAACCGTGGTGTTATTGATAAGAATAATTTTATTATTATGGCTATGTGGGAAATTAAATTATCGCTGCCAAACTCAAAGTGTCAATGTCAGCCAACTGAATTGACAACACAAATCAACATAATGTTTTCTTTTTTTTGCCCTTAAGTGGGAGGGAGAGAAATTGACTCTTAATTTTGACAACGCGTTGCCATCTCGTATACGAAATTCATCGCATGCACAAAGTCGTATACGAGTCAATTTGGTTCGATAATTACGTTCGATAATTATCGTATACGAAAATTTTCGCATGGTTTCAAGAATAGGGCCCCTGATTATGGTATTCGCGGCGGATCGTTTTCAATTCGACATTTCAAATTCGACTCGCTTCGTATTTCCTTATTAACGAATTCGCGGCGGAACGAAAATATTTCGTCCAATATTCCTGTGATTTCACACTTTTGGTTGGACAATTTGTTTCAATATTCCACTGATTTGAATAAACACTCTTTCGCCTGTGAATTCACCAAAAACAAGCTGTCGGAGTTCAACTCGCCAGCAAACATTAGGTTCGTTCGATGTTACCAGCCCCGGGGCGCTCCGGTGCTCGTCACTACCCTAAACGGAGCTGTCATAAACCTGAAAAATGTCCCTGGGTTTAGTTTCACATCGAACGCATAAGTAGTGCTCTGTTTTTCTTTTCTCTTTGTTGTATAGCAACAGCTGATTCGAACAGCTCCGAAATTCTCACCCCGAAAAAACTTGGGTGATTCAGAGCGCTCCCGGTGCGAGCACTGAATACACATCGAACACGGTCCTGCCAGTCACCGAAGACGGAGAATACGTCCTGATTCTAAAGTTCTGCGAAGTCTATTTTAACCTGACAGTAGGTGCGAGTTTAGCAAGTACTAAAAGTTTGAATGTGTGATTAAAATATTGGATATTATGCCAACTTGCTCGTGTGGCCTCGGGGTTAGGATAATCCGCCCCTGTGCTATTTTGACACTTTAAAAAAAAGGACACCATATTTTTGTGCCTATATCGACTTCTCTTTTTCGCATCTATGGGTAAATTGACGTTTCGGAATTTTGTGATGAAGAGAAAAAAAACTATCCAAATTACGTGTCAACTTTTTCTCCTGCAAATTGAAATTGGTTGTGTGAAGGAGTTGTATTTGGAATTCCTAAACATTTTCCAAATTCACCAACAAATCTAGTAACTTAAAATCTATTCTCCCAAAATCAAACAATGTCCATTCTTTTCAATCAATCTGCTGTCGAGTAAAAGAGTGCACAGAATATGCAGCTATAAGAAAAAGTCCAGCCAAAGCAAAACCTATCGCTCTGCAATGCAAATCAAACGTACAAATATATGTAGTTTCTCAATGAAAACAAACACAATGCTTGCTTGGAACTTCAATTCCTGTCGTACCTTAACCAGAACCGCACAAAATGCCATCTTAGTTCTAATTCTGCTAGTGCAGCTGACGCGTGCCGCCGAATCAACAAACCGTCTGCGTGTCGTCTATGCCGTCAATGCTGGTGGCGACAGTCATACCGACAAAAATGGTATCCTATTTGAGCAGGATCCGTTGCGAGGCATGATTGGAACTGAGTCGGATTATGGCAAACAGTTGCTCATCATAGGCAGAGTTTCACAACAGGACGAAATTCTCTATCAAACAGAACGCTATCACACTGCCACTTTCGGTTACGACCTGCCAGTCACCGAAGACGGAGAATACGTCCTGATTCTAAAGTTCTGCGAAGTCTATTTTAACGCGCCCAATATGAAGGTTTTCGATGTTGTACTTAATGGAGAGCACACTGTCATCTCCGATTTGGATATTTTCCATCAAGTGGGAAAAGGAACTGCCCATGACGAGTATGTCTTCTTCACTGTGTCGAGGAAGCATCTGTTTTTCAAAGAAGAAGAGTCTGAAATTCGGAATGGACGCATCCGACTGGAATTTGTCAAAGGCATCAAGGACAATCCGAAGATTAATGCATTTGCTTTGTTGAAAGGCGACGTCGAGAGTATTCCCAGATTACCGCCCATCGTGATGGAAGAGCGTGCTGCTCCACTCGAAACTGAGATTCCAATTGAAGATCTCGTCGAGAAACCCAGTCTCAAATCGCGCAAAACCAGTGGACCCAAACAGCCGAATCCCTACACAATGGACGATTCATCGGTGATGCTGCCGGTGTTCATTGCAATCGGAGCATTTATTCCTCTGCTATTTTGCCTGTGCAAGCTGTGATTTACTTTATTTTCATATTTTTTAAACAATTTTGTGTTTTGTTTTCTGTTTTCTGTTGCCTCAGTTCAAGGAGCTATCTCTCTGTTTTTTCCTAGTAATCTAATTTAACTCAAGCAAGACTTAAGACCGTATTTAATTTTTGTTTTAAAAAATAAATAGCAAGAGAAAATGTAACAGATAGAAGGCTTAAGTGGTTGTTTGATGAAACTTATTGTAATTTATTATGACCGAAGTTGCTGCTATGTAATTTACAAATAAAAAGAATTGATTTAAATAAAACAGCAGTAGTGTCCGATTTGCCGCCGAAGCTGAAGCCGGTTTTCGCCTTGTTGTGGCGAGGGGGCTTACGACAAACTCTTCAGCAATCCAGCTGCGGAGAACGACAACTAAGAAAACCACCAAAAAGCAAAGATGTCAATCGAAAAAGAAGTGATGAACGTTTACAAGAAGAAAAAAATCTAGCGGAGATATACGTTCAAGAGTCGGCAGAAGTCAAGGCTGCCGGCGAGGGCTTGGCTTCGCATGAAGCTAAGTCGCCAGTGACAACAGTAAACGAAAATGACGAAAGAGAATCAAAAAGACAACTGGCTTTTTCAGCAGATCTCCTTCCCGCACTAGATGGTTTAACCATCAAAGGTACGGAGACCTCGGACGGACCTCCTTCCATAGGTAGTCAAACCGAGGACGAGCTACTGATGGACCCGAATCATGAAGAGACTACGCTGAAGTCTGCTGCACCACTCAAAGCTTCGAGGCAACGCAGTAACTACAGATACTCTAAAAGATTCGTGGCAACTACCGAGTTGAAAGACCCTGCAACGCTCAGTTCGAGAGAAAAGGCTCTCCTAAAAAAGCACAGAAAGCTAGTTAAAAACTTCGAGCGGCAGCTGGCAGAGATTGCCACTGCACCCAAGGAAACAATGGAACAAGCGAACACCAAAAAGTCGGAGAGCAAAGGAGTAGATGCTGCCAAATCTAGGTCTGTCCCTAAAAAGGCATACCGTGAACAGGCTGGCAATAACTCGACTGCTCGGAACGACAAGGGAAATGTTCAGGCGTCCTCCAGCAAGTAACAGCTAGCCAACCCTAATAAAGAGCAAGTACATCTTCTGGAATGAAACCAGGAACATCCAAGAGACTAAGATCGGAGGAGAAAGTCAAGCAAGACGGTGCTAAGAAACAGAAAACCAGCAGCTTCGACACCACCCGATTGACCTACAAATCGCCATAATAAGACGTGACGTGACCCAGGTGGGAAAATCTCGGCAAAAAACTGGCTTCTTGTATAAAAACAACAACAGCTCACGCTGTGAACAGCCCTTATCACCTAACCTAACCTAACCTAGGCTAACAGAAAACCTTCGACTGAAGCTTGAACTTGTGCGCCTACTACGATGCTCGATATTAAGAAACAAATTCTTCGACTTCGGCGTTCGGCCTATTTTATACCGAAGTCGAATGTTGTTTTTTTGGCCGAAGCCTAAGCTTCGGTCGGACACTAAACGGCAGTATACGAAGTTATTGAAGTAATGGTTGCTCTTAAAAAGAAAAACAGCTAATTTGCGACGCAAGGATATAGCTTGGATATTCTCCAGGCTACTGACAGGCATGGTACGCAAGCAAAAGCATTGCGATCGAACGACGGAAGTACTATCTAATCCAATCAAATGAGAGCATCTACTTCTACGTGCATTTGACAAATTTAACAATTTGCTAACAAAATTTGTATTTATTCGAAACGAAACATAACTTAAACGACTTAACAAAAACGGGAAACATTCAAGTAAGTAATATTAGAATATCGCTCGCTTGGAAGCGCACGCTGCGCTACAAACAACGATGTCTGCATAGATCAAGCGGTCCCGACTGAACACCAATTGCTTGATATTGTCCAGCGTTGCTTCAATTGCCCGCTCCCACACGGGCTCGCCGTAGCAAAGTTTTCCACAAAAGCACTTCGGACTTTCGGATATCAAATCAACCAGAATTGCAGGAAGAGTTCTCGCACTGAATGGCAGTCGATGGTTGGCCACCGTTTGTATCGCAAGCAGCCATAGTGGTTGTGGGCTGTAAGCGGTGCTAAGTCGACCTTCGACAGTCTTTTCACATATAGGCTGGAAGTTGTTCTCCCAGACATCTAGCAGTTCCAGTCGAACCTCGTCTATTGAAGAAGGCAAGGATTCTAGTTTGTTTGTGGACATGTGCAAATAACGAAGGTTCCTCATGCCTCGGATGCCAAATGGAATTCTTTCAACGGAATTATTATTAATTTTCAATGTAACCAAATTCTCTAGTTTGATGAGTTCAATGGGGAAATATGCAAGTTTGTTGTTGCTCAAATCGAGTTCGCGAAGTGTGCTCTTCAGTTGCTTGCCCTCCAGCCAGATGAAATTAGCCTCATCTCCCAGTGCGTTATTTGATAGGTCCAGCTCAATCAGTCGAAGTCTGCCGAACTCTTTGGGAATTTTGGAAATCTTGTTCTCGTTCAATTTTAGCGTTGTTAAATTTGTGAGACCACACATTTCGAATGTTACTTTGTGGAGGCCAATCGAATTGATCGTAAGGTTCTTAAGCGATCTAGGAAACCCTTTTGAAGGGAACTCTGAGCGTTTTGTAACCACCATCTTTTGGACAGGTTGCGATTTAAGTGGAATAGCCGTGGCCGCAGCCAAATTGCTTTTCAAATTGAACGACGACTTTCCCTGAAGGCCAAGCTTCAGTGTTTGCAGGAATGACTTCAATTGAATTGGATCGCATTTGATCATAAGATTTTCGGGTGGAGTTTTAAATGAAATAGTCGCTTTGCCATCGTTTATAAATTTTGTAAACATATTTTCAATATTATCGCTTACTTTGTAGCGAACTCCGTTGCGATTTTGTGGGGTGAAATGGATGATTTCGACTGTGGGTTTGTCCTTCTTGGCGGGATTAAATCCAATTGCGATTGTTGCTTTAGCTGCTTTGGTTTTGCTTGTGTTGCTTTGACGATTGAAAACTTGAGTTTCACAAAGAATTTTCATTTTAGCGAATACATCTGCGTTTTTGGTAAATTTTTATTTTTTTTAATTTGAAGGATTTCGCGTTTGTGTTTATTCAATTTCTATTTTGGTTTTTTTGACAGAAGACAGATGGTTAAAAATGACAGCTGAAGATGGATGAGTGTGTTCGATTTCATTTGCGTATGAATGCGTTCAGTATTTTTAAATTTATTTCTACGAAAGCAAAGATTGGGCGCGTTCTATTTGACTTGGATAGGCTATCCGGATAGCTTTTTGTTTTTGTTTTCCATGTAAAACAAAATAGCAGAGGCTCAAACCAAACTAACCCAAAGCTATCCAACAATTTCTGGTATAGGTGGCTATCTGACAGAACATCCATTGAAATTCGTAAACAGCTGATTTTTTTACACGTGTATTCACAGCTATCCAAATTTAGCTATCGAACTCGTTCATGAAAAACGAGTTGGATATGCTATCTAAGATAGGCTATCCAAAACCAAACTGAGGCGCCCATTGTGTAGCGGATTTATACTACGTTTCCACTTACAATAAAACTGAGTTTTATCTAAGATGATTAAGCATAAATCCTGAAGTGTTTCCACTGGCCATAATCGGTTTTATTTTGACATTTCCTAGATTTATTTTGACAATGCATCTTTGACATTTCATCTTTCAAAAGGAGAAAAAGAATTCACAAGAAAAGATTACTTGGTTAATAGATTCTTAATTTGTTTAAAGAATGACTGGAGCGATTATTATTGAATTTGTTTACTTTACAAAGCAATGCTGTATTGATAAGCAATGCTCTTGATAGACGAATTCATTCATACACAGCCCTATTAATAAACACATAATAACCCTAACACAAGACTAACACGTATGTTAAATCAGAATTCTTAATAATAAACGTGTGTTAGCCTTAAATGACACATGTTAGCAAACGGATAACTTATTTCGTCGATTTTTGTGTATAAGGAGGGAATATCTCTTACTTCAAAACTTTGTATATGGATTTACCTAGTACTATCAAGAATGGTTTTCGAGCAAGCAAGCAGAGAACACACATTACAAACTAATGTAAAAAACTGTCAAAAAACTGTCAAACCAAGCAGAAAACCATTCTTGATATTACCTGGTAAATCCATATACAAAGCTTCAAAATATTTGACATCAAATGTAGGAAATTTATTTATTTGAAAAGAAAATTTGGCGTTGCGGTATCTACACATTTAAATTCAATGAAATCCCGAATACCCTTGAAGATTTCTACATACCTGCATATTTCGATTTTATTATTATTTAATCGAGCAAGAGTCCAACAGGTCAATCACATTTTGCTAAATGTTCAATCATTTGCATTGGTGATCATAATATTGGAGAGAAACTGCCGGTAAAGCCTGGTTTGACAAAGGAGTATATCCTCTAATTTTAATAATCTTCATATTTTTCTAGAGGAACTCTAAGAGAAGAAGGCGTCCACGTTAACGAGAAATGTATGATTCATTCTTATTGATTAAGCTCCCAGAAACAGAACTGTTATCCCATCAATTAAGCACAGCTGAGAAAGATCTTGGAGTGGTTGTTGGCCAATGGCCAATGAAAGAAGTCTTTATGGAGTGCTTATGGAAACAATTAGCTAGATGGAAATGCAATGTCCCAATACAATCGGAAGACGAATAAATTATTTTAAGAGTAATACAAACTTTTCTTCATATTTGAGTAAACTAGGGCCTATAAGGACAAATTAATTTTTCTAAGCTCTGGATTTTCGGGTTAAGGATTTTACCGTTGAGTAAATATTCAACGTATCGGCCATGAATTGAATGAATTCGTTTTGGCGCCAGTAACTGCTTTGAACATTGAAATTTTTTGTTTAATTCGCAATTCTTTTAGCTATAAAAAGTAAAAAAAAAATACAACCAATAAGATGACAATCAACCTTCAAACTCGAAAAAATACTAGATTTCTAGTACAATTTTCGAGCTATTCAATGAATATGTAATACGAGGAAAAAATGTGTTTATTAATTAACTTTTTTATCAAACGAATAATTTCACTATCCGTGTGCTAACTATAACGTGTGTTATCCAGCGGATAGGGTATTTTTATTAATAGGGCTGACAGAAAACAACGTCGACAGTGCTTGCTGAACATTCTGCGAGCCTATAGAAAAAAACAAGCATTGCATAAAGGAAAAAGGAGTATCTGGACTAAAGTAAGTAAAATATTCTACACCATGGTAAACATATTTATTAAATTAAAAGTCTTACAGACACGGACAAGTAAATTTTGGGAAGAAGACGTACCCAAAAACGGAGACCAGTTTTTCAAAGAGAACTTTAGAACCAACCGAGAAAATTTTGAGATTCTTTGTTTCCATCTTCGAAACTTAAAAAAGAATGACACTCAGTATAGAAAGTCGATACCACTGGACCATTGTATTTCTATCTAGCTAGTACCCGCGACCTGGCAATCGATTGTAGTGCCATCTTGAGTTCTGGCGCAGCGCTAACTCTTTTTACATTGGTTTTGTATTGGGATTTTTTTTTTTTGGTTTCGATCTGGCGCAAAAAATCGAAAAACCCATTCTTGATTGTACTAGGTGGTTTCATATACAATGCACTGGACAAAAGAGTAGCGATAGCGTTATATACACTTGGTTCTTCCGCAGAGTACCGAAGCGTTGCAAATCTGTTTGGAGTTGGGAAGTGCACCGTCGGCAACATTTTGCATGAATTTTGTGAGGAGGTTGGGAAGGTTCTGCATCCAATCTATTTATCTGCATACCCACTCACTGAAGAGAGAATAAAAGAGTAAAAGAAGAATAAAAATTCAATTCAAATTTCAAGAAAAACAAATTATGACATTTCAATGAAAGCGTTCACAAAATTAGGTATGTTTGGTTCATTTTCAGTCCATGAAATCATTCAGCCAAGGTGTTTTAGGGTAGATTTATTTTAAAACCACTTTTGAGAAGATTTATATTTGTATGGTAAATCCGAAGATATAGAAGTGAATCTAGCTCTAAATCTCGATAAAGTGGATTTAAGTGTAAACATAGTATTAGGGTAGGTGAAAACGTAGTATTAATTACGTTTTCACCCAACCTAAATCCAAGATTTAGAAAAATAGATTTAGAATAAATCTCGAATTGTTTTCATTGGGTAGATCAGATTTATTTTGACTCTTAAAAGATTTATTTTAACGTTGTATTAATGATTCAATATTAGAGCACGGAATCATTCAGTCAAGGAGATCTATGGAAGATTTATTTAAATACTACCACACAAATTAATAGACACAATGACTAGAGAAGGACTAAAGACTGAATCACAAAGACGCTATAGCTTCGGCTTCGCCTGACGTTTACGAGTTCAGCTATAGGAATTCAATGCTTGCTATCACAATGACGCTTCGATCTCACGTTTCGTACGTAACGTGACACAAACGGAAGCTCTAGTTCAAATATGCAAAACTTTTGCTTTGTCTGACAGCTCCAAAGCTGTTTGTTCATTTGTTGTTTGGAGCAGCGTTACTACTTGCAAAAAAAAAAAAAGGAAGCGAAGTAGATTTGGGAATAAAGGGAAGTAGATTGAGAAAAGGTGAAGTAGATTTTAAAATAGTGTATTTTATATTGATCATGGATACATAGACAGATCTACAATTAGGGCCGTGTGTGAATTGTGTTAAAATGTGTATACAAACTTGACTTTCTATTTAATTTTGACACGCTAAAATATGACATTAGTGTTTGAATTTAACCAACATTTTACGCAAGTCGCACATGGCCTTAAATATTAAACACTTCAATAAAAGCACTGAAGCACGTAACTCATTCTTTGCGTATTTGTATAGGTTGACATGTCGTATTTGTAAACTGTGTCCGCTTATTGTTCGTGTATAAGGATAGAAACTGTATTGCAGATGTCGCTTATCTATTTTTCAGTATGAACTGTAGGCAAAAAATTACTAAAGTTAATCGAAGCAGATTTTATAAATATCTATCAAGTAAAATCGAAAAGTTTTTTCAGAGTGAAGTAAATTCCAAGAAATTCTTGATGGTGCGAAGTAGGAAGTAGATTTTCAAAGTTTTTCAAAAATCGAAGTAGATCTAGGGTGACGTGGTCATCGATGCACCACCCTATTTTCAAATGACCATAACTTTTTCCAATGAACTCTTTTCGTTATGTATTTTTGTATTTCATTCTTTAGATATGTTATGAAAATACGTACGAACTTATATTTTCGATATGATCTGAATTCTTTGTGTAAAAAGTACTTCTTCCCAAAAAACCAAATGGTGCATGGTGCACCATGGTATGTACTAAATGCACCAGTCGTATGTACACGATGCACCACAAATTTATTTAAAGAATTAAAACAATTTTTTAACGTCATAGACAGATTTATTTACTCAAACAAAAATATACCAGAACTTAAATATAAAAAAAATCGGTCAAAAGACCATATCACTTAAGGGAACTTTAAAAAAAATAAATAGAGGAACTCCACTAAAGCAAAGTTATTATAGGATTTAAGTTCATCAAATGGACGGTCAAGAAGTTTAGAATTCAAAGCAACTGATGAATTTGCGGTATCTTCTTGATCAGATAGATTTTAGCTGCTGCAGTCGTTCCTTTATTTCATCTTTGTCTTTTTACACAGTAAACCACGGTGCATTCAGCACCATGCTTATGTGGTGCATTATGCACCACCCTGACATTTTTTAAACAAATTGAAATAGTTTATAACAAAAGGAACAAAACTATTCACTCCTTATTTTAAAATGTTAGCAGATGTTCAAAAAACTGTTTAATTGATTTGTTATAAAGAAACTCTTTAATTTCACTCAGATATTAAAAAAATAAGCTAACCTTATTTTTTCACTTTATCACTGTAAATTTATAAAACACTCCGCACAAGTGAGCCACCAAAGAGAAACACTTTCAAACTTAAGTCTATCGGAGTTTCTGAAAGCAACGGTTACATTTGAAAGAGGTATACACTAATCCAGCGTCCGGTTTGGCGTGTATAGCCGTGGTGCATTCTGCACCACTGGTGCATTGATGACCACGTCACCCTACTTCGAATGGAGTGAAGTGCAAAGCTGTTTTTGGAGGTATGATGATGATGGAGGGAGAACTGTCATTCAAAGCAAACTCGAAGCGTTTGCATAGTAACGTAGGCGAAGCTGAAGCTGAAGCGTGTTTGTGATTCAGCCTTAACTTTTAGTCTGCGGACTTGTGGAAAATGCTATTTAGGCCGTGTGCGAATTCAGTTAAAAATGGGTTAAAACTTGACGTTTGGTTAAATTTTGACACTTCGCATTGAATAAAATTATTAGACTAGCTGCGGAGCAGGTTAAAATATGACAGTAGTAGTTAAAAATTCATCCATTTTTTATTTTTTAACCACAATTCATCCAATTCGCACACGGCCTTATAAAATAAAATTTCTCTTAAGTGACTTTACTAACCCGGCGGCCAAACGAGCAAGTTTTGGCTAGCAAGTTGGCATACAATCAAATATTTTACTCACACATTCAAACTTTTAGTACTTGCTTTAGTACTGGCTGGTCAACTGGCTAGCAAATTTTCCAGCCAGTAAAACGAGCAAGTAAATCGGCAAGTAATTTGACAGGTTTTGCCAAATATATCAAAATGAACAAAATTCAATTAGAAAATTAGTTGAAACGAGGATTTTTATTTTTATTTTTGCTGGCGACATCTTGGAAATTCAAAATTGGATGTTAATAGCAGGTAAGCGTGTAAAAAATATGTGAACTTGCTGGCAAGTTGACTAGCAAGTTTTTTGCCACCTACGTCACACCAAGTACACCGATAGAGATTTGACAAATAACATATGTGGCTACTGGCAAGCCAGAACTTGCTCGTGTGGCCGCAGGGTAACTGAGTCCACCTTGAAAAGGTGGATTAGCAAAGCACTAATAGCCTGTTTCCACCGACTTGATTTAGCTTATTTGATTTATAAATCAAGAAAGGCGTTCCCACTGAATTTTTTACCTGATTTAGCTTGACATTTAATTAATCTTGACATTACTTTTGAATTTTTCAATAAAATATATTAATATATGACACAAAATTTGAATTTTGACTGTCAAAAAGAAAAAAAAAATGAATTCAAAATGAATTTGATTCATTACTTGAGCATGAAATCATTCAGCCTGGAATCATCGAGGTGATTTATACCCTAATTAAAAAATAAACAAGTTAAATCAAGTAACTTCAATTCATTGAAAATGTATGGCAAATCATGAAATTAATTATGTGATTTAGCTAAATCAAGTTGATTTAGCTAAATCACGTTGGTGGGGACAGGCTATAAGCAAGAAACGTGTCCATAGTGAAAGAAAAAAAAAGAAATGTCTGTGTGAAAATGAATTGTTGATTGTTGATTAATGTCGTTGATGGTCCAGTTTTCCGTTCATTTCCCTTTTTTCCGAGTTTTACATTCAAGTATTGTTTGACTTGACCAAATACCTACTCAAATTGTACCTACTTTCTTATTAAGCTTAATAATTTGGAACTTTTTGTCGTTTAAGTGAAAATCGTATAAATGTGCCCCAACTCCCCCTACCACTCATGAACAATTTTAACAGAATTTAGATTGATACTAACTTAAAATGACGTTTCAGACATGACTCAGACGTCATTTTAAGTTAGTATCACACTCACATCAGAGGACTATAATTTTGCGCCATTATGTTTACATTATAAAAATAAATTCCCAAAGGGGAATTTTCGGTAAACATGACTTTACTATTCTGGGATCAAATTATTTTTATTAATGAGAAATTTAAAGCACTATTCACATGAGCACGATCAACGACCAACGAATGAACGAAAATTCGTCGATTTTGACATTTCTTTCATATGAGAGTTTTTAATTCGTCGCGAATGAACAACTAAAACACAATGCAAGAATGATTTTTGAGGTTATACGCGCGCGAACATTTTGTTCGTTGGGAGTGTGGATGATGTGGAACGCGAATAGAGTTTGGCAGTTCGTATCAACTTCCGGATGAATAAATTTATGCATCATAAATCAAACATAAACTAGGTATACTTTTATCGTTTTGTTGAAAATTTGTAATGAAATACGGCTTCAAACCTATTTAAAATCAATTTCCTTCATTCATTCGTTGTTCGTTGGTCGTGCTCATGTGAATAGAGCAGTTAGACTGTGGATTAAGAGTGGACTAGGCGTTTTTTTATTAATATGGCTATACGTTTCCACCTACACAAATTACGAATTTTAGAGAAGTAGATTTCGAATAAATCTCGAATTTTCTCGGATTTAGGATAGATAATTTTAATTTTTTATTTACCTTATATATTTCGCTTTCTTTGAAGGCAATAGGAGTATGGACAGTGTCAAGATTAATGCGTTTGGCTTGGATGCTTGTATACTCATGCTAATGTACCTACATTGAGTAAACAAGAAGAAGTTTTCAGTTTTATTAAAAGCAGATCCGTCAGGTCCATCAGTTTGCAGCTATCCATTAATGGAATTTGACAAGAAGTACAGTTTAAAAAGATTGTGCTCTAGGAAAAGAAAAAGGTTAGTTGGAAATGGGCTCGATTTTGTGAGTCCAAAAGGTCACTAAAATTTTAATCAACCCTTGTTATCGTGATTTCTGTGAGGTGTACCTAATGTTCATAATATTTGGTCCGTTTTTACTTTATAGGGTGTTTTGTGAAAACTGTAAATGTCGAGGAGTGGTGATGAAATTTTATGATTCTCTTATTGTTTCACCTCGATTATCTCACGAACCACTCTTGACACAATATTATACTATACTATACTCTATACTATACTATGATTGAGAAATTAATAAGTTTTCAAAATCTAAAAGTGCGTAAAATTCGTCATTCATATATTAATATTTTGGCCATTTTAGCATAAATTACAACAATAATTCAAAATTATTCATTCGAAACACAGATTTATGTATGATCAACTCTTTGTTTGTTGATAAACAAAAGAGTTGAGGTAAGAACCCATTTATCTGTAAACGTGATTTATACATGTGTAGGATTTGTTTAATAACTTCAGCACGCGTACATAATTTTTGTCTTTTATCAGACACTTGATAATTAATAATTATTAAAGTTCATAAATGAAATTGCAAGTACCTAATCTTCTTTTTTTTCAGAAAAGAAACGAAAAAGTATTTTCCCGGTAAATCATTTAAACTTAAATAAATGAACACTTATTGATGTCATAAACTAAGTACAATGATTGATTTGAGACATTCCCACATCCCTCTCCTAATTGAAGGTGTAAATAATGTTTCAAAAATAAAGCCCCTTCCTTGAGAGAAGTTTCAAGAGTTAAAAAAAGAAAAGAAAAAAAAGAAAACAATAATAATAGACACGAAAAAGATGAGAACATTGACTCGACCTTAAGAAAAAAATTAATAAATAATAGCAAGTACCTGCTGGATTATGTTTTTTATTTTTTTTCTCAAATCTATTCTCAGTACAAAATGAGAAGGGAAACACCGGCACTTTTGCCGATGTTATAATTAATGAGATGATAGAATTGACAGCTTACACTAATCACTCACTCAAAAAAGTTTTTGGAAATGTTTTTTTTTTTTTTTTTATCTTCAGCGTACCTTCTAAGGTTGTTAATTTCATCTGAGAATTATTCTTATAAAAGCTCTTTGGTTAATAGATTAGTCAAGCAGTTGAGATTAGTTTGTCGAAGAGTTAGTTTCAAGTGAATTTGAGAGTTAAAAAGTATGAAGTTATTCATGGTTCTGTGCGTTTTGGTGGTAGCTGTGCATTCTGCACCGCACCGTGGGTACGGTGGTGGAGGAGGAGGCGGTGGTGGCGGCTATGGTGGTGGACATGGCGGTGGCGGTGGATTTGGTCAAGGTGGAGGTGGTGGCTTTGGACCAGGAGGTGGTGGTCCAGGATATGGCGGAGGAGGTAAACCTGGATTTGGATTTGGCGATAATTATGGAGGTGGAAACTATGGTGGAGGACATGGTGGTGGTGGTGGTGGAGGAGTACAACCAGGATATGGAGGACACCAGGGTGGTGGTGGTGGATTGGGTGGTCATGGTGGCGGATTAGGAGGACATGGCGGTGGTGGATTGGGAGGTCACGGTGGTGGCGGTGGATTGGGCGGCCATGGTGCTGGTCTTGTTGGTGGTCCAGGAGGTATGTTCATTCAATTGTTGTCCCATAATCTATTGTCGTAACACATTGCTTTTTGAACAGGTGGTTACGGTGGAGGTGGTTCCAGTAACTCTATAGCTACAGCGAATGCCCAAAGTTCAAATCAAGGTGGATATGGTGGAAGTTTAGCCAATGCACAAGCAAGTGCTTCATCTGGCAATAACCCCCATTCTTATGGTTAAACATTTTTATAGGAGAAACAAATATAAACAACTTAAGACAAAAAATTAATGTTTCTATTTAATTATTATTTTCAACTCTTCTCTTCTAGATATGTTTATATTATTCTGTTTTGATTGATGTTATTCCTTTGAAATGGCTGACGCACAAGATACACACTTAACAGAATCTTAAATTGAGGAAATATACGAAACGTTAAAAAGCTCTTCAAATTACACAATCTCTCAAAACAAACAATCAATCAAAAGTGTTAATTTGTTTTCGTTTCCTATATGCAAAAAAAAAAGAACATCATTATTGATAGTTGTTGATAAATTGCGGCTTCATTGTATTTGCAGTCACTTACAATTTTCTACATAAACTGTAGTAGGTGCTAGAAAGAATCTGCAAAGTGTGGAGAGAAGTCAAACATTGTTTAAAATTTGTATTGGCAGAAAAAGTAGCGGGTGGCTCGCTGGGGGATAAAGAAAAGCGAGAAAGGTACTGATGCATATGTCATATTCATATTTTTGTACCTTCACTAAATAATCTTGGTCTTACACTGCCGCTTATTTGAATAGGTTCACTGTTTACGCTCCTGTCCTCACTGTTAGACTCTTTTTTTAAAAAAAGGTTCATTCATTTCATGGTTTTAAGTTGGTAGCGCCCGCTGGCGTTTGATGCGTGTCAAACTTAACTACCATCTGAAGTGTTTCCTGGCCATTTGATTTCACAGTTTGGCGAAGTCAATTGGCCACCAAGATAATCCAATTTGACACCGTTAGATTTTTTTCTGTGGGGAAGCAAAAGATACAGCCCGATGTTCGCATGCTGCGAAAACTACCGAAGCTGTCATTTGAATGAAATTGTTTTTCACACTTAATGGCAAAGTCCAAACTTTATAATGAAATTAACCGAGTTAGCCTTTGCCCTTAGGTATTATAGTGACACGGTTAGCATAATAATACACTTAGATGGGGAGAAAACAATTTTCTTAAAGCTTACCGTTATTATCAAGCGCTTGATTAACTAAAACTATAAAAAAACGGTTTTTCTTGGCTCACCCATGGTATAACGTTAAAATTATACTTGGTGATTTCAACGCAAAAGGCCGGGAACTAGTAGTCAGGCTACTTTTGGCCAAATAGTTGGCAGTCATAAAAATTGTAGCTTCGAAGAACATGGTCGTTGCGAGTACCAGGTTCCTGGGTAAGGATATCCACAAAGTCACCTGGGTATCGGCAGCCCCGTCGTGGGGGGGGGGAGTGGGAATTCCCCCGGGGCCGGGATTTTCAAGGGGCCCGTAAAATTTGAGGCAGTAAGTAGTGTTTTTTTTTAATAATCTTCATTATTTTATGTAAATCATTCCTACATTTTTCTAGGGCCTTCGCAATCGGGCTCCTGTTTGCATGCTATCTACCAATTTATCAGTCACACGCTTGCGGGTCTGGGCCCCTGATTACAATTAACGTACATTTTTGTTAATATTTAATGAAAAATTGGGCATCTCTGAACTAGTGAAAGAAAGTTATAAGATCACTATCTTGATGGTTTAGTGTTCCGAGGGCGCATTTCTAATAAAAGACACAATGCATCGACTTCTCAGCCTCGAATCAACACGACTACCTTTCGTTATCAAAACACCATCAACCCCTACAGTCGTAGAAGAGTAAAGAGGAAGTTCTGGAACCTGGGAGATACTTGGCGTTAGGAGAGCGCAGACAACGAAGTCCCATGTCTTGTGATTCAAAATTGACGTCGACCAACGAACGGGATAATTGGAAAATTTGCTGAAGGAGGCTCGGACCGGAAGTGGGTTAAGGTGCAGATTAAGGCAAACACTTAATCTGATATGATGATTGGTCTATTGAGGGACAGGAAGTAACGAATCACTTCGGATATCGGAAGTATGTAAAAAAAGTAAAATTGAATACCCAACATTAATAATGAAGACGTACTTTTTGAATTTCTTTTGTTAACATTGCTTGAATTCTATACCCACATGAATTCTTTGACTGTGAAAATGTTAAAATTAAAATCATGCATCAAAGCAAAGTGATAATTAAATCAAATGCTGGTTGTTTGTTTTAAACAAGATGTATTATTAACAAAGAGTAACGTTTTATTAACACTAAATAATTAATTTTGTCTAAAAATTACTATTTAAGGCGATGTTATGTGCTATCGTTGCATTATTGTCGTTACTCATTTGTGAATTGTACACCACAACTTGCAGAAAGAATTTCGTATAGAATGAAATTCGATATTTTTTTGTGTGTTTTCCTCGCCATAACATTGGCCGCAGGAGCCCCTGATCGATACAACAATCGACGTGGAGACTTTTACGGCCACGGAGGTCACGGTGGTGGTGGTGGTGGTTATGGTGGTGGTGGCGGAGGAGGTGGATCCAGTATCTCCTCTGCACAAGCTTCAGCATCAAGTTCCGCTCTAGGTGGTGGCGCTTCTTCTGCACAGGCATCAGCAACTTCGTCTGCTCAGAATTTTGATGGTCATCAATTTTGATATTTTTTGATACTAAATCAACATGAATTATTTTGGAAGAGAAATAAAAACAAATTGAGCAAATATTTCCACATACAAATGTGTTCCTTATTTCGAGAATTGTTGCGTATTTCGTGGATTTTCAAAAGATTTTCATTTTTCTTTATATTTGTTTTCTATATCTCGTTAAACTCGTGAACGGCTGGACTGATTTGGCTAATTTTGATTATGAATTATTTTATTTGTAAAAGTTGTGTGTGAAATTCATCTCCCCCTACTATTTGAAGATTACAAAACAAAGAAAAGTGTTCCCGTTGAAAGTGAATGTGGAAAAAAATAAAACTAGCGTCCAAAAATATATTGTTGGTTTGCCAGCCTAACACATGTTTCTTTAAGAACCAATTTGCCATGTCAAAGTTTCAATTTGTTTCGAGAAAATTTCTTTTTGAGGTAATAATTATTATCATAACAGATTGCTAGATCCTTTCCCGATCGTGTTTCCGATAACCTCCTTAGAAGTTGATGTTGGAGATAGTTGGTGTTGGGGATAATGTAGTTGGTGTTCTCAATGTTAATAATGAAAATGCTCTTGATTTCGTTCTTCAAGTTTTTTCAAAGGGTGCTTCCATAGAGATATCTGAAGCTGATATTGATAATTGCTTTGTTAAAAATAAATCTAATATTTAACTTGTCAATGTTGTTCCTCAATTGAAAAAGAATGCTATAATGAGGAATAAGAATAATCTAATTTCTAAGACTTTTGGTTTGGTTTTGGATGTTCACAGTGCATTCAAGAGGACACAAGCGTCTACAGCAACCTCTGTCTATCAACTCCTACTCTTCACCTCCCCGCGGTGAACATCGGGTGCCCAGTACCTCAACCGCAAATTGGGTTCCAAACCCAGTGGGAAGTTGTTGCCGGCAGCAAAGAGAGAGAGGGGGAGGAGTTATGCGTCCTCTAAGGTATGCCTCCTTTTTAACAGGCGGCAGCGGAAGAACTCCCAAGATGGATTCAACGGTGGCGTCTACAGTTCCAGTCAGGATGAACTACTTAGGAGCGGTTTGGACGGCTCTTCGTCTTAGAGTTTAACTAAATACCTGGCCCGCTAGGTTGGGGGTATTGCGTCGGGGTGACTGCCTGGCCACATAAAGAAGGCATAGTTCCGAAACACCAACAAGCCTCGGATACGGACGGAATTAATGATAATGACCCACGCAAACGATTTAAGGATAACGAATTTCGGTTTTGCTTTTGGAATGTTTGGGCCCTTAATAGACCACGTGCAATCGAACAATTAGCGGAAGCCCTTGACCTCTAAAAAGCAGATATAACCGCCATCCAAGAAATGCGATGGGATGAATGGAATGAACAACTGTGATATCTACTACGGCGACTGCTGGATAAAAATCAGCGTCTATTTGGATGTTGACTCGACTCATGAGGAAGGTCTTGAGTTTCAACTCAGTGAATGTGCGCATCACACAATCCTCATCAAAGCTAAATTCCCCAACGAAAGCCTCATCTGCGCTCACGCCCCCACTGAGGAAAAGGATGAAGACAACAAAGACAGGTTCTACGAGCTTCTCGACAAGACCTATGAGCAATGCCCTTAGCTATGACATAAAAATTGTCCTTGGAGATTTTAATGTTAAGCTGGGTAGAGAAGAAATCTGTGGTAGAATAACCGGACGACATAGCCCACACGACACTACCTCCGATAACGGATTTAGGCTAATCGACTTCGTTGCGGGGCGAGATGTAATGGTAGCAAGTACGCGATTCCCACATCTCGATATCCACAAGGGGACATGGAAATCTCCAGATCAATCAACCGCTTACCAGATTGATCACATTGCGATCGACGAATTTTTCTAGCATGCAAGATGTCCGCACATTCCGAGGTGCCAACATCGACTCGCCCACTACCTTTGTTGTAGCCCAGGTACGAATGCGGATATCCTGATCAAGGCCAACACGTGAAAATGCTAGGAGAAAATTCGACGTCAAAGGGCTAATCGCAAGAGATTGCTAGATCCTTTTCCGATCGTGTCTCCTGAAATCTCCTCAGAAGTCCTTTGCTGCCATCACAAAATGTAGAGAACCAGTGGCAACACTGCCAAGCAGCCATCAGAGATGCCGCCTCTGAAGTGCTAAGGTTTACATGGCCACCACAACGAAACCCCTGGTTTGACGACGAGTGCCGGCGAGCACATTCAGCTTAACAAGAGGCATACAAAGCGGCGCTGCAAAGAAGGACACGAGCAGCTCGTGAGTTCTACGTCTCTACGAGCAGAAAAGGAGAGAGGAGCACAAACTTCTCAGAAAGATAAAATAGGAAGCATGAGAAGAGCCCGATCGAGGAGATAGAGGGATGTCACAACAGGAACGAGGTTCAAAAGTTTTACAAAAAAGGTAGAACAAACCACCAGGACTTATACACCCCGAACCGAAGCCTGCAGAGACCATCATGCGAACATCGTACTGGAACCACAGTGAATGCTGAGGATATGGAAAGACCACTGTTCCAAGCTGTATATAATGGCGATGACGAGCAAAATGCCACCAGAAATACAGAACCATTCAATTTGGGTAAAGCAGGGCAACAATTCCAGCCACCCGACATTGACGAAGTGAAGATAGCGATATCTAAACTTAATTCGAACAAAACCGCTGGAGCAGACGGGCTAGCCGCCGAAGTGTACAAAGCAGCTGGAGATGATTTGGTTAGGAGCATGTACCAGCTCATCTGCAAAATTTGGTCGGAGGAAGAATGGAACCTCAACATCGAATCGATCTTCAAGAAAAGAGAACTGCATCAACTACAGAGGTATAAGTCTCGAGTCTCCTAAACATCGCCTACACGCTGTGTGAACGTTTGAAGCCTTTCGTCAACAATCTGATAGGTCCTTTATCAGTGTGACGTCAGACTCGGAGAAGTCCACCATCGATCAAATATTCACCCTACGGCAGATCCTGGAGAAGACCCAGGATCTTCAAATCGATACATACTTACCTTTCTATCGATTTCAAGGCAGCGTATGACAGCGTCTATATAGATATAGACCAACTGTGTTGAGAAATGTCTGTTGCCATGCGCTGTAATACGATTTTTTTAACATAATTCTTGAAAAGATTTTGCAAAACTCAAACTTCATCACCAGGGGCACAGTCTTCAAAAAGTCTGTCCAGGTACAAGGATACACTAACGACATTGACATAATTGGAAGAACACAGCGTGATGTCAGTGGAGCGTTTTTGAGCCTTGAGACGGAGCCAAAGAAGATGGGTCTAGCGGTTAATGAGGGCAAGACCAAGTTAATGCTGTCGACAAGGAAAAGGACACCCAACATCGATGTATTGGAACCAATGCAATGCTAGTAGTGGAACTATGTAGTTCACTAAAATGAAAAAAAAAATCACGAAGAACGTAACTATTTCTAGTTCACCATAATAGACTATCTAGAAAGCAGAAAAAGTTGAGTGAATTGAAGGAAATATGCTTAACTAGTTTTTGGTTAAAATCTTAATTTTAACGTTTTTATAATAATTTTGTTAACTCATTCGATTTCAAAATATCTGTGTTTGTATACGTCATTAAATTTAATCAACCGAGAATCGAAAATAAATGAATCACGAGTGAAAGAAGGTCTAAAAGAACATGATATAGATTATCTTAAACTAGTGACACCAGAGAGTTCATTAAAATTCAGATTGGGGGAATCCCTTATTACAATTTCTCAGTTTCATCTTGGGAATAATAAGGTGAATGAATTCAGGCTTTCAAATTTCAAATCAAGTTATGATGCTCATGTTAATAACCAACCTTGGCACTCAGACTTAGTATTCCAATAATTATAGACAAACGTTTATTAGCTGAACTAAAGATGCCAGAGTTGAATTATGAGACATGATACCGCTAGTTCTCCATGTCAGCGCAGATTTATTCTTTTTTGCTTGCGGTAAACAAATAACTATGTATGTAAATAATTTTTTTTTCAAATTTAAGATTTTGCATAAATTGGGAAACACTCTCCAATATAAATACAAACGGTATAACAAAATGTGTGAGGTTTTGGCTTAATTAATACAAAAATAACTTGATGCCAAAATCCAGTTTTAAGAATGGAAACCTAGAACTTGACACGAATTATTTTCACCATTGAAAATCAAATTGGATTTCTTAGCCTGACTACAGAGTTAGGTATGCTTTTTAAATTTTTTTTTTTCATAATTGTCGCACACTCAAGAGGATTTTTCTGTAACCTTTATATGCCACGAGCATGGTGCAGGCATCAGTAAATGGAGATATGGTTTAAGAACCGAACTATTAAGAAGGTCGTGAAAATTTTGGTGCATTTTGTACTATTATCAATAAAGGAAAAACAACTAAATACATTTTTTTTATAATATTTTAATATGGCAAGTACAAAAATAATTAAATCTGTTGTTAACTTTAAATCTAAAATATTTATCTTCCAAATTACGAGTTTTGTGAGTTTCCAGTAGATGTAGAAGACGATCCACTAACCAAGTTATCGTTGGTTAGATTGAGCTACTGAATTGGCGTTGCTACTAGAACTATCAAGTCCACTGCCTAGTCCAAATATATCTTGAATAACATTTTGTGCTTGAGCAGAAGAACCAGCTGATGTTCCTCCCAGACCACTAAGACCTCCTTGACCAAGACCTTGTGACTGCGAAGCACCACTGAGACCACTTAATCCCCCGAGTCCTCCAAGTCCACTTTGAGTCTGTGTTTGTGATGAAGTTAAACTGGAGCTACCTCCAAGCCCACCAAGACCTCCCTGGCTAAGGCTTTGTGATTGTGCTGTTGCTGAGGAGCCTCCTAGACCCCCAAGTCCTCCAAGTCCTCCGCCTTGATTCAAACTTTGAGATTGATCTGAACCACCTCCAATTCCACTTTGTCCGACTCCACCGATGCCTCCGCTTTGAGCTTGCCCTGAAGCTAGAGAACTTCCACCTCCACCTCCAGCAAGGGTTCCAAAGTCTTGCTGAGCAGAGCCTGAACTGCCTCCTCCAATTCCACCTAATTTTCCGCCAATGTGCTGGGGAGTGTGAACAGGAACATGATGAGGTAAATGATGTGGTTCATGGTGTGGCTCATGGTGTGGTTCAAAGAGTGGCACATGGTGTGGCTCATGGTGTGGCTCATGGTGTGGCTCATGGTGTGGAACATGGTGTGGCTCATGGTGTGGCACATGGTGTGGCTCATGGTGTGGGACATGGTGTGGCTCATGGTGTGGCACATGGTGAGGAACATGAGGTGGCTCATGGTGAGGCAGATGATGTGGTGGTGGTAGATGAGGTGGCTCATGGTGAGGCAAATGATGTGGTGGTGGCGGTAGATGCGGAGGGCCATGGTGTTCAAAACCTGGTCCAAATTCAAATCCAGGTCCATCAAATCCAGGTCCACCAAATCCAGGTCCACCAAATCCAGGGCCACCAAATTCAGGTCCACCGAAACCAGGCCCGCCGAATCCTGGTCCACCGTAATGTGGTGGTGGAGGAGGTGGAGGAAGATGACCATGAGGTGGGCCATATGGTCCTGGCCTAGCAGCTATAGCCACTACCAAAGTAACGAACACAATATATTTATTCATTTTGAAATTATTATTTTTTTTTTGAAGAACCTTAATCCTCAACTATCTCAAACTATACTGATATCGATTGATTGCAACACCTTGGTTTTTATATTGTTTATTATTATGACGAAGCTGAGAGAAACTAGAATACGGCTTATTAAATATTCAAAGATTTTATTTAAAATGATATTCTTACTCCACAAAAATGAAGCAAACGAGTTTTTATCTTTGGTTTATCCAAGAACCCAGATGAGCTTGGAAATTTACAAACCATAACAAACTGACTAATAGAAAAAATGATACATAAAATAATTTTGGGGGTTTCTTTTAGGGAGAAGTAATTTTCGTAGAAATAATGATAACAAAGAAATAAATCAAGTTGTAATTTTAATTCATTTTTGGAAATCTTGAAACATAAATAAATGAATAGTGTCTTTTCCATGCATATAATATTATTGATATGGATTTTTCACTTTGATATTATATTTGAGTTTTCCGGACTGAAACTGAAAACTCGAATTGCTTGAAGCGCCACCCAACTGCAGAGGAAAAATTTTAAACTAAATGCATCTTGCTGAGGAAGAGAGAATCACCTTCCTATGAGAAACGTGACTTCCGCCAAAAAGTGCTTAAATATCTTTTAAAAATCGTCAATTTTGTTTGAAAAATACTTTAAATATTAAATATTTGAAATGCAATGTACATGGTAAGCTAGAGCGTAAGGAGTTATGCAATGGTATTTTGAAAAGCTAGAAACCCATTTTATTTTATTTTTTAATAAGTTGTTTGGGCGAATATTGTACCTACTTATTTTGCAAAGTCAATTTTTTGAAATTACTCATATATGTATGTTTTTAGTTTTTTCTAGTCAATGCTCCGGTACTTTTTGTTATTATTAAAAGTTGATGCAATCTTTAAAAACAGCATAATGGGGAAACATCTTTTATGAGATCGATACATATTGTCCTAAAGGTATTACGATTTCGGTTTACAATATTTTAATTAATGACGTGTCGATTCGTAAATTTTGTAAACCAACCCAACTCTAGTTGGGTTTTATGCGCAAATCGAGTTACAACTCGGTTTTCCAAATCGGATTCTCCGGGTGTCCGCAGAGAAGGTATACTAATTTGTTTTGCCTGCATTTTGGTAAAAATTAATCTTGACAATTCATTATTGGCAGTCGTGAAGTAGACACTTGGCTTATTTTATTTATTATGGAAAAATATTCGATAAACCATCGTGTTTTAATCGTTGAAACATTTAACCGAAATCAATAATCGATTAGGTATGTACTGTACATATTCATTTGAAAGAATTGATTTGATTTTGATTTTGATTTGATATCTATTTATTATGATTATATGCTTACACACACTTATTACATAATTTAAAATAGAGACATAAAAAACTTATACATTAATAGGTACATAATAATATAGAATTAAATTATAGTGGCATTTTTTATTAGGAATTTTTAATAGTACTAAGGATATGTGAATAAATAGAATAGTCGGTTTTGGGCAATGGAAACTCTCAAATTATTCATCAAATTATGCATCCATTAAAAGTTACCGTCTGGTATGAAAATGAAAACGGTGTAACGGTAACTGTGGATGGGGAGCGATATTGTGATATGATTGAAAACTTTTTAACGCCACAACTGCATGTTTTGGGCGTGATAAACCTGTGGGATCAACAAGATGGTACTACATCGCATACAGCCAGGATTACAATGGAATTACTGCGAGACAAGTTATTTCAAGAAATAGTGATGTTGATTACCCTCCACGGACGCCGGATTTTACTGCTCTAGATTTCTTTTTGTGGGGATATGTGAAAAGCAAGATTTATGCAAACAAACCAGAAACGCTTTAGCAACTCAAACAAAATATTCGTGGTGAAATTAATAAAATAAAGTGTGAATTGCGTGAGAATGTAATGAAAAGTGTGCTCAAAAGAGCTCGCATTTATGAGACTAACATAGGCGAGTATTTACCTGATATTCTATTTCATACATAATTGCCGAAATTGAATAAAACATTTATCAATATAAGATCCATTCTCTTTCATTTAATCAAAAATTATAAACAAACCTTCCCGGCTCACATAGTGTCTTAAAGAGTAGAAAAATTAGGTTTTTAATCCATCAAAATCTTTGTCATACGCTGATGAAATTCGACCATTACGTTAAGCCTTACAATAAGTAAAATTAAATTCAAAAACACTTTAAAAAATTGGAAGAAAGCTGAATCGATTATCAAATTGCCAAATCGAATATTCAAACCGAGTTCACAATGTAAGTAGAATTGCTCAATGCTCAGGACCGATTTTTAATTTAACGTAAGTGGGTACTGAGCAGCGTTGCCGCGAAGAAAGAAGCAAAGCGGGCCACTTTGAAATATTTTGAGGGCCATTCGACTAAACACCGGGCCAAATGTTTAAAATTAAAATCGATCCTTAAAAAATTAAAATACATTTTTTAAATATGAGAATTTACTTTTTAAATTAAATAATTCATTCAATTTCTTCAATAATTGTAACATAAGTAAAATAAATAATAAAAAAAGTCTCCAATGTACCTATCACATTCGTTTCATAATTCATAGAGATTGATTATACTAAATAAAAATAAATAAAATTAACTTTAAATAAAGCCATATTTTAGGGTATAATGAGTTTGAGTTATCATATCACATATTATCTAAGTTCTATTAATAAGATCAGTGTCCGAATTACCGCTCACGTGAACGAGTGAGTGAGTCTCATCAGTGAACGAACGAACGAGTAGCCACATTGAAATGATGACATTCGTTAGCTCACGTATCGTTATAGAATTCAAAATTGTAGTAGTTTTTATCGAGTTTCGATTATTTTGAAAAAATTTTAAGAGGTTTGACAAATAAAAAACAAAAAAATAAAAAAAACACAGTTTGACTGTTAACAGAAGTCGAGAGTGGTGAAGCTTTGGAGAGGATAATCTTGACCTTAATAAATTATTGGCTAAGAATTTCATAGTAAAATAACCCAAAGTAAAAATTTATATTTGTTTTTTTTTTTTTTTAGTAAGTTCCTCCCATCAGTGAGCTGTTTATGTGTCGAATGAAATTCAGTTCGATAACTGAGGATAGATTTGAAAATTTTTGTACTAGAAGCTCGTACAGGAGCCTGATCATGGGATTCACGGCGGATCGTTTTGCTAGCGAGTTTGACATTTTTTCAATTATTGCTCTCGCTTTCGCCTTCTTCGATTTGAATTCGACCAATTAACGAAGTCAAATGCGAATTTGAATTGTCATAATATTTACTGGCCAGTTGAAATGCGACAGCTTTTTTTTAGTGGAATCACAGGCGAAAGAGTGTTTATTCAAATAAGTGGAATATTGGAAGAAATAGTCAAACCAAAAGTGTGAAATCACAGGAATATTGGAAGAAATATTTTCGCTCCACCGCGTATTCGTTAATAAGGAAATACGAAGTGAGTTCAATTTGAAAGGTCGAATTGAAAACGATCCGCCGCGAATCCCATAATCAGACCCAGAACTCGATAACGTGAGAGGTTGTGCCAAATGCACACAATTCAGTCTTGTATTATTCGATCACTGATACCGTGATTCGACCCCAGTAACGTATTATTTGATAACGGATGCCGGAATTCGGCCTCTGGTTTAGAAATAAAATTTCCACAATTACTCAAGTTGCCCTGTATATAATCCTTAAAACTCATTATAAAGTGAATAACTTTATATACGAAGCCTATTTCGAAATGAATGAATTCAGTAATATTTTAATTATGGTTATTTGTTTGGGGTGGAAACACATCGGTATATTTATACATAATTTTGTAAAACGTAAAACTTCTTATAAATATCAAAACTTCAAAAACAAAGATTTAAGGGCCATTTCAAACTGGCCCGGGCAAAGGGCCAAAATCTAAAACAGCGGGCCGAATGGCCCGATCGGGCACTTCGTGGCAACGCTGCGCTGGTACTGAGGTTCGTGTTCATAAGTTCGCTTCTTTAACAACCAAGTATGTGTATGACCACGCTTTATTGGCCAATTGTAAACATCACTGAACCCGTAAGCCCCTTTGTTGCCTCGCGCCCCTAGGCACATGCCTAGTTTGCCTTTAGGATAATACGCCACTGCTACAGCTCTTAGTGTCCTTAACTCTTTAACAAATGCATGATGATTGTTGTAATTCAAGGCAACAAACAATTGAATGTTGATTCCGATCCTGGAAAGAATTTTTTTCGTGAAATGTTTTGTCAGTACTTCGTAACAGCCAGTTAAGATGAACAAAAAAATATATGAGGCATATGACGCACGAGCTGGATTTCAACCCACGCCAGCTGGCAAAAAGACATAAGTTATGGGTACCTAGACCAACCTTTGTGTACAGTAAAATTCATGTCCAGTTTCGAGTAAGTAGGTCAAGCCATTACGTCCATAGGATTTTATAGATGCACTTTCAGATGGAAAAACTGCTTCTCAAAAAGCAGCAAACGTGAATTTTTAATTTTAATAAAATTAAAACAAAAATGATAACGGATAATGTATTTTACTTTTAACTCTCTCCAAACTGTAAACGTTTTGTTAGCAAGTCCTTCATTCCCTACATAGGCAGATAACAATACAAAATTCTTGATTTTAAATGTCTTGATGGAATGCAAAGCAGAAACCTATACCACAGATGCCTTTTATAGGCAAAACCATTAAATCAATGCATATGTATGTAGTAATTTACTTTTTTTAAGTTCATAAACTATCTATTGTCCTCATGTCTTCAGTTCACCATTCCCATTCGTCTCATAAAAAACACCAAGTAGCTGTTGTGATCAATGCTGACCATTCCCTTTAGGTACCAAACCATACCTCAAGCTCTAAACTCTTTTCATTTTCAAAAAATATAACATATAGATAGGTAAACTTGTACTTAATAAATTATTTTCCGACTCATAACTTTCTTCTTACTCATTTACCCATTTCGTTGCTACTATATCAAATGTAGGTACTGTTATTCATATCATAACTTATTGTTATGAATGCCTTTGCGACAGATAAAAACTTCGACATAAAATTAGTTTGAATTACAAAGGTGTTTCTCGTCCACCTAAACATGTGCCGTGGTAATTATCTGAATGAGTATTTTGCGTGTGGGTCACCATCACCGTTCTGTGTGAAATTTTTGTAAGAAACACGCGAATTAGAAATATAAATAAAAATACATTTTCCAAAAATATGCTTAGTTTTGATGGTTCTAATTGGCTCACAAGACAATTACACACTCACACTACATACGAGAACATCAAACGAGTCCGCTGCTGATTCCATTATGAGTCGAATCACAACATAAGGACATTTTCGTTTAAAGCAAGAATATTTATTACTAGAACTAAAAATAACAGGGCTGATGTTTCTTGGCGATTTCAATGTCAATTATAATAATAATTATTATTAATTGTCCATAAGCCCGGTACCTACACATAATTTAATTATTAGGTCTAAAAACTATGGCTTTTCCAGCATTATTGAACCTAAGTAGATGTCGGGACTGAAAAAAGGCTCAGAATTTTGAACTGTAGGTGCCAAGGTTTCGATAAAGAAAAAAACTGTTTAAATGTGATGAGATCATATTTTATTGTCAGCTTGGAATTGCTGATAAATTTTATACAATATCTATTTTTGTTTTGTATTCGCACAAAGATTTGATCACAAAATATATTTTCGAAATGAAACAATTAAATACAATAAATTCGTTACATAACAAAGCGATTCTTATTTTAACGTAAAATTGTTCGCAAATCTAATAAAATCTTAATTACTAAACTAAACTACCTTTTTCATAAAAATTCTGTTCATAACACATGTTTGTTTTGAAAAAAAAAACTCTTAGCTTTGGTAAATATTTCGAAGAGCGCCACTGACTTCTGTGCATACTATTATATAAATGTACTTTCTGCCTACGTGTAAGACTTATAATAATTCTACTTTGTATGTTTCTTATTTACAATAATTTTAATTACTAGATCTATGAAGACGATCCAACTATTCGATTGCCATGCATATGGCTTTCCACACTTCGTATATTGCTTATTAGTCGCACGTAGACCAGCGGCTTAACGTCGATCGCCCACAAGAAATCCAAATGATTGAATTTCTCCATTGGCACGAGATATTTGTCAATAACCTTTGGTAATTCGCGTGCTAATTTATCGACACCAGTCGTTGACACTAGCAGGTCGTTCATGGAATAGTACAAAGCAGCGGGTACCTTAACCTTGGAGAAGTCATAGTCGGGCGGTGTCATTTGGCCATACTCGAGCTGGTTGCGCAAATAGCCACGATCGAACTTCCGAAAATGACCGGATTTCATAAGTTGACCGAAGTGCTCGAGTTGTTTGATGGATGCTCCGGATGGTGTGTGACTCAGCATCACTGGAAGCATTGTCTGAAAAGAGTTCATATATATGGATTTACAAAATTTTAATTATAAGAACTGTTTTTTTTTTTTAACAATTTGAGTTTATCTCTAATTAGTAACGGTGGACACTATCCTATGGTCGTATAACGAATATTTTATATGAACATTTCTTCCCTGGGATTTTACTCATTTTTTTTAGCTGCGAATGACTCGTTTATATTAATTTAATTTATTTTATATTTTGTTTTAGCATTTGTTTTACTATTACTATGGATAGAGACCTTATTGGCTGACACACAAACACCCTTTTGCTTTGACCTCGCCTGACGTTTACGAGTTCAATCATAGGAATTGATGCTATCACAATGAACCTTTGACCTCACTTTTCATACGTAATGTTACGTTATGTGACTTTAAACCGAAGCTCTAATTCACATATGCAGGACCTTTGCTTTGTCTGACAGGTCAACAACTGTAAAAAAATGTCAGCAAGCAAAATTCATTTGTTTTTGGTAGTCCTCATGTATGGTGCAGAGACATGGACCATGACAACATCCGATGAAAGGGTTAGGTTAGGTTAGGTTGAACGGGCTGATAGTTGATGTTGTTACCATCACACTTAGATCAATGTAGATCCATTGTGGTACCCCGAAGTGTTGTAACTTCCTGAAAAGATATAATAACTTATGAATCATGTGGTTCGTTTAGCCATTTAGAGGTCTTGACAAAGTTTAGTAAACTTTTGCCTGGCAGTTCTGATAGTTCCTCTAGTTCATTAAAGAAGAAGTTGCTTAGAGTTTTCTTCCTAGCAAGACAGAGCGAAGGACAGTGGCAGAGAAAATGAGCAGTGTCTTCATGCTCGTTTTCATCACCGCAGCCTCTACAAAAGTCATCAGTACTGAGCCCCCCATCTTCTTCTTATGGTAGCCGAGTAGGTTGTGTCCTGTAATAATGCCGATAAGGGAATTTAGGGAGGGTTTATTAAGAGTTAAGATCCAATCGGATCTTTTCTTATCGTATCTAGGCCATAGCTTCCTGGTGTTAACACAGGTTTCTAGGAGATTCCATCTGTCATTGGATTTTTGAATGATGGTTATACTGACGTTATGTTTCAGTTCACATAACGGTATCCCTATATGATGGTCTATCTGAGAGGGTTCGAGTGTGGAGCCCTCCCTAGCAAGTTCATCCGCCTTTTCGTTGCCTGGTACATCACTGTGGCCAGTAACCCAGCAGAGTCTTACGTTATGCTGTGTGCCAAGAACCTTTAGCTCTTCGCGACAGCAAGAGACAAGCTTCGACTTGATTTGGGTGGCAGAGATAGCTTTTATTGCTGCTTGGCTATCAATGAAAAAAGTGATTTCCGCGTGTGATATCGCCATCATGGATATTTGTTTAGCAGCGTTTTTCACTGCCAAGATCTCAGCTTGGAAGACGCTGCTATGGTCGGGGAGCCTGCACCTACTCTAGTATCCATTTTAGAGCCATCGGTGTAGATGGTAATGGTTGAGTCGTTAGTGTAGGGCACACTATTTTCCCAATCTAGTCTATTGGGGAACCTAGTACTAAAAGATTTGTTGAAATCTAAATAAGGGGTCATATAATCTGTGCAGATATTGTTGTCTACGTATTTCGTAAGAATAGCTGCAAGCTGCAAGCTGCGTGGCCACTCTGGCTAGTTTTCCAGATTTTAGTTTGGCTGAGCCTGAGGGCGCTGTTTGCTGCTGATTCTTGGACGAATAGTATTGGGGGGAGATTGAGGATCGTTTCTAAACCCGCAGTTGGGGTAGTCCTCATCACACCACTATACAGATACAAGCCATTCTCTGTACTTTAGTAAGTGTTTTTAGATTCGTGGATTTCTCCAGCGCTTTCCACCAAACCAAGCTGCCATAAGTTAGAATCGGTCTGACACATCCGATGAAAACGCTTTGGGCTACTTTGAGAGAAAAATTCTTCGAGTGATTTTTGGTCCTGTCTGCATTAATGGAGAATGGAGACGAAGATTCAACTAAGAACTGTACGAGCTGTACAACGACACTGGCCTAGGCAGAAAAGTTAAGGTCCAACGACTTAGATGGTTGGGTCACGTTGAGCGAATGGAAAATAATGCTCCGGCTCGTAGAGTCTTCGAATCCAACCCGGAAGGACGTCGCAGAAGAGGGAGACCGCGACTCAGGTGGAGCACACAGGTGGTAGAGGACCTGAACCAACTTGGCGTGCGAAACTGGAGACAGCTAGCTAGGGGCCCGAGCTGGCTGGAGATGTTTGTTGGGTGAGGCCCTGGTCTGACCTGGACTGTAGCGCCACCATAAGTAAGTATAAATAAAAGTTGGACCTGCCAATTTAGAAATCTATTTGGTTTCAGACCGGTGTGAGTCATTAACTTCTTAATGAAATATTTATTTTTGTCTCAAGTGTCAACATGACTTTTAAGGTCAATATCTGAAAATATTTTCAACTTCTACGCTAAATCCTTTTAAAAGAGATTGATGACGACTTTTATATTCCCAAAGTCAGATTTTAATATTAATTTTGTAGAAGAATAAAACAAAAATTAAGCTTTTTTCATATAAATAAAATAATCATACGTTTCTTACTGTCGAAATCGATAAGCCCCTGTGTCTCTTAACAGCGAGTTCTTCGTTAAATAAACCTACTAAACATTAAACAGTGTAGCAGTTAGCAAACGGTTCATTACCCCTTTCAATTGCTTATTTGTGCTATTTTAGGCGACCGTTAAGTCTTAACCTAGTAACCATTAATATTTTTCTTACTCTTGCAAGTGAGTATGAATAGGTTTTGTTTCCTCCTGATTCTCAATAATGATATTGCAAAACTAGACTAAGAATGTTAATTTACTTAAAAAGTTGCAAGCCACTGGCCAACCACTTCAACACCAATTTTCTTATGAACAAACCTTATTCAACTGTTCAGAATTGTAACCAGCAACGAGAAATAAAATATTTGAACATACGTCCTGCGTCATTGCATTATCGTGACGCACTACTTGACTATTATCAACCAAAAACTTTGTATTTGGCATGAATTCCGTTATCCGCAAAACTCTCGTTGCAGCCTTTAAAAAAGAAAGAAAAACAACTTAATAAATTAAGGAAATATTTGATTGTTTAAAACCTTACGGTCAAAAAATCAAGGAACAGCACAAGTGTCCGAAACAGGGGACTTTTCATATCCGCAATATATGCAATTGGTGCGAGAGCATGCATTGATTCGATTTTCTCAGCAAAAGATGGCTGCTCCGAACATAATACCCAAAATACAGCCGTCCCCTACAAGAATTACCAAAAAATAAAAACTTCGTTCCCTTAAAAACGGCAAATCTAAACTCACCTGTGAATGTCCAATGTAATGCAACTTCTCATGGCCATTCTTCTCCAGCACATAATCAATAATAGCCGGTAAATCATATTTGCCCATTTCGTGAAATGTGAAATCCCAGAACTCCTGATAGTCGCTGTTCAAACTTGTGTGATTTTTCGAGTACCGATTTCCACGGACGTTCCCCATCCAAACGTCATATCCCAAATTGGCAAGAAGATAAGCTTAAAAAGTCGATTAAATTGTAAATTACTGAAGAATAAGAAAGAAGAACAATAATTGTATTTATTTTTAATAAATAAATCAAATACTAAGCAAATACATGTACCGAGTCCGGATTTGGGTCCCATCAAAACCCAAGTAGCTGATGTGTCTAAAATGCCATGCATCAAGAGTATTGGCTTGGCACCAATTTTCGGTATGCGATGGATTTCCAAAATGTAGCCGTCCTTCGTGACGACTGTGTGTGTTTCAGATGGGTAACCATATTTGCGAATGAGCTTCGGCTGCAAGAAAAAATTGATACAAATAAATATGTTGCTGTATATTTTTGGAGCACACAAAAAACAGATCTCAAGTATACCTTCTTCATTTCCCAATTTTTGATAACAATCGAACAATTGACATTGGTTTTAAGATCAACAACTTAATTTATTTTCTCTTGTAAGACGACCTTGATTATTTTATTTTGTCTTACACATTCGCTGAGCTTAAAGCGACAAGCGTCTCAACTTGAAAAGTCTATGACCCAAAACAACTACATATTACCACAGAAAATGTCTCATTATATCACACAATCTTTGTTCGCATTTCATACCCATGAACGATGCTGCTGAATGGTGTTACCTACAATTTCAATTTCTGCAACATCAAATTATGCAACAAAAAGTACACAGATGTTTAAATTTCTCTTCCACCGACAACACTTTTATTTTCATATTTCAAACTCTTTAAGTTGTCTCAGTCTGAGTCTCCAGAGTCTCAGCTCTCAGGATATACAAATACAAACTAAAAGATTGACACAATTAGGCTATGACGAGATAGAGACATTTTCTTTGTCGAAACAATGAACCACTTAAGGTAGAGCCATTAAGGGGAAGTAGGTAAGGATTGATTAGACATGCATGAAGCATGAAGCGCCTAAACAATGCAAGAGTTCATGTTTTTAGTTTGGGCTGTATTTTCTACTTTTTCTTTTTGTTTCCAGTTTTTTTGCTACAGTTTTAAGTTTTTTTTATGTATCTTGCAGATTGTTTCTTCATACCTTAACTGTCTTCTTTATCATTCTTTAACACTTGTCGTACATTTGGGTTGTCTTTGGAATGACAAAAATGGAACTGGTAGGCATGCTTATTCCATTTTTGTCTTATTTGTCGTTAGAGTTGGAGCATTTATATTTTTAACTGAAAAATTGTTTGTTACAAGAGTATAAAAGGAGTATTATGGTGTATTCATAACTGTTTTTACAATAGCAAGAGTTTTATAGTGTTTCAAACTGCTGTTATGAATAGTTTAAAACAGGAAAAGTTCTTTTTGTTGGGAATTCAGACTTTAAGGTGAGAATTGGAAGTTCGTAGTTCTAGATTTTGAGAATTCTTTTAATATAAAATGAAAGGAACTTTGTAATATGGATGAATTATTTTTTGTACTTTTACTTGTAACATGAACATTATGCACTTTAATAAAACTCGTTCTCGAAATATTGATGCACTCAAGGACGGGTATTATGGATCTAATGTAGATACATATTTAGATAATACCATAGAAGTTTTTTTTCAACTTTTTAGAAGCTCGTGAGCAGATTTATACATGAAATGTATTTTTAGAAACATTTTTATTTTTCAATCAAGATCAATAAAACAGATTTGATAAAAATTCACTCAAACAAAAGAGTTGATGTAGGAACATTACTTCGAATATTATTTTTGAGCCAAAACCTTTATAAACAAAACTGAACCATCCAAAATTTGTGATGAGCGCAATGGCTCAAACAATTCCACCCGTTTCTTGTCCATATTCTTGTTAAGGTTCCAGTAGGTATATAAAATTGTAATAGAAAGAAAAAAATAGATCACATTATTAAATGGGGGACTCTGTCCTACGTAGGTACTTATTTTCCAAGTCAAAACCATTATGAGTCAACAGAACGTGGGTTATATTTTTTTTTTGAGTATTACATAAAACGTCTAATTTATTTATTTATATATTTATGAAGCTAAGGTCTAATTTACTGTTAAAAAAGTAAGATTATAAATGAAAATAAAAACTTTTATAAGTAGATACAACATACAACACATTTTTACATACAAAATATGTAAAATTGATTGCAAAACATAGTTCGAAAGCTTATGTTTGTTGTGTTTTTGTGCATTTGATGCATTAAATTTAAATAATCATTGTGAATTTGAAACATATTATTTAAGGGAGAATTCCTCTCGTAGTTGGTACAATAGTGATTATGATCAACATATTCAACATAAAGCGTTACACGGGTATTTTAAAGAGTACGCCTTGGAACATTGAAATTAAAGCGGTATGGCATCAAAATCACCATTGTTAGCTTCGACATAAAACATAAATATGATCGTCAGGTTTCAAGACATGGTAAATCAATAAGCTTAAGTCTAAAATGGTAGGGAGGTAGTTTTATTGGATCTTGCCAACCTAATCCTCTAAGAGCAAGCCGTAAAAACCATTCTTGAGTTTGTTCAATTCTATTAACCTATATGAAATATGACAGTTTAATTGGGGTGACCATACCTGGCATCAGACATACTCAACTCATGCTCATACAGGTCTAACAAATGAAATTAAAAATTGTTTGGTAACATGAGAATCGAAAAATTATGGACACTCTTTCTTTATCCTAAAAGTGAATAGAAAATTGTATACATATTTAACTTACAAATAAATAAAATAAATAGAGCTGTCTTGCAGAGCCAAGGCCTAAGTGGCTTACTTTCATCAACAATTCAGGGGACCTACCACCTACTATTTAATGCCGATTCCGAACGGCAAAGTTGAGAAGCACTTTTTCATGATAGATTGATACTATTGGAAGTTCTGTCAGTTCTTCGCAAGAGGCAGTGCCCGTGAAAGATGAAATAACAACTTTATGGGCACGAGTAGGACTCGAACCCACAACGTTCTGCTTAGCAACGCACCTAACCACTAAGTTACAGATAGCTGAATCTTTACATTTTTCAACTTTCAATAATAAACAATTTTTATTACTCCAAGAACAGAAAGCGTCAATGTCCCTTTGAAGCTATTCACAGTCGATATTGTTAAAAATGGATTTAAATGTTGTTACATCATCAGCACACATTTAACATTTAGAATATTGAAACACAGAAGGGGATCATAAATAAGTAAAAGAAGAGAGCCCAGGTGGCTGTATTGAGGAACCCCCGAATTTACAATAAGATAAGACTAAAAACTTTAAAAACGCACTGCATTTCGTCTGTAACTTAAGTATGAATGAAATAAATTTGTTTTTGAATCCCAATTTATTCAGCTTTTGAAATAAGACTCTGTGAGAAAGCTTAGCTAAAGTCAGATTTAAAATCGTAAATGCGAATGCAATACTCTGTCAATTCAGTTACAAGAGTGGATCGTCCTTTCAAAAAACCGTGTTGATTTGAAACAATCAGAGATTTTGCCCAGAAAGATAGAAATAATTGCTTCAAAAAATTTTGGAACAGCTGATAGCTGGGCTATGGGTCCATTTTTTTTTACTTTATCTTTTTTTAATTTTTTGTGTAAATTATGTAGATAGTGAAACATATTTTCCAGACACGGAAAATTTACATGAAAACAAGAAATAATTAAAAATGAAATGACAATTATGGTACAGATAAGTTCTGGCAACTAAGTTTGATGTAAATTTAACAATATCGCCAATGCTTATGGTCAAAAATAAATCAAAAAAAAGTCTCCAAATGATCAACCAGCTGATCATTTTCGTCAAAATTATCACAAATGAAGCTATCACAGTTTGACTTGTTTTCATTGTTAGTATTATGTATAGTCAAAGAGAATCATTTTGAAAAAAGTGAGTTGAGTTCAAAGAATCATAAACTTATGCTTAGTGGCAAAGTTAAAACCGATAGAATGTTGACAAATTTTGTTTTTAGAATTAATCCTATTCCTAAACGATTTCGGGTGCTGTTTAAGATGGTTTTTTTCGCTAAAGATAAGGCATTGATACATTAGTTATACATATACTTAATACTGCCAGAACACTGTCTTTCTTTCTTTCTTTCTTTCATTCTTTTCAAGAGACTGTATGTATTATTTCTCTGACATTAAGATTTCGGAGTTAAATATTTGGATCTTGTAGGTAGGTTCCTATTTTTTTTTATTAAAAAGAAAAAAACAGAAACAAATTCAATGCAAATTTTAAAATTGACCTTCGAAAAGCTCACGAATCTCATAACATTACATTTTTACAAATATTTCCTGGCAAATGATCTCGACAATTCCATTTAATAAAAGCTTTCTGATTTCGCTTATATTAGGTCGAATGTTGACGAAATACTTTGCAAAAGTAATTTGAAAAAAAGTCAAGTGCCTCCTATAGTTTGAGACATCCCTATTAGAAGTTCAATAAATAAAAAAACAACATTTATGTAATGTAAGGCATGAACAACACTGATTTTTGAAAATACTGGTTAAGTTTACGCTCTTAGGACTAGTTAAGGACACTAACAATAACATTTCCCAGAAATCCCTATGAAACAAAAGAGTTTATGTAAGAACTTTACTATTGAAATTTGATATGCGCTAAATTTTGTATTAAAACTATTTTGTGAAGTATCATCAATGAGAGAAGTGGATTAAAAATAAGACCGGCGAGTAGTAGAAGTCTTCCTTAGTATAACAATCTTTCTTTTACTCAGATACAAGAAAATCTTATCACTTAACTAATTAAAAAAAAAACTAAATTTACGAAAAAAAAAAAACAAAACCAAACAAGCTCTTAAATACAGCTCGTAAGGCCCTTAATCATAAACAGAAACTTCATGGTACAAAGTCATTGATAAACGTCAAACGACAGCCATGGCTTATGCGATCAACAAAACTTGTTAGACAACGACACCCCAAAAATATCATAAATGCTAAATGCATAAATTATACTTTCCGTTTAGCATTACAAAATTATAATATATTAAAATGCATAACACTGACATTCATGAATCATCGGCACATATAGTTTCAGAGCATTAATTTATAAACCTTTTTGGCAAGAGATTTACTTCAAAATAATTCAAAAGATCCAAGATGCATAAAAATTGGATAAAAATTGCAAACAATGAAAAAACTCTTATCATAAGAAGCAAGAAAAATTCCATAAACAAATTTCTTCAAAAGCACAACAACTGAATTCCGCACCGGGTACGAATACAAAAATAAAACAACATCGTAAGATATATAGTATCGTATCCACTACAGTAGATTGATTTCCGCATTGGAGTGATGAAGCAACAGACGTAGCCAGCAATGTGTACGAGTGTAATTTATGAGACTGGAAACCAGGGATGGAATTGCAATTTGTGTTTTTGTACACAAAACTCTTATTTTTTTTTTACTTAAATGAAGTTTGACACTTAACTTAAAGTCCTATCTACCTATTTAAATCATGATGTTGTTTTTTTTTTGTTTTTTTATTTCATAACAAAACACAACAAAAAATCCAAGTCCATCAACTCTAAAATTTCAAAAAGCCTGACCTTATTTAACAATCGGTGGCAAGAGAAAAGAAAAATCGATCTTTACAAACTTGGGAAGTAGAACTTTTGAGAAGTAAGAAACAGGAGCACTTCGGCATGAAATCCGCAACTGCTCCCAAATTGTCTAACAAAAGAGTCAGTGGCGTAGATAGCTTTTCGCTATGGGGGGGGATAGATCTAGTTCGCTCATTTTTACTTCCGACATCTATACTAATATATAAAGCTGAAGAGTTTGTTTGTTTGTTTGTTTGTTTGTTTGTTTGTTTGTTTTAATACGCTTATCTCAGAAACTACTGGTTCGAATTGTAATTGAGGAAAGTTTTAGGCTACATAGCATTAAGCTACGACCAATAGGAACGAAGAATCAGTGGAAAATGTGAAACGCGTGTTTGTGTGAAAGCGCTGATCTAAGGAACTGCTAAATGAAATTGAAAAATTCTTTTTGTGTTGAATAGTGCATTTATCGAGGAAGCCTGCTATACAAAGATACGCTGCAAATAATAAGAGCAGAGCTTCAGTGAAAAGTCTTACTAAAACGGGGAAAATAAATCATATTTGAACGCTTCGAGTTAAGAAGAATTTTGACTTAGGGAGAGTCGACTAATATACAATTTAAAAATAACTTCGAAACCGAATTCACGCGCATGATGCACAAGTCAAGACGCACTTCTGGCCGGAGCGTGAGGGAGAGGCGGACAAATTCGCGGGCAACTGCTAGTATAGAATATATGAAAAGTTTTGAGTGTTTGTCTGTCTTTCTGTAAACGCACCTGCAGCCTTAACCACTGGTCCGATTGACTTAAAACTTGAAAACTAGAGGTTCGTTGGTGCTTTTTTTTATTTTTTTTTAAAGATCAGAACTTAGGGAAGCCACCATACAATTCGTTTTGGCCAAAAACTAAAAGTTTCAATTTTCTCAAAAACGATTTTTTTAAACTTCCTCCAAAACGTTACCTCTCATAGAATCGTTTTTTTCTCATAAGATTTTTTCGAAAAACAAAACCCTGATCAGCTACTAATTTTTTTTCTGAAAGTACGTATAAATTTCCCAAATAATATTTTATTTCCAAACAAATTTTAAAAATTTGTTTGTATTTTTAAAAACATTTATAAACTTTTTTTCAAAATTCTATACCTCAAAATCGGATCAATATTTAAAATCGAAATTCACTAATAAAATGTAAATTTACATATTCTTGAATACTGCATACCCAAATTAATTTTAGGAAATTTTCGTAATATTTTATATTTATATATTAATTTAAAAAAAAAGCCACTCAAAATAATTCGCACAAATAACTCGCAAAATTACGACGAATGATTGTCAATCTGCCGCTTGTGTAAGGCATGCTTTATGTAATGGGTAATAGCGCATTTTGCTTTCTGGTTAAAATGAACTAGTGTGAGTTATCGTTACCGTTAGGATTCGCGTTAACTTCACCACAGTTGTGCGAACATTTGTGTTCGTATGGATGAGTGTGTTGCGTGTTTGGGGCAGTTTCTTACACCAAATTAACAATGTGACACACGGTGAGAAGAAATCTAAATATCTTTCAATTTTTGTTACGGTGTGGGCTTTTGTGGAAAGCTGGAGTTAAGCTCTTTTTCTTGCACGTTTACCTATTATTATCAATTAGGGAGAGACGTTAAAAAATACTTTTTAAAAATCGATATAAAATAGAAATTCAAAATATTTTGTGATTTGCCGAAGTAATAATTTTTTTCAGATGAAGTTGACTTTGTGTTTTTCCCGTAGACTGTAGGTATAGAATGTACAATTTACAATGCCTCTAGGAATCCTGTGAGTACTAATAAGACTTGATTCACGTACGAAGTAGGTACTAAATTTCAGAGTGCGTTTCTTTAACTTATTTGGCATGACTTGGTTATGTTGAACAATTATGAATCCCAATGGGGGGATATATCCCCCTGATCCCCCCCTATCTACGCCACTGAAAAGAGTGCAATGGAGTATAAGCCACCTGTAAGTACTCTGTGCCGCGCGATTGGTAGTTACAGCTTACAGGTTACTGCTGGTATAGCTATGTCGATTAGGATAATTAAATTACATAATCCAAAAGCAAGGTAGCGCCATGGCCAATTCTTTTGAACAAAAAAAAGAAGACTCATTCATAACCAAAACAATGATGAGGGCTAATTGTTTGTTATTGTTAATTTTGTCTTCTTTATTCTGTTTTTGATTATATGTTTGTAAGCAAATGCACTTACATTTCTTTCTTTTTCCCAGCTATTAGCTTTTGGGTTGGGATTGGAACTCAGAGACATAAAGCATGGCTGCATAGAAAGTGGTATAAAAAAGAATAACACATATTTTGTCATCTTTGAGTGCTTTTAGCCGTTAGACTAACTGCGACAGTCAGTACAAGGAATGATGTCACAATTTTGAAAGGAGGCTTGTTACGGCCGCGGCGATAGAAATAGTAATTTGGAATTAAAAATATCAAACATGGTTTTGGGGCGGTTTTCTTTGAGATACGCAGGCATATCAGCATATTTACTTGTGACACCACAGTATTGCACACAATTTTAGAGTAATAAGGAGTGGTTTGTTTGGTATTTACAAAAATAATAATAAATTTATAGTTGGTGCAGTAGTATGGTGGTATGTTTATCGTCTGGATAAGGATCGTTCACATTGGTGACACAATTTTTTTTATCTTCACAGATATTGCGAAAATTGCTGACATGTTTTTGCACAAAAAACTTTATCTGTTGGGTAGTCGAATGAAAGTAAAAAGGAATGTTGCAATAACGTAAAGTATGTGGGGAATTTATTTTTTATTTTGGCGAGGTTGTTGGCTTATAAATTCGCTTAAAAGAATATGATAATTTGGGTCAGTACGAGTACCTATATGCTAAAGCTTTTTTTGTTAGGAAGACTGGCGCATGGGAATGGGAGAGATACTAAAGTACTATACAATCTCACAGTTAATCAATTGACGACCTTGGGAAGATTCAGTTGTTCTGAAACAACCATGAACAGTGAATAACAGGAACATATTTTTTTAGTTTTTTGTCCTTAAAAATTAAGACATTGGAAATATTAAACTTGTGATTAATACAATTTTTTTGAGCTAGCTTCATTTTCGAAAATTGATTATTCTCTCTTGTTTGCATATTTAGCGCTTGGATAAAAAATTAGACTGAATAAACACTTGAAGATGCATTACAAAAGAAAATATTATTTTAAAGTAAGATTTAACATATTTACTTAAAAAAAACTGTTGACTTGGAGCTTAACAAAAGCCACTATTAACGAGCGTTGTCCAATTTTTTTTATAGTTGGTTAGATCCAACATTATACTTTAATGTTTTTACATTTCTGGCTATCTTTTGATCACTGTATTTTTCATCTAGCTAATCCTTAACTTCGAGATCATAGAGAGCCGACAGCCGAAGCACCATGACTTAACTTGATAATCTGATGAATGAATTTGTTTTTCAATTCTTGTATACCACTTATTTAGTTAATTTACCCATTCAACATTCATACGCAAATTTAACTTTTCCTCCGAAGAAGAAAGGCATTAGGGTTTTGACAGCGAACCAGGACCAGATAGGCATAAGCACTTTTAACCCTAACACTTTACCTTAAAAAATATCAATTTTTGCAAAATTACTAAATGCTGCATTAAAAATAGGTACGTAAAAACCTTAAAACCGATTTTTACCTGTTTTAAATTTTCCCAAGTAAAGTTTATGGGTTCTTGGGTGCATTCGCTTATGAGATTTTTTAGAATTGTTTTCTTCATCAGATCAAAATCAGAAAACTTGTTATGTTACTAACGCATTTTTTGAAAAAAAAAAAAATCACTTCAAAGTCAAAATTCTGCACAGACAATAAAAATTGAACGCTTTTTATACTTGAACTTCAGGCAGACGGCAGAATTGCCATGTCCTAATTCTTAAAGGAAAAATATTGTAAATAATTTAATTTTTTAATAAAGAAATTATAAAAAAATATCTATCTATCTATCTATCTATCTATCTATCTATCTATCTATCTATCTATCTATCTATCTATCTATCTATCTATCTATCTACTTGAACATCTGGCAACACTAAAAACATATCAGCTCAATTTAAACGTAGTTTTAAGGGTTAAAATTCCTACTAAAAAAAAAGTTTTAAATAAGGTCCATAACTTTTGTACTGCCAAAGAAATTGACTTTAACATGGGTAAGGGTACAGCGAAGTAAGCATTTTTTTAAATCGTGAAAAGTTCAAAATCAGACTTTACTGTAGAATAACTTTTTTCAAAGAATATGACCAAGAATCACATCCCAAAGTATGGTAGACGAATTACCGGACACCCTGTATGTTCGATCAAATTATGTTCACGAAAGTTCAACACAAGTAAGATTCGATCCTTCTATGTTACTGGGTCAAATTCGCAAAGCTAAACACCACGCGTACTTCTTTTATTTTTTTAGGAACTTTTTATTTCGAGAAGATTATTTATTTTCTAATTTTTTTTGTCATTTTTGATTTTGAGACAACTTTTTTTTCATCAAGTTTCACACGACCTAGACATAGACACACACATTTCATAGACATCATCACAAATAAATTGAAAAAAATGTCTGAAATTAAATTTTTGATTTTCTTATTTTCATGAACCATAATCGAAGCAGAAAAGTGTTTTCAAGGCTTTTGATGCACTGAAATGAAAATCCGGCCTCGTTTCGTTGGTCTTCGAGGTTTTAACTCTGAAATCAAATTAGCTTTTCTCACTTCTTTTCTCAATATTTCTGCTACCTTGAACTTAAATATGATTTCCTAACTTAATCGATATGTTTTCGAAATTTCTATATTCGAAAATATCATTTTCTTTTTTCTTACGTTTTTTAATGTTATTTATATTGATATTGCAGTTGCCCGTAGCTTAGTGGTTAGGTGCGTTGGCTGCTAAGCAGAACGTCGCGCCCATAATGTTTTTATTTCATCTTTCACGGGTACTGCCTCTTGTGAAGAACTGACAAAACTTCCAAGAGTATCAATCTGTCATGAAAAAGTGCTTCACAACTTTGCCTTTCGGAATCGGCGTTAAATTGTAGGTCCCCTCAATTCTTCACACGCACTCAGAGAATTGTTGATGAGAGTAAGCCACTTGGGTCTTGACACTTCAAGAGCTGTCGCGCCACTCTATTTATTTTTTTATATTGAAATTAAGAAAAACAAATAAATCGATACACAAAATTTAAAACATATAATATGATTTTAAGGCAAATTAATTATAATATAAAATTTAATTCAAATCCAGTTTTTCAAGGGTATTCCATGTAAATTTATAACAAAAAACTACTTTGATCACTAACTGCGATTAGATCCACAAATAATAATAAGCATTCCTATTTTAAGTGTACTGCTTTACTTAATTTTATGTAAATTTATCATAATTTGCATTTTTTTATATTTAAAACCGTTAAAATGTATTTTTATAATACCTCCACCGCCATATTCTTCGGAATATAGCTATTACCAACCGTTATTAATGATGCATCCTCCAGAACATCAGAATTGAAGAACCTTCCGGCACCTGTCAAAGTGGGATTGCTCGATAACAGCACACTGTTAAGGAGATTTTTCAATGTTAAAGTCGAAGGGACCTTTAATGTGAATGCGGAAACACTACTAGTCACCATAAATAGCCACAAAACATATTGAATAAAAATTCTATCACTTTTCATTTTCTTGAAAATTTTCAAAGATTTGTATTCAGAACAAAGTGCAAACGTAAAATCATATAACTTCTAACACCTTTTCACTTGAATTTTTATAACTGACTCAAAATAAGATTTCATTGTCTCAACTTTGATTTATTTTCGTGTTGTACGCTGTAATTTTTTGTGAGTTTAGCTAATTAAAATTTAGGCTGAAGTTGGTTTCCGCCGAATGTCATGACCAACCGACTTCCAGCTGACTAATTACGGTGATTATGTGCGATACTCAGTGAAGTAATTTATTTCCTCGGAACCGGCAATGGCCATTAAACTGAAGTTAACACACTCAACGGTAAGTCTTTCTTTTCGTCTAGTCGTTTACTTGTTTTTGTTTTTCGTTCGAACTATCAAAATATTACGAATTGTTTCTACGAGCTACACCCATTGGTTTGCGTTACTGACGATCGACAATTTATGCGAACTGCACGATGTACTGTGATTAACTGCTAGTCTTAGTCTTGTGGCAAGTATGCACTAGTCTGTCTCTCTGATCGGATGGTTGGCTCAGCGATAGCGGCGACATGCTGGCGCATTTGTGGGAAAAGTGGGGTGAATCCAAAGCGTAGAGGTGATCTTTGGACGAGTAAGAGGCTTAACATGAAGAAAGATACCAGTCTGTCTGTGGTGGCATAAGTATTTCTCAATGTGGATACAAACTTCAAATATTGTGCATAAACGTGTGGCACTGGTTTTTTGCGTATTTTTAAACTTATTCTTCTTCTTCTTCTTTGTTTGCTTTTTTTACCTGCAGAATTCCGAATTTCTTGAGAAATTGAGGTAAAATTTATTTGAGTGTAGATCTGTTTGATTTCGTCGCGCTCAGGGCGGTTTTCAATTTTAATTATAAAAAATATTGAATGACTCCACTATAAATAATATTGTTATTGACTTTACAAAAGCCAAAAGCCAAAGTGTGCAAAAATCCTTGAAGTATCATTCATATGATTTTTTTTAACGTTAACATTTTCTGTTGAGTTGACCAAATGGGAAAATATGAAAAACCCTGAAAAGGTGGAGCAAGAAAATATTTCCTTTGAGTGAAAGATTATTTCTTTGTAGACCATCAATGTCGATCTTACTGTACATTCTACAACATCACCACGTTGATGTTCGTGGTCGATTAATGGATTCTACTTATTTGCTATAAAAAAATGTAAATCTTACGAAATAATCTTAAATTTCAGCTAAAATAAAAAATAATAAGTTCAACATTAATCGCATCAAGAGTGAAGCACTTTTGTTTTTTCTCTCAACTGTTAATTTGATATCCCAGCAGACAATTAATTTTAATCTTCATACTGACAAAAAGGCTCACGCTCAACAACCTTATCTTTGATGTGCTGAGGTCACATATCAGTGACAGTAACTGTAGAATATTTATTTTTTTAGAAATCGCAGAAGAGCATTTCGTTTTATAACATTCCGTACTAGAAGAGTGATGTTACTGTTACTTGAACAAAATTCATCATTGTCACACACAGCAGTCTTCTTTTCTTTTTAATTTTTACATTTTTACAAAACTTATCGATTTCATACCGCATAAAACGCTACCAAGGGTCCATGCTGAGTTTTTTAGAATAACGCACCTTTTCTAAGTAAGCACATGGCAGATAGACGTGTAATACTAGGAGTTTAGTTTTTAATAACTTTTTACTTAATTTTGTAGTGTCCGTGAAGTAGTGGTTAGGTGTGTTGGCTGCTAAGTAGAACGTCGTGGGTTCGAGTCATCTTTCACGGGCACTGCCTCTTGCGAAGAACTGACAAAACTTCCAAGAGTATCAATCTGTCATGAAAAAATGCTTCTCAACTTTGCCGTTTGGAATCAACGTTAAAGTGTAGGTCCCCTCAATTCTTCACACGCAAGCAGAGAATTGTTGATGAGAGTAAGCTGTCAAGAGCTGTCGCGCCATTGTATTTATTTTATTTATGTATTTAATTTTAATTCAATGGTAATAAAATGTAATACAATAATATTTAAATCTAATAGAGTTGTATTAACATTCAACACAATAAGTTGTATGAAACCAAATGTTTAATATAAGATTTTATTACATTTTAAATTTATTTTCAATCACCGTGATTATATTCTAACCACATCTGTATTACATGCTGTAAACTTAATGCTTAAGTATTAAAATTTAATACAAAATTAATTTAAAATAAATTTAATATTTTGAGAATATGCATTAAAAAGTAATTTTTTGTGTATTGTATACAGCTGTAATACAAGAGCTGCATTTAAGAAAATATACCAATTTATCAACCGTGAATTACTACAATCCTTAAAGATCTCAACATACATAAATTCGCTGGTCCGGATTGTATCACCGCTATTATTCTGTAAAGGTGTTCTTTCACGCCGGCAAAACCCTTGAGTAAGAGTTTCCATTTACCTATCCTATTCTTCCGAATAGTTGGAAAACAGCATTAGTCAAGCCAATTCTAAAGAAACGCGAATCTTCTTCTATCTCCAATTATAGTCTTATTACACTTCTTTCTAAGGTCATGGAAATGGTAGTAAATTATCAGCTCAAGACATATCTCGAGGACTAAAAGTTCTTAATGACCGGCAGTAGGTACGGCTTTCACAGCAACAGCTCCACTGATGATCTGATGGTTTTTCTCACCGAACAGTGGAATATGTCCATACATCGTTTTAGAAAGAGTAAGATTGTTGCTGATTCTTGTTGATATTTCAAGGGCATTTGATAGAGTTTGGCATCTTGCTCTTTTATCGAAAATGTGCGCTTTCGGTATCGATGAATCCTTACTTCGTTGGACAAGCAACTTTCGAACCGTTCAATACAAGTTGTATGTGGAACAAGCACATAATATGTATATGCGATTTCGGCGAAAATGCAGCAAGATGTCCAATCCCCATCCGATCAGGCTAGTTTCTATACAAGGCATATTTGTCCAAAGCTTGAATTCAACTCCCATCTTTGGGCTTAAGCTTAAGCCTTTTAAATGGTATATAAAAAAGAGCTCTTAGGGCCAGTTGCTCAATCGAATCACAAATTTAAGTTCTACATAAAGTTTTCATTTTTGTATGAGACGTTCCGGAATTCTTAAGTTCTACATAAAATCCCCATGCAAAAGTTGAACTTTATGTAGAACTTAAATTTATGATTCGATTGAGCAACTGGCCCTTAGAATGATTGGTGATAGAGACTCATTAACTTCGCAAGATCACAGTCGTTACATTTCGTGTCTCTCTATTCTATTGTTACTTTTAAGGTAAGTGCTCTATAGTGAAATAGCCAGTTGTATTCCTCCCCTTAAACAATTCGGCTGTAATACCCGCCTAACATTTTACTCTTGAGCCCAACTCTCAAGTATAGAGAATCGTTCTTTAGCCGTACTACGTGAATTTTGAACTCTCTTCTACACTCTGTCTTTTCCAATCATTGTAATATTCAGGAGTTCAAGACGTGTACATCAATACCTCATTTCCAACCCTTACTTTTCTTTCTAATGCTTTCACTGTGTCTCTGGCAAAGGGTGTAAAAATCGATCTGAGTGGGGGCCAAAAATCATTTTTGTCTCTTTAAAACTCCTTAGTTTACACACTTCGTGCCAAACCTCTAAAAATAGTACCAAATTTTGATGTAAGAAATCCCAATCATTAAATACAAATACTTTTTCAAAACCTTTCTGCTAAGCCTCTTGATATATAACTTTACAAAAGCCAATTTTTGTAATTCCTCTTGACGGTTTTTAATTTTTGTACCCATATAATCCAGTCATTTTAGGTTTCATCTGCGGAATAATTCCTAGTCGGCTAGATTTTTGTGTACACCTTTATTGCAGTGCTGTTATGAAGATGTGAAAAATCATTGATAATCGTGCCGGCTAAAAAAGTTATGGTAGTCAAAAGTTCGCGAAATTCAGTTTTTCGTGAATATTTCGCTATCTATCGCCCGAAGGTCAATAGTGGTCAAGAACAAATTGTTTGTCTTGATATTGTCTAAAAAAATGCTTATAGCATTTTCTCTAAAATTAACCGTTTTCCGAGTAGAGGGACGAGAACGCATTCACATTTGCTCTATGGTTTTTTCTTCTTCTATATGAAACTCGGGTGTTTTGTGATGGAAAATGGCGGGTCGATTTTGAAACGGAATAAAACAAGATAACAATTAGGTTTTATCTTTATTTGAGGACCCCATTAATGACATTCTGTCCTATCGAGGTATTTTTCGGAGCGGACTATTTTCCGCAACGCAAATATGGTCGGACCTTAAATTTGTAGTCGAGCTAAATGTCATCGCACAAAAATATGGCAACGCATTATTTGACATGCGATGGCTTACAATTTTTTATTGAGATGTCCAAAAGAAATAAGGTTATCGTTTAAGACATGTAAATTCTCATATATGTGTTTTTTATTGCATTGAATTTTAAAATGAATGAATTTCAGTAACTTTAAGCTTTTTTTATTTTCTTGCAATAAAGCACAACACACGATAACATAATACTATACATTTCGATTTAAGATTTTTAAAATCGATGAAAATCGATAAGTGTTAAGAGGGCCATCACTAATTTGTAATGTCAAATTCGCTCTTGTTTTTCAACTTGTTCCCTCAGAAGCTGAATAGATGATAAATTGTTCCGGGGTAACATGCGTCTGTTTATTGAAAGGGTGGTTGTTTGGTTTGTTTTGTTTTCTACACATTCTGAATCAGATGAGCCATCATCTTTGTATATGGAACTACCAGGTACTATCAAGATTAGTTTTCTGCTTGGTTTGACAGTTCTTTGACAGAAGCAAGAGAACACACAATACAAACTTATGTAAAAAAAACTGCTTCTGTGAAAATTCTTAGGATGGCACCACCATCGTTTTCCATCTTGAATCTACCCCCCAAATATATATACAAAGGCCATCGTTAGTGATGATAAGCTACCTTTTTCCAACCAACAGAATCTCTTCGTCGCGGTCCTATTTCATTTAAGCTAGCCCTAAACGACAAACATGTTTGCCGAACATGCTTGTGCGCCCTATAAATTTGTCGTGTTGGGGATGGTTTGCGATCTGTTCGCTGTTGGGAAAAATTTTCGATTTTCTCGTGTTCGTCCGTTTCGTTGTTCGCTATGTAGGGAGATGTTCGCGAACAAATCTCATTGGTTTGTGTGCTTTTTTTTGCCTTAGTTCATAGTTTTTCTGTGGCCTTATTTCCTGGGGCCTAATTCTTAAGAAAATGCAAATTCTTCAGACTTCGGCCACTATGGCGTATGTGGAACATTTTTTTGACATTTTCGATTGATGGTGGTAAAATCTTGTTTAGTAAATTTTGTAACCCATTTCATTAATAACTTGCGTTTTTTAAACTCAGATTGAACGTGGCACATCCGCACACTTTCAAGAATCAACACGAAATGATGTTCGCCAATTATGTGTTTGCCGTGTAGGGAATAACGCAAACGAGCATGTTCGGCAAACAACTCCGCAAACAATTTTCGGCGGACAAATCAGAAAATCAATCAAAACTTAAGGAAAATAAAGCTAGTCATCGCACCACATTGTTACTCATCGTACTGCGTTACTTCATGTCGGACAAAATTCCGAATTGTAATTCGGAAGAATACCTCGAAACAAAACTTGTCCGAAACGTACGAAGTCGGACAAAATTCCGCTCCGAAAAATACCTCGATAGGGCAGATTATTTTTGAAATAAAACATCGTTCAAATGGCCACCGAGGCTTTGCTGGGTATTCGAAAAGTCCAGTTTTTGATGACTGGCGCATAAAACAGATTTTGACCGATGGCATCGATTATGTTGTTGTTGAAAGCCGTAGTGGCTTATTCGAGTAGAGCTGCAAATTAAGAAAGCCGCACGGAAAAAGCCTAAAGTGGGCAAATCATACGATGATGTACTGAACACAATTTTCTGTAATTGTACAAAAGGTTGTGGCAGCAAAGGTGGATGCAAATAATAATGGATTGAGATGTTCAAAAATTTGTCGAAACTGAAGATTTTCATATGAAAGAAGAAAAATCAATAGAGCAAATGTGAGCGCGTTCTAGTCCCTCTACTCCGGAAATGGTTAATTTAAGAGAAAAATGTTTTCATCAATTTTTTTAGATAACAACAACTGACCTCCAGGCAATAGGTCGCGAAATATTCACGAAAAACTAAGTCTCGAAACCTTTTGACCACCATAACGGTATAACTTTTTTAGCCGGCACGATATCAATGTCGATTTTTCACATCTTCATAAAAGCACCGTTAAAAAGGTGTACACAAAAATCAAGCCCACTAAGAATTTTCTGGACTAATAATGCGAAGTAGAAAATCCATTGAAAAATAATTTGAAAGGAGAGAAACACTCTTAATTTCTTTAATAAATTATCAATTTTTATTAATAATATTTTTCAAATAATAAATTTCTATTTACATAATCATACATAACCTTCCTGTACTTTATGAGTCAGAGTCATCACTTATGGCAATAATATTACATAATATTCGTATGACTGTATGACGTATTCCTTTACTATAGCAGATAAATGGCATTAAAATGTTATTCTCTTGTAATTAATACTTCCTTAACACTGTTAAATACATAATAACTATATTAATTTTTAAGTATACTTTATTAAATTAAATGTTAATGTAAAATCAAATCCATTCACATTATTACTTAAGAATGTCAAAATGCATTGTGCACAAGTCCTTATTTATTTAATTTATATTGTGTTCTCGTAAACGCATGTGTTTTGTTCTTAATGTAAATTGGAAATAATTTTGTACAGTTTATATCTAATGCTAACGCAAGTTAAAAAATATTATTGTAATATTTTTGTTTTGTTTTATTATTTCATGTAATTTCATATTAATAAATGCTACAGTATATGATTCCCAAATTAATTTATTCAGGATAATTGTTATGTTCTTTTTTTATATACCTAATATTCTCCTAAAAATATTTACGTAATTATATTTTCGATTGCAATTTAATGAATCCACACTATTTTGAATAGAAGATGAAACGAAAACTGAAAACACAAAAACGAGATCATCATGAAGGGGCGATATGTTGTGAGGATACCATTTTCATATTCTTACGTAAATTTATGTTATTTTTTTTCTTGTATTAAACTATTTTATTCATTCTATGAACTTCTAATGGAATATTTTGTCTTGTTTTACGAATAATTTTGACAGTAAGTTTTGTGTTTCTAAGAGTGAGAAAGCTAATGATAATCCATTTGCGGTGCATCTAAAGCTGTATGAAGAGTCAACGTTACGCCACGATTGACACTGACAGCTGGATAGAAGACTCCGTAGAGATCTCGAAATGCAACAGATCCTTGAGGCATTTCATTGACTAGAAAACTTAGAACATGACGTTCGAGATCGAGAAGAACACCAACTGTACTGCCAGTGGTGATGCCACCTTCAACACGTCGTTCATGTACGGAATTGTGCTGAAACCATGATCGCTGACGGTCGATGTACATTGCAAATGCCTTATCATCTTTGCCTGAAAGTAGAATACAAATTTATACAGATGCGATGCAAAACGAAAGAGCTGGTGTTGAAACTCGAAATTTGTAAATCAACATACCAAGCATTTTATTTCGGTTGACATCAATGCGAGCAACTCCAAATGCTGGATCAGTGTCGGCAGTATAATTGTTGACCGTAAGTTCCCAGTAATGAACTCCACGAGAGAATCCAACTGATCCGAGAGCCACACGATGTTCCCATCCCTCGACAGAAACTGTTGAATTATTATTGGAGAATACCAAACCAGAACCAGTTCCACCACTGAGTTGTGGGTTGAAAGTAAACCATGCAACTATGAACGAAATTGAAATCAAACCTTGCATACTTTTGAGAGTCAATTTTTATGCAAATGTTACCTTCTGCTGTCTGGAGCCCAATCAATGCTGAATATTCTCCTTCACCACTACTATTGAACGCCTTTACTCGAGCGTTGTACATTGAATTGAAATGCAATCCGTCAACTGTGCAAATTGTTTCTTTTCCGCAGTAGACCTCCTGTGAATTTACATAATTATTTTTAGTTTCGAACACAGTTTTGTAGATATATTGAGAATTTCAATTTTTCTTATTGAAAATATGTACCTTACCCTAAATTCTCCACCGCTTCCATCGTCAAGTTCAAGGACATATCCTTCAACTGTACCACTGCTGGGTGCCTGCCACGCCACAGTTACAGAATTATTCTCAGCCGAGCAATTTTCTGGGATCACGGTAGGGGTAAGGGGTGCTATAGAGGTTCACACCAACAAGAATTAGTCAAAATGAATGAAAACACAAATTGTGAGAATTTATTATTAGAAAAATTAAAAACAAGCACTGAGAAAAAACACCAAAAAACTTAAACAACAAAAGCTGCCTTAAAAGCCGATATGGAAGGAAGTTGCTGAATGGAGGAGGATGACAAAATTATTTTCTTCTTTTTCTGACTTCAACACAATAAAATTAATGAAAATAAACAAAACTGAAGCTTGGTTATGAGTGCAATGATTTAACTTTGATAACATTTAATGCATTTTATTAAGACTACGGTAAAATGTTTCTAAAAATAATTATTACATCTCTCACCTGCTGGCAATCTTCCATCTCCATCCTTAGAAGCTATTCACACATAAAAAGCAAAGCAGAATATAAATACCAAAAGTATGAAAACTAATGATGTTTTTTTTGTAACAAAAACACAACAGATATGATTTTTTTTTCAATTAAGTACAAAATTCTGTAAGGTTGACAAGAATCAGTGGCCCTCCATCTGAGACAAATTACTGTTATCGAAAGGTTAAATGGTGATCTAATCTTTTTTCTTCAATTTGAGAACAATTTTTAAGTCAACTTCTTCCTATTGCAGTGAAAATTATATAAAAACATGATTAACTAGGTGGTGACTGATCAATTGGATGATGGTTATGGATTTTGGGGAAATATTACTTCTTTAGCAGTATAAAAAGGAGACCAAATTTCTCGTAATTCTGTTGTAGTAGACTTGCGTTTTATAGTTAACATTTAATTCTCACACGCTTACTTTGAAATCTATCACTTAATATTGGATTTTTATTACTAGAACTGCTCATTTTGAATTGCATTGAATCTTGAATGTTTGCCATTTACGATAATGGATAGCTTAACAACGCGCGCCGTAAAGATACGCTTCTCACTCGGTGGGTATGTAAACAAATATGCTATATATGGCAATCGATGGACGAGGTGCCATTGCATTCAGAAAAAAGAGACAGTTTGGTGTCGAAAGGTTTCATTGATCCTTATTTCTTGGAAAATGCAATGGGCGGACTGTTACAGTCAATCCGGAGTTATATGGTCGAATGATAACCGATTTTTTTGACCGGTGACTGAAGACCATGTCATGATGATATGTGGTTCCAACAAGACGCAGCAACAAGCCAAACAACACGACAGAGATTTAAAAGACTGTAGTACTTTAGTAATGCCTTTAATGGTAATGACTTTAAGTTTATTAACTTACAAAAGTACAAAAGAAGCAGTCACCAGTCTGTACTTACTTATTTTGTTTAACTTGCAGTCAATGTTAATTAACTGCAGTGCTTTTTAACTGGCTTTAGTCAGTTAAGCGAGTTTGGTTTTAGTCAATATAAGTCTTTTGACTGCAGACAATTAACTTTTTAAGTCTTTTTGACTAAAATGTTTCAAAAACTCTTTTTTTTTAAATTATCATTGGGTCAATATCTACTGTTGACTCACTTATCATGATGTTGAAGCACACAGTGCTTTAAAATTGACACAGTAAACAAAATCCGAAGATGTGGAAAAGTAGAAGGAGTTGCAAGAGTCAACTGACAAAGAATATTCAAAATTTCTATTAATATTTTTAAGATATTTTCTTTCCTCATAGATAAACCTAACTGCTCTTTTCTTTTTTGGTCTTGCAGTACCTAATAATTAAATTTAATAAACAACATTTAGAGCTCAATTGTATTAATACCAAGTCTTACAGGCAACAATGTATTTATTTACCATTGTGTTTGCATATAGGTAAAAATAAATTCTATATACGAAATAAATGTTTCTTTGTGGGTGCACACTGAATTGAAATGGAGAAATTTTAGCAATACTATAAGTTTTGAATAAAATTTTAAGAATTAATAAATGTGGTAGCGGTTTTTCACTTACGTTTCATCTGAATAAAGCTCAAGTTATCAATTGCTCGTAAAAGTGGTGCATCGTCTAATGTCAAATCAACAACTGGCGACACACGTGGCGCTGCATTTGTGACCTCCTGATGCCAAGTCATATCTGTATTAGCTACTCTGTTTATAAGCATAGATCCGACCTAAGCAAAATTACACAAAATCAATTAACATTGAAATCGTCAAATTAAGATGAATATCGCTGAGCTCTTACTTGCAAAAATGCAGCGCCATCAGTCTCTTTAAGTGCTTCAATACAAAATTGTATCAGTCCTGTTGTCTGTTGCAATTTCCCAGTGCAATTCGATTGTTGATCCTTTGAAAGAATGAACAAAAACTTATATCATTTCCAAACACACACACACACACTTTGAATATAGGTACAAACCTTAAGTATTCGTATTTTTGTGTCCTTGTCCATGCGAATGGCCTCAAGGAGATATTCCCTCCTATCGTGTATGGCCTGAATTAAAGTCTCGCATTGTGCCGTTACCAGCTTCTCAAACTCCAAACATGATTCCTGTGGTCATATAAAAACAAAAAAAAAATTGAAAACAGATAAGTTCGAGTTCAGCCCCCTTAATTTCAAAGTTTCTAAGTAGGTACACAGAATAAAGTTATTTTATAGCATAATGGCCTCATTTGTTATTGGACTATGGGCTTTCGGTCTAACCACGCATATTATAGTGGCCAAACAAAAGGACACGAAAGGTAGTAAGAGAGTATCTGTGACATGCAAGTTTGAATGCTTTTAAGTTCAGACTATTATAATAATTAAAAATGAAAGGAGTTCGGTTTATGGTAAGGAGTTATAAAATGTACTTACCGTAACTTTGTCGCTCATTCCTTTTAATCGTTGAATAAACTCGGTTGTTGAACGTGCCTTCTCCGATAACTGTTGCAGGTTGTGAGAGAGTTCGGTCTGGGAATTATAATGAGCACAAAATGCTTTTAGTTAAACAAGTAAACAAATATTTTCTCTTTATTGTTTTTTTTTTTTGTGGGTGTTATTATTTTTGAATAAAATGAGATTATGGACAGACTATGTCTAGTTTGACAGAGAAATTAAGTGAATGTTCTTGGTAGAAAAACATTATGAAATTTTATTATGCGGATTTTATGACTTTAACTACTTGTGTTTAGTACCAACAAAGAGGTTTAATGAAATTTTGTATTCAGGAAGGAATGGGAAACATATCGAAGTCGTAGAATCAGCTTTACCCACCCAATCAAAGTCCATAGGTATGGTTAAAGGAAATGTATGCTCCTCAAATAAAATTAATTTAAATGCTCTAAATCTTGTTGACATTGAAATACTTTTTTTTTAAACTATTGAGTATAACATTAAAATAATGCAATCAGAACAGGTCCTTATAAGATTTCATTAGCAGAGTAAAATTAACTTTACGGATGACAAGTTGCGCCTAGTACAAGCCAACGTTATCCAAAAATAAATATGAAAAATTATTAATTTTTCTATATTGTCTTTAAACAAAATGTGTGGACAAACATGTATGCCGCGAAGTGGTCACATCTTTATTTATTTTGACTTTTGTTGATCTCCATTTTCATTCAATACCGTTTGGCGTTTACCTACATTATATGGACTACAGTAGCTATACTAAATTCAATTATTCTTTTTTGGCTTTTCATTTAATTAATGAAAGTTTGTTCCTTAGAAGACAAGACAAACATTTCCTTCTCTCGTTTATCTTTGTAGCTGAGGTAATATGCATTGTACGCTATGCATGAGGTTATTCTTGGCCTTTGCCATATCCTGTCATCATTGATAAAAAGATCTGGGATTTTATTTTTCACCAAAAGCACTATTGACGCCTTCTGTTACGGAAGCTATATGAAAAACAGGCGGCGACTGCCGCGAATGTTCCTTTTAATTGTTAAGTAGTATGACAATGCTCAATGGAGTCACAACAAACACAAGCACGCGCTAGAACTCGACCTCGTAGAGCTCGATGAAGAGGGAAGAGTAAGCCCTGATTCCAGATTGCCGGGCCTAGAAGAAAAGGGGACACGTCTCAAAAACGATGTTATTAATACTGCTAACTCCATCTTAGGCAGTAGTCGCAGAGATTGGAGTTACTGGTTTAAAGATGAATGCAAACCAGCGTCTAAACGTAAGAAAAGCTGCATACTGAGCAATACTGCTACCTCATAGAACCCGGGCACGCGAAGTGGAATATAAAAGGCTAAAGAAGGAGGAAAAGAAGCTTCACAGGCAGAAGAAAGCAGCCTGGGAAAAAAATATTGTCTATAAAGTTGTAAGAAATAGAGAGCGAAGTCCGCACCAGGCTCGGAAGTTCAACCTTCGCGCAGCACCAACGGAAGGACGGAGAGGAAAATCTGATCACCAATCCCAAAGATAAGCAATGAATTGCTCAATGGTTAGCTTACCGAAGAAATGACGGCTCCACAATTTCAAGATGACAACATCATACTGCAGCCACCAAGCATTGATGTAGTTAAAAAAAAGTATAGTGCACGTATGGGAACAGGAAGGAATGCCGGAAGACGGAAGAAGCGAAAAGGCTTTATATGTCCAAAACAAATAAAGTAGATATCAAAGAGTGCAGCAATTATAGGCGTATAACATTGTTGCGTAAAACTTATTAAATTTTCTCCGCTATCCTACAAGATCGGATAACCCCACACGCGGAAACCAGTGTGGTTTCAGACCGGCCAAATCGACAATTGATCAGATTTTTAGCCTCAGGCAGGCGATAAATAAATGTCTAAGGAATAAATGTGGAAGGATCTTAAAATAAGCCAGAAAATTCAAATTTTCTAAGGCCCTAAGTACAAATCATGAGGACAATTTTTTTAAAAAGCCCTAACTATTCATAGGGCTTTTTATAAACTACTGCATGCAGAAAATAGACCCAAGAATTTTTTTTTGAAAAGCCCCATGTGAAATTTGAATTTTCTTGTGTTATTTCCCTTTTAAAGTAACAATACAGAATTAATTAACTAATTTATTTATTTGTTCAATTTCAACCCATACAGTAAGAAAATAATTCTTAAAAATTAGTTGTTATAAGGTTATCATTAAGGATTTAGGAGCAAAAAAAAAACACTAAAAGAAAATTATCTATTACCTACATTATTTTAATGACTGAGTTTTCAATATTAGAAAAAAGACAAAAACAAGTACATATATAAGAATTAAGTTGATGTACATTGCTTTCCTCAATAGGTATTTTGAGAATAAGTATTTAACTTTCTCTGAAACTGGGCATCACCTGCTATCCGTTTAATGTGAGTTCCACTGGCGAACGACCGCGACGCACGTTTATAAAAAATTGTCTTTCTGAAACTAGGCAAGAATAACGCAGCAAAATAAGGCGAAGAGTTCTATTTAAGGAATCAAAATTGTGTGTGAGCTGTTGCGAGTGCATAATGTTGAACAATGCTAGACTTCTATACTTCATATCTGTGGTTACATGGAAAACCGCGAAAGTCGAGTTTATTCAAAACTGAGATTTGAATGTTAATAAATTCAGAGTGTCCGAATCTATTTTGAAAATTTTGTTTAACTCTGTTTAAAATTGGACAAACAATGTCCCAAAAACAAACCAACTAAAGTCAATTTTGCACATCCTTCTAAAAAAAATACAACTTAACTCAATCAAAATTGATCTTAAGTTGAAGCTAAAGTCCAGATTCACATTGCAAAATTCTCCATTACCGAAAAAGAAAAACATAACTTAACTTATTTCAATGAAAACTTGAATTCTCTTCAAGGAAAAACAGCTAAAGTGTTTAATTTTCTTCCAACGCGTTTCATTCCAAAGTTTAGTCTATTGTAGTATTTTATATTTACTGCGAACTATAATACCTTCAATTGTCTAGTTTCAAGGCGATCAGATTTTCCAATAATATTCTAGAGAATTTTGTAAGACTTTTTATAAAAACTTCTAACGTCTCTCCTGAAAAATGTTGAAAGTTGACTTTAGCGGTTTTCCTAGAGACCACAGATATTATGTCTTGCAAGTCGGTTTTTAAATTTTCAAAGGTTTTCTCTTAGAAGCCTGGTTTTACAAATTCAATTTTTTTGATAATGTTAATAATCAATTCTTACGAGTTATCATCTTAATCCATGAACCAGTTCATTCTTTCATCTACGTTGAGACATGAATGCCTGGCTCGAAGATGAGCGAAGAAGAACCTGCCCGGAAAGTCCTTTGCGATACAATTCGGTAGGAGACAATGCGGCAGACTTAATTTGCGCTGGAAGAATGGCGTAGACGACGTCTAAGGCTTGGAACTGGATAGCGTCGGCCAACAATCAGGATGCATGGAAGAACTTACTCAAAAAGATTAACGGACCGGATCCTGGTTGTAACGCAGATGTTGTAAACAAAAACTACTTTTTGTTAGCAAAAATATTTTTTCAAATATCTCTATTTTTTTCATAAAAAAGGGGTTTAAAACTATAAACCAAACCTAAAAAAAAACAACGTTGTTGCATGTCGTCGGGCATTTCAGTTAAATTCTTTTTTTTTAATTCTCGCAAGTTAGTTATAACTTATAACTTATAACTATCTATAGTTATAAAGTTAATATCATAGAAGAAATGAATTATTAGCAACTTAAGGTTTAAGTTTTCTTAATTTGACGGTTCGTTAAGGCATCTTAATCATAAGGTTCGAGTTGAAAGATAATAATTTTTGTAACTTCCCTATAAGTTTCAATATTGCTCTTTAATTAGAAGACGAACTTCAGGTCAAAACTTACAACTACCCTGTCTGAAAAAAATAATCGATCCAACGGTTGAGGCCCAGACACAGAGAGAGAAAAAAGCCAGGCCTACATTTTTTCGAATTTTAATAATTCCTTAGAGGCTTAGAAAAACTTGTGCTGTACTGTTTTATATAAATAGAATTTATATCTCCAGAGAGTTCCTGGAGCATTGCCAACATACACACAGATTCTTGTTTATTCAAGAACTTTATAGGTAAGCTACAAACATATTTCCAAATTTTATTAATTTGACTCATAAATCATTAATCATAAAGAGTTAAGCGATAAACGATCTGAGACGTGCTAATAAATAATAAGCATCGCAAATGAACCAAGCGAATGCAAAGGCGTGTACCCAAAAAAAGTCAACAAAAAGATAGGGGATCCGGGACAAACACATCAGACACACACAAAAACAACTCCATGATATGATAACCGACAGCATGCGGTTCAGTGCCTGCCCGCCCGTGCCATATCCCAAAAAAAATTATTACTGCTGCTGCAGACAGCTGTTTGCATTGTTGCACCACACAGAGCACACAGAAACAGATTCCAGCATCCAGCCGCACAGAGACATCTGTTAATGGGAACAAAAAGGACTTTACAATACTTCCTGCTATATTGTTCGATTTATTTTCATTGAGACCCTATTGTGCTCTGATATTGTGCCTGGGTACACACCAAGTGCAGTCGAAAGTGTGCTGTTGTTGCACCTTTTAATTACTATTGTCATCACAGCCTTGCACTGCATTGGCATTCCCTTGCCGCAGAGATTGATTTTGTAAGACACACAAAACAATTCTTGAATTTCTGATGTGTTAAGTGATTATTGGGAGATTTATGGCTATGGGGTCGGGAATGTAATCAAATCAATATGAAACATAGGGGTTTGGGTTACAAATCGTAAACCACTTAACGATGGGGTCAATGAAAAATGTAGGAGTCTACGGAGTGGGTATTGTATACGTTTGTGTATGAGGGGTGGCTTTTTCAAGCAAGAAAACCAATTAATCTTAAATGAATGCCTCAAGAAGTTCTCAGAAATTTGTTTTTTTTTTTTTAAACGTAATCAAACAAATATTTTGAGAATTATTAAATTTGACAGGGGTGATGTACGTATTGTAAGTCTTGGGGTGCTACAATAATTTAAAAACCATTTAAGCGTATGTATGTATTTGATGTTTTTCTTTTTATTTGTAAGATTGCTTTTAAGACTTGGAGATTTATTCCTTACTCTCAGTGAAACTAAGGTTTACGTGCAAAGTCAGAATACATTACAATGAGAAAACTGTGTTTAAAGGTATGACACCATTTGTTTTGAAGAAAATCTGTAGCATCAGTCTTATACATTTGACATTGTATTTTTTAAGATTGCTAAGTCAAGCTCTACTTTATTTCCTCCAAACATAACTTAGCGTCAAATTTTTTTGTTTAAATGTTCTTGTTAGTTCGGGACACATGTATCATCTAAACTGTTGATAGCAGCAATTTTGAAGATGGTATAAGGAATTAAACTAGTTCGGAAAAAATATAAACTTCACAAATGACCCGTTATGAAGATCCGGCTATGTTAAACCCGGTTTTAGTCAAATAATTGGATTCAAACTTTTTCCTTGCGGACTATACTAGACTGGTTTAGAAGGTTAGTATAGTATAATATGCCAATGAAGTTTCTCCCCTCACCTGCGCCACTACCGGAATCCGCGCTAATGCGAGCCAGGTGTCCAGCCAGTTTAATTTTTATCATCAAATCTGCATCGCGGTAGATTGGATATAGCTTGTGGTTATGTCAGCTTTTAGTTCTTTCTAAAGTTGTCAACGTGGGTCGTCTGCGTATTATTGGGTGGACTTGGTAACGAATGTCACCCTGATGCCTGATAGATGTTCTAGAGTCACGGATTGCCAACGCCGGCCGTCGCCAGGTTGAAGAGGAGGCAGCAGTGGCGGATTAAAGGTTGAGTGCGCCATAGGCAAGCATCTCACTGGCGCCCCTATATGGAAATATCTCGAACTATTGTTTCACCGAAATCGCTGCACCACGCCTAAAGAAAAGGTGTTGAAATAGGGGCTAAGGAAAAAGAGACTTAGTTAAAATGAGATCTATTAGTATTTTCCGAAAGATCTGCCGCAACGTAAATTTTGTAAACCAAGTTAACTCGAGTTGGTTCTTATGTAAATCGAGTGGCAACTCGGTTCTCAAATCAGGTTGCCCCGAAAATCAATCTAGAAAGAACTTAAAAAGCAGAAAAATAGGTTTTACATACGTCGAAATCTTTGCCATCCGCTGATGAACTTCGACCATAAGGTTATTTGCCCCTACAAGAAGTAAAATCAAAAACGCATCCAAAAATAGAAGAAAATCGATTTCCGAGTTGGCTAACCGAGTTGACTCTGTACTGTAAGAGTAATTGCTCAGGACCGATTTTTATTTTAACAAAAGATGCAAGTGCAATTCGAGTTCACAAGTTTGTTACTTTAACAACCACGTATGAACTCGCATTATTTCCCACTTCTAAGAATTACTGGGCCCGCGCGCCCCTTTGTTGCCGCGCCCCTAGGCACGTGCCTAGTTTGCCTTTAGGATAATATGCCACTGGGAGGCAGGCCAGTCCATCCCCTTGTCGGAGTCCATTGAAAATGTTGACGGATAATTTGGCTTGAAATGTTGGTCATGATCATCCTACATAGTTTTATTAATTTAATTAGGATGCCGGATTCTCACGGCTTTGTACAGTTCTACCCTGGCTTCGCTGTCGTATAGGTGGCTTTAAGGTATATAAATAGACGGTATATTTAGATGTTGTATCCTAGACATTTTTCCATCGCCTGCCTGAGGGTAAAAATCTAATCAGTTGTTGATTTGCTGGTCTTGTCTGCTTATGGGGCTACCCGATCATGTAGGATAAAGGAGAATATCTTATAGAGGTAATACTCAACAATGTTATCCTCCCTATATACTTGTTGCTCTGTGATATCTAATTTCTTGTGTCTTCCGGCATTTCTTTCTCTTCACATATGTGCACTATAATTTCATGTACTAGTTGGTGAAGTGATGTTCCTCCACGATCAGCTCAGCTGGTATGCAATCAGCACCTGCGGCTTTGTTGTCCTTTAGCCGGTTGATATCTAGCTTTATTGACTTCATCAATGTTTGGTGGCTGCTTCATGATGTTGTCGTCTTAAAATGGTGGAGCCGTCAATTCTTCGCTAAGTTGACCATTGAGCAATTCATAAAGTGCATTTCCCATTGCTCCAGATTTCCCTCTTCGTCGGTGGACTTGGTAACGAATGTCACCCTGATGCCTGATAGATGTTCTAGAGTCACGGATTGCCAACGCCGGCCGTCGCCAGGTTGAAGAGGAGGCAGCAGTGGCGGATTAAAGGTTGAGTGCGCCATAGGCAAGCATCTCACTGGCGCCCCTATATGGAAATATCTCGAACTATTGTTTCACCGAAATCGCTGCACCACGCCTAAAGAAAAGGTGTTGAAATAGGGGCTAAGGAAAAAGAGACTTAGTTAAAATGAGATCTATTAGTATTTTCCGAAAGATCTGCCGCAACGTAAATTTTGTAAACCAAGTTAACTCGAGTTGGTTCTTATGTAAATCGAGTGGCAACTCGGTTCTCAAATCAGGTTGCCCCGAAAATCAATCTAGAAAGAACTTAAAAAGCAGAAAAATAGGTTTTACATACGTCGAAATCTTTGCCATCCGCTGATGAACTTCGACCATAAGGTTATTTGCCCCTACAAGAAGTAAAATCAAAAACGCATCCAAAAATAGAAGAAAATCGATTTCCGAGTTGGCTAACCGAGTTGACTCTGTACTGTAAGAGTAATTGCTCAGGACCGATTTTTATTTTAACAAAAGATGCAAGTGCAATTCGAGTTCACAAGTTTGTTACTTTAACAACCACGTATGAACTCGCATTATTTCCCACTTCTAAGAATTACTGGGCCCGCGCGCCCCTTTGTTGCCGCGCCCCTAGGCACGTGCCTAGTTTGCCTTTAGGATAATATGCCACTGGGAGGCAGGCCAGTCCATCCCCTTGTCGGAGTCCATTGAAAATGTTGACGGATAATTTGGCTTGAAATGTTGGTCATGATCATCCTACATAGTTTTATTAATTTAATTAGGATGCCGGATTCTCACGGCTTTGTACAGTTCTACCCTGGCTTCGCTGTCGTATAGGTGGCTTTAAGGTATATAAATAGACGGTATGTTTAGATGTTGTATCCTAGACATTTTTCCATCGCCTGCCTGAGGGTAAAAATCTAATCAGTTGTTGATTTGCTGGTCTTGTCTGCTTATGGGGCTACCCGATCATGTAGGATAAAGGAGAATATCTTATAGAGGTAATACTCAACAATGTTATCCTCCCTATATACTTGTTGCTCTGTGATATCTAATTTCTTGTGTCTTCCGGCATTTCTTTCTCTTCACATATGTGCACTATAATTTCATGTACTAGTTGGTGAAGTGATGTTCCTCCACGATCAGCTCAGCTGGTATGCAATCAGCACCTGCGGCTTTGTTGTCCTTTAGCCGGTTGATATCTAGCTTTATTGACTTCATCAATGTTTGGTGGCTGCTTCATGATTTTGTCGTCTTAAAATGGTGGAGCCGTCAATTCTTCGCTAAGTTGACCATTGAGCAATTCATAAAGTGCATTTCCCATTGCTCCAGATTTCCCTCTTCGTCGTTACAGTAAATCCAGCGCTGTGTATACTGCGTCATATTACCGATGGATTGGTAGAACTTCCGCGCCTGGTGCGGACCTTGTGCTCTATTTCTTTCGATTTCACAGACAATATTTTTTCCCAGGCGGCTTTATTTTGCATGTGAAGCTTCATTTCCTTCTTTGTGTTCTCGTGTTCTATGAGATTGCTGCATTGCTCGGTATGCAGCGTTCTTACATTCAGACGCTACTTTGCATTCATCATCAAATCAGTCGCTCCGATCTCTGCGACTACGGCCTGAAATGGAGTTAGCAGTATCTACTAATGATATGTTTTTGAGACGTGTCCACTTTTCTTCCACGCCTGGCACTCTGGAATCAGTACTTACTCTTCCCTCTTCATAGAGCTCTTCGCGATCGATTCCAAGCGCGTATCTTTTGGTGAATAAGTAGATAAAGCTGTAAATCGGTAGTGGATATTATAAAGACTGAATCCGTTGAACATGCAACAGATTAAAAGAGGCAAATATGCATATCATAGTACGTCGTCGTCGGAAACTATATTATATTAAAATTCCCCCAATGATCTTAATTACGGCTAATATTTAAACGTAGCCTTTTTGTATTTAATGCACTAAGAACATGTTTATTATATTCTTACAATACTGTACACAGCCTTTAATTAAAAATATCTATCGTTAAATTTGTTCTAAGAGGTTGTTTAGATGCAACATTAAACATTTGACATAAAAAAAGATCACTATAAACTCCTAAACTTTAATTAAAACTTTGTTCGTAAGACCTCATTTATAAACTCTGAAACACCCTATCCATGTGCTTAACACAATTAATTTCTTTTGTTTTGTTTTGACGTTGCATTTTTAAAATATTTGTGGCATTGACTTCTCACTCAGCCACACACTCATCCCATCATCATACCAACTTATCATTTAATGTTTTTATAAAAACACAATGCTGATGCTCTTGCGCAGTCCAGTTAGCTACACGCCATGCCGGTTAAAATAATATAAGGTTTCACCAGCCATCCGGAGCCTACTATAAGTAGCACCATTAAAACACAGAGTGAATGATATAAAAAATAAAATAAAACTAGAACACTTTTTGCACTTTGCCATCAACATCAGGGAAAAGCAATTAATTAGACCGTAATCAAGGAACTTATATATTCATTTACCAGTGACTCAGGGCAAGAGTGAGGCATTAAAATGGATCATATATCAATTTTACGGGCCTAGCGGAGCTGGAAAAAGTAAACTGAAAAGCGTCATTAATTGCCCATATTCAGTTTTGTATCCAAATTGATTTCAAATTTCTACAAAGATACAGAATCTTGTTATCCCCATTATCAGATATTGATATTTTATGAGCGGAAAGCAAAAGTATTAAAAAGGTGTGTGTGCTGGCTGCTGGAGCTTGATTGCAGGATAAGGAAAGGTTATTATTTTATAATGCCACGTTAACGGCGCGTGGAGGAGATGATTTCGCAAGCCAGAGTAAAAAAAAGGGAAGGAAACGGCATCGACTTCCGAGGGAAACTTCTTGAATATTTGATTTATTTAATTTCAGAGCGAGCTCCACCCTTAAGTAAATTGAATGGGGGATATAATGAAGTTTATGTTAAACATCATCTGCTTGTGTAGTTGTTCTTCTTCGTGCTTAGAGCTAGCTCAACGCGATGATAGGACAAATTTAAATTTTCGCGATTTCAGAGGGAATGCGAATTAAGTGCTTGTATTGAATAACCAATTTTTGACAGAGAGCTCATGTTATGGCTCGTTATTGAAAAAGAACTAACATTGATTTTTATTGTAAAATGTTCTGCCTTTTTCATTTACATTTTGAGTGTTTTTTCCACTCAACAAAGTCCCTGCTTACTTAGCAAAAGAAAACAAAACAGATTAGCAAGGGTAAATTTTTGACGATTACTGTCACTGAGTTACGTAAACTATTTGAACTGACTATTCGCTATAGTTGGATTTCGTTAAATCACATAACTTCCAAAAGCTTATTAGCAGGGTACTGCAATTTAATTTATTTTTTGGTTTTCTTTTCCTTTTTTTGCAATTATGTCTTCCATTTTATTTTGCCTTGCTGAAGCAGGAATCAAAATCTTTGGTCCGTGAATTTATTCGCGGATTAAAATAAAGACGAAATCGATTTCAAATTGTGGATAATGTTTTCCTTGGGATAATTAAGAAAAATATTTAGGTATACTTACTCGGGAAATACAATTAGCATATTGAAATCGTTTTAATTTAGCGCTTGAAGAATTAAAAAAAAGCAGAATTGAAACTAACAGCCTGCTTGCATTGTTATGTGATGTCTTATCCAGGGTTTTATCCAAGAAAGCAACATAACTCGGATTGAACGAACTATGATTCAAAATTATGTATTTGTAAGTGTTAAGGCTTCCCCACGATGAAAATCTTGCCGCCAAAGTAGATGTTGAGAAGAGGACAAGTGACTGATGAAAATGCAGGTTTTCAGCTATCTAACAGTCAAAGTAGTTCCAAAGCAAAAGGACCCACTAAAAAATCAAAGAAACATTTTGGCAGTAAAATTCAACCTAGGAATGAACCAGTTTACAGTATAACCCAAACAACATCAACATAGAGACTCAAAACTCTGTCTGAATATAAGATACATAATGGGCCCTATCGGGAATTTTTCTGGAAATGTTCCCACGTTCAGAAAATTCGTATCTTTAATTTCCCCTGGAGCAGTTGCCCGTAGCTTAGTTGGTAAGTGCGTTGGGTTGCTAAGCAGAACGTCGTTGGTTCGAGTCCTACTCAGGCCAAGTTTTTATTTCATCTTTCACGGGCACTGCCTCTTGCGAAGACCTGACAAATCTTCCAAGAGTATCATTTTGTCATGAAAAAGTGCTTCTCAACTCTGCCGTTCGGAATCGGCGTTAAATTGTAGGTCCCCTCAATTCTTCACACGCACTCAGAGAATTGTTGATGAGAGTAAGCCACTCAGGCCTTGGCTCTTTAAGAGCTGTCGCGCCACTCTATTATTATTATTAATTTCCCCTGGAAATTTATTGCTATATCATTAAAACTTTCCAAAGTAAAATTTCTCGCGATTTTTTGGGAGTTCTTTTTTACATTTATTTTGATGGTGAAATTGCCAGCAAAAGCTTTTCTGCAGTTGAAAGGAGGTACCTAATCACAGACTGGAAAGGAGAGTTTTGGGAGGAGAACGTTTTATTATTTTTATCATTGTTGCAGGAATAGAATTCGAACTGACATGACGGACCAAAAGCCTCTTGAAGTAAATTTTAAGCCTTCTTCAAAACCATTTGCTAGAATCGAAAGATGGGATTTTCGACTTCAGTCTTTTAAATTTGAAATTGTGTATCAGCCTGGAAAATCTCATACAGCAGATTCTTCGTCAAGATTGTACAATATTCAAATGCGAACGACAGACGTAGTGAATACAACGAATGTGTATTAATAGTGAATATGGATCCCCGTGATCTAACAAAAAGTGAGATGGTGAAAATGCCAATGACCAAAAGATTATGGATGTTTTAGAAAATATCAAGAAAGATGATTGGAGAGCTAGTACTAAAAACAATTTTTTTCCATTTCCTCAAGGTTTAAACTGAGTATCTTGGGGAACAGCGAACAGTGAAGTCGATTCATTAGTGAAACTGTGTCGAGATAGTCTGTTGGTTTTAAGACCGAACTCACCAGTACCTATGTATGTATGCAGCTTCATCTTTTCCGGACCACCCGTCATCGCAATGCGTTATGTAATGGATTTATTGGTTTCTTTACCAAATCATGATTTTGCTTTTGTAATCATTCATCATTGATTTATGTATAATTATTCACGAAGAGAAGAGATCTTATGTAGATTGGGATATCCTTAATTTATCCGCCATATTGCCCATTGGCCAAAAGGTGTATTTGAGACTATGAATTGATCTATTATAGTAACTAGCATTTTGCCTTATGTTATGTTCAAGGAAATTGATTGAAGATTGAGCGCCAATTAGAAAATGAATAAATATGCAGAAAATGTCCATTTATTGAGCAACTTAGATTAAAGTAAAGTTTTTCTTACTTCAGCGAAGATATTATTTGCTTTCATATGGCTTGAGATTTCAAAAAAAAAAATTTGATAAATAGTCCAGGCAAATTAAATATAGAGGACAAAAAAATGTTATCCACAATTTTACGTTTTCAAATGGTTAAAAGGGTTAAGGTCAACATAAGGAAAATGAGTTTTGCGTCCAAGAAGTTAAGGGGATGATTTTAGGGGATGAAAAGGGGGGAAAATCGATTTATCTCGTGTTTTTTGCAATTTCACGCAAAATTTTAGAAAAAAATGCAAAAAATCAAAAAAAAAAATTTTTTTTGTTTTTACTTGTCAATTTCTCAAAAATAAATATATTTTAACCAAACTTGCTGATAATTCTGTTGTTTGGGACATAAAAAGGAGTATTATCAGCAAGTTTGGTTAAAATATATTTATTTTTGAGAAATTGACAAGTAAAAAACAAAAAAAAATTTTTTTGATTTTTTGCATTTTTTTCTAAAATTTTGAGGTTATATTAAAAATTGACCCACACAAAAGTTGTAGATTTTTTTAAGATCTACAACTTTTGTATACAACATTTTTCAGTAGGACATCAAATTTTGCGTGAAATTGCAAAAAACACGAGAGAAATCGATTTTCCCCCCTTTTCATCCCCTAAAATCATCCCCTTACCTTCTTGGACGCAAAACTCATTTTCCTTATGTTGACTTTAACCCTTTTAACCATTTGAAAACGTAAAATTCTGGATAACATTTTTCTTGTTTTATCTTTGTAAATGAGTTAATTTGCCTGGACTAAAAAGCCAAGAATTTTTAATCTGAGCTCACAGTTCAACAACAGAAACTCACTTATTTATTTTGGTATGGATATCAGTTTTGTTGTGAGGAATATTTGATACGACTTTCCAAGAAAATATACCTATAAGTGGATGCGATTTGAAACTTAAATCAAAGATGAATGCATTAATTTTGTAGGTACTTTATAGCAACAATGATTGATTCAAATAATTACATTATAATGAAATGTTAAACAAACATAGGAAAGTAACATTTCCCGAAAGCAATCATAAGTACGAATTTGAGAACTGACAGTTTTTGCACGTGCACTGTGCTAGGCAACCAGCGATAATGACTAATGATACAAATATTGTAGGTACTATGAAATTTGTGGATTTCTTATCTAGCAACAAAACAAAATAATGGTTGAGCTATTAGAATCAGATTTATGGCAAAAACTATCAAAAATAACTTAAGCATGAACAAAATACGTCGACAACACCAACAACCAATGAATCACATTTAGTTTTTAGCATATTACTCGTCTGAATACCAGGAAACCCTACCCATTGACAATAACCGATATAGGGGCATAAACAAAAAAATGTGTCAAAAACGACACTACATCGGTGGTCTTATTTTTATTTTTTACGTGGCTAATGAGAGTGGGAACAACTTTTCTTTTGTTTTGTTTTTCACGAATTTTTGTCATACTTTTTATGCAACAAGTTGGGATTAAATAAAATGCGGGATCGAGTCTCACAAAGTAATTGTTTCAGTTGATGCAGTACATAAAATATTCCAACAAAAAAAAAAAACTCTTGAAAAAAAAACAATGACTCGTTCAGTCGAGGATATTTAAATTTATTGATTCATGAACAGCCGAAAATCGAGTTCATTGATTTTTTTTAATAGAACCCAGAAGAACAAATTATGCAACAATATAATCGTAGGTTTGGTGTACCTACAACAACGTTAGGGGTTAGGGCCAGTTGTACAAAAGGTTAAACATAATATACAAGTCAATTTTAGATAATTTTAAATTTCCTGTAAAAGTTCTTATGGGTGCCGTGCAATAACGCCGAGCGAAATAACACCGAATTCTGAAATTCGGCCTTATTTCACTTCGACAATGTGAAATAACGCCGAATACCAATGAGAAATAAAGCCGAGAAAGAGAAAACAAAGATGCCGGTTTTATTTAACTTTTGAAAAGAGCATTTTAACTGGACTTAACTCGAAATCAACTGTAGAACAAAATTTACAAATATACAAAAGAATTTTAATAAAATTAACTGGACCACTTTTATTCATTATTTGTCGACGAAATGGGCAAAGCATTTAATTTTTCAAAACTGTTGCCGCTTCCTTCAAGGCAATCCACATCCACACATCTTGTAATGCATTAAACGGTTTTGAAAGCAGAAGCTGTATTTCAATGATTCATTTTGAGCTCCTTTTTCACTCTAATTTGAGGATGATGCCGATTCGGAAAATTTAAGATCAATTCGGTTTACTAGCGAGCGAAGCGAGCGGAAGAAATTTAGCCTAAAAGAGAATCAATCAAAAATTCGCGTGAATTTCATGATTTCACTGAGTCTGATTTTACAGCGTCTTTTTTTTAATCGAGGAAAAGTGAAACCTTTCAAGAATTTAGAAGACAACGTTTACTTTCAAGAGGTGTTCGCTTCTCTGACCGATGCAGCTGATATCTTTGACGACGACAAAAACTGATGCTATTCAAGAATTCACTTGTTTGATGTATGTATAGCGTGAAAGTTTTCCAGAAAAAATACGGTAGAACGAAGGACAATGAAAAATGTATGAAGGAAGTGAAAGGTTTTGATTCTAGTACAATCCCGCCTTGCTGGAAATCTCTGAAACAAAAAATCTTGAGAACAGTGTATGTAAATTCAATGTTCAAAATTCAATTCAAAATTGAATGCGATAGATGCATCCTGCGTAAACTTTTCTGTGTAAGAATGTGGTTGCTTCATTGAAAACGAGGTCAGCGGGGAGAGGCAAGTCGGCGGTTTGGAGTTACCCCAGAGGCCCAGACACCAACAAATGGTTTTTCAACATTTTGTTTCGGGACGACATGTAGAGTGGGATCAAGCAGCCGTCTCTTGGACTTAAAATTTTGTTTGGCGAATTTATTTCAAAACATAAGAAGGCAACCTATAAAACACTGTCTTTTTTTATTATAAAATATAGAAAATGCCATTGACACCTGATGAAATCTTAAAAAATTAAAACTGAAAATGTAAAATAACCCCGAATCGGCATTATTTCACTTTGCCATAGTGAAATAAGGCCGAGTGCAAAAGTTCTGCGTTATTTCACTTTCGTAAAGTGAAATAAAGTCGAATTTCAGAATTCGGCGTTATTTCGCTCTGCGTTATTGCACGGCACCGTTCTTATGGTAGGTATTACAGTTTGTTCTCAGAAATTTCTTTAAAAGAATTTGTTGATACTCAATCAAGACATATGATGTACTTGCACTTGTCAGGTTTCTTTGAGATATTCTATCAGGAAAGATTTTAATAAATCAATTAAATAATAAAAATGCTCTTGCTGATGAAGAAGTGTCAAGAAGTTGGTTCATTCATACAGATTCCTCTGATTGTAAAAACGCGTTTTAAAATATTTCTTTAAAAACGGTCAATAAAGAACATCACAAAATCAAAACTTGTTAAAAATGATTAAAATTGGGCCACTCAAAAGTTGACTATGACTGTCAACTATGAAAAATCATTGAACAGGAATTAACCCTTGTTTAAATCTTGAGGTACACAATAGGGTCAATAGTAGATATTTTTTTTTAATGCTGGCCTTCTCATAACCCGATGTAATTGTAGGCATGTCTTGAACATGCGAAAACAATAAAAATTCATCATTGATTTTTGTGATTCATAAATCAAAAGTTGTGGCTGGGTTACATAAAGGGTCATTCATTTTTCGGTTTCAACTAAAATTTTACTTCATTATAAGGTTTGGACTCTGGCATTAAGTGTGAAAAACATTTAAATGGCCGCCTCCCTACTTTCTTTTGAGAATATTTGTAACCACTTTTTCGCATATATCAGGCGGTATCTCGGCCAAAACTTCAGAAACGGGACGGTCTTTTGCGTAGCCCCACAGAAAAAAATCAAATGGTGTTCAACAGCATGACTTGTTGGCCAATTGTTTTTTTTTTACATACCAACGCGCTACCAACTTCAAACCAGAAAATGAATGACTCTGTTTGTTTCAATCTCACTCAACCCCTGAGACAGAAGCAGAGACTATTGTACGCACCGAACGGTATGACTTTGAATTTTGAAACCCACTATCATTATAATTTTGGAAACATACTTGGCCTGTAGCTACATAGATCAAGTAAAAACTTGCGACTCTCTACACTTGGTAAAATTGATCTCGTTATGGAACATTTAATAAATCTTAACAAATTAATATTATTTATTCGTAGATATGTTATTACTCAGAGTACCTACTATACATTTTTTCATCAAAGTGGACGTTTATAAATTTAAATTTTGTTTTTCTTTTTAACATATAAAGTTTGAACACATTTTTAAGAAAAATTAAGACCTTAACTTGCAATAACCTAACAAAAATGTCGATTTACTTCAATTTCACTTCTCGATGAACGTGTTACATCGAATTAAAAACTTGTAGAAGATCGATAAGTTTGTAGTGTTGTTCTTACTTTTGTTTCTTATCAGCATATGTGTATGTATATGTATATATCTTTTCATATGAGCTATTAAGATTATATTGACTCAAAGTTCAAGTGCCCAAAATAACGCCAATAATTTACCCAATTCACAGCTTTTTCTTTCAAATATTAATAGGTAATCTTCAATGTTCCCATAAAAAACAACCCTTTTTCGTAAAAAAACTGTTGCGATCTGCAATACAGAGGGAGTGTCAAATTACACTATGCAACCTGACCAAACAACGTTATGATTGTCATTGTGTCGATCATTACACCTTACAAATGAAATATGCATACCTACCAAAAAATCAACCCCCTTACCTACCATATGGAACTTCAACATCATGTCAATTCTTCTGCATCATTTAACATTGACAAGCCAACTGAGTGGAAGCAACTTCAAAAAAAAAAAAAAAACTGGTAGATACATATGTGCTTCGAACATACTTGATTAAAAAAACGAGTTATCATCACGCACTTATCAGTCAAGTACTCGATGATGCCATATTTTATAATAAACTTAGCCACTTGGCTTCTTAGGTACTACTTTCTCGTGTAATAAGAATATTCAAAAACCTGACGCTCAACTGAAGCCATTTCTTCAGAAGAGAAGATTGATATCAGTCTTTCAGGTGCTCAAAGTATAAACATTGTTGACTTTTTTCTCCTTTTGAAAATATTTGCTTTCGTGATATAGAGCACGTTGGCCTCTGGCAGAACCATTTCGTTTTTAATTCGTCACAAATCGAACTGCTTTCAAAATAATATCGAACTATAAAATTGTTTCCTGATAAAGTCGATTCGAAGAAAAACAAACAAACCATCTCCATACCTATCTTGGTTTCAGAAACACCGGCAACAAAGGCAAACACAAATACAAACAAGAAACGCTTGTTTGTGTTTACTTAATCTCATTTTATCAATACTCGAAGTCGAAATAACAAGAAGAACAACAAGAACACTTCGTACTCACCTTCTGAGCCTTACAAGTCTGCATTATCGGTTGAACGTCATGCGATTGATGAGCGTTCTCGTTCACGCATTGCACACAAGCCGGTCCCTTGCAGTTCAAACAATACGATGTAAACGGTTCCGAGTGTTCGGCGCACAAGGACTCTCTCAGCTGAGCCGCTCCCGTCGGCTTGACCAGGTTGTGTTTGGCCAAAGGTCCCCTTGCCGGATGACACAATTCGCGGCACCCATCGCAGTAACGTATTTCGCACTGTTCGCAAATGAGAGATGCGACTTTTGGATCGGTTTCGCACATTTGACAGCGTAGGGCTTCACGAGCGCAAAATCTATCGACTATCGATTCCATGGTCTTGTATGGGGGCAGATTTCTCACACCGGCCTCGTCGAAGAACGCCACCTTGCGGCAATGTGGACAGATCAGATAGAAAACAGCGCCCCCAGAGGGCGGAAATAGCAGTGCCTGGAGGTTGGGCGTGCCAATATATGATCCGGGTCTCGAAGTGCAGCACACAACACCAGAATCGGCCTCACTGAAAATGCTAACCTTGTCTGCCTGGTCCTGGTCAGAGCTGCTCTCTGTGGTGCCTGAACTCGAGGTGCTTGCGGCCGAGGAAGTCGATGAGTGGTGCGTCGAATTGGAATGATGATGGTGGCTGTGATGGTGGTTTGCTGCACAACCTGTTACCGCCGCCGCAGCTGAAGCTGCCCCCACTGAGGGCAAGGTTCCGTTAGCTGCGACTACAGCCGGTGTGTAAGCGGCTTGAATGTCTATTGCACAAGCCAGACAGAGGGCATGATAACAGGGCAAGAGAACGGGATTCGCGAACAGTTGCTTACATATCGGGCAGCGTAATTCGTCCTCCATTATACAATTTTGGACACCTTTGAAGGGTCGTCAAAAATATATGAACAAATAGTCTTTTTAGTAAACTCGAATCTGTCTGGGTCAATAATTCAATCGGATTTTTCTTCTCACTTTATTCCTTTTCCGGAGGTTGGGCAACCATTTTCACAAATTTATAGTACTTCGCGGAAAAAAAATATTCGCTGCTTTTATTCGTTGATAAAAACCGTTAAAATATCTTTTTATTCTATTTCTGACAAAAATCAAATCAATTCAATTGAAATCCGAATAAAATTTCCAACATTCTAATCTAATTTCCTAATGGCAAAAATTTCATATTGAAACGGAAGAAAATTGCAAACTAAGCACAATCACATCCCACTCCCTGTTTTTCTTTTTTTTTTTTGTTGTACTTTTCACTCGAAAAGGAAGAACAGAGAAGAAGAAGAAAAAATATTCACTGTGTAGCCTTCTTCCAGAAATTATAACCTCAAAATCGATTTATTCCACAAACTGGAGGAAAAAACGAGACTTGCGCTAACCCCTATGCTGAGGAATCACCATTCTTCATCTTCCTGATTTTTTTTCACTTTGGGCTTTTTTTTAATTTTTCGGGTTCAGTAACACTCACTCTCGGACTGGGATGAATATTATTTACAAAATTTATACTAAAACAACAAGAAAACCGATATGTTTATTGTTTTTCCGCAAAGACGAAAGAATAACAAATTGCATCTCGCAGAATCAACCCCTAAAAACGATTATCAGTGTTCTCCCCAAAAATTTTAAAGGCTGATAAATCTTTTCCCATTAAAATGCTGTTCACCATGGTAATACAAGAAAAAAAGTTGAGGCGATGACACAAACCATCCGCGCTATTCTTTGACACCGTTCCGAGTCCCGTAAGAGTTGTATTAGAACTGAAATGAAACCGAAATGTATCTACTGTGCGGTCTGGTGTGTTCTTAAAATGTATGGGTGTGATGTGTGATGAGTATATTTTGGTCTGTTCTGGATGTGTTCCTATACAGTGGTAGTGATTAGGATTGGGAGTGTTGATTGCGCCGGTCAATAAATTTCCACCCCAACTTTGTTTGCAATGTTTTTGGAATTTCACTTTATTCGTATCGTATGAATGCGGAATTCGGAATACGGAAATCAGAGATAAGAAAGATTTTTAATTGGAATGTCCTGAAATTGGAACGAAAACAATTTGCATTGTTTAAGGGATGATTCGTATACGAAAAAGCTAGTGAGGTTGCGTTGTGTTACGTTTTATGCATTAACGGTTCCAGGTGATTAAAGTGATTGAGTAGCCTATATTCCGTTACAAATATTTCTAAAGTTTGTGTTTGAATGTGACATTAGAAATATACTTTTAGGCGAGAATAGCATACGTTAATTTTGAACTTAGAATAAATTGAAGGAATTAATGGTACCATTTATGAAGTTTATAATATTTAATAGAACATTAAATAAGTATATTATGTTTCTGATGTATTTTCAAGGTTTCTGTTGTAAAGTTCCTTTTCAGCACAACAAAGATAAAACATTTCATATAATGTCGATATGTATGTTTGTTTATTATTTTTATTTATTATTTATTTATTTATTGTAGTTTGATAATTCTTACATTTACGTATTTTGTATTTAAGAGAAATAGAAAATTAAATTCTTTACAACTTCAATATAATGCTAAAATGAATAGAAATGGAATTAATATAACAAGTTCGAAAAGCAATTTCCGAACAATTGTAAACAAGTATAATTCTCGACCACCATTCGATTGTTTCCATTTGTCCACTTTCACGTAAGATTTTCCTAAAATTTGTTTTTCCAGGAACCATGCTAAGCTATACCTAGGTACAGTCAAAATTTAGTAAAAATGCGTTGGACGGCTCAAGAGTCTCTACCGGTCATACATACAAATCAACATACATTTATTTTATTGCTTATACTAATCTTAAGCTTACTTCTTTTTACCACAATTAAGCCCCTTCAGATAAGCTCCAAAACAATTATAAGAAAGATATTTCCAATATTCAAAGATATGAAATTTTTCTACCTTAACAACGAATTTTCCACCTTTGCAAAGTCAAAATCCAAAATGGTTAAGAAAAATAAGAATTTTTGCTCATTTCCTTAATTTTCCAAAAGTTCGAGTCTTGGATTTCTTCGTGCTCTTCCAGAGTTTTCCAAGTTTCCCATCACAAGTTTTACAGTTTTCAATTTGAAAATCAAAAAATTCCAAGCAAAAAAATCAAGTTTCCGACCTTTGTTTAGTTGTTCCAATTTTCCCACTCTTCGCTGCAGTTTTTTTCACATCAGGAACCATCCCTGAGTGCAACAGTATTAACCATGAAAATTTCAAAAATATCTGTTGGGACACTAAGGAGCCCATACGGACATACAAACATTCATACATCCATTTTTTATAGAGATTAAACCAAGATACATTGATGCATAGATGCACATAGACATACTTAAAAAAAACCGAATATAAAATACAAGGAAACTAGAAAACCCGATAAACGTTTTCTCATCTTACTTTATAGTCCAGACAAATTAAACATAAAAAAGCCCAAACCCAGAAATAATTCTCATAGAGCTGAAAATTGGTACAGAGCATTAGAACATCGATTAAAGTAAAATGTCAAAAGTCCCCAAAAATCCCATGTGTGCATTTCAAGTTATTCAAGGTTAAATGCCGAAAATGTTGGTTTTTCATATATATCTTTGAAACGGGGGAAGCTATAAAAAAAAATGTATGAAAGATTTGTACGCCTTGAAATTCTCTAAAAAAACCTAAAACACTTTTTTTCCTACGAGCAAGCGTTTAGAAAATGTGTCAAATGTCGAAAATAACGGTTTTTTGCGTATTACTCTTAAACGGTGAGTCTGATTGAAAAAATTTCTATGAAAGACATGTAGGTTATGTGGTTTTCTATATAAAAACTTTTTTTTTTTTTTTAAGCTGTCATAAAAAAAAAATATAATTTGGTTAAAACTCGAAATTTCGAAAAAAACAACATATTCGACATTTAACCTTGAATATTTTTTTTTCCACCTGTGGGATTTTCGGGGAATTTTGACATCTTATAAAGAGAGATGTCCTTATGCTCTGTACCAATTTTCAGCTCTATGCGAATTTTGTACAGGGCTAAGGAGCTAATTATAAAAAATTCGAAATTTTGAGTGCACATCATATAAATGATCGCCCAAACGAAAAAAAGGATAAAGCCAAGGACTCTACCTCATGGGTGGTGTGGAAAAAAGTGTGGGCAAGAGACAACTTTTGGATAGGAATCAAAGTTTGAAAACTGTTACTTTCGTTTTTGCAGGGATTAACAAAATCTACAGAGTTAAATATAAAAAAACAACATATTCGACATTTAACCTTGAATATTTTTTTTGCACCAGTGGGATTTTTGAGGAATTTTGACATCTTATATAAAGAGATGTCCTTATGCTCTGTACCAATTTTCAGCTCTATGCGAATTTTGTACAGGGCTAAGGAGCTAATTATAAAAAATTCGAAATTTTGAGTGCACATCATATAAATGATCGCTCAAACGAAAAAAGGATAAAGCCAAGGACTCTACCTCATGGCTGGTGTGGAAAAAAGTGTGGGCAAGAGACAACTTTTGGATAGGAATCAAAGTTTGAAAACTGTTACTTTCGTTTTTGCAGGGATTAACAAAATCTACAGAGTTAAATATGAAAAAAACAACATATTCGACATTTAACCTTGAATATTTTTTTTGCACCAGTGGGATTTTCAGGGAATTTTGACATCTTATAAAGAGAGATGTCCTTATGCTCTGTACCAATTTTCAGCTCTATGCGAATTTTGTACAGGGCTTAGGAGCTAATTATAAAAAAATCGAAATTTTGAGTGCACATCATATAAATGATCGCTCAAACGAAAAAAAGGATAAAGCCAAGGTCTGTACCCCATGGGTGGTGTGGAAAAAAGTGTGGACAAGAGACAGATTTTGGATAGGAATCAAAGTTTGAAAACTGTTACTTTCGTTTTTGCAGGGATTAACAAAATCTACAGAGTTAAATATGAAAAAACAACATATTCGACATTTTACATTGAATATTTTTTTGCACCAGTGGGATTTTTGAGGAATTTCGACATCTTATATAAAGAGATGTATTTATGCTCTGTACCAATTTTCAGCTCTATGCGAATTTTGTACAGGGCTTAGGAGCTAATTATAAAAAATTCGAAATTTTGAGTTTTGACCAAATTTTTTTTTTTTTATGACAGCTTAAAAAGAAAAAATGTTTTTATATAGAAAACCACATAACCTACATGTCTTTCATAGAAATTTTTTCAATCGGACTCACCGTTTAAGAGTAATACGCAAAAAACCGTTATTTTCGACATTTGACACATTTTAAAATCGCAATATTTTCTAAACCCTTGCTCGTAGGAAAAAAAGTATCACAATGTTTTTTTTAGAGAATTACAAGGCGTATAAGCCTTTCATATACTTTTTTTTGATAGCTTCCCCCGTTTCAAAGATATGTATGAAAAACAACATTTTCGACATTTGACCTTGAATAACTTTAAATGCGCACATGGTATTTTTGGGGACTTTTGACATTTTACTTTAATCGATGTTCTAATGCTATGTACCAATTTTCAGCTCTATGCGAATTTTTTCTGGGTCGAATGTTTATTTTGTCTGGACTATTATTGGGATCACAACTCGGTAACTAGAGCTTACAGATAGTTTTTGATACATTTTCTGAAGGCAGAAACCGATGAAGTTATTTTTGATTAAAACTCTATAACCAAATGCTACAAAAAATATTCGCTTTCAATGGTTGATAGATTACTTGTTAGCCCTTTTTTTATGTACACTTATGGAACGGTTGTCGGGGAAAATTGTGAGAAATATCGATTTGAAATTCCGCGAAAATCTTTGCCAATAATTATCATTTTTGCAAGTATCTCGTCTATCAGGCCTCCAAAAAATGTTTTACCCATTTTGACGAATAGACCTCCATACAGTCAAACTACTGTAAGAAGGACAAATTTATGTTCTGGAAACAAAAGAGCTGGCCATCGAACTTCAATATACATTTTCATTTCTAACTAGCTGCCTCAACAGTTAACTTCGCTATGCTCTAGAAACGATAAATGTTGTTTTATCTTGTGACTGCATATAGATGGATTTTAATTTTTTTTTTTCAACTATGTACTGTACATATTTTGCTGTATTGGATAAGATTAAGATAGTTTATCCATCTTAGTGGCTTCTTAGTAGCCTCTGTTAAAAGATTAAGTACACGCACCAACATTCGATTTATTTTTAACATCTTTTCATTATATTATTGAAAACTGGAACTAACATAATTCAAGAATATTCTTAATAAATAAATTAAAATGTTTTAAATCAAAACTCAATAATAAATTGTAAACTAATCCAACTCTAAGCTCTTCAATTTTCTTAAATTATTTACAACTTCACTATAAAGCAATATTCTAACGTTTGACGCCCACAAAAAATCCATATGATTGAACTCTTTCAAAGGAACTAAATACTTTGAAACAGGGTTTCCCAAGTCCCTGTACAATTCCTCCACATTACTTGGCTGAACGAGCAAATCGTTTAATGAATAATACAAATATACTGGGACCGTAACTTTGGACAAGTCATACTTCGGCGGCAAGTGCTCTTTGTAAAGGGCCAAATTTTTCGAAACACTATAGCTATACGGAGCGAATCGGCTTGTTTTGATGATTTGAACAAAGTGTTTGATTTGTTTAGCAGAAGCCCCGGCTGGGTAATGTCCGAGAACAACAGGAAACATTTTCTAAGAAAAGAGATAATTTTTAAAAAATTGGTCTCGAAGAAAAAAAGAATAACTATAGGGTTACCTCATTAAATTCATCTTCATCTCGTCCAGCTATTGTGAATATTGCCTCAATGCAGGTCCTTCGGGTTTCCTTTGTCACACTGCAGATAAATCTGAACTCTCCAGTAAACAGTTCCCTTATTGAACTTCCTACAACACTCTGTTCGAAGGAGATGTTTTTACTCTCATAATTTTGCTTCAGGGATATGAACTTACCTTAAAATACAAATCAATAGCTTTGATGTAGGGATGATCCTCGGTATCAGAGAGATAAGCAGCAGGAGCAAGGGCATGCATCGATATAATTTTTTTGTTGTATTCAGGTCGCATAGAGCACATGACAAAGAATGATGTGCAGCCCTTCATAAATATAAAAAGTATTTTTACATTTAATCAAAATATAATTCAAAATTTCTATATACCTGTGAGTGTCCAATATACTGTATGCGTTTGAATCCAGTTGTTGCAAGAACGTAATCGATCATAGCTGGCAAATCGTACATTCCAATTTCGTGCCAACTGAAATCCCAAAATTTCGACTCATCTGGATCCAAAGTCGTGTGATTGCGGGAATATCGATTGCCTCTAGCATTTCCCAGCCAAACGTCATAACTAAGGTCTGATAACAAGTAAGCTAATAAACATAAAAAAAGTGTTAGATATTGTTGGAAAACCATTTTCCAATCTCTTGCACCAACATTTTCAATCGAACTGTGCACTTTACATCTCAAAAATAGATAAAGTGTAAGTTTATGAAATTTCTGAAACCCACAGAACTGAGCACAACAGCAGCTCCAAAAAAAAATACTTTTATTTTATCTCTATTTTCATCTACATTTTTGCTACTCAAATTAAAGTCATGTAGAGCGAAACAAAATCACAGAGGCTTAACATTTCTAAAAGTTTCTCATCAAGTTCACTTTCTCACAAATTTTCACTCGTCTCTGTGTTTAAATAAAAATATTTAATATTCTTACCTAAACTAACATTCGGTCCCATAACCACATACCCAGCGGAACTATCAACCAGTCCATGTTGCAGGAACACAGGTTGCTTTCCACTTTTCCGTATCCGGTGCATTTTCAAAATATAACCATCTTCCGTTGTGACTTGATGCACTTCTGACTCGTAACCATACTTTGCAATTAATTTATCCTTGGTTGAAAATCAAACAAACGTTCATTAAATAAAACACAAAAATCTCTTTTAACTTAATTACAAAAAAAATAATAAAAATATGTTAAACAAAACATACAACTTTCAACGTTGAATCCTCTCGTATACTCTTCCTTGTGCCAACTTCACCCGAATCGTCCTCCTCCTCCTCCTCCAAACTACCATCATAATCCTCTTCTTCCGCACTCATCACACATGATAAACTGTTTACTATCAAAATTATTGCAAACAGAGCATTCCATAGACTTAATGACATTACTTTCATTGTGATGTCCAAGGCACGGCTACTGGCATGAAATTAAAAAACAAACAAAATATACCGACGAACTTTTTTTTTCACTTCTGTCGAACTTCACGCTCAACCACTGAAGCCAATAATGCGACAGCAACGTTTAAAACATTAAACGCACCAACAACAGCGTGCGGCCACCGACACGGTATGGATTAAATTTGAATAAATTTTTTAAAGAATAAACAATAAAAAATAGAGTGAAAACAAAGCGACAAAGCAAAAAAAAAATAAAAGTGAAAATTCGGATAAGGCAGATGAACTCCAAAAACTTTTGTAATCGTCGCCCATTAGCTTGTCAATTTAGCGCAGTGAATGAATTTCAGACGATAGTTTTATACCTACTGTTACGGTACCAAAACCTTGGGCTTTGGCTTTGGCTTGAGGCATGCCACTGGCCTGTGCTATGTTGTATTTTTTGTTGACAGAGATAACAAGGCGGGGAGGCTGAAGTATGACATCGATAAATAAAACGAATATACCATAAAGTCTATTGGGTTAAGGCACACAGAGGGAGATGGGGCATTATAAGATTTAAAAAGGCTTAGCTTTTTTTCCAATACAATTTCATGTTTATGCCTTTATTGAAATTTATAAATAATCAAAAATTTTGTTTTACAAATAATTTTTGTTTTCTGCTGTTTACTTGTAGAAGGGATGCCAAAGCTATCATACGAATAAAATAATTGTTCCCCATTTTAAAGAACGAGCTTTTGAAAATGGAGAATGGAATACGGTCTTTGCGTTCTTTAAGTCACCCGTGTGAGAGTATCGAGAAGCTCACCTAAGTATCGCCAAATCTAGTCACTTGCAAGCAGAAAAATTACGCGTTGACAAATCGTCGCCGCGACTCGGTAAACTGCGGGCACACATTGCTAATACCAACAGCAATACATGTTCTAAGACTTGAATCAACACGCCTGTCTGCGCATATAAAAACTACAGCGATATAAAGCAAGTCCTGAAACCAAAGCAAAGGTTTCAGTTCTGCCAACACTGTCATAGGTTTCAGTCGCAGAGGTCGGAATGACTGCTTTCATGATAACTTCAAGGCCTAAAAAACAACCCTTGAGTGCGAGCGAAGTATTTGGCGTTTTTCTTTTTTAGCTCTGAGCAGATTAGATCAGATCACGGATGTGTCAAAGCGAAGCTCTGAGAAGATCATATTCAATGTCCTCCGATTTAATAAAGAAACAAACCTGGGGCCCTATTCTTGAAAACATGCGAAAATTTTCGTATACGATAATTATCGCATACTGAATCTCGCATACGAAAGCAGAGTGGTATTCTTGAACCAAATTGACTCGTATACGACTTTGTGCATGCGATGAATTTCGTATACGAGATGGCAACGCGTTGTCAGAATTAAGAGTACATTTCTCTCCCTCCCACTTAAGGGCAAAAAAAAAGGAAAACATTACGCTAATTTGTGCCGTCAATTCAGTTATGACACTTTGAGTTTGGCAAACATAGCGTCCGTGTGTTTTAAAATTTAAAAACTCAAATTATAAAAATACAAAAATTTTCGATTATGAAAACGAAAACCGGATTCGTGGGCGAGTGCACACAACGAAAAACAAGGGCAGGCCATGTTTTCTGGTTCTACGTCATATAACTTTAAAATGCTGAAACGAAACTAACATTCTTTTTTATTTTAGTATCCACAAGGATTCCTGCACAGAACGGGATATGAAGCTTCAGTTGATAAAGATTTTTGTGGTTTCTCAAGTGAAAGCTGAGCTCCTATTGCATACTGAGGATGGATCGAGTCCAGAAAATACCGATGTAAGTAAGTCTTCTTTTGTTTTAAATATTTTTTTTTTTACTCTAAAACCCCTCCATAGGAGCCCGAAGGCCTGGTGATGATGAGCTACGTTAAAGAATCTGCCTATTTGGTCCAGTCACCTAAACTCTACAAGCAAATGGTAATTGCTATCGATTTCAACAAGGGCTACAGTGTTGGAGCCGTTTTCCATGCAGAGGATACCAATACTCATCGCCACTTGACTGAATTTGCTGGCTTGGATCTTGAAATGGCCTTCAAGTATCACTACCACGAAGTTCTGCACACAATCAGCGAAACATTTACGGCGATGATTTTCAAAGGGCTCCACGACAACTATCAGCGAGAAATGCAAGCTGTTTGTCCAGTTCAAGGTGGAGCCATTTAAGTTCCAAGGAGTTGCAATGCTTCGAGGAGCCGGTAAGTGAATTTTCACTGTAAATATAGGAATTCTTATACAGCTTTTTTCTTTGCTTAGGAATTGACACTGGAGATGAGGTGGATCTGTCAACACCAAACGAAAAACTGCGTGGTCGCTTCGTCAAGGCCAAGTAGCGTCGAAGTTAAATAGAACCTGAGCCAAAGCAAGTTGAGAGAGAAAGCAAGAAACAGAGAATCAGAATCCGAGTGATGCCTGTAAAGCGATGCTGAATATTTGGTTTGAGGATGACGATGATGCAAGTTTGGACAATTTGGCGTACATTTTGGAGAGATTGGAAATGCATGGAGCTGCGGAAGCCGTTAAGACCTTTAAAGATCCACCGAATAGAATGGGAAACATATCTGATTAAAAGATGATATTTTTTTAAAGTACCTAAAACAAACGTTTTTTCATTTCAATATCGAAGTCATAACGCCATGCGGCACTCAGCGATATCTCATTGAGATCTGTTGATTTAACAGTTCGGAACCTCTGTATATAGTCCATGTGCTAGAGGGGTCCTTTTTTGTCGAAAAGGATCTTCAAGCAGTATCCAATCCGTATACCTGAGTCCTGAAACAGTAACTTTACCATCATTTCCCTTAAAAATATCATCATTTCCAAATAAAAATATGAAGAGAATTAAATATGTATGTCTTTATTTTACTAAAGTGAGTTCTTAACAATAACAATATAATCAAGAAAACAATCAACTGCCTGCACCTTTTCAACGAAGAGGAAACTACCAAATAAACAATCTAAATCGAGTTTTTTGAAATTTCCTTCAACGAGTCTTTTCGAATTCCATCACGAATTCTCGATTCGAAACCAGCTTCTTGTAAATTGCATCTGCGGAAGAGATGTTTAACTCAAAGAATAGCAAAACTCACTCTTAATTTCATTGCTTTCAACATCAACACCTCCGTAGTCCGATGGAAGAATATCTTTAGGAACGGATTTATAGAATGTCTCGATATTGCAATGCAACTGGATTATTTGCTATAGTACCTTCTTCATAAATGGATTCATTAGGGCTAGAACCTTATCGATAAAGGGAACGATATTCACGAAATGAAAGCCAACTAATCGAATGGTTGCTGCTTCCTACAAATATATTTTGGTTAACTTTTTTTTTTCCTGCAAATTTCTTTAAACTTTCACTTACTTACAAGTAAAACAAAAACTTCTTCATTTTTAACAATCCCAATCGTGTTGTTGATTGCTTGCTGAGGCGTTTTTCCACGAGGACATTTTGATGTTTTATTAAAAAAAAAAAAAATCAGCCACAATATCGGCAAAACTTTTCAAATTCAATATCATCGCACAATTCTCGTATACGAAATTCCATCTCGAGTGGGTCTGACCACTCGAGATGAAGCATTCGATAATTTTCGTATACGAGACGTTTGACAGCATTCGAATAGCGTTCAAGAATACTATTTTTGATCTCGTATACGAAAATGTATGCGATATTTTATTTTTTTGATTCAAGAATAGGGTCCCTGAGCACTGAAATGTAATTTTTTACTTATTTATTATTATTTTAACAATTTTTTTTTCACCTACAATAGACGCGCGACTGTCTTGGGAATCCATTTTAAATTTTATGTTTGTTTTTGTCTGGAAAATCCGAAAAAAAGGGAAGTTGTCTTCGCTCAGCTATCTGCTCTATTTGCTCGGTCGATTTATCCTGAGCAAATAGATTTAGCTCAGAGCATGAAAATTCCTAGCTCCGATATATCGGAGGTAAAAAAGAAACACAGATTTTTTTTTTGACACATCCGTGATCTGATCTAATCTGCTCGGAGGTAAAAAAAGAAAAACGCCAATTAAGAGGACCTACAATTTTATGCCGATTCGGAACGACAACTGAGTTCTATTCTTTGGAGCAGGCAATAAGAATAGGTTTCAACCCACACACGCCTTTCTTTTCAATTGTCTACGCACATTACCATTGTTGGAGTTTATTCCTTCAGAATCTTTTCATATATGAAAAATGTAGGTATAGGTAGTAAAATCAAACGTTAAGAAAAGACGTTAACAGAAAGTGAAGGGTAACGCATCTTTTAACAATTAACAACGTCTAACCTACTGAATCGATTTAGATGAAATTTGGTGCAAAGATAGTTGCAGTTGGGTTAAAACAATAAAAGGAGTTGAAAGGTTGCAAGGATTCAAAATACAATTTCAAAGTTTGTTTAATTCTTGATAAGGCTTAAGGTACCCTTTCGACCCTCTCTAGCTACTAAAGTATACGGCCCTGTCCTCTGAAATTAAGACAGAAGGTACGTACGTTCATATACCACACTGGGTTAAATTTATTGGACAAATTCTCCCTCAGGATTTCGCACAGGGTGAATACAAACGAAAAAACAACTGTATGCTGAGAAAAATGTGAGTCAATAGCATTGACTCAATACTACAATTCAAAAGAAAATATAAATAAGACTTAAAAAAAGTTTATTGACTGCGGTCAAAAGACTTATTGACTAAAGTCAAACCCCCTTCAGTTAAATGTCTTTTTACAGACTTAACTGAGTAAAACCAGTTGAAAAGTAGTGCCGAAAACAGATAATTTTATTTTATCAACTTTTTAACCCAAAAAATAAAGCTTACTCTTTTTCATTTCAATCATCAGTCAGTATACCTACTAGTCCTTATTCTTTGACTAGCAAGTAAGAAAACACGCATTCAAATTGACTAAAAGCATTTTCACTTGTTATGCCGAGCCTTGTAAATCATACGTTTTAAAATTAGTTCTGAGCAAAAACGCTTGAACTTTGTTAAAAAATGATCTTTGAAGAAGTCGATTCTGAAGTTTAAGAAAATTGTTTAAAAGTCATTGTCTTCAATAAATATAATTCGGTAAATGTTCCAAGCCCTTCCCATCTGCCACCATTACCCTAACATTCGGTATTTTAAAATACAAGCGATCAATTCTGTGGATTTATGAATTTAAAAAAATGATTGCTGAAATGAGGGTGGGTTCCATTCCGATTCCACCATCATATTCAAACAATTTTTTATTTGATAATCCCAATATTGTCATCGGTGTAATATTTTTTTAATTGTAGTTTGTAATGTGGGCCGATTGTCCCATTTCGCTTGTTTAAACAACAAACCAAATAGTTGATGCAATACTTTTTTCATGTTACTAATAATGAATGTCAAACAAATCATAAGATTGATGCATTTTAACAATGACTTTTAACTTCGTTAGTTAATGTTTAAATTCGAAACTTGAACTTTTGTCCAATCAAACATGTTTAAAATAAATCTCTTCAGGATTCGATGATTTAATTTAAATTTGAGAATTTAATGTTTAGGTCACCAAAATTGGCTTTTGTTGTGACGAAAAGCATAGGAAATCCAAATCGTCTTCACCCTTATACCAGGCACTAATTGCTATTGCACTTTTTCTTCATGTTATTAGAAAGAAAAAAAAAAGATTCCCAATTTTATTTCTCCATCCAAAATCTCATATCTAGTGCATGCATTCTTACATATAGCAACTTCCTCACATCTCTTGCATACAAAAAATCCATATGATTCCAATATGACAGTTCCAGTTCATGCAATTCAACAACATTCGGTAGTAACCTGCGTAATCTCATCACATCAGCTGGTGCACTCAAATGATCATTCAGACTGTAATGCAAAGCAATCGGAACAGTGATTCGGCTTAAGTCATAATCCGGAGGACAGGGCTGGCCGTAAATATTCTGGTTTTCCCTTTCATGGTCATACTGTCGAAACTCGTCGGACTTTACCAATTGCAAGTAGTGTAGAAACTGTTTCATGGCTATTCCAGCTGGTACATGTCCCAAGATTGTTGCAAATTTTGCCTTCAAATTTATAATCCAACTATAAGTGAAACTTTCAAAAGGGTTTAATATTTACCTTATTAAACTGTTTGGGATCCCTCCCAACAACCATGAAAAAAAAATTAATGCAAACATCCTCTGCAGTCTTAACACTAAAGCAGGCTCCCTTGAACAGGTCTGAATTTGGCAACAGTTCCGGCAAAGATTTTATCGCTGGAATCTGAAAATAAAATGTTTGTTATCGTTTTTATTTGGTGTCAAAAATTTGAATACAGAACCTTACTTGAGCTAGATTCTGTCCGAGCGGCAGAAGAGGATTTTGGATGTTTTTCATGAAAGCAACAGGTGCCAAAGCATGTGCCAGGATAATTTTCTCGTTGTACTCAGGCCGCATTGAGCACATGACGAACAGTATTGTGGTTCCCTGAAAATAATGAATTAATTTTTTTTATTAATGAACCAAGACAGAGTTGAGAAAAGGACAAGTTAAATTTTCTACAGAGTGATTGAAATTCTTTAGAATGAATAACATTTTTGCTGAGAGTGAAGGATCTTCAAGGATGTCTACGGATTACCAATAGTTTTCCAAACAAGGCTATCAAACAAAGTAAGTCCGGTGTTAAATAATTATGGATTTCATCTCGAAAATAGCTTTTTACAAACTTAAAAAAGCCAATACCTATGTGACTAATACACCTAAATTTTTTTTTTTTTTTGTAAAATCACTTTAGTATACCTGGGAATGTCCTACATAAGACAATTTATTAAAATTCGTCTGTGCCAGAATATAATCAATCATTGCTGGAATATCGAACATTGCAATTTCGTGCCAGCTGAAATTCCAAAACGAGGTATCAGTATCCGGATTGAGTTCTGTGTGGTTTCTGGAATATCGATTTCCTCGAGCGTTTCCCATCCACACATCGTAACCTAAATCAAACAGCAAGTACCCTTCAAAAAAAAATAAAAACTACTTTTCTTAAAATATCCATCTAAGTATAAGGGTTATTAAGCTTCTGTCTGTAATTTTACCTAAACTGATATTTGGTCCCATGAGAATGTATGCTGCTGAACTATCCAGTAAGCCATGTTGAAGTAAAATTGGTCTTCCTCCCGGCTTTGGTATTCGATGCATTCGAAGGATATATTTGTCGCTTGTTATTGTAAAATGAGTCTCCGCCGGATATTTATATTTTTGCAGGAGCTCATCCTAAAATAGAGCACCTAAGCTTAAGGATTCTTTTTACGATTTTAAAAATTCAGTTGCAAAATTACGGTTTGCAGTAATCCATCCTCCTCCTCCTCCGATAAGGCTCCACTGTCATCGGAAATTGTTGAACCGCAAAGATTTACTATAAAAAAGACACTCAAAATATATTTTATTACTATCATTCTACTCTCCACGGTCGCCATGAACTTGGGCTTACACTTATATGTCAACTGGTCGCTTGCAATTTCCAATTCTGTTTGATATAGAATCTTTGGCAAATTATAATTCTCAACAACTCATTCGTGTTCTGATCGAATTTTGATAACATTTTAATGTTTCAATTCTATTTTAGAGCTGTAGGCAATTAATCTGGTCATTCGTTTTGGCTTCAATATAATTAATATAAATTGAGCAATGGTTGCGATTTGTAACAAATTAATAGACCTTACTGTTTTCGATTAAAAAGTGTATGTAAGTTCATATTTAAATAGGAGCTATATATATGTATATGTATTTCACATAACATCTTGATTGCAGAACTAGCTTCGTGAATAGATTTCTCATTTTAGTAGAAAACATAAGGGCTTGTTTTCAGTTTGACAAAAATTCGTGAAATAACCTTATTTAACTCTGTCTAAACAAAGCGTCGTTGGTTGATTCTAGGTAGAATAGAATCAATTTCGGATCACCAAATCAAATAAAAACATTTTGTAAATAATATTTCTGAACACTTTTGATATTTTTTTTTATTTTTCAATCCAAAACTTTTTGTTCATTAGATGCATTGGAGCATAGAGATACTTTCGAACATCCTTCGCATAAACATAATCCATGTGATTCCAGTACGGCAATTGAATTTTATGCAAAGTAAAGAGATTTGGTAACAGTTTGCTCAACCTAAGGACATCAATCGGAGCGCTCAAGTAATCATTCAAACCATAATGCAGAGCAATTGGAGCCGTGATTGCACTCAAATTATAATCCGGCGGGAAATCATTTCCGTAAATCTTCAAATTGTCGTTTTCATGGTCGAATGGACGAAATCTGTCAGATTTTATTAGTTGCAAGTAGTGAAGAAACTGTTTCATTGAGATTCCTGCTGGTAAATGACCAAAAACTGTTTTGAATCGAGCCTGAAAGAGTTACATTTGTTTATGAAAACTGCGTCAACTTTTTATTGAGACCATAATAACCTTTATCATTTGATTCATATCTCTTCCAAGAAAGAAGAATATCATCTCAATACAGGTGTCCAATACATTTTCGGTACTCAAGCATGCAAGTCTAATATAATCATTGTGCGGAAGGAGTTCCATATTTGGTTTCACTAGGAGTGCCTACAAAAAGAGTAATTTTGTTATCATTTATTTTGTTTGGCTTGACAATTTCTTCAAATACCCTTGTAACAACTTCTCTAAAAATTAAAAACGGATTGTTGACGTGTCTCATGAATGCAATTGGAGCCAGAGCGTGTCCAAGAATAATTTTGTCATTGTACTCAGGGCGTTCGGATAACATGACAAGTAATACTGTTGTTCCCTTTAAAAAATAATAATCTTACATAAACATTAAGCGCCACTATCAATTGACCAGTTGAGATACCTGTGAGTGTCCAGCGTAAAATAGCTTGTTATTGTTAGTATGAGTTAAGATATAATCAATCATTGCTGGAACATCGAAAAAACCTATCTCGTGCCAGCCAAAATCCCAAAATTCGTCATCATTGTCCGGATTGAGTTCTGAGTGGTTGCGAGAGTATCTATTCCCCCGAGTATTTCCCAGCCAAACATCGTAACCCAAATCATAGAAATAATATCCTTTAAATAATAATAAAGTGTGTTTTAAGAATGTTTCTTATCAAAATGTAACTAAATTATACATTGCATGATTTTGTTATGACATTGATACTCAGCCAAAATGGTAAATTTGATTTTTGACAAATTTAGTTGAAGATCATTTTATTGATTTATTTATATCTTTATTAACATGTAGTAAAATTACATTGCTAATGATTTTTTTTTTGAGCATTAGCTACCATGACCATCAGCTCGAGTTGAAGATCAAATAATATCAATATCAGGAAAACAACAGTGGATTCTTTAATTTCATTTATTTTTGTTTTAAATTATTTGGGTAATACAATTAAGGACGTTTCTGTTAAATTAATAAAAGTTGTACTTTTGAATCTTTTTTTCCGACAACATTGCACTAAGCATGCAAGGAATGAAAGGGACTTATGCCGATTCTGAACAGCTGAAATGAAAAGCACTTTTGCACGACAAATGATATTCTTGGAAGCCTTTTTAAGGGTTGGGGTCGAAAGACCAAAAACAAAAACCATAACACCGCAAATCGAAAGACCGCAAGCCATATTTGCGGTCAAACTACTTTTCATGAGATTAGGTTGAGGACCAGATCCTTTGCGTCACTCAAAGATATGATAATTTAAAAAAAAATAACAGCCCTGAATTGGGCCTTTTCAAAAACAAAAATTTTAGGAGGCACCAAATGCTGAGAATCATGGAGAACGAAGCATTATAAAATTCACGCGAATTATTTAATTGTTTCTAATTAGGTTAGGTATACTAATATAGGGGGAGTATTTTATCTGTAACAATTACTATAATACAAGTATTTTGTTTCAGTTTTAATAAATGAAATTTTAATTTTTTCGCACATGACAAAAAATAAGTTCAGTAAAATATGACGACTTCCAAACTCGCTCGCGAGTCTCAAGGACTCGAGAATGGCTTAATTGATAGATACCTACAATTCACAGGGTTCTACATTTTAAGTTAAAATAAAGTCTTTCTCTTTTTTGTAATTCAACCCCCTCTCCATTTTCCATTTAACAAAGAATTATGCTTCTTAACTGTCGACAAGAGCAAATAATTTTCATTTGAATATTGTTTTCATTTCAACCAAAATATTTGTCAAGCAAAAAGAAAAAAACTCTAAAAATCGCTTTAAGACACATTTTTTGACAAAAATAAAGCTTGTTACCCAAACTTATGTTTGGTCCCATCAGTATGTATCCAGCCGAACTATCCAATAATCCATGCTGAAGCAGAATTGGTCTGCCGCCTGGCCTCGCTATCCGATGCAATCTTATTATGTATTTATCTTTTGTAATTGTGAAGTGAGTCTCCGCTGGATATTTGTATTTTCGCAAAAGTTCATCCTATGATACATGCAACAAATGAAAATTTCTTGAAATATTTGTTTGTCAGTTGAAAATTACTAAGTACCGTTTTCAAGAATCCATCTTCCACCTCATCTGATTGGTCATTTTTGCCTTGTAAAAATGTTGCTCTTGAGAAAACAAACAACATTATTATAATGGAAAACGAAATAAATTTTGCAGTGTCCATTTTGATTCAATTGATTTTGTTGAGTGAAAATTAGCCATCAAACTGAGATCGCACAAAAATACCAACTGGAAGCTTTAATTCTAATATTTTGAGAATTCCAT